>JAQFVV010012786.1:0-703103 GCA_028023455.1 Epiperipatus broadwayi
TTCACCCCCAGTATTACAGGGAGAGAGTCTGGTTCAGATGTTTGAGATTATATACCTGCCAGAAGGTCCTTTTTTCATTCAGTACAAGTGATCTCCCATGTAGCTCATTACTCACCCTCTTCCAGAGGGTGACAACCATAGACTGGCAAGAGGAGGTGGTAAATAGGCTGAATAAGTAACTGAAAACTTAGCTCTGATAACTTTTGACAAACAGTAGCCAACACTGATAAGGATCCTTGAAGGTACAGGATGGTAACTGAGTGCAGGCCAAGTCCATTTTAGCTCTTTTACGTTTGTGTGCCTTGGCAATGCTTGATGGCACCACCACCCTTTCAAAATAACAGCAGGCACTGTGAGTTGATTAGTGTCTCAAATTTTTAGTAGGTTTGTTGATTGGAAAATGATATCTTAAGCCTAGGAAATATGGTCATGTTTAACAGAGCCACTTTACTCGAAAGTAAAAATGTCACTTTAGACAAAAAGGAATTTATGGCTCTTTTGGTTTAGATTAGTAGTGATTTTTGAACCAATCTAGACATCGCCTGCTTGGACAAGCCCTGAGAATCCCAAGAAAAGCTGTGGTTTTAGCAGAGAAGATTGAGAATGGACTTGCCAGCTTTGATATCTTTAGATTAGAATAATAAAAAGATTACTATTCTCTATTTTTAATATTTTCTAAATATTTCCTTTATGATATTTTCATTTTTTTGTTTTAAATTTTGAAACTATATATTAAAATGAGTTTTGAACAACATTGATAAATAATTATTTTTCAAAAAATAGGAAAGGAGGAAGATGATGGTAGTATTTAACTGTGCATTTCATACCATTTTTAACTTTTTTTAAAAAAATATTTATAAAATTAAAGTTTGATTTTAATTAATTACTTAGCACTATTAATTAGGCCAAAATGTAAAAATCTAAATAACTAAAAAAAGAAAGAGACTACAAAATAGATATTTATCTACCAGAAAAGACTGCTACCAAAATATTTTTGTTGAAAAATTGACAATTCAGAATAAATTTAATAGATTAGAACATGTTAAAGTTAGAGGAAGTTTTTAGTTCTTACAAGATTTTAGAGAAATGATTGCTTATTGATGAAGGTCTTTATGATCAAAGTTTGAAAGTGTTTGGAAGACAAAGTAGATGTAACAAAAAATTAACGTGATTTATAATGTATTTGCAAAGATCTTAGTACATAAAGAAAGTAAATTATATCAAGTATGTGTTAATTCTTTGTAAGAAGAAAAAATTTAAAAATTTCAAGACAAAATTGATAAATTTGGAATTTGAAAATAACTGATGGAGATTTTTTTATGTTAAATCTTTATTATTTTTTGAGGAAGACATAGAGTAATAAATTCTTTATAATCTATAAATTTGTATTCATGAACAAGTTCAGTTCTTTATTCTAACAACATCTATAGTAAGTTTGAATAATCAATAATTGCAAGATTGTATTGTATTTTAATCACCATTTTTAGACAATTTCTGACTTTTGCATTCATCAGTGATAACTAGAAATCAAAATTAAAACTGATGTAGTTATGCATCTGTCAACCACTTTTAATTTTTTATACTATAGATGGTACTGAGTAATGAATTGCCTTGACTACAGAATGAGATTGATTTGATAGCTTAAGAATTGATTGTTTTCATCTACAATTATAAACCTATTAAAGTCTTAAATAATTGGCTTTATTTTCTTAGTAAATACATTATGTCAACTGAAGAATCAAATGATATGTTTGTAGTTTATTTTAATATTGCAAATTATAAAAAAAAAATAGGCTATCATATGAAGAAGCAGTTAATAATAGTAATAAAAATAATCTTATAGTTTGTTTCAAAGTTTGTAATGATGGCAATTTTCTCACAAGTTACTATATAACACAACATTTTGAGTAGCAATTTCTTCTCTCTTCTACTTTAGATGTCTATAGCTTGACTAGTGACAGTTATAACTAGTAAGAATATCAAATCAGGGATCTTCAGATTAGTGATACTTAATCAATCAAACTATTTTGTAAAAGGCAAGAGTGACTAAAAATTTTCTATAGTTACTAAGAGAGTTCTGTGTATTTCTCTACTTTTTCTTAAGGGCAAGATTAATGAATAATTTCCAAACATTAGGCATTATTGTACTAACTTATGAGTGTTATTTGTGATTATCATATGAGCAACTTTTTTAAAATTTATTTTTGGAAACTTTTCTCTCTTATCCAATAATTTGTTTTTTTCCCAGTTGAACACATATTTATTGGTACATCCATAGTCTGCTACTTTATACCAACAAACATCACACAGAAGAAAAGATAAAAATAATGGCCAGAGAGTAAAAAGTAAAAAAAAATAACATAATGAAACTTCTCACATGGTAATGGCAAATAATTCTATAAATCAACCAATGTAATAATCCATAATGTTTGGAAACCATTGATTAACCTCATATTAAAAAAATAAAAATCAGGAGAGTCTTAATGATAGCTATCTAAATTTTTTACTAAATCTGTCTTTGTCACAATACTCTAGCTGATTAAAGATTTGTTTTAAATGCAATGTTGTGACACTAAAGATTATTAATTTGTTTTTAATATTTGTATGTCACTAATCAAGACACAACATTTGGAAGAAGAAAATAGAATATTACCATTTGAAATGCTGTATTATATACAAACCTGTGTGTTATGGTTATTAACTATTAAATATATTTAAAATGTTTAAATGAAATTTGAATTAAAAAAACTTTAAACAATTTAAAAAAGATGATTGAAATAATCCAAAATATAATTGCAAATCCTACAGTTTGTTGTTTAATAGATCATCGAAACATCTGATCATTCAAATAGTAAATTGAGCATAACAGTTTCATCATTGACCAAACTAAACTTTTTTAAATTCATTCAATTGAAAATTGATTCAAGAGACTCTTATATGTGTCAGCTATAGGCAATTTATATAGGGTAAAAGTTAGTAAGAAACCTTAAATGAATTTAAATGAGACCATAAAAAAATAAGGCAGTTATTATGATATACGCCATATGTGATGTTCATGATTTTTTTAGAAATATCCTTTCAACTTTTATTAAGTTAAAAAGGAGTAGAATTATATTGATGAATATGTTCTTAATAATATAAGTTTTATATCCTATATGATCTTATTTATGATAATGTCTTGAATTGATATATTGTGTTTGATATTTAATATCTTAAGAAAAATACAAAAAGATACTATAAGTGGTAATAAGCTATATATCATTTCTCACAACATTCTATTATATATACTAAAGGATTTAATTACTAAAGTAAAAGTCTATAGTATCAACCTAGATAAAGTAATTAGGTGATCATATTATTTAAAGCATTATAGTTGAAGAAAATAATAAGTAAAATGGGAGAGATGTGTGATCATGTTTTTGTATGGATCTCAAATATAATTATTTGTCAATTGTTCATAGAATTACAGACTAATTTAATAAAAATGGAGTTTTTAAATTAAAAGTTTAAAATATATATTGGACATACACAGGGATAAAAGATCATATAGCTATGTATTCTGTATTGCTAAAAAATACTGCTTTTTATAAAGATTGAATGTATCATTGTGGGTATTCTTTGGTAGAACATACAGAAAAGAAGGGTGAAGTTGAAAATTTTGATTGAGGTCTTCTAATAGCATTTGTTCCAGATTTCTAAAATTTAAAGTGAATTGATGATGCTACTAAATAAAAAAATTGCTATAATAATTTTTTAGTAAGTCATCAGTAATTTGGAAAATATTTTCAGAAAGAAAAACATTGTTTTCTCAGTTTATAAGAAGGCAAAATTAACAAGATCATAGTTTTCATTAGAATCACAGCTGATTGATTCATGAGTTGATCATTTATTATGCAAGTATATTTGATAGTTTACATAGTTAATCTACCAACTTTATTATAGTTGGTAGCTATTGTGTAAGCTTTCTTAATGTTAACATTCTATGTTTAACATTAATGTCTTTTTCTTTTTTAATATACTGCTGGTTAAAACATAAAATCATATTATTTAATTTGATATCAATATTTTTAATTATTTTATTAGCAAAATCAAAAAGCAATTACTTTCTTAAAATAGCCAACAATAATATTTCATTCAAACTATTTAAAAAGAGTTTTTTGTTTTGTGAAAATTGTTATTTTTTTACTTTAAGAATTTAATAACACATACTAAAATCAAATATATCTTAGATGAATATTTTAAATTTAATATATATATAGTTCAAGCTGATGAATATAATAGGTTCAATGGTTAAAAAAGAAAATTGTGATCTGAAATGAGATCATTATTGCTAATGATGATTAAATATCTGGAATAAATTCCAAGATGGAAGGCAATTATATATATATATATATATATATAAAGCTGTTCTAAAGATTAGAAAAATAGAATATGCACTAGAAGTCTAACCGTTGCTGTAAAAATTTAGTAATTACTAAAAATTCAACACACATGCTTTTGGAATGAAAATTAGAAAATGGTGTTAACTTTGTACTTGAAAAATACTTAAAGTGTTAATAAGCAGTTATGAGTAGATACAGTGGCATTCAATCTTTTGAGTATCAGGTATCACTCAAAGAATATTAAATTTTTTCTGTACCATCACCCTTTACAAAAAATTTTGGCATCAAAACAAAAAAAAAAAAGCTGCCAAATAAAAAAATTATCTTGTTTTTGTCAACTAAACATAATTATCATAATAAAAGTTAAGTATTTAATTTATTTAGAAACAAAATATCTATTATTATTATTATTATTATTATTATTATTATTATTATTATTATTATTATTATTATTATTATTATTATTATTATTATTATTATTATTATTATTATTATTATTATTATTATTATTATTATTATTATTATTATTATTATTATTATTATTATTATTATTATTATTATTATTATTATTATTATTATTATTATTATTATTATTATTATTATTATTATTATTATTATTATTATTATTATTATTATTATTATTATTATTATTATTATTATTATTATTATTATTATTATTATTATTATTATTATTATTATTATTATTATTATTATTATTATTATTATTATTATTATTATTATTATTATTATTATTATTATTATTATTATTATTATTATTATTATTATTATTATGTTTCAAATAATTTTATTAAACAAATGTTACATAGATTCTTTACAACAAACGAATGCATTCTCTTACATAGGCAATCATAGGACTTTGGAACAAGTTCTAAATTTTAAAATCAATGGTATTTTACATTTTAAATAATCTGTTTGATGGTTATTCTGTTATAGGTTTGATGGCTGTCTTATGAGTGACCATGTTGCTGCTGCAATGTCTGGAGCACTAATTTTGCAATCCCGCTCTTTTATTTGTTGAAGTTTTTTTGTAAATGTTGCTGGATGTCTTCTTGTATTGTTACCAAATGTAAATGAGCATCTCATGCACCAGTATGCATATAGTAAAAAAGTTATTGCTCATATTGTTGGGGTAGAGTTTTTTTTTAAAAGATTGTAATATGTTTATTAATGATGTATTTTTCCTTTGGTAAGTTTCTATTAACAATTTGCATATATTGGATAAGCTTGTGCATGAATAGAATATACGCTGTTGTGTCTCTTCTGCTGGGTGGCAAAGATTGCAAAAAGGATCAATGTTTTTATATAGATGTCTGTAGTGAAGGAAATATGATGTTGGTAGTTCATAAAGGTTTATTTTTAATATAAAATCAAAATATTTTGGTTCTAATGACCATTTTTTGATTTTTTTCAATAATTGATAATTGCTAATTCCAAGCATTGTTGTTTATATGTCTCCAGGATTTTCTGGGTATAATAGTTTGTAAATTTGCCAGCATGAATATTTATATGTTGCTTCTATGTTAATTTGAGTAGATATTGTTGTGACATTTTGTATTAGTGAAGATAAGTATTGTGAATTTGGAGGTGGAGTATCTGTTGGTGTAATTGTGAGCAAACATTTTAGTTTAGGGAAAGGTCTTATTGTTGATGTTAATATGTTGATTGATTTCTGTATATGGAATGTGTAAATAGTGTGCAGTCCTAAACCATTGTTTATTATATAAAAAATAATACAAAAAATAATCAAAAACAGTCTAGCTTTTGCATATCACATGTAAATTCATCACATATCACTAGTTATAATTTCTTATCTTAACTACTCTTTCATATTGCATTACCAAATGTATACCAAATAAAACTAAATCATCCATGCATTTTATTACTGTTACACAATGCTTTATTTACCATTCTTTTACAGTTTACAGTTTCAAAATTGTAAACTGTAAAAGAGAGTTGTGAATAAAGCACTGAGTAACAGTAGTAAATGTTGAAGTTAAGAGATATAAAAGTTCTGAAGAAGATTGTTAGGGTAATCGAAACTGTAAACTGTAAAAGATGGTGGTAAATAAAGCATTGTGTAATAGTAGCAAAGTGCATGAATGATTCAATATTATATGATATGCATTTCTTATCCTAAGAAAAATATTAACTTAAAGACAAAT
Source organism: Epiperipatus broadwayi (assembly GCA_028023455.1). Classification (NCBI taxonomy): domain Eukaryota; kingdom Metazoa; phylum Onychophora; class Udeonychophora; order Euonychophora; family Peripatidae; genus Epiperipatus; species Epiperipatus broadwayi. The sequence continues at coordinate 6,566 of JAQFVV010012786.1, forward strand.
AGTGAATATCTTTTTTTTAGTAAAACAAAAGGTCTAGAATCCATTTCAGTAGCTAATTCAAATGTTATTACAACATTGTATGAAATAACTAAAACTGTTTGATGCCACTTTTATTTTTTATCTCATTTTATTTCTTGATTTAATTAATATTAAAAGTTACATAAATAAATAAAAGCTGAGAATGATGTGAATTACTCAGTGTGATAAGAATATTTGTAATGTTATCACAGTTATTTTATATTTTCACTTACTTTTCATGAGGAGTATTTTTTAAGATAGAAATATACAGTATGTTCTCCAGAATGATGCTTTTCAATAATCTCCTATTAATGATGTGATCAGATAGATAATTATAAAAATATATATGTAGCACATATTATTTAGTAATCATATTATCATTTTTGCTGCATTAATGCTTCTAATTAAATTAGATATATAAAAATTTTAGTGAAAAAGATTCTAACAGAGGGTTAAAATCCTAGTATTAATAAACAATATTCAGGATTTGAACATATCACGATAGGAGCTCAATTTGAAAAATAATGAAGTTTATACAGTATTAAAAAAAGAGAAAAATAATAATTAATGATATGTAAAAATTATAATACAACTTAACTGAAATAACTTGACACCTTTAATATGTTATAATATTCTTCATTAACATTATGCATTTTTAATCAATAAAGTTTATTGAAACAAGATTTAGAATTAGGAACTCCAGTACATTTGCTCAGTTTTTTAAATCTGGTCACTACATTTAGTAAATTATTATTGTTTATGAGATTGGCTGAAATTAAAAGAACTACTGATGGCTAGGTCAAATTGTAATACTGTAATATTTATAAAAAGAGTTATATTAGCTGATGGATTTTGACTATACTTCCAGAGTGATTTTTGAGCAATTGACTGAAAAATTGAACATTTGTAACTAATGTTTGATTTTACATTGATATTTTTTTTCTGACAATAAGACCAGAAATAGTCATTATGATTCAATCATAGAATTTCATTAACTTATTTTGATTCCAATAAACATTTCTACAGATAAATTGTGTTAGCACTTAACAAAAGTGTCAATTCCATAATATAGCTATAAAACAAATTCCTATAATATGATATCATACCCAAGATATTAAAAGCACTTAGTTCAAGTTTTAAGATATGTCTAGACTGAAGCTTTTCTTATTTAATGTTTAATTCACAAATTTTACATTTGTTTAAAGTTCTAAGTGAACAGTATTTATAATAATAAAAAAAATTGACTCTTCCCTCACTGAATATTGATAAATGCATACACAGATATAGTGATCAAAAATAGTGTTACAAATCTGTGCCAGTTGTTATTTTTATTAAAAGATATGCATTACAAGAGGTCTAGTAGTGATTATAGGTAAAAAAAAATCCTGGAATATTGAAAGTGGACTTGTTATCCAATTTTTTTTTAGTGATAGAGGCTGAATAGTAAACATTTTAAAAGCTCTACCCTAATTGTTTTATTCTAGCTATGAGTGTATTTAGTGGTGTTCAATGAAGTACAGACAGATATAATGAGAAAATTAAAAACTTAGATAAAATAGATGTGACATATCATCAGTTTTTTTTTTATTGTAAAGAATTAAATTCTTTTTGATAATACCTGCATTTTTTGTACTTATGCATAAATTTTTAGTAGAAATGATATGAAGACATTATGTAAATTGATAAATATTTTAAATCACTATTAACACACTGAAAAAGTGAATGCTTTTTAAGTAAAAGATGAATACTCACTGATTTAAAAATTTTTAAGATAAATAATGAGTTTGATTGACATATTTCATGATGCAGTGAGTACAAAGTGATAAAAATATAGCATGAAATAGCATTATTAAGAAAATTGAAGATATTGAGTTAATAGCCAGCACCTATCAATTGAAAGACTGACTGAATTGACAGATGGCAGATAAGATCAATTTTTCCAGATGAAAATTTTATTATGTGTATTTAGTTAATTAATAGTTAGATACTTAAGTACATTCATGAATTTAGTAGATGAGATGGTCACAATAAATGACACCAGTAATGTGAGCTAAAAATTTTTGCAGAGAAATAAAGTAACATATTCAATTTGCTTATTAAACTTATTTCTTAGCTGATAAATAATTATTGAGCTAAAATATTGAATGTTTGTCAATAAATAAAAAGGTTAATGAAGTAAAATGTGAAGATAGGAGTTTGACTATTGAAAATACCTAATAAAAATATTTTTAGGACTGACTGGTCACTTTCATAAAATTTTGAAAGTCATGTAAAGATAATCACAAAATTTAATATAATTTTACAAATCAAAAATTCATCAGATTTCATGATGATTATGAAATAAACATTCGGTAGCTTATTACATTTATCAACAAAATATCCTTATTCTATTAGAAAGAGAAATGAAATAGAGATCTCCGAAGGATCACATTTGACCGTAAAAATTTGAAGCTAAATTAAATGAATAGCAGAGGGAGAACAAAGACGGGAGTATATTATATAGCTTAAATAAAATTAATTTCATTTAGCAGAGTTGAAGCCAGTCTTAGTGACAATTTGAAAAATTCTTTTTTTAGTTTTGCAAAGATAATAAGTTCTTTAACAAGTTGTTTTTACCAGGGCAATTTTGTTAGAATAATTAGACAGAAGTTTGTTTTGTTTTTTGTTTTTATGAATAATGCTTAAATGACATTAGGTGTTAAATCAATTAAAATGTTACAGGTAATTATATACAGAATAAAATACGAATGAAGCAAAAAAATAATTGAATTTGGATATTTATAGTTGTGTGTTGGTATTTGGTTTGCATATAGTATATATTCAGATAAAATACAAGCATGTGATATGTAGTATTTGATTTTTAAATTATTGGAGTATATTTATCAAATAGTCCTGAGAAGTTAATTACGAAAAATTTTGTTTTGAGATTTAAAAGAATATTACAATTACAATCAACTTTAACATAAAACAAAAGACATGAGACATTGAATAATATTGGAATATGTGAGTAATAATATACTACGATTTGAAATAATTATTTTTCATATAGTATTAGAGCTCCATTTGGAAATCATTAAAACGAAATTTAAAAACATTGTTTGAACTTATAAGAAGATAATAATATTACTGATTATCCACTAAAAATTAAAAATACTATCAAGTTATGACTGTAAAAAAAAAGAATTTGTAAAAATAACAAAAGCAAATAAACATGTTAGATATATTATCCAAAGTAATAATGAATTCACATGAGAACTCTTTTTAGTATTTAATTTAATATTAAAGTTATCTGGAGGCAAAATTTGACTGTGAGTGGGAGTGCTTTAATGTGATATAATTTTATGATTTATTTAAATGCAAATATATAATTAGAGGGATTTGAACTCAGACTTTTAAGCTCCCTCTAGTCATCTACTCCATCTTATACAAGTGACACAATGACCACATATATGTAAAACAGATAAATGATCTTCAATATACATATTTCATGCTGAACCAGCACTCATCAGTTGGTCCACATTATCATCTTCCACACACATATAATCAGTACTCAGTTTATATTAAAATAGCAAATCTTTAAACTTTAATGGCTATCAATTTTTTTCACTCTCCAACTCTTCAGTCATCCATATCATTGAAAATCTGATAATGACATGTTCTTCTCATCCTTCTTTCATATATTAAATGGGCTTAAGGTCCTGCATATGAGGGGTCAGAATAGCTTAAGGTCAACATGGATATGACTACAAAATTGGCAAATAAGAGCCTTGAACATGTCATCATCAAAGTTTCAATGATATGAATGACTGAAGAGTTGGAGAGTGGAGAAGATTAAAGCCTGTCCATTAAAGTTTGAAGATTTGCTATCTTAATATAAATTAAGTGTTGATTATATATGGGTGGAAATGATAATCTGGACCAACTGATGAGTGTTGGTTTAGCACAAAAATATATATATATATATATATATGAAAATCATTTATCTTTTTTGTATATATGTTGTCATGTATGTCAGTTGTATAAATTGGGATGAATGACTAAAGGTAACGTAGAAAGTCTGGGTTCAAATCCCTCTAATTAAATTTATGATTTGTAAACATAATACATGTAAGTTTAAATAAAGTATGTGATTTTATAGAAACAAAAAAAGTAGAAGAGCCAAAAAATATAATTGCTAAGGAAGATACTATCCATCAGATAAGTAATGCAAAAACTGCAATGATATATCCAATTAAATAAGCCCAATATTGAAAGTTAGAAAAAAGAGAATCACATTAGCATAAACAATTATAATAAATTATAATTGTACCAAGAAGCTTGTAAAACTTTACACTGCACAAAGTAAAAAATGTCAACTTAGTTAGTTTAATTGGGAAAATAGAGGACAATGAAATATAAAATTCTCAGTTCTATTAAATAATTGCTATTTTAATTGAGTGATTTTAATTATATAATTATGACTAGTGTTCTTTGGTACAATAATTAGGATATACCTTTAATATTAGAAGATGTGATTACAGGTTAATAAAAACAATAAAAAGGGTAAATGCGGTATTTTTACATTTAATGGAAACCGTATCATTAGTAATTAAACTTTTGAAATGCTATGGTATAATTTAATCAAGCGCTTCTGAAGTCACTATCACACAACACATAATTTATTATTTATTAAACAATTGAAACCAAACCAAAACTCTCCAAATAGTAGTACCCATCTTATTGCTTTATTAACCTGAAATCACATCTGTAATATGAAAGACATGTCCCAATTGATTGCACCATAGTAAGACTATGCATAACTATATGGAGAAATTCATCAATTAAGATAGCAATTATTCAATAGATATTGACCATTTATATTTCATTGTCCTCTATTTTCCCAATTAAACTAACTAAGTTGACATTTTTTACTTTGTGCAGTGTAAAGTTTTACAAGCTTCTGGTACAATTATAATTTATTATAATTGTTTATGCTAATGTGATTCTCTTTTTTCTAACTTTCAATATTGGGCTTATTTAATTGGATATATCATTGCAGTTTTTGCATTACTTATCTGATGATAGTATCTTCCTTAGCAATTATATTTTTTGGCTCTTCTACTTTTTTTGTTTCTATAAAATCACATACTTTATTTAAACTTTACATGTATTATGTTTACAAATCATAAATTTAATTAGAGGATCAGATGAACATGGCCTTTAGGTTGCCTTAGTGTCATTCACCCAATTTATACAACTGACATACATGACAACATATATACAAAAAAGATAAATGATTTTCAATATATATATATATATATATATATTTTTGTGCTGAACCAACACTCATCAGTTGGTCCAGATTATCATTTCCCCCATATATAAATCAACACTTAATTTATATTAAGATAGCAAATCTTCAAACTTTAATGGACAGGCTTTAATCTTCTCCACTCTCCAACTCTTCAGTCATTCATATCATTGAAACTTTGATGATGACATGTTCAAGGCTCTTATTTGCCAATTTTGTAGTCATATCCATGTTGACCTTAAGCTATTCTGACCCCTCATATGCAGGACCTTAAGCCCATTTAAATATATGAAAGAAGGATGAGAAGAGACATGTCATTATCAGATTTTCAATGATATGGATGACTGAGAGAGTTGGAAAGTGGAAAAAAATTGAAGTTGGCCATTAAAAAGTTTAAAGGATTTGCTATTTTAATATAAACTGAGTACTGATTATATAGTGTGTGGAAGATGATAATGTGGACCAACTGATGAGTGCTGGTTCAGCATGAAATATGTATATTGAAGATCATTTATCTGTTTTACATATATGTGGTCATTGTGTCACTTGTATAAGATGGAGTAGATGACTAGAGGGAGCTTAAAAGTCTGAGTTCAAATCCCTCTAATTATATATTTGCATTTAAATAAATCATAAAATTATATCACATTAAAGCACTCCCACTCACAGTCAAATTTGCCTCCAGATAACTTTAATATTAAATTAAATACTAAAGAAAGTTCTCATGTGATTTCATTTATTACTTTGGATAATATATCTAACATGTTTATTTGCTTTTGTTATTTTTACAAATTCTTTTTTTTTTACAGTCATAACTTGATAGTATTTTTAATTTTTGTGGATAATCAGTAATATTATTATCTTCTTATAAGTTCAAACAATGTTTTTAAATTTCGTTTTAATGATTTCCAAATGGAACTCTAATACTTACTATGAAAAATAATTATTTCAAATCCGTAGTATATTATTACTCACATATTCCAATATTATTCAATGTCCTGTCTTTTGTTTTATGTTAAAGTTGATTGTAATTGTAATATTCTTTAAATCTCAAAAACAAAATTTTTCGTAATTAACTTCTCAGAACTATTTGATAAATATACTCCAATAATTTAAAAATCAAATACTACATATCACATGCTTGTATTTTATCTGAATATATACTATATGCAAACCAAATACCAACACACAACTATAAATATCCAAATTCAATTATTTTTTGTTCATTCGTATTTTATTCTGTTATGTAACTACCCTGTACGACATTTTAATTGATTTAACACTTGATGTCATTTAAGCATTATTCATAAAGGCAAAAAACAAGACAAACTTCTAATACTAATTATTCTAACAAAATTGCCCTGGCAAAAACAACTGGTTAAAGAACTTATTATCTTTGCAAAACTAAAAGAATTTTTTCAAATTAAGACTGCCCCCCCTTCAACTAGGCTAAATGAAATTAATTTTATTTAAGCTATATATATATACATCTTTGTTTATATTTCTGCTATTCATTTAATTTAACTTCAAATTTTTACGAGTTAAGCTCTTATCTTCGGAATCTTATTTCATTTCTAACTACAAAAATGAAATAAGTGATGATGATTTTGATAATGCTACCGAATATTTATTTCTAATCATTCCTATGTGATGAATTTTCGATTTATGAAAGTATATCCAATTTTATGATTATCTTTACATGACTTACTAATTTTACGTAAGTGATCAGTCAGTCTAAAAATATTTTTATTGGGATATTTTTCTAATAGGTCAAACTCTATCTCATTTACTTCATTAAGCATATTTTTCATTTATTGACCAACATTCAATATTTTAGACTCAATAATAATTGTTTATCAGCTAAGAAATAAGTTTAATAAGCAAATTGAAATATGCTACTCTATTTCTCTACCAAAAATTTTTGGCTCTCATTACTGATTGTCATTTTATTTATGACCATCTCACTTACTAAAATTCATAGATGTACTTAATATAACTCTTAATCGCTAAATACATATAATAAGATTTCATCTGAAAAAATTGATGCTTATCTGCCATCTGTCAATTCAGGTCAATTCTTCAATTGATGAGGTGCTAGCTATTAACTCAATATCTTCAATTTCTTAATAATGCTCTTCAATACATTTATTCTTTCATCACTCCTATCAACATCATGAAAATGTCGATCAGAGCATCATTATTTATCTTTAAAATTTTTAAATCGGTGAGTATTCATCTTTGCTTAAGCATTGTTCACTTTTTTCAGAGATATTAATAGTGATTTAGAAAATATTTATCTAAATTTACATAATGTATTCATATCATTTCTACCTAAAAGTTATATAAAAGTACAGAAAGTACACAGGTGACTTATCAAAAAGTATTTAACCATTTAAAATATAAAAACTTGATGATATGCATCTCTTTGTATCTATAATTTTAATTTTCTCATTATATCTGTGCACTTCATTGAACCTTACTAAATACATACTGGCTAGAATAAAACAATTGAGAAGAACTTATAAAATTTTTAACATATTTCAGTAACTCTATCACTAAAAGAATTGGATATCAGATCCACTATCAATATTTCAGGATTTTTTTACCTATAATCCTTACTAGACCTCTTGTAATGCATATCTTTTTAGTAAAAGCTATATTGAATTTCAACATTTGTTATTTTTGATCACTATATCTGTGTATGCATTTTCAATATTGGTGAGGAAGAGTCAATTTTATTATTATAAATACATTCACTTAGAACTTTAGACAAATGCAATTTTAGTGAATTAAACATTAAATAAGAAAAACTTTAGTCTATGATTTATATAACTTACTTAATTAACTTAAACTAATATCTTGGTGTAATGATATCTATTATAGGAATTTGTTTTATAGCTATATTATGGAATTATTTTACTTTTATTAAGTGCTAACTTAAGTTATCTGTAGAATGTTTATTGGAATCTAAAGTAAGTTAATGAAATTCTATGATTGAATCATAATGACTATTTCGAATCTATTGTCAGAAAAAAAAAAATATCAATGTAAAATCAAACATTAATACAAATGTTCAATTTTTCAGATCAATTGCTCAAAAATCACTTCTGGAAGTATAGTCAAAATCCATCAGCATAATATAACTCTTTTATAAATATTACAGTATTACAATTTGACCTAGTATCGATTGGTTCTTTAAATTCAGTAATCTCATAAACAATAATAATTTACTAAATGTCAGTGACCGGGATTAAAAATAAACAAATGGACTGGAATTCCCTAATTCTAAATCTTACAATTTTCAATAAACTTTATTTGATTAAAATGCATTAATGTTAATGATGAATATTATAACATATTAAAAGGTGTGGAAATTATTTCGAATTAAGTATATTATAATTTTTATATCGTTAATTATTATTTTCTCTTTTTTAATACTGTAAACTTCATTATTTTTTCAAGAATTGAGCTTCCTATCATGATATATTTCAAATCCTGAATGTATTTTATTAATATTAGGATTTTAACCCTCCTGTTAAGTCTTTTCATTATAAATTTTTATATATCTTAATTTAATTAGAAGCATTAATGCAGCAAAAATGATAATATGATTACTTTAAAATAATATGTACTTTACATATATTTTTATAATTATCTATCTGATCGCATCATTAATAGGAGATTATTGAAAATGTTCCTGCGAAGAACATACTGCTATATTTCTATCTTAAAATACTCTCATAAAAACAAATTAAATATAAAATAACTGTGATAACATTACAAATATTCTTATCACACTATGTAATTCACATCATTCTCAACTTTATTTATTTTATGTAACTTTAATATTAATTTAAATCAAGAAATAAAATGAGATAAAAATAAAGTGGCATTCAAACAGTTTTGAATTATTTCATACAATGTTGTAACTCTTATTTAGATAACTACTGAATGGATTCTAGGCCTTTTGTTTTTACTAAAAAAAGATATTCACTATTTGAAATAGCCCCAAGTTAATATTTTTCTTAGATATATGAATATGCATATCATATAGTAATGAATCATTCATGCACTTTGCTACTAATACACAATTGCTTTATTTACCACCATCTTTTACAGTTTACAGTTTTGATTGCCTAACTGTCGAACATCTCTTAACCTCAACATTGTTACTTCAGTTTTGCTTTATTCTGGCTCTCTTTACAGTTACAATTTTGAAACTGTAAACTGTAAAAAGAATGGTAAATAAAGCGTTGTGTAACAGTAATAAAATGCATGGATGATTTAGTTTTTATTTGATATACATTTGTGTAATATGAAAGAGTAGTTAAGGTAGAGAATTATAACTAGTGATATGATGAATTTACATGTGATATGCAAAAGCTAACTATTTTTACCCCGATTATTTTTTGTATTTCTTTTTATATAATAAACAATGGTTTTCTTCACACTATTTACACATTCCATATACAGAAATCAATCAACATAACATCAACAATAAGACTACTTTCCTAAACTAAAATGTTTGCTCTAGTTGTATTTTTTGTACTCCGCCTCCAAATTTGCAATACTTATCTTCACTAATACAAAGTGTCACAACAATATCTACTCAGATAACATATAACAACATATAAATGTTTGTACTGTGAGGATTTACAAACTATTGCTACCCAGAGGAATCCTGGAGACATATGACAACAGTAAACTGAGATTAGCAATTATCAATTGTGAAAAATCAAAATGGCATTAGAGAACCAAAATATTTGATTTTATATTAAAAATAAACCTTTATGAACTACCAGCATCTATTTCCTTCACCACGATATTTATCTAAAAACCTTTGCAATCTTTGCCACCCAGCAGAAGAGACACAACAAAGTATGTCTGTTGCATGCACAAACTTATCAATATATGCAAATTGTTAATAGAAAACCTACCCAGAAAAGGAAAATACATCATTAATGTGTATATTACAATCTTTGAAAAATACCCCTAACAATATGAGCAATAACTTTTTTACTATATGCATACTGTGCATGAGATGCTCGACTTACGACTTGGCAACAATACAAGAAGACATCCAGCAACATTTACAAAAAGCTTCAACAAATAAAAGTAGGCTGGATTGCAAAAATTAGTGCTCCAGATATTGCAGCCTTGTAACATGGTCACTCATAAGACAGCCATCAAACCTACATAACCGAAGCCATCAAACAGGTATTATTTAAAATGTAAAATACCATTGATTTTAAAATTTAAGAACTTGTTCCAAAGTCCTATGATTGCCTATATGTAAGAGAATGCATTCGGATTTATTTGTAAAAAATCTCCCCATGCAACATTTGTTTAATAAAATTATTTGAAACATAATAATAATAATAATAATAATAATAATAATAATAATAATAATAATAATAATAATAATAATAATAATAATAATAATAATAATAATAATAATAATAATAATAATAATAATAATAATAATAATAATAATAATAATAATAATAATAATAATAATAATAATAATAATAATAATAATAATAATAATAATAATAATAATAATAATAATAATAATAATAATAATAATAATAATAATAATAATAATAATAATAATAATAATAATAATAATAATAATAATAATAATAATAATAATAATAATAATAATAATAATAATAATAATAATAATAATAATAATAATAATAATAATAATAATAATAATAATAATAATAATAATAATAATAATAATAATAATAATAATAATAGATATTTTGTTTCTAAATAAATTAAATACTTAACTTTTATTATGATAATTATGTTTAGTTGACAAAAACAAGATAATTTTTTTATTTGGCTGCTTTTTTTTTTTTGTTTTGATGCCAAAATTTTTTGTAAACGGTGATGGTACAGAAAAAATTTAATATTCTTTGAGTGGTACCTGATACTCAAAAGATTGAATGCCACTGTATCTACTCATAACTGCTTATTAACACTTTAAGTATTTTTCAAGTACAAAGTTAACACCATTTTCTAATTTTCATTCCAAAAGCATGTGTGTTGAATTTTTAGTAATTACTAAATTTTTACAGCAACGGTTAGACTTCTAGTGCATATTCTATTTTTCTAATCTTTAGAAGCTTATACAATATTATATTTTATATATATATATATATATATATAATTGCCTTCCATCTTGGAATTTATTCCAGATATTTAATCATCATTAGCAATAATGATCTCATTTCAGATCACAATTTTCTTTTTTAACCATTGAACCTATTATATTCATCAGCTTGAACTATATATATATTAAATTTAAAATATTCATCTAAGATATATTTGATTTTAGTATGTGTTATTAAATTCTTAAAGTAAAAAAATAACAATTTTCACAAAACAAAAAACTCTTTTTAAATAGTTTGAATGAAATATTATTGTTGGCTATTTTAAGAAAGTAATTGCTTTTTGATTTTGCTAATAAAATAATTAAAAATATTGATATCAAATTAAATAATATGATTTTATGTTTTAACCAGCAGTATATTAAAAAAGAAAAAGACATTAATGTTAAACATAGAATGTTAACATTAAGAAAGCTTACACAATAGCTACCAACTATAATAAAGTTGATAGATTAACTATGTAAACTATCAAATATACTTGCATAATAAATGATCAACTCATGAATCAATCAGCTGTGATTCTAATGAAAACTATGATCTTGTTAATTTTGCCTTCTTATAAACTGAGAAAACAATGTTTTTCTTTCTGAAAATATTTTCCAAATTACTGATGACTTACTAAAAAATTATTATAGCAATTTTTTTATTTAGTAGCATCATCAATTCACTTTAAATTTTAGAAATCTGGAACAAATGCTATTAGAAGACCTCAATCAAAATTTTCAACTTCACCCTTCTTTTCTGTATGTTCTACCAAAGAATACCCACAATGATACATTCAATCTTTATAAAAAGCAGTATTTTTTAGCAATACAGAATACATAGCTATATGATCTTTTATCTCTGTGTATGTCCAATATATATTTTAAACTTTTAATTTAAAAACTCCATTTTTATTAAATTAGTCTGTAATTCTATGAACAATTGACAAATAATTATATTTGAGATCCATACAAAAACATGATCACACATCTCTCCCATTTTACTTATTATTTTCTTCAACTATAATGCTTTAAATAATATTATCACCTAATTACTTTATCTAGGTTGATACTATAGACTTTTACTTTAGTAATTAAATCCTTTAGTATATATAATAGAATGTTGTGAGAAATGATATATAGCTTATTACCGCTATAGTATTTTTTGTATTTTTCTTAAGATATTAAATATCAAACACAATATATCAATTCAAGACATTATCATAAATAAGATCATATAGGATATAAAACTTATATTATTAAGAACATATTCATCAATATAATTCTACTCCTTTTTAACTTTAATAAAAGTTGAAAGGATATTTCTAAAAAAAATCATGAACATCACATATGCGTATATCTTAATAACTGCCATATTTTTTTATGGTCTCATTTAAATTCATTTAAGGTTTCTTACTAACTTTACCCTATATAAATTGCCATAGTGACACATATAAAAGTCTCTGAATCAATTTTCAATTGAATAATTTAAAAAAAGTTTAGTTTGGTCAATGATGAAACTGTTATGCTCAATTTACTATTTGAATGATCAGATGTTCCATGATCTATTAAACAACAAACTGTAGGATTTGCAATTATATTTTGGATTATTTCAATCATCTTTTTTAAATTGTTTAAATTTTTTTTAATTCAAATTTCATTTAAACATTTCAAATATATTTAATAGTTAATAATAACACACAGGTTTGTATATAATACAGCATTTCAAATGGTAATATTCTATTTTCTTCTTCAAATGTTGTGTCTTGATTAGTGACATACAAATATTAAAAACAAATTAATAATCTTTAGTGTCACAAATATTACATTTAAAACAAATCTTTAATCAGCTAGAGTATTGTGACAAAGACAGATTTAGTAAAAAATTTAGATAGCTATCATTAAGACTCTCCTGATTTCTATTTTTTTTAATATGAGGTTAATCAATGGTTTCCAAACATTATGGATTATTACATTAAGTTGATTTATAGAATTATTTGCCATTACCATGTGAGAAGTTTCATTATGTTATTTTTTTTTTACTTTTTACTCTCTGGCCATTATTTTTATCTTTTTCTAATCAGAAACATGTTTGTTGGTATAAAGTAGCAGACCATGGATGTACCAATAAATATGTGTTCAACTGGGAAAAAACAAATTATTGGATAGAGAGAAAAAGTTTAAAAAAATAAAATTTAAAAAAGTTGCTCATATGATAATCACAAATAACACTATAAGTTAGTACAATAATGCCTAATGTTTGGAAATTATTCATTAATCTTGCCCTTAAGAAAAAAGTAGAGAAATAAGGAGAACTCTCTTAGGTAACTATAGAAAATTTTTAGTCACTCTTGCCTTTTACAAAATAGTTTGATTGATTAAGTATCACTAATCTGAAGATCCCTGATTTGATATTCTTACTAGTTATAACTGTCACTAGTCAAGCTATAGACATCTAAAGAAGAGAGAAGAATGCTACTCAAAATGTTGTGTTATATAGTAACTTGTGAGAAAATTGCCATCATTACAAACTTTGAAACAAACTATAAGATTATTTTTATTACTATTATTAAATCCTGCTTCTTCATATGATAGCCTATTTTTTTTTTATAATTTGCAATATAAAAATAAACTACAAACATAATATCATTTGATTCTTCAGTTGACATAATGTATTTACTAAGAAAATAAAGCCAATTATTTAAGACTTTAATAGGTTTATAATTGTAGATGAAAACAATCAATTCTTAAGCTATCAACAATCTCATTCTGTAGTCAAGGCAATTCATTACTTCAGTACCATCTATAGTATAAAAAATTAAAAGTGGTTGACAGATGCATAACTACATCAGTTTTAATTTTGATTTCTAGTTATCACTGATGAATGCAAAAGTCAGAAATTGTCTAAAAATGGTGATTAAAATACAATACAATCTTGCAATTATTGATTATTCAAACTTACTATAGATGTTGTTAGAATAAAGAACTGAACTTGTTCATGAATACAAATTTATAGATTATAAAGAATTTATTACTCTATGTTCTCCTCAAAAAATATTTGAAATAGATTTATTATTAAAAAAACTTCCACTGCTATTTTCAAATTCCAAATTTATCAATTTTGTCTTGAAATTTTTAAATTTTCTTCTTACAAAGAATTAACACATACTTGATATAATTTACTTCTCTTTTATGTACTAAGATCTTTGTAAATACATTATAAATCACGTTAATTTTTTGTTACATCTACTTTGTCTTCCAAACACTTTCAAACTTTGATCATAAAGACCTCATCAATAAGCAATCATTTCTCAAAAATCTTGTAAGAACTAAAAACTTCCTCTAACTTTAACATGTTCTAATCTATTAAATTTATTCTGAATTGTCAATTTTTCAATAAAAATATTTGGTAGCAGTCTTTTCTGGTAGATAAATATCTATTTTGTAGTCTTCTTCTTTTTTTTAGTTATTTAGATTTTTACATTTTGGCCTAATTAATAGTGCTAAGTAATTAATTAAAATCAAACTTTAATTTTATAAATATTTTTTTTTAAAAAGTTAAAAATGGTATGAAATGCACAGTTAAATACTACCATCATCTTCCTCCTTTCCTATTTTTTTAAAAAAAATAATTATTTATCAATGTTGTTCAAAACTCATTTTAATATATAGTTTCAAAATTTGAAACAAAAAAATGAAAATATCATAAAGGAAATATTTAGAAAATATTAAAAATAGAGAATAGTAATCTTTTTTATTATTCTAATCTAAAGATATCAAATCTGGCAAGTCCATTTCCTCAGTCTTCTCTGTGAAACCACAGCTTTTCTTGGGATTCCTGGTTTTTTGTCCAAGCAGGCGATGTCTAGATTGGTTCAAAAATCACTACTAATCAAAACCAAAAGAGCCATAAATTCCTTGTCTAAAGTGACATTATCACTTTCGAGTAAAGTGGCTCTGTTAAACATGACCATATTTCCTAGGCTTAGTTATTATTTCCCAATCAACAAACCTACTAAAAAATTTGAGACACTAATCAACTCACAGTGCTCAAGGCTATTTTGAAAGGGTGGGGTGGTGGCCATCAGCATTGCCAAGGCACACAGACCCAAAGAGCTAAATGGACTTGGCCTGCACTCAGTTACCATCCTGTACCTTCAAGGATCCTTATCAGTGTTGGCTACTGTTTGTCAAAAGTTATCAGAGCTAAGTTTCCCAGTTACGATTCAGCCTACTGACACACCACCTCCTCTTGCCAGTCTATGGTTGGTCACCCTCTGGAAGAGGGTGAGTAATGAGCTACATGGGATATCACTTGTACTGAATGAAAAAAGGACCTTCTGGCAGGTATATAATCTCAAACATCTGAACCAGACTCCTCTCCCTGTAATACTGGGGGTGAATAACAAATTTCTTGTCAGAAGGGCCAAACATTGGTATATAGAGACAAAGCACAATGACTTCATCCTAAAAATGAATTTGGATTCTCTTCCTACCAGTCAGTTTCTAATGTTGAAAAGAGGTTTTAAAAGGCTCAGTTACCAATGTCAACTATGCGGTCATGATGAAGAGAGCTTTGATCATCTGCTCTACTTTTGTCCAGCATTATCTCCAATCAGAGACTTTGTCATTGATAGGGTGATGCTTGACATCAGAGATTCACTTTCAGTGAAGAACACCATTAAGAAGGGTCTTTTTGCAAATTTTAGACTCTATTTTTCTGACATTCACAGTATGGTTGACAAGATGCAAAATAATCTTTAGAACATCAAATACACCAAAGCTGGATGGATTCTTAAAGCTCGTTCTTCAGGAAAAGACTAGAGACTGCCCGATGTCACCTGATCTCCTGTTTCATGATACATGGGATAAAGTTGTTTTTTCCAATATGTGAGATGATGTCTGTGAAGTCACTCTTGAACAAATATTCCAACAAGAAAATAATCATGTTACAAGCATCTAAGAAATTGCAATGACAATGCTCTTTTCAAATGGCTACTGCTGCTGTTGTTGTACATGTATACATATATACATGTGTTTGTTCTTTGAGCTAATTTTGCTGTCGTATAATTTATACTCTATTGATAATCAAATTTGTTTGTTAATGTATTTATGATCTAATGCATTCACATGTAAAGTTTTCTATTGTATCTAATAAACCTTTTTTTTTTAAAAAAAGTCAATAAATGATTATGCCAACCAAATCAGTAAACTAGTTTTAGCATGTATACTTCATACAAACACATTTATTTTCTTTATAATATAAAACTAATCACTTAAAAGTTTCAAACACTTTGAGATTTTGGACCCAATTTAACTCTTTTGTACTGATATATATATATATATATACACATCTGGCATTTGGCTAGCAACAATAATTTTAATGATCTCACTTATATGCTAATAATAAGCTTTTTAAATCCTTTGACAGTAAATTATAGGAGTGCATTTAATGTTAGATATACATATCTATACAAGCAAATAGAATTGGGCTTAAAACCTAACGATGAACACGACTCTCATAGTGTAAAAGAGGTGTGTGTGTGTGATTACTAGATGTGTATGTATCATTCAATTCTTAACATTAATCAAATATAATAGCTATAAACTAAACAGAAAATTTGGTTGGAACTACTATCTGGTACTCCTTGAAATGTGCACTTATAAATTGTTAAAGTTAGATATAAAATGAATTATAGAAGAGTTGTGTCTGCTTCGTTTCGAAGAGAAAATATTTTTTTGTCATTTATGTTAAAGTTGCTATAAGAAAAAGACAAATAAATATAAACGAGTATATAGTAAAATGAAAGATAATCAACAAATTAAAACAAATCATTTAGACGCTAAAAAAGAAATTATTCAATGGGTTTTAACTTTAAATGAATAGATAAGATTTTTTAATAAATATATTGCTGGATAGGGTAACAAATTATCAAGAGTTTTTTTTTTTATGTATGTTAATCATAATTTAACAATACTCTTTATATAGGAGATAAAATAGACATATTTCATTTTAATAGTAAGTTATTTCTAGCAAAAGCACTCCACTCAAGTTTAATTCTATTATTAATTTCATCCATTATATTTTTATTTGTAGTAATAATCTGACCAAGCTATTTGTAGTTGTTAACTTCTTCTAACTCATCATTATCAATTTTTATTCTTTTTTTAAAGTAAAAAATCCACTGAACATTACTTACTTTAGCCCTACTTTCTTACTTTCATCATTGATAACACTTGCAATATTTTCTGAAGTTCAGAAGCATTATTTGCAAAAACAACTACAGCATCTGTAAAATCTGAATGATTTAAATAATCTCCATTTAGTTTCCCTTTTAATCCACAAAATACTTCTTGCAAAACTGCTGTAAAAAGTTTTTGACCTATGAAGTCACTCTGACTACACCCTTCTCAATGTTTATCATTCTAGTATTATTATGTAATCTAATTGTTGTTGTTGTATATTTATAAATATCCTTCAGAATATGAAAATATCCTGGATCTATACTTTGATGATTCAATGTTTTAAACACTAAATGAATTCCTACAGAATCAAATGCCTTTTTGTAATCTACAAATTGAAATCATAATGACAACTCATATTCATTGGTCCTTTCTACAACTTCTCTCAATACATGAATATTATCCACTATACTAAAACCACTTTCAATTCATGCTTCTTTTTTTGATTGGTTAAAATCAAAGTTCTCTGTAAATGAGTTGTAATCATGTAAAATTTCATATAAAACTGATAAAAGACTGATAGGTTTGAAATTTCTAATATTTTGTTTACACTTTTTTATATATATTAATATTATTATTGCATTTTTTCTATCATCTGATACATCTTTATCATTTAGCTATTTGGTAGACAACTTTACCCAAAAATGTCTATTTCTTCATATGCTTCTTTTAAGATATTGATTATAATTTCATCATTACCTAGACTTTTCCCTTCTTTATATATTTAAATATATGAATCATTTCTTTATTCAAAATTCTGAGCAATTCAGAAGATATAATAATTGTAGAAGATACTTTTCCTTGTTCTTTATTACTACATAATTTTTGTAATAAAAAGTTAACAGTTTATACTTATAATATATTAAATTTAAGAGTCATAATATGTTCTCAAAAGTGCTCAGTCACATAATTTTTATAGAAATAATAAGCCCCTCTATTAATGCATATAAGTGCACATATTATGATTTTATAATTCTTGATAAAATTCTTTTACACATTTCATGATGTCATCTCTCTTTTAGTAATAGTTTCATATTTTTTTCCTTGTTGCACTGTTTTATATTCTTGAGACTCTTATTTTTTCTACAGCCTTCCTTGCTAGATCACAATTATACTTTATTATATCATTGTCAGTTTTTTTCACATCAGTTTACAAAATTCAAATTATTCCATCCTTTATAATGAATCATTTTTATATATTTTCATATTTCTTCTTTTCTTCATAAATTATTTAGTCTCAGAGGAAATTTTACAGGTCAATTGCTGTTTTTCTATCAGATATCTTTGTTGCAGTTTTAAAAGTGCATCAGTTATTTTCCTATTGATTTTATTCACATATGAATCATGTTCAAAATCTACTAATACTTGAAACTGATTTGCAAGTTTTAATTTAAATTCAGTAGATTGTTTCTAAAGATTAGAAATATCAAGTGTGAATATTATTTTTCTTAATAATTTTTGTCTCACCCATTTTGCACTAACATGTATCTTACATCTCACTAATCGATGATCACTTCCTGTGGTAAATTAATTAAAAACTTTACACTCTTGAAATATGTATTTTCTGTTAATAGACATATCTAATTGTGATGGACTTTCATTTGAATGCTGTCATATCCAGTTCTGCTTAACATTTATCAAAAAAAAAAAATTATAATATAATGTTTTTCATTTTCTGAAAACTCCATAAGTCTATGTCCTCTCTCATTTCTACTACCACAACCAAATTTACCTACAGCACTTTCACCTTTCAATTGTTTATTAATTCTAGCATTAAAATCTCCATAACAATTTTAAAATGTTGTTTGGTTTGATCAAAAGCCTTTTGTACATCCATATAAAAATCCTCTACTACTTCATCACTATGAGAACTTGTTGGGGCATTAACTTAAATTATCTGCATTTACTATCTGTTGTTAAGTTGAATAACTAATCTTGATACTTTGATCCATCATCAACCTCCATAATATTGTTATTCCACTTTTTGTTTATAATGAATCTTACTCCATTTGTATCTTCCAATATTTGTCCCTTTGTAATACAGTAAATGTCCACTTTTAAATCAATTGTTTTTTTTACCTTTTCTTCTAATTATCCAGTGTCCAATAATGTCCCATTTATTATGAGACAGTTGTTCCAATTCTTGCAATTTTCCTTCACTTGAAAGTGATCTGCAGTTGTAAGTATCTAAATAAAATGTCATCATCAAATGGAAGCCTGGATCCACAATCAGGGGATTCTTAGCATCCTCCCCTTCAATTACCACCTCTACTTTGAATGGTAAATTTACAGACTTTTGGGAATAAAGAGGATGACTTATTTTTATCTGCAAAGTTGGTGAGAAGCCCATCCATGTTTATATACTATATAAATAATCACATAGTAATAACAGTTGCAATGACAAGAATGAATGAAATTGACATTAGGAATTTGCCCTGCTCAGTTCCTTTAAAGCCTCCAAGAGGAATCAATTGGTCTTTTTCTAGTTTACAGCAAAATCTTTTCTGCAGCTAATTTTTATTAATATTTTTATACTAGAAAGCTAAAATGTTGTTATTTTATTTTTTTATGCGTGCTTCTTTATTATTATTAAACAGAAATGGTTTGACTAAATTAGACAGGCATATCAGTTTTTAATACTAAAAATGTTTGAAAACTTCAGTTTTTCCCTCAATATTTCAAATCTATTTTTAAAAAATTACAATGACTTAAAAAAAATCATTTATATAAAAAAACAAGCAATAAAGTATTTAATAGTGTACATGTATAATTATTTAAATTTTGATCAAATGTAATCACTGATAATAATTTCAAATTCTTAATTTCTAAATATAAAATATTTTATAGACTTTTATTTTAATGTGTATATATATTTTTTTCTGTGTGCATAATCAAATATTTCGGTAATAGTTAAGTTTAATTGCTTATATCTATTTTGCAAGTTTACTAATTTAAGATTATTGGCTAAACTTTGTCTCTATTTACAAAATTAAAATTTCAGCGCTTGTGAAAAATTAATTTTAGGTTAAAATAAAAATATTTTCTAATAATAAGTTAATTTTACTAATTGTTTTTTATATATTTAACATAAAATACCAATCTTGTTAAAAAAATCATTTCGAGCTAAAAATTTTTGCTAGCCAATTTAGAATTGTTTTGAAATAAATAAAATAAATAAAAAGAATTGTATATTTAAAAAAAAAACCCATAGGATTCTTAAATTCTTCCAAATATACAGTGAAATTAATGAATAATATTATGATCAATTTTATTTATAATTCTTTCAAATATTAAAAAGGTATATATAAATTTTAACTTTTTTTTTTAAAGAACTTCTTCATAATTTTGTTTTTGGATCGTCTGGTTTAAAAAGTTATAATAAATATTTTTATTTACTAATGTTTATTTTTTGAAAAAGTTATAAAAAGACAAATATGACCATTATTGCTACTGTAAATATTCATTATATATCTTTAGATTTTACCTGAAGGTTGGTTGAGATAATTAGATATTATGGTTCTATGATCAAGCAATAACATCTGGTAGGAATTAATGTTACTTTGATTATTGCTTGACATCTACTTTGCAGCACGTCTTTCTGTCATTTAAATGCATAATAAGTTATTTCTTGTTAAATATTAGTTTATTCTGAAAATCCTAAAATTCATTAAGCTTATTTCATATACAAATACTCGCATAATAAAGGCTTTTTTAAAAAATCTGTAAATCATAACATTTTTTACTACAGTACAGTATCAAGTGGTTGTAAAAAATTTTATAGTATAATAGTTAGTCTAATTTGAAATATGGTACTTTGTGTGTATAAATAAATAATCGTGATGTTTTAATAATTTTGTTTTCTTTTTAAGTGCATATTTATTTATTTTATTTAAATGATGAGCTTTTTTTTTATTTAGATAACTTAACTATTAGAAAAATATAAAATATTCTGTAAATATTCAAATTAGAATATAAATTCATTAATATCTTTATAATCTTTAAGTTATGCCATGATTTTCATATATTAACTTGTTGCTAACTATGTGTGATGTTTAATTTCCTATTATGAACAGATGAGTGAAATGAACATGGTTTATATTGAATCTGTTGATGAAACTCTGGTACTGTCTAGGAAAACAAATCCTCATATTTTACTTGTGGAACTGAAAAAATAATTTTTTTGGAAAATCATAAATTTATTTTTAATGCTGTAAGCCTTTAGTTGCATTGTAAGAATATATAAAAAGCTATTAAAATTGATTTTTTTCTTTTGTTTATATTTGTAATTCAAATTTGCATACTTTTGCTCATCTGTGTAATGAAGTTGTTTCTTCTTTATAACCCAAATTAAAGCAGCAACAATAATTGATTTATGGGAGCTATTATTATGATGAATTTCACTAAAAATGCACTCAGTTTTAGGTTATAAAAAAGAAAGAAACCATTTCATTATGCAGTCAAACAAATGTATACAAATTTGAAACATCTATTAAATATATTAAATTTATCAATAACTTAAGGTAAACCTTCTCTTTCTATGAGACACTTGGAATGAGTTCTAGAAAGAGAAACTTTATCTTAAGTTATTGGTAAGTTTAATATATTTAATAACTTTTTAAATATTATTATGATTCAATTTTTTATGATAGATGATGAATATATAAAAGAATATAAAATCACCACAAAGAAGTTGTTTTGAGTGAAACAGTAATATTTCTTTTGATAATATTTAATTAACTATTCAAAAGTTTATTGTAAGTGTATGTTTTCAGATAGAAACAGAGTATTAACCAATAAAATATTCTATTACTAAGAAACTGGACTGTAAAGTACTAGCACTGTAAACTCAAGTAATGTCATTCAGTTTTCCTAGAACATTAATCCTAGAAATTATTTTAGATATAACTTTAGATATATAAGAAATTAAATTGTCATCCAAAGTTACTTCTAAATAGCATAAAATAGGATTGTATTTAGGTTATTATTGAACAAGGCTACATTCAAATTTCAAAGTATTTTTTGTTGTTGATGCTTAGATGAAAAGTTAATTGTACTGCCATTGTTAAATCAGAAATAGACTTTGATCTTTTAAAAATCTAATTTTTCACAACTTTTTCTATTCTTATGAAAAGATTTTCTATTTTTGGAAATGATTTATTTTATAAAGTCAAAACAATATCATCAGGATAGATGAATTTACCTTATTTTGTTTCTTGCAAATTTCTGATAAATACATTAAATAAAATGAGTGAGAGAAGTGAATTCTATTGAAAGTCATTCAGCAAATTTTTGTATTTATTGTAATTATCATTTAGTGTCACTTGAATTTATTTATTGGAAAGCATTTTATCAAGTAATTGGTACAGTTAAGGATTTTGGAAACTTTTAGAAGAAGACGATTTTTCCAAATGAAATCATTATCTAAGATTAGATCAATAACTGCAACAACAGTTTTTAATTTATTTTGAAATCATTTTTCCAATGTGAATAATTAAAATTAAATCTTGTTCACAGAATGTTTTCCTGAAGGTTTGTGATGATGGTGTTTTAGTTGTATTTATAAGTTGGACTATTTCCACCATCTAATATGAGTATTGAATAACTTTAGATAAATTTAACTTTATTTAAATATTCCAAATACATTCAACTATTAGTAAAAGCACCCATGTTAATATATGCACAACATTTCAAGAGGTATTATTCTCCCCTCTTCTTCATGTGCTGGCAGCCCAACTAGTGTCAGTACTAACATGGGAATCAAATCTGGATCCTTAGATTCTTAAATATCAAATTTTATGTTACTACTCTAACTAACTGAGCCATCTTATCAAAGGCAACAGTCAGTAAAAATTTCATATATTTATCTACAAAGTTCCTCCTGATTTCTCCACTTTTTCCTAAGGGCAAATTTCCATACATTATGTATAATCACCTTAGGTTGACCTCTGGGATTGTTTGCCATTGTCATGTAAGCAGCTTCTTTAAATTTTCATCTTTGT
Organism: Epiperipatus broadwayi; assembly: GCA_028023455.1. Classification (NCBI taxonomy): domain Eukaryota; kingdom Metazoa; phylum Onychophora; class Udeonychophora; order Euonychophora; family Peripatidae; genus Epiperipatus; species Epiperipatus broadwayi. The sequence continues at coordinate 30,276 of JAQFVV010012786.1, forward strand.
ATCTTTTCTACTCTATCCAATACTTTTCTACTTTCCCAATTGAACATATGTTCATTGATACATACATTGTTTGCTACCTTATACCATCTGTTTTCTGTTTTCTAATAATCAGTTTGTTTTTGCAAACCCTTTTCAATCAGATGACTGGCCTTACTGATATATGTCCTTCTACATTCACATGGTATTTCATAGATGCATTTTTTTCTTTTCAGCATTTCAAGTTTAAGTTTTGTAGCATAGTATGGTATAGTTCTGGAAAGCTGTTGATGTCATGCTGATTGTAGATTTTTCTTGATTTGTCTTCTATTTTTGGTATGTATAGGCACACTACAGAACCAGTAATTGTTTTTTTCTTTTGATGGTTCTTTTAATTGTCTATTTAAGATTGTCTTAGTAACAGCTGATGGATAACCATTTTTCATAAGAGTTTGTTAGATCTTTTTATTTCAAATTGCTGGTTTCTAAACAAACTTCTTTTTCTCTATTCCATAGTGATGGTATAGCTCCACATTTTGTATTTCTAATGTGATTGAATGTGTAGGCTAATTATTTTCCTGTATGTGTGGATTTTTGGTAAACTGTAGTTTTAATTTTGCTGTGAGGGAGTCTTGTCACAAAAACCTACAAGAATGCCAATTTTTGTTCTTGTTCGGATTCTATTGTGAATTTAATTGAAAGGAATATGATGTTGATGAGTTTCCATAAAGTTTGTAGTAAAGATTCATCATACAGCCATACAACAAATGTATCATCTACATAGTGAAGCCAAACTTTAGGTGGATATGTAGTTTTTATGGTCTTGGTTTCAAGTTCTTCCATGTAAATATTGCTAATCAGGGGTGGCAATAGTGAACCCATAGCCATTCTTTGATTTTGTTGGAAGAATTCTGTGCTATATTAAAAGTAGTACCAATGAACATATGTTCAATTGGGAAATACAAAAATATTAGATAGAGAAGAAAAGGTACAAAGAAGAAAAGGTACAAAAAAGAAAATTTAAAGAAGCTGCTCATCTGACAATGGCAAACAATCCCATAGATCAATGTAGTGTGATTATATATAATGGATGGAAACCATTAATCAACTTTTCTCTTAGAAGAAAGTGGAAAAATCAGGAGAAACCTCACAAGAAAAATATATGAAATTTCTACTGACTGTTGTCTTTGGCAGGATGGCTCAGTTGGTTAAAGCATTACCTTAAAATTTAATATTCAAAGAAGCTAAGGATCCAATTCTCATGCAGTACTATTACTGGTCAGGCCAGCAACATCTGAAGAAGAGTGGAAAATAATACCTTTCAAAATGTTGTGCATATGCCAGCTGTGTGCTATTACTAACATTTGATTGTATTTGGAATATTTAAATAAAGTTAAATTTTTTTCAAGACATTCAATACTCATACTAAATGATGGAAATATCCAACATATAAATAGAACTTTTTCATAGAAGTTTCATTGTGACTTCAATTACATCAGATCTATAGGCAAATGATTGATAATTATTGTAAATTTTTTGTTAATATGATTTACTCAAACAGTTTATAAGAAATGTATAATAATGATATTGGGTCACAATTTATTATTATTCATTATTAAATTTACTTCTTTTGAGACAGTTTTTCTTCATGCCAATGTTTCTGAATAGTTTTTGAAATAATAATATTGAGGATTTAATTTTGTCAATCATGCTTTGGCTTTAGGGTCTAATTGTTTTAAAAACTCTGAAACTAGACTAATTATTCATGTTTTTTTTTGCATATTTTAAGACATTCAAAATTGAGTTCAAGCTTATCAATATTTATTTGTTTTATTACATTGAATTAGAGGAACCTTGTGAAATTTTCATCTAATGGTGATTTTTAAGAATTTTAATATTTAAGACTCTACTACCCTCATTGGCAATTACTATATTAGTTCTTTTAGAAGTGTTTGTAACTACCCAAACTTACATAAAAGCCATCAGAATTTTTGACTAAATTTTACAATTTTTTTTCATGACAACATTAAGATTTTTATTGACAAATATCAAAGAATTTTTAATGAATTTATTCTAACCTGGCATGAATTGCATTTGATATCCTTGAAGGGTGGACTTTTTGAAAAATGTTGTGAGTTGTTAAATCAATCATATAAAAAGGAGAAATGGTAAAATTTTATTAGTATTTTGTTCAAGATTTTAAATATCTTATTTGCAAATTAATTATCCTTAACTTTTATTTTGAAAAATAATAGTTTCAACTATAAGAATTCAAAGTGATTACACTTGGATTATGTTAGTAAAGAAAATGATCTGATATCAGCAAATCAAAACATAATAGTAGACTATTTTTGTCAAAACAGAAGATAAACCATAATTATTTCTGTTCCTGTCTGTCTGAAAAGAATATTACTCATTGCATCTCACCATAAAGTATGAGTTGGTTAAGTCCATTCAATCTTATTTACATATGCCAAAAGACTACTATTATAGTTGAAATATCCTGTAAACATACAATGTATGAAGAACTAGAAAGCAGAAAATAAACATTCTGTAATGGTAGAGTTCTAAGTATTACATTCATAAATATTATCTATATAAATGGTGGCTGCAATATTATTTGAGTTATCTTTAATAGAGAATGTGTATTATAAGAAAAATGATGTCTCTAGAAGTGTAATTACATCAACATTGTGTTTAATAACTAATTTGTGAAATATCTCCATTAAATCAATATATTTTCAATGTTAAATAATTTTATAGTATTTCTTATATTAAGAAAAGTTTACCTGATGACGGTGTACTTTAATGTGTTCCATAATTGCCAATAGTATATAGTCATTTTTGCATTCCAAAATCTAGTAACTTTATTTCTTTAGAATCTTTGTTCAACTATTTTTCATGTGATGATTAGAATTCATATGAATAAATTTATTGTGTAATTTTATAATTTACTATCTTTACCCATGAGTTTATCCTAATGATGTCTGATTTCCATGTGATGGCAATTAGTTTACATGCTACTTACAGTTTGAGCAAAACAAAGGCTGTCATCTATGCATTTCTTAAGTGCAAATTATATTATTAAATATTTTTTATTGCTTAAAAGATCAATTATTTTTTTTATTAGATATAATAAAGTAATAGATTACTTTTAGATTTTATCAAATAATATTTATGTTGATTATGTAATGGCGTCTTCTTTTATATGTGAATAAGCATCTCTTTTATTCCCTAATCAAAATATTAAAAAACTTATTTAAACCATTGAGATTTCTTTTCAAACAATAAAGCATATAAAATTTTCAACTACTTATTTTTAAAAGTTTATTTTCATTTATCAATCATAAAGTCCTGTTAACCACATGCATATCTAAATCACTTTATTTAGTCCTATGCATTTTAACACAGTGACATGGCAATGGATTTTAAAGCTAATAACTTTTGGAACAAATTTTATAATATGACTTCCTGTGCTTGAATGGTACATAAGTAAATCCCTGAATAGCTTGCTAATCATTCAATTTTTTAAAAATTTATTACCTGTGATTTTTTATTTATCAATCAAACTAAAGATGCTCTCTTCTTATAAAATAAATACATATGAGGCGATAGAAAATGATAGATTAATTTATTTAAGTCAATAATATTAGAAAATTGTTAAAATCAGGCCGAATAAATATCACTATTACTGATGAAAATATTAACTATAAAATAATCACCATATCTCTTCAGTTAGTTATAAATATATGATACTTATACAAACATTACTGAATTTCCATATTGCCATATTATTGTATAATATAGGCCAAAAAGATTAATGAACTATGGAGATAACTAATTATAATTGCAGAATGCGCAATACTTTTTTACTAAAAAAATCAATGTCTCCTTTTAAGATTCTTAATGTGCAATTGAAAACTCTTTCAACATTTTTATTTATTTTTAAAAATTTACATGATTAAAAAAATATCTAATAAAGTTTTAAAAATAACATGAAAATATTAAAAGAGCTATTAACTGAATTTTAAAAATGTAAAAGAAACAGTACTTTTTCTAGTAAATAAAGATTGTACATTTCTGCAATTATAATTAATCATCTCTGTGGTTCATTAATCTTCTCAGTATATATTATATACATGTTTGTAAATACCAAATATGTAGATCCAAAAGAACAGGAAATTGAAACAGAAGTAAATTACATTTGTATGAGCTATGAATAAATAATTCTTTTTATGTTAACGAATGATAAAGAATAAAATGTGTATTTCTTTTTTATTGTTGCTAATATAAAGAGGGATATTTATTCATAGTTGGAAGGAGTATAGTTTATGCATTAAGTGCAGAGTTTAGATTTTTGTATAATTATGTATTGCGACAATTGCTTGCTATGTGTTTAAAATGATGTAAAATGGAAGAGTCATAGATTTATCAAGCTTAAAAAAAAGTCTGACCATACTTTCTATTGAAATCAAGAGGAAATTTTATTGTCTCAACTACTAGTTTTTCTATATATGACAAAGGCAATTAATGAACCTTTAAAAATTAATAAAATAATTCTTAAAATATTTAAATAACTATTGACTAAAAGGGGGATAATTACATAAATGATTCCATAACAAACTGTGTTAAAATGCAATACCAAATCTAAGAACTTTAACATCCCTTCTAACTAGCTAAAAATATTTTGCACTTTCATCAAATGATTTAAATAATAAATACCAAAAGCAAGTTTGAATCCCATCCAATCATCATGTTAACAAGTAATTTAATACTACAACTCAGTTAAGTATTTAAGACTCATAAAGCAATGACATCAAATAAATTGACTCAACCGTTACTTAATAAAACATGATAAAACTCTAATGTCAAATATATTACAGCATTTAAAAACTTAACATAATTTGAAATTGATTATTATCAAAAAGAAGGAGGGGGGATTGGATATTTTAACTATTGTTTGAAAGATCATATCAATAAGGAAAATCAGAGTAATATTTACTAAATTTTTAAGAACAATTATAATCAAAATAAATGTTTAATGCTATAAAAATAATTTAACAAAGCATGACTAAATATGAGTTCTTTTGACAACATCATAAGTAAAAATGTAAGAACTATCACAGTAACAATGTTCACTATAAAGCAATAAATCTCAGTATAGTATACTCATATATTCAAATTTAAGATTTGGCAAAATATTGTGACTTTCAAATACAATTTCATTATGCGAGAAAATGTGCACCAAGGTAAAAGCATATATGCATAAATACACAAATATACATATGCGAATGGTTATGATAATAATATTAGGTGAAAGTCAGATAAAAATGAATATTACTGTCAATTAATCATACAAGCAAAACATTTCTATAGAGCAATTATTTTACACAATTGCCTTCCTATTGCAAGAATACAATTAATTAATCCAAATATGAATATCTCATTCAGGGATTATTCTGCCCATTCTCTTCTGTGTATGTAAATGCACATATTAAGATCCTATACATGAGGGGTCAGAATTGATTAAAGTCAATATGGGTATGACCATAATATTGGCATCAACAAGAGCTTTGAGCATTCCTTCCACAGATTTTCAATGATATGGACAAATGAGGAGATCAAGGGTTGAGAAAATTAAGGTCTGTCCATTTAAGTTTGAAGATTTACAAACTGAACACCGATTGCATATATGTGTGAGAGTTGATAACCTGAACAAACTGATAAGAGCTGATTCAGCAAGAAATACATATATTGGAGATCATTTATCTGTTTCATATGTATGTGGTCATGTGGATTGGTTATATAGGATGGAGTGATAGATGTAGAGAGCTTGAAAATCTGAATTTAAATTCCTTCTAATTACATTCAGAGATTACTAAAAATATACATTAATCCAAATACATATACTGTGAAAATAAATTGTGGCTTTAATTTAAATTCTGTTATACTAATAAATGTGAATTTCAGTGCAATAAGTTCTGACTTTCTGTGTAATAAATAATAAATAACCATGCCAACACATTAAAAACTAAGTTGCATCTCTATGAACAACAAAACAAGTACCTATATTTTAAATATAAAAAATCCATTATAACAAAATATTAACAGAATGTAAATAAATTTATCAATCTATACTTCAAAAAAGTGCATAAATATTTGAAAAGATTTGGCTTTCAAACATTCTTAAATTTCACAACAAATAATAATAATAATTTATATTCTTTGATCCAAATATTTAGATATATTGTACATTAATTTTTATTTATTTCTCACAACTCTTTAAAATATTTTTTTTAAATTATAGTTGGGTGTTCCAATTGAAAAACAAAATCATGAATTTTAAGTCGATGGCATATTAACAAAATAATAATAATCAAAAATATACGGTTATGTATTTCTTCAATTCAAAAATTCCTCTGAAACCTTTAAATATGATTCAAAAAGTAAAAATACATATTATAGATTATATGAATTTTTTTTCTGCAGTTCAGGCTTTTTTCATACCTGCACTTCTATATGTAATATATGAGGGGTTTGAAAGACTTTCATATGACTAAACAATATAGTGAATCTCTTTTGAATAATAATTAAAAATATGGGAACTTATAAAATAATAATAATCATCAACAAATATATGATGTTTTATTAATTTCTAATATACAAGAATATTAATAATTTATTTATTTCTCACTTAAACTTATTGTAAATAAATATTTTCAAGAAGATAAGTAATTTGGAGAAATATAATACAATTCTCAAATGGTTAATTACTAATGGCTCATTTGACTAATTTATGGACATTTGTACAGCTAGGCAGCAAGTTGAACAATTTAGCATATTAAATAATAAATTACTAATAGTTAATGATATTTTTATTTAATGGAGATAATGAAATATAATAAAATAATTTAAAAAAATATATAACATTTGTTAAAAACTAAGTAGGTTTTGTATTATTCTTTTCCAAACAAAAATAGAAAATGATAAAAATGAATAGAGAAGCTATGTAATGAAAGTAAAATATTTACAATAAAGTAAATTAGTTAAGAAAAAGTGAATGTGATTTTTATTTTTTTTATCTAAATTAATTCTAATATTTATTAAACTGTAGGAAATTTCAATATACTCACAAAATTAAATGAATTTATATATGCAATAAAATTTATAAAGAAATGCACACATTTTGACTTAAAATTTAAAATGAACATTGTGAATTTGATGATTTATAACTGAATAATTCATAATCAGTGCATATAAATAATAATTAAAACATGATGCTCAAGATGACTATAGAAAGATAAATTTAATGATTTATAGCAAATATAAATTTAAAATCAAATTGAATATAATATGAAGATAGATATAATGAACATAATAGTTTGCAAAAAAATTGATTTATAGATATTTGTCTCTAAAATTTATTGATGGGTTATTATTAATTGTGAAAGTAACATCAAACATACAAAATTTAATAATTTGTTATAAACATATAAATTTAATAAGATAGAATGACAGATAACAGAGATACTTAAGAAAAAATAATGGGTAATTAACTATTAAATATTGTGTAGAAAATAAAATGAATAGAATGAATGTCATAATCTATGATAAAATTGTCATTAAACATGTACTTTAATCTTAAAATTCTATTGCAAGTAAATATAAAAATAAAAAAAACTAATTCGACAGATTCACTGATTAAATAATCCCATAAATATACATGAATGAAGATGATGGATCTAATAATCTGCTATAAAAGGTCAATAATGTTAAATATTTATTTTCTAAATATAAAATGGAAAATGAATCTAAAAATAGGGAATTTAATAATTTGTAATTAAGTAGTTTATAATCATTGTGTATGACTAATTTTGAATACTGGGATAAACAATTCTTAAAGTATAATATAATATGGTTGTCAAGCGTTGTTAGCCGAGAGGTCAGTGCAGCTGCCTTGCGAACAAGTAGTTGGTTGCAGATGGTTGTGGGTTCGCCTCCAGGCAGATGTTATGACATTTGAAAAAAAAAGAAGTATAATATGGAAAATGAAACAAAATGTAACAGAATTAATAATGTGTAAAACATAGATCTTAAATGACAAGATATATCAACAAGCAATAAGCTCAATTTAGAACTAGAGTTTAAGACAGTATGAATTTTAGTAGAATATAGAAGACATAAAATAAAAAAAAAATAAGTTCACAGTCATAAATTTCTAAACTGATTTTTAAATTTTATTTCCATTCACAATTTTTTATATTTATTAAATTATAAAAGAATAAAAACAGAATCTATTGATTACATATCAGGTAATATAATTAGAAGGGATTTGAATCCAGACTTTCAAACTCCCTATAACTACCAACCCCATCTTATATAACCAATACACATAACCACATACATGTGAAAAAGATAAATGATTTCCAATGTACATATTTTGTGCTGAAATGCACTCATCAGTTCATCCAGATCATCACCTCCCACACATATATAATCAGAGCTCAGTTTATATTAAGATTCAAAATCTTCAAACTTTAATGGACAGACTTTAATTTTCTCCACCCTCCAACTCTTAAGCCATCCTTGTAATTGAAAATCTGATGATGGAATGCTTAAACCCCTTGTTGATGCCAATTTCATTGTCATACCAAGTCTGACCCCTCATATATATGACCTTAGTATGTCCATTTAAATACATAGAAGAGAGATGGGCAGAATACAGGCTGAATATTTAATGTTTAAATACAAGTATATTATATATACTGTAGTTGTAATTATAAGGAATTTCAACCCATACTTTCAATTGAAGCTCCCTACAGCTAAAAGATTTTATTTCCATACCCATGTTAATTTTAAGTCAGTCTGATCACTCACATATAGGACATTAAGTTCAGTATAGACAATACACTTGTATTTAAACTTTACATATCAGCCCGTACTTTGTGCATTCATTTTCTATGTATTTAAGTGGTCATTTTTAAATTTTATATGTGAGAAATCAGAGTGACTTAAAGTCAACTTGGGTATAACAATGAGATTGCATCAACAAGAGCTTTGAGCATTCCATCATAAGATATTCAATTATATGGGTGGATAAAGAGTTGGAGGATGGAGAAGATTGAGATATACCCATTAAAGTTTGAAGATTTGCTATCTTAATATAAACTGAGCATTGATTATGTGATGATATGGACCAACTGATGAGTGCTGGTTCAGCATGAAATACATATATTGGAAATCATTTATGTTTTTCACATATAAGTGTTCATGTTTATTGGTCGTATAAGATGGATGTAAGAGCATGAATGTCTGGGTTCAAATCTCTCTAATTATAATAAGTTCAGTATATCAATATACTTGTATTTAATTATATCAGGTAATAGAAAAAAATATCAAGATAGAAACTTAGTGGATTTGTAGTTGGTTATTTACACACTTTAGAATAACAGTATTTCTTGAATATATTTAACTTTACTTTTAAAAACAAATATAAGATTTACAATAAATTATTTTAATAAGCAAAGAAATAAAAGTGAATAATAATAGTTAGAATGTTCATTTATATTGCACTTGAATAGTTTTCAATGAAATAATAGACTAGATCAGCTAAAAAATAGAGTAAATGAAAAGAAGAAAAACTAACAATTTTCGGTGGAAATTTATTTAAAAATTCTAAAGAGTAAGTAAATAAAACTTATAAGAGTAACTTTAAAACATGTTCAAGATTTTAAATTTCTGTTGTTTCTGTTATAGTTATAAAGTTTTGAAAGTAATACAAAAAGTTATGCTCAATTGCTGGTTTGCACTTGCAGGAGTATGTGTTTACATATACAGTTAAGTAAATATACTGAGATAGATAGTAATAAATGTGTTTTCCTGAAAATTTGTGATGACGGCATTTTAGTTGTATTTATATGTTCGATTATTTCCATCATCTAACATTAAATATTGAATGTATTTGGAAAAAAATACAATTTTATTTAAATGTTCCAATTACGTTCAACTGTCAGTAATAGTACACAGGTTAGTACTAGTATATATACAACATTTTGATGTGTTGTTATTCTGCTCTCTTCTTCAGGTGTTTGTGGCCTGACCATCTAAGCCACTCACTAAATCAGTAACACCTGAAGAAGAGAGATGAATGATATCATTTGAAATGTTGTGTTTACACTAACCTGTGAGCTATTACTAAAAGTTGAATGTAATTGGAATATTTAAATAAAATTTAAATTTTTGTCTAAAGACAATCAATATTTAATATTAGCAGATTGAAATAGTCCAACACATAAGTATAAACAGTAATAAATGGTTATATTAGTTTTTTCAATATAGAATTAATGCAATGAAAAAAATAACTGATTTTAAAAAGTCATATTTCATAACAAAACTTTTTTTTTTTTTACTTTTTTTTAATACCGATTAAAAACCCTCCATCCTTAGATTAATAAACAGTATAAAGTATGTTTGTTAGAATCAACTATTAAATTGAGGGTATATTTAAACTTAGTCACATAATAGTAATATAATTTTAAAAAAGAACATAAAAAATTAATTACACGCATAGTATATAACTCTTAATGCATAGTATATAAACACATTGCACATAAAAATATTATTTTAAAAAATAAAAATTGAGATTAAATAGGTTAATTCTTATAATTACATTTTATATACAAGCATTGAAAAAATAGTAAAATAATAAAATAAAAATATTAAGTCAAACTCAATTGGATCTTAATTTATTAAAATACTTATACATAAATATTATTTACAAATTTTCACAAATGAAAAAATTAACATTCTACAGAATCCAGATATTAGAAAATCATAAAATATATCGTTTTCAATAACTGATTTTAAAATAATAATCTTTAATGAAAACATACGATGGATAAAATTTCAACTTTTGCAGAACAGTTTTACAATTACTAAGACAGGTGAAAAATTTTCAGACAAATGACAATTTGCTTTGAACATATTAACTTTCACTCCTATATATTATGTATAAACTACTCAATTATTACAGTACTGATTTTAGTGACAACATTATTTTATTTAGAGTTAACTTTTTTTAACCAAGACAAAGTATTACCATTTTTTATTAACTTTCCTATTTGAAATATTAAATAAAGTTTATATATCATTATTTTTTTCTTTAATGTTACAAAATAGTATTTTAAATCAAAGTTTAAAAATTATGTGGCAAGTTTATATCAATGAACTATATTTGTCTAGATAAATGAAGTACTACTGCTGGAATTTTCAGATTTTTAACATTGATCCATTCATAAACAAATCATTTAGAACAAACTGAAACTTTTAATGTTAGTTCGAAATTGTTTGTTCTATGCACTTTTTCTGAACAGTAATCAAATTATATTCAATGATCATCTTTCATAATGATTTTTGTCTATATCTCAAAGCTTAAAATTTTAATTTCCATTGTCATAAAGACCACAATGACTAAAATAACTTTATTACAGTCAAATATCAGCCTTTCATGCTAATTGTGCATACGCTTTGCGAGTGTTAATAATAAATGAATACTTTCTCACCAATACAAAATATAGTATTTATGCAGGAATAAAAAGAATCCTCTTATTCCTACGACTCAATAAATATCACTTAGATAATACCAAAAAATGGTATATATACAATTTGGGGCATATTTTTTGAAAAAGTAGCACCAAAATTAAATTTGATACCTCTCTTTCTATACATATAAATTGTAATATTCTCATGGATAATTGAATTCATAGTATTATTGCCAGAAGCTTCCGAGTAATAAAAATATGATTGCTAAATAGCTGACATTTCAGTACAATAACAAGTACTTTCCTCAGAGCTTCTTCTTTTTCAAATCATAAGACTGTAATATTAATAAGCCAATAAGCTAATGCACATGTGCTTTGTAGATTTAACTATATAAATGAATAGTCCCACTTTCCAAACACAAGATAAAGTCTTTGTGAAAAGATAAAATGAATCCATCTATCTTTTCAACCCAAACATTTATGTATGGGAAAATCTTATATGACTGTGAAATAATGCTATAAATATATATATGTAATAAAAATAATGAATATAAAGGTGATAATATATTATAAAAAACTATAGCAAACTACTTGCAGTTAATCACTTAACCTTTTTCAATTTCATTCAAATTCAAATCTAGTGAAAGTAAACATCATCAAGTCATATCCCAAGATTCCCAAATTTTAACATTAGCAATCTGTTAATTGATTATAAATTAAAGATAAACTTACATGTTTTAATGATCAAAGAAAACAGAAGCAATTATTAAAGTATTGCTCTTATTTTATGTGTTTATGTAAGAAATGATGCTCATTTAGCCTTTTCTCAAGACTACAACTTGATCCACCTATTTATGAAGCCATGCACTTACATAAAATATGATAAATAATATTACTTTTTTCTTTAAACAATATATTTTTACAATTATTTACCAATCTATTAATATTATGTGAAATATAAAATGAAACATTAAATAAATCATTATATATATATATAATTAAAAAATTAGCTTGAACATTTGAAATATATGAAATAAAAATTCTTTTTTTTTTGTCATTAACTTTCAACTCCTTTAACATAGTATATTTTAAATTTAAATTGACATAAAATGCAATAAATTTGTTTAATATTATAACCAACATCAAGACTTCTTTTATAAATGTTACAATATATAATTAAGAAGAAAAAATTATCCCTCCTCAGGCTATAAATAAATAACACTAGATATGTTGATAACAAAACATCAAGAATAGAATGGATTGTTCTATTCTTTAAGTTTTGATATTTATAAATTTATCTTTGCCAATATTGGTGAAATTCAGAGTGAATTTGATATATTAGCCAGATATAAATGTGGTATCAATATTTATTAAACTAATAATAAATTATACAAAGATGGAGACAGAATGTTACTTTTAATAACATTATTTGAATAATCAACAAAAGCAAATAATTGTAAACTTGAAATTAACATAGTTTAATGCATAGATAATTAAGTGCTGAAAATTACTTTCATTCAGACTGTGAATATATATATTCTACCTTTTATAACTCTGTGGATGGCTTGTGTGACCAAGTCGAAACATCAGTATATTGATATTAAAAGTTTTTAACACGGATGAACCTGCAAAATATGTATTTTATATATATATATATGCATGTGTGTGTAATAAATCACTCTAATCAAATTAATATGTAAGTGCATTTACCAGACATCAACTTATTCAAAACTTGTCAAGCACAGTTTTAGCACTTTCTTATCATAATTATGCATATATATGGAACTTTAATTTGAATTAAAATCTAAATATGACATTTATATAAACTATTCCAGCTTAATAATATATAATTCAAAATCTCTTAATAATGTAATAAAAGTAATTTATTATAGAAATTCATATGGCAGTGGCTTAGAATTCCAAAGATTATTCCATCCTTTGAGAAATGTCTGTTGCTATACTAAAGTTAAAATATATTGTTTTCAGTTAAAATTAGAATTATTGTTGTATCACTATAAATGAAATATTCTTGCAATGTTGATATATCATTGGAAGAGTGCTGGTATAACATTGGTGCATTGAAAACAGCAAATGGAAAGATGTATTTTATTAATATACCCATCTATACTTTTTTTAAAATAAAATATTAAACATCAGTAAATTATTTTTCATTATCCTGCATGGTTTGCTTCAGTGGTGTGGTGGCAGAGTCCGATACTCAAGATTCATTGATCATGCTTTAGATCTCTCACTTCCAGTGATTAAACTTCTGATAAATTTATGAGCAATAAAATTATTTATAATGCAGATGCATGTATATTAAGTTCTCTGCTGAAGGTTAAGTAACTAAGCTACAATGTTCACTTGTTCATCACAAATGATAGTTTGTAGACAATTCATAAAAAAATCAACATATCAAAATATTTTGTTTATATTGATTTCAGGTGATATCTATTAATCTCTCTCAAAAAGCATCAATTTCAGATCACACTAGTCTTAGGTATTTTCATCATGAATAATTTAGCACGACTGAATTCATTAACATAATTTGTTGAAAGTTACATTTCACACTCTGACATCATTCATAAAGTGGCTATCATAGATCATTATAACAGGTCATTGCAAGTGCAAGCTATTTCTACATGCAACTTTTATGCAATGATTAATATTGTTAACATTGAATCTATTGTCTTCAAATATAAGTAAAAGATAATAACATTATCACTGTTATTGTTAAGTCTAATTTTAAAAGAGATTATTTAAAATATTTAAAAATATTTGCATAAATGTATCCATAAAAATATATGGATATATAATAAACTTAGAGCAATTTCTTGTTTTATTAATCTGATAAGAAATAAACTTAGTGTTACTTCACGTGATTTAACATCACATACAGTAGTGGGCAATACTGTATGATTATTTTTATAATGATAGCATATCTCTCTGTTATGCTTTTGACTTGTGTTCAAATTTAGAATGGAATGACATGAATATTTTTTTAATAAGCTGGAGATTTTTCTTTATCCAACAAAGATAGTATTAAGTAAAAAAATGCGAGAAAACTAAATCAAGAATGGAACAGTGCTCAAACTCTCATCCAGTTGGCTTTTTACATCATTGTTACTCTATAGGGGGGCTGTTAGAGAGATCTTTGACTTGCAATGGTCAAAGCTTATATATCTTTTTAAAATTATATTTTAAAATATGCTGTAACATAAATAATTTTTCAAAATAACATTGAATTTAAAAGAAATTAATTAAAACTTCAAAAATTTTAAATCCACATTAAAATTACAAAACTAATTGTTATTTATAATATAATCATTTTATTTTTTATCAAATAAAATTTAAATGGTTTTGCTTAATATACTACACTAACCTAATTGTTTACGGCCGATAATATTATTTTTATATTTCTGCAGTTGTTTTTCTTTTTCAAATTATTTCTTATATATATTACAGGATGAAGAAACGAGTTTACTGTTAACTGAAAAAAGACTTTTTGACTACTCTTTGGGAGCTTAAAATGACCAAGCAGGGCAAATTCTTAATAGCCATTGCATATATTTTTATCACTACGGTTGTCATTATATATAATTATAATTATATTTTGAGAGGATTTGCAAACAGACTTTCAGGTTCCCTTCAGCTATACACTCTATCTTACATAATCAATACACATGATCGCATACATGTGAAAAATCTCCAATATACACATTTCATGCTGAATCAGCACTCATCAATTGGTATCGATCATAATCTCCTACCCATATTTATAATCAGTGCTCAGTTTATATTAAGATAGCAAATCTTCAAACTTAATATGGATGGCTGAAGAGTTAGAAGATATAAAAGATTAAAGCTTGTCCATTAAAGTTTGAAATATACTATCTTAATATAACTAAGCACTGATTATATACATGTAAAGGAGATGATGTTCTAGACCAAAGGTAGTCAACATTTTTATACCTACTGCCCACTCTTGTATCTCTGTTAGTAGTAAAATTTTCTAACCGCCCACCGGTTCCACAGTAATGGTGATTTATAAAGTAGGGAAGCAACTTTACTTTATAAAATTTATAAAGCAGAGTTACAGCAAACTAAAACATATAAATCTGTATGAATTTTTTTAAAAAGTCAAGTGTCAGACAAAACCACTACCGCCCACCATGAGAGCTGGAACACCCACTAGTGGGCAGTAGAGACCAGGTTGACTACCACTGATCTAGACCAACTGATGACTACTGGTTCAGCACAAAATGCATAAATTGGAGGTCAATTATCTTTTTCACTTGTATCAGTTATATAAAATAAAGTGAATAGGTAAAGGAATCTTGAAAGTCTGTGGTATTCAAATCCACTCTAATTACATCTAAGTTCACTATATACATTATGCTTGTATTCAAAATTTATAAATATAGTATGCATAGAATGAAAACATGGGTGGCATTCTCACCAATATAGATTAACCAGTAGGGTGAGTTTGTTGGTTTTTTTTATCTTTTAAGTTTAAGATTATGAACACTATGGTCTTTCTCTCAGTTGCCTAATAAATCTTAACTAAAATATCAGTTGAGTTTTTTTTTGAAGACAAAATGAATATATGTGTGAATGAATTTTTAATAGATATTTATAATTATGTCAGACAAAACTAAATCATAGCCCTTATTCCCAAGAGGTCATAAATTTACCAGCCAAGACAAACATTGAAGGCAGAAGATGCCAAAATTCCCTGAATGCAGATCCTAGCCACCATTTGATGACAACTTTTTATTTAGGTATTTACAAGTGCAGATCACTTTCAAGTGAAAGAAGATTACATGAATTAAAAGAAGCATCTAATTGGTGGTTTTGCAAAGTTAGAAAGAAAGATGAAAAATGATTTAAAAAGTGATCATGTACTTTACTATAAAGGCACAAATACTAGAATCATAAATAAAATAGGATTCATTATAAATAAAGAGTGAAAAAATAACATTGGGAAGATTTCTGGTCTATCAGACAGAATAGCAAGATTGGTTATTCAACTTAATGAAAGACAATATGCAGATAATTTAACTTTATACCCAATAAGTTCTTATACTGATGAAACAATAATGGTTTCATATGGATATATCAATGGCTTTTGATCAGACTAAACAATGTTTTAAAATTGTCATGAGAGATTTTAATGCTAGAATTGGTAAACAATTAAAAGATGAAAATGCTGTGGCTAAATTTGGTGATGGTATAGAAATGAGAAGGAAACAGATTGGTGAAGTTTGCAGAAAAAGAATATATATATATATATTAATTCTTTCTTTGAGTAAAATGCTAAATGGAAATGAACATGGAAGCATACAAATGAAGGCACAGTGGAATTGGGTTATATTTTCACTATCAGAAAATATGTATTTCAAAATTGTAATGTTCTTAATAAATTTAATGCAGGAAGTGATTAGTGAGATATAAGATATGTGTTAATGCAAGACTAGTGAGACAAAAATTATTAAGAAAAATAGTATTCATAGTTGATATTTCTAACTATCAGGAATATTTCAATAAAATTAAAATTAGAATTTGTAAATTATTTTAAAATATTAACAGATTTTGAAGATAGTTTAGATTTTAACATGATTGAAAAATAACTGATGCAATATTTTAGAATTGCAACAAAGACAGCTGGTAGAAAAAAGCAACAATTTATTAGTTAATTTTTTACTGAGATAAGACAATGTATGAAGAAAGGGGAATATGAAATATATAAAAATGGTCTATTAATAAGGTATCTAAATTGTTGTAAAATGACATAAAAACATTAATAATGATATAAGAAAATATAATTGTGAATTAATATGCAAATTTTTGAAGAGAAGAAAAGTCTCAAAAGTGTAAAACAACATTTTGATATTGGTGAGAAATTTGTTTCCGCAATAAAAAGAAAAGTTAGAATTCTTAAAAAGGAGAGAAATGACATTATGGAATGGGTGGAAGAGGTCTAAAAAGCATTTTATTGCAATAGAGAATAAGAAAATAAAGTAGTCCCTACAATTGCTACACCTTCTGAATTGCCCAATAGTTTAAATGAAGTGAGACATGCAATTTATAAAAAAAGAAAAAGCTTCTGGGATTGGTGGAATTATTATCAATACCTTAAAAGAAGCAGGTGAAGGAATAGAAAAATTGTTGTCAGATTTATATATGAAAAGTGTAAATGATAAAGATGTACCAGATGATTAAAAGAATACAGTAGTAATTTTGATATTTAAAAATTGTGATAAAGAAGATATTAAAGATTACAGACCTATCAATCTTTTATCAGTTTTATACAAAATATTAAAATAATTAAAACTCATCTATAATAAATTTTGGACTTTAACCAATCAAAAGAGCAAGCTAGATTTAAAAATGGTTTTAGCATAGTGAATTACATATAAGTATTAAGAGAAATTATAAAAGAGACCAATGAATATGAATTGCCATTATGCTATGGATTTGATTTTATAAATATTTTGTCAGAGATTAAAGCATTGAATCATCAAAATATAGACACAGGATTTTGTTCTTTATCAAAATGCAAAATCTGTGACTAAATTACATAATTATACTAAGAAGATTAACATTGAGAAGAATGTGTAATGTGGTGACTCCATATCTCCAAAAAATTTTGCAGCAGTTTTAAAAGAAGTATTTTGTGGATTAAAGTGAGAAACTAATGGATATTATTTAAGTCACATTAATTTTATAGATGATGTAATTGTTTTTGGAAATAATGCTTCAGAACTTCAGGAAATGTTGCAAAAGTTATCAGACAAAAGTAAAAGATTAAGACTAAAGATAAATACTATAAAATCTAAAATAATGTTTAATGGATTTTTTCAAAAGGAGAAAGTAAAGAGTAATAATAAATTAGAAAAGTTAACTACAATTATCTTCATCAAATTATTAATACAGATGAAAAACATAATAAATGAAATGTATAATAACATTATACTTGGATGGCATCTTTCTGGCAAAAATAACTTAATATTAAAAGGAAATATACCTATGTAAATGTGTTTTGCCAATTATTATTTATTGATATGACACTTGGGCACTTAATAGAAGAGCAATACAGAGACTTCGGACTTCTCAACAAAGTATGGAGAGAGATATTTTGGAGTAGCAAGAATGGATCAGAAACGAAATACATGGTTGAGAGAATAAATGGGTAGTAGTGACATTTTTGGAAGAATTAAAACACTGATGTTGAACTGGGCTGATATATTGTCAGAAAAAATAATAATAGATGGACAGTTGAAATCTTAAATTGAATCCCAAGAGATTGTAAAATACCTACAAAAAAATCACATGTGAGATAAATGAATAAAATAAGTACATTTTCTGGTATGGAGAGGCTATAAATAAGAGAAACTGAACTAAACATAAAAGATCAGCATCCTGCAGTGGATCAATAATGGTTAGAAGTCATAATGGTGATGTCATATTACATAAATATATTTAAATGATTGCTTGAATTACAGTTAATACTAACTTTTGTTTTTTAACTTGCTGAACTTAGTGTAAAATATGTGGCATTCGTGTGTAGATAAACTAAACTTGTGTTTTATGTGTTAAATAAAATAACTGGAGGATTGATAATTGTTGATGACTAAACCTTCAAGGAGAATAATCATGTTTTTCATTTATCATAAAATACACATTTTCTTATAAGAAATGCAACGTACGAAATATTTTACAATTGTGGTTTCCAGAGTATATTAAATTTTAAATTAATTTATTCATTCATAAATGAACTTTAAAATTATACTAAAACGAACATAAAAAATCTAGGATTACGTTTTTTTTTTTGTTTGTTTGTTTTTCAATATATAATAACGGAAATCAGCAATAAGCGAAAGTAAAAAATAGTTTGTTTTTTAAATAAATCTTTCTTTATTAAAAAAATTGCATAACTAGAGAGAGAGTAATAACATGGTTTGGTGTAATCCCTAATATAGGTGCGTTTATTTCAAAAATTTATAACAATAAGTCAAAAACAAAAAATCTGCAAGATAATAAATTTATTATATAAAAACCTAAAAACATCACATGAGTGCAGTGTATTATATAATGTTTTTCAGGAGCAAATTTTATTTATTCTATTTCAGTTTCGTCATTTATTGTAAGCTCGTGTATTCAATACATGTTAGAAAAAAAAGTGCATATTAAATCTTTATCTATTACAATCCTAAACTTATCTAGGATATATAGTAATTTAAATTTACTATATCCTATCCATATTTTGAAACCATTTCTAAATTTTGGACTTTGTCAGTGTGAAGTCTGAACCTGTATATAATTGTCATGCATCTTTTGGATATCATTCAGCAGCAATCTTGATTCTTTTTTTACTAACAAGCTAACAGCCTGAAAATCAAAAATATTTTAATGCTTTGAATCCAAATAAATTTATTTTAACTCTGATACCAATTTAATAACTATACATCTGAGTAGAATAGCAGTAGATTGTAGCTTTAATAAGAATTACCATTTAATACCTATTGATTACCCAAGCTTATGTTAGTTAAAAAAAAACAGAAGTAAAATAATGCTTTGATTTAAAAAAAAGTATTGGTGTAAGCTGAAGTCATTTAATGCTAATTCTAGACAAAAAATAAAGATATCTGTAGTTATTATAAAATTAAGGGAATTAAAATATATAGATATTGACTTGCTGTCAAAATTATTTAACAATGCTAGCAAATTGGTTTGTATTCAAAATATTAGATTGTAAATAAATTTCAGATTGTTAAGTAGATCCAAAACATCCAATTGTACAAGATCCAGGATTAAAGCTCCTCAATAATGAAACCATAGGCCATAAATTAATTTTAGCACATAAATAGGATTTCAGTGAACATAGATTTAATATGTACTATAAACTAGCTATCTATTGATTACTTAATCTACAGTAAATACTAAACTGAAATAGAATTAAAATTGCTTTAGAATTATATATAATGTTCATATAAATGTTTTCATGGGTTACAGATATAAAAGTCATATTTTGTGAATTAACGTGTGTAAGATTTTAATTAGATATTCCAATGTTTTGACTTGATCACACAAGTCCTCAACTGTGAAATAAATACTATATAATTGTAGAGATGCCAAGTGACTAAAGTCCAACAATTAGAAAAAACAGGTATATAAAATTGGAAAAATTGAAAAATAAATGAATAAACAAAAAAAATTCAAATCTTCAGAGTAATTTGTTTTTAATTTTTTTTTTCCAAACATGAGGAAGTTTACATGTGGCGCTATGTTTGTTAATACAATTTGGTCTTTTTAGTATCTCAATAGCTTCTCTGATCTTACATTCATGTAAGTTTTTACATCTGGATAGGATCCCTGTCTTAGAAAAATTAATATTGTGCCTGAATCCGTAGCATATATTGAAAGTGCTATGGATTCAGGTCACAATACTGATTTTTCTAAGACTATAATCCTATCCACATGTGGAAACCGACACCAGTCTAAAATCAGAGAAGCTATTGAGATATTAAAAAGACCAAATTGTATCAACAAATGTGATGACACATGTAAATTTCTTCATATTTGGAAATTTTTTTGAAAAATAAATTACTTTGAAGATTTTACATTTTTGGTTTATTTATTTTTCAATTTATTCAATTTTATCCACCTGTTTATTGTAGTTGTGGAACTTTAACAATTATTATGAATACTGTTTACAGTACCTCTACAACTATCTTTATAGACATTGTTTGCAGCACCACTAGAATTATACAATATTCATTTCCTAGTTGAGGATTTATCTGATTAAGTCAAAATCATGCACAAATGAACCCACAAAATATGTTTTTTTATATATATATATGAATAAATCACCCATTAAATATATATTAATTGTACTTTTTTTAAAATTATAATAGCCAAGTAAATAATAATATATAATCTATACAGAATATTCGCGTAAATCATAATCATTATCAAACTGACCTTATATGGTCATGATTTTCTGAGAACTATATATATTGTCTATTTATTATAGCATTTTTTTAAAAAAATTATTACTTACCAAATTATAAGTAGCTCAAAACATCACACATAAATGAGTTCTGTAAGAAAAAAGGACTGAATGTTATAAATAATAGTTTAATACATTTCAAGTTTCTTTGGTAATGAAAATTTATTTTGATTATAAATTTAATTTCAATTCAGATTACATAAGAATATTACATGAGTAAAGACACTACAAAATTATAGATTAATTTTTTATAAATCAACTGTTAAGGTTCTATAGTAAATAGTTAACTTGTTGTTACTAATGAAGTTCCCAATTATTAAAGGATCATGCTACATCTGTTTTTTATTTATATCAGTTCAACTAATAATCATTGCAATCCAAGTAATCAAAAATACTTTTGTGCAAGTTATACATCATATTATTATAATTAAATATATATATATATATATATATATATATATATATATGTAATAAATTAACAAATATGTCTGATAAATTTTCGTAACTAATAAAATTTTTCATAATTGAGATACATTCTTTCAAGTTTGCTATAAATCTTAAACTATCATGTACTGTAAAATCTTTTAGATCAAACTCTCTCATTATGTGTATGGTTCAGGAGAAAATCTCATTAATCAAGTTTTTAGATCTTAAAACCAAATTTGTCATTATTAAAACATATGAATAGAAAGTTTGACTATCATTTCTATGTAAAATGATGAGAGGTATTAAATCTGTAGCAAATCTGACTAACGAGGGTTTTTTTGTGAAATACATATATACTGAAAAATTGATCTAGACAGTTATATACTGAGCAGTAATTTAAAATCAAATTTAAAAAAGAACATCATAATAAAAAAGATTTGATTGTTATAAAAATGGCATTACCAAAGTTACTAAAATGTCAGGTGTATCTAACTGTCAAAGCAAATTGGCATGAGTTCAAAATCGTAGAGCCTTGTTAAATTACCAACTTTTAGTTTGAATATCATGATTTCTCAAACTTACTATAGGTGGTAATAAAGTATAAAATTGTTTTCATATTTGAATATGCAAGATTGTAGGAAAACAGAAAAGTGGCTGGAATTAAACAAAGCAGTCAAAATGAACCGCTTGATCTACTAGCAGTAGTGGAAACATATCTAAGATAAGAAAAAGAACATATACTTGAAGACTTGTTATGGCAGGGTATAATTAGAAAATAAAAATAATAAAAGAGGGATATGGTATAGGAGTTATATTAAAAGAATATTTAAATACTGTTAAATGTCAAGAACATTTGTAGTTTGATATAAGGGTAGGAAGACAAGAATGGATGGTGGCTACAATGGAGTGGAACAGCAGCATATATTAATGCCTAGTTAAGGATATACAGAATTTCAAAAAAAAGGGAAAAGAATAATGGTTATAGGGGATATAAATGGGCATATTGAAAGAATTGATATAAATAACAAGAATAGACAGCTTTTGAAAATTTTTTGCCAGAGAGTGAATTTGAGCATTGGAAATTTATCCAAATACACATGGTCTAGAAATAAATACATTTCACACAATAGATTATGTATTAGTAGAGAAAGAGGGAATAAATAAAGTACAGAAAATGAAAGTGTTTGATAATGAAGAGTATGTAATAGTGATCATAATTTTTTTTTATAATAGAAATGATTAGTACTGTGATGGAAAATTTTTAATAAAAGTAGAAAGGAGAGTAAAAGATGTAAACAGAGAATGAATGCTAAGATTAAGTTAGAAAAATATAAAATAAAAATTGAAGAAATCATGGAAACTTGGTTGGGGATGAATATAAGAACTGGTAAGGTTAAGTAGAAAAAGTGGCAAATAGGATTTTAGGTGAGAATATTCAGAAGAATAAAAATAATAAGTGAGAGTTAGTAAAATTGTAAAAGAAAAGGGGAAAGCAAGCAGAGAATATAATAAGCGTGCTATTAAGAACAAAGAAAGTAAAAAAGTTGTTAAATATAAGTGATAAAGATATTTAAAAAAAGAAGTTGGCTAAATAGATAATTATATAGAGAGAATGAAATTAAATAGTAAATTGTTGGAGGATGTTAATAAAAGTGGAAGAGATGAGAGTAAAAAATTTTGAAAATACATTAAAAGAAGGAATGTAGAAAAGAGATAAGAGAAAGTATTAATAGATGGGAGTGAAGGGATAGAGTGTAATTCTAGAAAAGAATTAGAGACAATCTTAAGTAAATATGTAATGGATACAGAAAAGGTATTAGATGTGAAAGACAGAGTGATAACAAACATAAAAGCATATAGTAATGGAAATATTAGGTTTACAGAAAATGAACTGAATGAGTAGATAAAAAATTGAAAAGTGAAAAATTAAGAAGATGGTTAGGTAGCAGAGGGTGGTAATGAATTTATAATATAGAGCAAAATTAAACCTATTATCATGCTTTAATAACATGGCGCATAAGAGAGATTGTCCAGATAGTTGGAGTAATACAAGAGTAAGGTTACTAGTTAAAGGAAAGGGTAATAGTCATAGAAAGTTAAGTAATTATAGACTAACAGTGGTAACATCAGTGTTATATAAAGTTTTTACATATATGGTGGCTGGAAGGGTTGCAAAATGAATTGAAGAAAATAATATAGTGGGAAAAATGTAGGGAGGTTTTCAATCAGATAGGCATATAGGAGATAGTATATTTGTAGTTGCACAACTTATAGATATGAGTAGAAATATAGGTAGATAGTTGTATATGTTTTTTTTTTGGATATAGAAAGGGCATATGATAGAGTAAATAGAAATAAAATTATGAGTAAGTTTAGTAAATTTAGGAATAGATGGAGCTTTAGTGGATCTTATTAAAAGAGTATATGAATATAATTACATATCAATTAGGAAATATAGAATGAATTGAAGTTAAAATTTGGGGTGGGACTAAGGCAAAAATGACCTATTTTACTTATTTTGTTTTGCTGTATTTGATAGAAATGGAAAGAGCAATAGAAAGACTAGGAAGAGGGTAGAGATACTACTAATAGGTAACAACTAAGTATATATATTATCAAGTCTTTTATTTGCAGATGATATCTTCCTGTGCATAGAAATAGGTGAAAATATGGAAGTTATGCTAAAGAGATGGGGATTAAATTTAATGAAGAAAAATCAAAAGTAATGATGATTAATACTGGGGAAAGAGAAGACAAAGAATTTTTATTGAGGAATATAAAGTTAAGTGTGGTGAATAGGTATTTCTATTTGGGAATTGTCTTAAGTAATCAGAAAAATTGCTTGAATGAATGGGAGAAAAAATAATAAATGAAGCAAAGAAAAGAAAGTGACAGACAAAGAAATTAACAGTGTTTTCATATAATAAATAAAATGTAGCTAGAATTGAAGTGGAAGGGAGTGGCAGTAGCAGGGTTAACATATGGTAACAATGTGTTATGTGTTAGTAAAGGGGTGTTAGATTACTTAGAAAAAGTACAAAAAGAAATAGGGAGCAATGCATTAGATGCAGGTGTGTGGATGGCAAAGGAGGCAATTCAAGAAGAAAATGGGATGGTCAAGCTTTTATATGAGAGATGCAAAAAGCAAAATGAAAATGTTCAGTAGATTGCAATTTATGGATAATAAGAGAGTAGCCAAAATAGTATTTAATTGGGTTATGAGTAATGGGCAGGTGACAAGATGAGTGAGAAAGGTAGTATTATATGCAGAAGATTTGGATGAAGAATTTATGTCAGTATACCTATACAAAACATGGAATGATTGTGTTAGGAGAATTCTTGAGTGTTATAATGGCAAAGAATGAGATAGAAGAATAGATGCATTAACAAAGAATAGGGAGTTGTATAGAGAATAAAATGATTTTAAATATATATAAAAGTAAACTGAATATTGGATGTGAGTTAATTTATAATAATAGCAAGGAAAGTAGTTTAATTTTAAGGCTTAAACATAATCTTTAGCAACAAGAGAATATACAGATAAATGAAAAAATGTGAATGATTTAGTCTGAAAGTTGTGTAAGGAAGGCACAGAAAATATTAGGCATCGGTTAATTGAATGTAATTTTCTGTAAGTAGAAAAAATACAAATAATAAAGTTGTGGAATAATAAATATAAGCAAAGTGATTTTACAGAAAGTGCATTCTTGTTTTTTATGCTTAAGGGAAATTTAGATATAAAGGCCATGGAGTTGACAAAAATCATGTTGTGGAAATGGGATGGAACAGCAAAGAGAAGAATATGGGGAAATCTTAGAGCAGGAAATGAAAAGGGAAATAAAGCAGCTAACAGATTTCTCTGGGCATAGTGGTGGAGAGATTCCTGGCTCCAAATAAGAAGTCACAGTGCATTGCATTGCATCATTTTCTGACATATTATAAATATTACAGAATCAGTGAAATTAACTATCTTTAAACATAATACCTACCTAATAATAGTCATATTGTGTACCTAGCCATATTTTCTGATCACCACTTCCTCAAACATGTCTAGGTATAGAGAGAGTCCATTCCTTGCCACTATAGATGTTATTTATCCATTAAAACTTTGTGTCACACTGCAGATTAAGTTACCATCTATAAAATAAGAAATATCTATAGGTCTGATTCAAATACCTTTTTAATATTTTAAATATTAGTCCCTCCATGTATTCACTATTAACTCAAGAATAAAACATGGCAATGCATCATAGAATGTGTGAGTGTATAGAGCAAAGAGAAATTAAAATTAGAATTAAAATATTATAAATATAATAAAACAAAATTTATTTATAATATTTACACACTTTATATGCTACTTAGGGATAAATCCAATGCATTAAAAAATAAAATATGCATATATGTTTTAGATGAGTATGTATTCATATCAAAGAAAATTCATTTATTTAGATTGAATTTAATTTATACGTTTCATTGTGCTTACATTAAATATAAAATAATCATATAATTATTATCATTTAACTGTTGCTTTAATCATACAAATAAAGATTAGCAAAATTTAATCAATCAGTAAATAGATATATCAAAGTTATAATATTAAATATTAATAATTGCATAAAAATAATTATAAATTTGCTTTGCTTTGGTATTCAAAAAAATTATATTAAGAATAGATTACAAAAAAAAAAATTAAATTCATGTTTAATGAGAAAATAAAATGTTAAAATTATTTAGAGATTATTAATATTAAATTTAATATGAAGGAAGCTTGAAAGACTGTGTCCAAGTCCACATCTAAATTTCAACTATATAAATTATAGTTGTATTCAATCAAATATTATTATTGTTATACATTAGAACTAATAATTACTAATAGTCAATTTATTAGAGTCCAAAATGTGACTACCTTTTAGTGACTGAAGTTATTTGTGCTGAAATTGAAATATTTCTGAACTTTAAACCTATGAAATCTACAATACAATATAAAACAAATTATGCTAAAGGCGATTACTTCAGTTTGTATATAGCAGTTAAAAATATCAATTGAAAAGATATTTATAATTGCAATGATGTGTCAAAAGCTGCAGAAATTTTCCAAACATTTATTTTTTAATAATATAGAGAAATTCATTTCTCTAAAAACCATTAGATCCACAAATATTCTGTTCACTCGAAAGTTTATAAAATACATAAAAAAAGAAAACGACATTTTCATTCTTTATATAAAGAATATAAAAACATAATTTATCTAAATAATTTTAAAAATTATCGATAGATTATTAATTAAAAAATTGGAGAAATAAGATTATATTTTATATATGGAAAATATACAAATAATATTTGCGATGAACCAAATAAATTTTTGGATATTATGAAATGTCACTTAAAATCCTACAATACAGTAACTACAGATATTAAATCTGATAAATTTGTGGAATATTTCTTTTCTCAAAAGGATCACATTGATGGAAAATCATATAAGTATCCTTTTGTATGTAATCTTTTAATAAATGATAACATAATAAACATAAATAATATAAATGCTGAAGAAATCATAAATACTAATAGATATTTGAAAAGTAAAAGAAGTGTTGCCCATGATAATATACCAGAGTTCATCTACAAAGGTTGTATGGAATTATTAATATCTGCACCAACATATATATTCAACCTAATATTAAAAACATGAATGTTTCCTGATTGTTGGAAAATCTTAAAAATAATTCCAGTATATAAATCAGAAAACAAATCAGATTCTTCAAATTTTAGACCTACTATTATTCTACCAGTATGTACAAAACTATTTGAGAAAATAATTTATTATATTATATACCAATTAAAAAATATATTTCCATCATCTATTCATGGATTTATTCCTGAAAACTTTATAGAAACAAGTTTATTACATATTTCAGATATTATATCACAAGCCATAGATCTCAAATATCAACTTGATGTCATTTACTTTGATCTCTCTAAAGCTTTTGATAAAGTAGATCATGTAACTCTTTTGTTGAAAGCAAATGCAATGTGATTATCTACTAAACTTTTAAAACTATTAAATTAATTTCTTACAGATAGAAAGAACTATATACATATTAATGAAGAATCTTCACCTATGGCTTTCTATAAATATGGAATTCCACCGGAAAGTTTTCTTAGTTCTATTCTTTTTGTCATTTATACATATGATTTTATGTGATGATATTAAAATATTTGTAGAAATTAGAAATCCAAATGATCCTAAAATATGGCAAAGTTATGTCAATAACTTTGCTAAGTGGTGTGAAACTAATAACATGAAAATAAATCGAACTAAATGTAATACCGTATCTTATTCCAAAAAAAAAAACATGATTAATATTACCTATTATTATATTAATGATAGTAGAATACCTAGGAAAAATATACAGAAAGATTTTGGTATTACCTTTGCTAATAATTTCTCTTTTAACAACCACATTCAGATAACAATAAATAAATCTTATAAAATTATGGGTTTAATATTGAGATCAAATATTAAACTCAAATTATAAAACAAAAACCTAAGCTACCTTTTAGTACAGCAATAATCACCAGCCTTAAACTATGGACTTATAATATAGAATAGTAACATTTATTCAACAATAAATAACATTCCAAAAATTCAAAATAAGTATTATAGATATATTTATGATGATACATACTTGAATAAAAATAAAACTAATAGCAGATTTGATGTTTTTACTTAAATTAATAATTGGTAAAATATCACAATATATGACAAAATTTCTCTCAGGATACCACTTTTAACTCTAGAAGTCAAGATTTATTTTATTACAAACATTAAAAGAATAAGTTATTTACCAATTTACAGATTATATATGAAATATAACAATTAATTCATGGTGATTGACAATTTTCATTTAAATGAAAAAAAATTTTAAAGCAAACTTAAAGACATATTGTGTAAGGAAAATCTATAGAAAAACACATAAATACTATTATATTACTACTGTAAATATTTGTTGCTACTAAACTGTTATTAACAAATAAATGAATTAATATTATTTATGTGCCAAAAATAGATATGCATAGTAAAAATATATTGAAAGCATGCTAGGCAGTAATAAAGCTCTATATTATTAAAAAAAACTACATTTTCTGTGTATATTTTCATTAAATATTATTATGTTAGCTCAGGAAAGATTAAAATAGTAATGATTTAATTACTACTACCATTGACATCACTACCACTACAGCTTTTACTATGAGTACTACTAATACTATTACTGCTACTTTACTACTGCTACTGCTGCTCCTGCTACTGCTGCTCCTCCTACTACTACTACCACTCTAGTATAACTAGATGGTGCATTTATCACGAATATACTGACAGAAATCATGTGAAAGATGATAGCTAGATCCTCAGTGGTTGGTTCATATAGGAATGAGACACCTTAAAAATAGATATCTGCAGAAAGACTATTTATTTTCAGGTGTTGTTGGCTAGTGCTCTAATTATATTTTTTTCATCCCATCATAATATGATTTTCAGCTATTGCATAATTTTCACTATTATCTGTGTTAATAATTCATAAGAGTTTGATTATCTGAAATGATGTTAAACAGTTCTTTTCTGGATGAGGTGATCAAAAGTTCTTGATTATGATGATATTTTAACTTTCTTAAAGCAAGAAAGTTTTCTTTTAAATCTGTCTTTCTAAACCAAAATTAAAAAAAAAAACTGGCACTCTTCATATTTTTTTTAGTTTCACAAATAGCTATTCCAGATTACAATCATAAATCCATGAACTTTTATTTATAATAAAAGATTAATTTAAACAAAAAAAATTTACATTCTTTTTTTTTTATTAACATATATGTATTAATTAAAAAAACCGCCCACACACCCCCCCCCCCCCCCCCCCCCCCCCCACCCCCCCACCCTCCCCCCCATACTTAAGAAAAAAAAATAATCCCCAAATTAATTATAAAAAAAATATTTATGGAGTGATTATTTTTTTTTTCAACATATGTGGTTTATGTGTTGAGTGTGAAGAGGGGGGGGGGAGGGGGGAGGGGGGAAAGTCTGTGCTCATACCCTGTCTATTATATATGTATTAAATTGAAGATTTTTACAGGCTATAGATATAAATGAAATATTATTCAAATACATTCGTATATAATTTATTGAAAAAATATATATAAACCAACATTCCAATTGTAGAGGCACTCTAAAGGCTGATGTATAACAATAATGAATGTTCTTCTATTAATGGAAAATGGAAATAATAATTATAAGAAATTATTTCCAAATAAAAAAAAGATAGTTTCCATATATCATCATGTTTGTTGATATATTTGGCCTTTTAAACACCTCAATGGCTTCTCTGATCTGACATTGTTGAAGAGTGTTATATCTGGATAGTATTCACATGTTAGAAAAATTAATACTATATGTATATATAATGTGGATAGTACTGATGATGATGAATATTTTTAACTGCATTAATATGTTCATCTCTTCTAACACGGATGAAATGATTACTTATTAATCTAAATAATTTCTCATAATTATTATTTCTATTTTTTGTTAATAGAACATTTATTATTATACACCAGTGTTTATAGTGCCTCCACAATTATTTTATATTTGTTTCCCAGTTGATGATGAGTGTGACCTGGTTGAAATGTTGGTTTTTATATATATATATATATATATATATATATATATTTAATTTATTGGAAATATATATATATATATATATATATATATATTTCCAATAAATTAAACATGGATGTACCTGGATACTATTTCACTTATATATATTACTGATATAAATAAGAATGAAAAAAAATAGCTTTTGACTTTATAAAAAAAAAACTGATCTGAGTACTTTTGCTTATATTATTTCTTTCTTTTCAATATATCTATATTATCATGTGGATGAAAAGATTTGTAAGGCCGGACTATCTTTATTTCAATAAAATGCCTCAACCAATACAATATGTTTAATTTATTGATAAATTAATAGATCATTCATTAATAGATTATCTAATAATTACATATTTTTCGGAACTATTTCATATATATATATAAACTTTATAAATAAAAGAAAATCATGGCATAGGGGTTTGTGCTAACATGCAGATGCTATAGTGTTCTAATCCACTCTGAATAAAATTTAAATATTTTTGTTAAAAGACCAAATAGGTACAAGTAAATACAAGAATAAAAAAATATTCAATCAAAACTATTTATTGTTACAAAACTATTTATAATTACTTGTAAACTTATAGTCATACTAATTATTTATATAAAATTATCAGTTCATGATCAATATCTCATTTGTAAAAAAAAAAAAAAACCCTTCTGTAGTTATATAATTTTTAAATAAAACTGTCTACAGCTTGTTCATTATGTAGTTTACCTAGAAACTAAAAAATGGAACAAAAGAAATTTTAATGCAGCAATAATTTAGGCAATTTGTAATTTTTTGTAATGAAAACATTTTTTTTTTATTAGCTGTACTCACATTTTTAATAAAAATGATTTTTTATAATGTACTTAAGAAACTTCACAGGAAAAGAACAATTTAAACTATAAATCATAATATTAAATATATATTTATTTGCATTTTTATTTAAAACTAATTTGCTTTATCATTATGACAGCAGAAACATTTTAAAAATTATTATAAATGATAATTTGTATATCATACAAGTTTAGTCATTAAGCAATTTGTTTCTATTCATTTATTAAAAATATAAATATATACTATATTATATATCTTCAGAAATAAATTTATTAAAAAAATTAATAAATTGATCACTATACAGTTAAAAATTAAATGAAGCGATATTCTAATTTTGCTCATTATACGTTTGAAATTTTATTTTTTAAATTAAAAACAGTTCAGTTTAATAAAAAAATGTTTTCAATTTTCATGTCTTAATTAATATATTCATAAATAATTTTATGTAAAATGTTTTTATAATATAAAAAATTATGCACCATTTTATATAAGCAAGTTTAGATTATGATTAAGCATTTTTATTTTATAATAATTCTGAGCTCAAAATTTTCTTTTGATAAAAAAAATATATAATTTTTTATAAAGTGGAATTTTTGTTTACATTATACAAATATTTTTAGGTAATACAATTGTTATTTTGTTTTAAAATAATAATTTTGTAAAATAAATGATTCTGGTATCTGTATAATATGTGTTTTGAAGTAAGTTTTACTAAAGTTTAATTCAGATGTATATCATTCAAAACATTCTATATTCAACGAAACTCTCAAAAATTATTTTTTTTTTACAATAAATAAATGGATTTGCATAAAGTTTGTAAATAAAATAATAGAAAAAAATGAAAAAATACTATAAATAAATAGGCTTAATGGTGATGAGCTGATAGTTGTTATTTTTTTATATCTTGGAACAATTTAAGTTTAGAATGAAAGTATAAAAAATATATTCTTAAAATCTGAAAAATGTACAAATTCTAGAAAGTCCCGAAACTAGGAATTTCAGACTACTGACATTTTATCTGTATTTTCAGTTTTTTAAAATGTAATATTAGTAAGTCTTTGAAAATCTTGTAATAATATAAAAAGTTTTTTTTTTACTTTTGTTTTATCTTACTGTCTTCTGGCAGTTATGATATGATCATAATATCAGGCATCTTAAATCATTAATTATGGCAATGAAATTATATAATCACATTACCATTCTTTACTTACATGTACACTAATTCTGATTTGAGTATATTGTAAAAAAATGTTTTTTTTTCTTCTGAGGATATATTTCTGGATAAAATCAATTCATTTATTATTATTTATAAATAATAAATGCTGTATCTGAAATGTATTAAGTACATTTTGATATCTAAAAGTTACAAATCAAAGAATAATAAAATAGATTTTAATACATTGAATTAATGTAACTTTGGTAAATTCTAATTATACAAAACTATTAAAATTAGCATATATACATAAAGTATGATTTAGATATATTGTTATATACAAAGAATAGATAGAATGCTTTGTATATAGAAACCAAAGAATCATTACATTCTTTATATTAAAATAACTTTTAAAAGTAATAGTGTAATATTATTAATAATATACCATAATTTATTAATAATTAGTACCTAAGATATAATTTACTCTAGTATCAAATGTCAATCCTGAAACCCTGGAAATTATGCTTACCCAATTCTGGTATTCACAAATAAAAATTTGGGTGAGATTCCAAGAATTAAAGCTTGAATATTACAATTCCTTTTAATAAATGAATGCTATCAAAAAATTAGATAAAAATAAATTGTATTGTCAATTGTTCAAGTCATGTGACATTCAACTAGAACATATTAGAGGAAATCATAATATTCCCATTGAATTGACTAAACTGAAATTGTTTTTTCACTTCAGTTGGAATTCAATTCAAGAACATTCTTTTGTCATTGCTAAATCAAAGTTTTCATGATAGCATCTATTCCATATATTTTCAATATATCCACATTTTTTTTATTAATATTTACTATTTCTCACTTCACTTACTTCTTTCATTTTTTGATCATATGTATTTAATTCAAATTATTTATTATATTGTATTTTAAGTCAAATTCATATTTTTTCTAATTTCTTTGTCTCTCTACAATACTCTATTAAATAGTTAAAGCTTTACTTCATTAGCATATGAGATCAATTAATATATATATGTGGTCTGCGCACAGTTAATGAAGCTATTAAATGAAAGTAAAATGATCAAAATTACCGCCAAGTGCTTTGGAACAGTTTATAGTCCCATATTCATGGCTACTTGTGTTTAGTTAAGAACTGTAATATTAATGCAAATTTATGCAAATTCATATGAACATGCTACATAGACCATTTTCATGACAGAGAAAAGCAGGTCTCTCTTCTATTGATTGCTGCTGGCTGTGGTGGGTAGAAAGGCATGGCCAGTGGCTCTCTTATGCTCAATTAAGACTAAATCACCTGCCCCCAAAGAAATTGCATGGCAACATATTATGGAGAAACTAAAACCAACATTGCAAACAGAGTAGCTCAACATAGATATGTCTATAACAGAACTAAAACAAAGCTTGAAAGCAATTCAATTTTTATTGAGCATGAGAGAGCCACTGGCCATGCTTTTCTACCCACCACAGCCAGGGTCATTTGCTCTGAAATAAATTATATTAAATGCAAAGTCAGGGAAGCTTATTATATAGTAAGTGACTCAGCAGCAATCAATAGAAGAGAGGCCTGCTTTTCTCTGTCTTGAAAATGGTCTATGTAGCATCTTCATATGAATTTGCATAAATTTGCATTAATATTACAGTTCTTAACTAAACACAAGTAGCCATGAATATGGGACTATAAACTGTCCTGAATGGGACTATAAACTGTCCTGAAAGCACTTTGCAGTAATTTTGATAATTTTACTTATGTTTAATAGCTTTATTAACTGTGTGCAGAGCCCATATATATATTAATACTCTATTAACTACATTTGAATAGCCTTATCTATTTTATATATCATTTTAATTTTTTGTCTAATGCTATTTTTTTTTATAAATTTTTACTTTTTTTTTTTTAAATATTTTATTAATCATAATAAATTTAACTATACCATAGTGATCTTTCTTTCTTTCAGAACATATTGTCTAAATCACATATTTAACTTTTATTTTTATTAGTTCTTAATTTTATTTAAATTTATTTTCTTTATTTAATATCTTGCAATTTTTTAAGCAAGGCAATCTTTAAGATTTTTTTTTATTATATTAATATTTCATTTCTATTTTGATTTAAATTGTCTTATTCTTTCTTTATTTTTCAAATTAAGTAATTTTATGGTCCAAGTTCTCACCAGCTATGGACTATAAGAATGCCTATTAATATTCTGTTCTAAAGTTAATATGAATTAAGAATATATTTTAATCAACTTATGTAAGATCTACATTTTGTGATATATGAATCATATATTTGTTAGTATTCTGATATATCTCTATGTCTATTTAACTTTACTCATAATTTTATCTTATTTATTAGAGCAATGAAATATATGAAGATTGGTCATAATTCATGTGAACTAAATTAATTTTAATTTTTTTAAGATTATTATCATGGCATTTCTATTTAATTAGTTAAAAAAATACTCTAAAAGAAGATGTCATGTATCAATCAAAATTGAGA
This sequence comes from Epiperipatus broadwayi, assembly GCA_028023455.1. Taxonomy (NCBI): domain Eukaryota; kingdom Metazoa; phylum Onychophora; class Udeonychophora; order Euonychophora; family Peripatidae; genus Epiperipatus; species Epiperipatus broadwayi. Next base: position 65,422 of record JAQFVV010012786.1, read on the forward strand.
AGTTATAGGTTGAGTTTCAATTTAGGAATCTTAAATTTATGAGTTCACATATAAATCTATCATCATCATCATCATTTTCAAGCATCAATTCACTGAAGTTTAATCTACTCCAATTTCTAGCACCTTTTCTCCATATCATTCTACTACACTTTCTTATTTTATTCATCCATATCACATGCAATCTCTTTCTAGGTCTTTTACAATCTCTTGGAATCCAGTATAAGATTTCAACTGTCAACTATAATCATCTCTTCTAATAATATGTTCAGCCCAACTCCACTTCAGTCTCTTAATTATTTCAATAAAGTCAGTAACATCTTTTTGTTCTCTCATCCATGTAATTAATTTTTGATTCCAAGTAATACGAGATACAGATTCAATGCTAACTACCTCTGTAAATTATTTTTAGTTTTCTAAAAGATATCAATGAAATTATGTGTAGTTATATATGTCCATCAAGATTTATACTGGAGATGTAGTATTAGATTAAACTTTATTTTTGAGAGTATATGCAATCTCCATGAATCCAATAAATGGATTGTAGTTCTAAAAGTCATTGACATGTAAAATTATATCCTAAATGCATTGAAAGCATTGGATATTTGATTATGTCAACAAATGCTTGGTTATGTCATTATATTAAATGCTATGGTTTATATAGAAAACATACATTTTGTTATTGTGTAAACCTTGTACATTTTTCTGTGATGCTTGAATGGTACAAGTGTGTTGTATATTATCTTTCTACACGTGCTTGTGAATCTTAAATAAAATCATAATTTAAAAATAAAATCACTCAAGAAATATATTGCTTATTGCTAATTGTAAAAGTGATATTAAGATAATGATTAATTTTTGTTAATGAAGAATACAACTTCATTTTGAGCCTAAAAAGATTAATAAGGAAAAGTGGACTAATAATTGTTTTATGTTAAATATAAAGGAAATATATTGAAGAAGGAAGAGATAAAAAGAAGTAAGGACTCATTTTAAGGTTATATAAAATGTCAGCTAATAGAATAGTGATCAAGTCAGAATTGCGGTAAAGATCTATTGTAAATTACTTGATTAATAATCTCCAAATAAATCATTGTGTTTATTGTTTTATTTATTAAATATTATTAGAGTTCAACTTATTATATAAATATTGATTTGGCCCGGTATAATAATTGAAGGTGATGTATTGGTCTATATAAAGATTTATGGAGGGTTAGCATAAAGCTTGGAAATGTTATAAAGAAAATCTTAATAAATCATCTTAGTTATAAAATAGAGATCTTAATCAACTTTTTCTGATGATACTTATCAGATGGTATCCAGATTGTGTTGATGATCATAAAGAGAAGCCTGGTTTGATAGACTCCAAAAAGACAGAGATGGGATAAAGATAGAATTAATATGGTAGTATTAAGTAAAAAAATACATCATCATCATTAACTCAACCTTGGAGGCTAAATTAAATACTTTCATTATTTTTAATGTTATTATGTTTATTTTATAATATGAACATTCTTTGATAGAATTGTTCATTAAAGTATATTTATATTATAGAACTACCTGAGCACTACAATTTATAAATATTAATTGTTTAAAAATCAAGTTGCTAAGCTTGTAAAATTTTTCCATGATACTACAAGCAATAGAAGTTGATTACAGATAATAACGAATTATTTAAAATAAACAATGTGCAAATATTTACACTACAGAAATATTATTTATTATTGGATAATCTCTAGTCTAATGAATGATTAATAAAAATTATTAAAACAATGTGCTGTTTTCATTAAATTTAACTATTAAAATAATGGTATTAAATCTAAAAATATTTTATAAGGCCTAAATATATGTAAATAAGTCAATTATTTTATATAGCATGATGTTTTTTACAAATTGTAATATTTTAAACAGCATTGAACTGCTGCACATGCACTTTGGGTTTTAACTATAAAATAAATGAATACAAACACTTCAAACACATGATAAAAACTTTTCCAAAGACTTTATCATGTGACTTTATCATGTGTTTGAAGTGTTTGTATTCATTCATTTTATAGTTAAAATCCAAAACGCATGTGCAACAGTTCAATGCTGTTTAAAATATTACAATGCCTAAATACCAAAACTAATTATCATACAATCTCAAACTTATTTCAAAATGATCAGGGCAGTGATGATTTCTATTTTCACTAATTATATAAGTATTGAATAAGTTTAAGGATACCAAAAAGCATTACAATCAATTACTATTGCATGATTCTCATATCCAGTTATAATATTTGGAAATGATGTACTTTGCATTTCCTAAACAACTTAGACTTTTTAAACACAATGCAAAAAAAAAAAAAAAATCAAAATTAAATAAAAAGTGTTAGAAAGGTTTTAGTATATGAATGGAAATAAATTAATAAAAATTATGGAAAAAAAAAACATATATTCAGTTAATATGTAGACAGTTTATTTTTATGTATATATATATAAGAAATAGGAAAACGTGTAGAGAATGTTCTACAAATACATAAATATGAGAGATAAGAAAAATATAAATTTATTAGAGAAAATTAGAATTAAGAGGTGAAAAAAATAAATAGTTCAAGTTTTAAAAACCATAAAAATGATATAAAATATAAAAGGATATATGATCACTAAGAGAAGCTTATTTTTATTTGGTGCAAGAACTACCTTTAGATACTAAGAAAGAAGACAAAAATGGAATAAGAACTTGGATTACAGATATACATTTGTGAAAATGAGAGAGAATTGAATTTTTATTTTTGGAATGTAGAATATTAAAAGATGATCAGAATCAAATGTATAAAGGGAGAAACAAATTTAAAAATAAAGAAAGTGAAAGTAGATATTTTATGGGGGGGGGGGGTTTAAGGTTTTGTAATAAAATTGGGAAATATGAGATCAGTCTAATGTAATTATTGAAATGCTCTTATTAAAATGAGATGAGAAGAAAAAAAATAAATGACCAGAGCTAGAAAAACAATTTGGTAATAAAGATTAAGAAATGGATGAGTATATTATAGTATTTAAGAGTTTTGAAGAAGGAGATGCTTAATTTAGTTTCTGACTTTTTTAAAGAAAAAGCCATTATACATCATAGTACACCACAAGTGAATCATATTTTTTACATTTTAAGATATAAAAAAATTTAAATAATAAATATGAATTAATTATGAAAACTCTTAAAAATATAGAAATAGATTTCAGATTGTTAACAATAATTAACCGTTTACAATAATAATTTTTATAAATACTTATTGAAATATATAGAAGAACTGAAGAAACTTAAATATGAAATAGATATACCCATTGTCACCTGTTTTAAAAAGATTTAGAGCTTGAGATATATGGGGATAGGGATGGGAATTCCAAAGTGGAAATATATAATATGGTGAACATTTTTTTAAAAAGTCATATGACATCTTTTGAAAATAAAGTAAAAGATATGAAAAATGTTAAACTCAATGAAGAGACATCTAAGATTCTAATATTTAATAAAAACAGTAAAAGTGAGTATTAAAAATTATAGATATTTATTTTGAGGAAATGGAAATAATATATTTAGATATTTTCTTAAATGGGTGAAAATGTCCAATAGTTGAACATTAAAATTGAAATAAAAAATTAAATAAAATCAGATTACTTAAAAATATGGCATATTTTTCATAACATAATATGAGGTATATGGAAAAGAATGATGGTACCTATATTAACAATTGAACATAAGCAATTTGCAATAATTAGAGCACATAAATTTTTAGAAAGACTTAAAAAATACATAGATATTAATTGAGAAATGAATTGTAGAAGACAAATCCAGTTACCCAAGAAGAAATGTAGTGAGTTTATTTAACAAAAAAAATTAAAGAGCTTATCATTATTTTATTGCAAGAACAATAATTATATATATAAAATTTAAAATAATATCAATTTGGATTATAGATATAATTTATGTGAAGATAATAGAGAGAATACTGGATATTTATTTATGAAGTATAGAATGTTGAAAGAAAATTAAAGCAATTGTATGGAAATAGAAAAAAATATAATGATAAAGAGAATGAAAATGTAAACAATTTTTATTTATTTTTATTTTTATAGTAGGAACAAAAATATTAGCATAAAATATTGGAATTAATGCAATAACATTTATTAAAATAGAAGAAGATAAAAAAATGAGTTAGTGCTGGAAGAATGATTTTTTTTAATTGGAAATAAAAGTAGATGAGGGTTTTTTTGTATTTTAAAGGGAGAGAATATTTAACTTGGCTAGCAAGATCTCTGAATCTCACAAAACCTTTGACTTCATCTAAGAAAGCCACTTTATATCACATTACATATAGCTACATGTTGACTATTGCCAACATCTAGTGGAATTGTTAAATATTTTTTTAAAAATTCAAACTTTACTTATATTTTTCAAATTCATTAAACTGTTACTAATAGCCCACTAGCAAGAAGATATTTCTATTGGAATTCTTTTTCTTTTTCATGAATTGCTCAACTGACAGTCAGCTAGTATGGGAATAATCAATGATCTTCTGAAGATCTTTTACTCTATTCAACTAATATATTTTGTCAAATACCATAATCAATAAAATTTTTATATATTTGCCTAAATTGGGTTTTCTGATTTCTCTTTTTTACCTTTTGGTTTTCAGAATTATTAGTTTCATTACAAGACTGAATAATGGGTTTGTGTGCTATTTTTGTGTCAGCAATTTCTTTAATTTTGAAAAAAAATTTCCTCTATGTTTTTGTGTTTTTCAATCAAACATGTATTAATTAGTATATTCATAATATGTTACTTTAGACATATTTTTTTCTCTTTAATTACTGTTTTATATTTTTTAATCACTTTTCATGGGGTAATTAGTTTAATTAGAATTTTATATATGCAATTATTGCTTTTTACCATTTCAAGACAATATTTTTTTTAGATATTAGAATTCTTTATACTAAGATTATTTATAGGTGCTATAGTTTTGAAATATTATATTAATTACAGATTTTCTTTAGTTTCTCTGGTAATGTTTTAGTATTATAGTGTACCTATATATACCAGTGATGTCAAACAAAATTTAAAAAATCTGCAATCAATAGATAAGAACATCATCTAAGGGCATGGTACATAATAAGAAATTATAATGTCTATAAAATCTAAATTTAAAATGGTAAAAATTAAGAATTGTTTCAGTGAAATGCCACATGAATATATATATATATATATATTGATGAAACTAGCCACTCCATCATAAATATATATATTGATGAAACTAGCCACTCCATCAAAAATAAATAAAAATAATGTTAGGGAAAGAAAGATAATAGTAACTAAAACAACAGATTGTTTATGTACCAATGAATGTATGTTTGAATGGGAAAATATAAAAAATATTAAGCCAAAAAAAAAAAAAAAGAAAAAAAATTCAAAAAGCTGCTTACATACAAAAATAAATAATCTCATAAGTCAAACTAGTATAATTCATAATGTTTAGAAATCACTCGTTAACCTTATTCTAAAAGAATAAAACAAAAGGATCCTCATAGATAAATATATAAAATTTCCATTGATTATCACTTGTCAGAATTGCCTAATTTTAGAGTTTATTTTTAAATTTAAGTGTTCACAAATATAAAGATTATTCATTTATTTCATGCCAGAAATATCTAAAAAAAGGGGATAATAATATTATTCAAAACAGTGCATTCTTTATTAACCTATATGATGTTACTAGCAGTTGAATATATTTTTAAATATAAAAATAAAGTTTGAATTTTTCTAAAAATACTTAAAAATTCAATTATGAAAATAATCCAGCATATGACTGCAAATAAAATATCATCTTCACAATCAACTTCACAAATCTTTAGACAGATATCACATAAATTTATTTCAAAATCATTATACTTATACCATGCCATGAAAAGGGTAAATTATCCAGGAATTGGTTATGAGTTTGTATTGCCATATGTGTAAATTAATTTATTTAAATAAAAAAAAAGGGGGGGAAGCTATCATCTATGACTAGAATCTAACAGTTTAAAACTATTTTCAAATTATTATTTACAAACATAAGTTAGCTTTAAATTTTTTCAAACTTTTAAAGTGATTATGTTTAATTTTTTTGTTAAATTCATAAAAAATGTGATTTTTATAATTTAGATAATTAGAGAAATATAAAGATAATATCATTTCTTATATGATTCATATTAAAAATATATAAGATATAAAATAAAAAGAATAAATTAATATCCACTATAAAAATATATAATAAATGCAAAATAGAATGAAAGTACAAGATTTAAAAATAAAATTTATATAAAACAAAATTGATGAATTAATAGTTATATAATAAAATTCGGTAATCATCTGAAATCCAGGCACGGCCACTTGATGGCATTGTTTATGTGTCAAAACACATTCAAATGCTGTTTGTTACAGCCAGGCCTTATGGCTAATACAACATTTATGTTGTATTACCCATTGCACATAATTTTACATGACAATGCACAAAAATATTATGGCCTGTTTTGTGCTTCAAAACTATTTATGTGAATTTGTTCTATTCATAGCTGATTACCATATCGTTTGAGGGTGTTTTAATTGCAAATTGGTACAACTTTTAAAATCTCCATAATAGAGTAATGTCATTTATATTTAAATAATGTTGTTAATTACTAATAATTGTAATATGGTCCCCACCTTTCCCTAAAAAAATGTTAATATGTAAAAAATTGGCAAAGAGTATGTTCGAACATGCTTTGACAAAGCTCACGTGCTAAGTCATGTTTCAGCGTGGAAAATATACAAGACCAATAAAATGTCTGAGAAGAACATGTAATTTTTAACCTTTTCAGAATTGCCGAATACAGAAAGTGAGACTGTGTCTTTTTTTCAGGCACATAATGTCCTCCCAAATACCAGACTGTTTTTATTACAGCAATAAAATAATAAATAAAAATAAGTTCAAAAAGTCCAAAGTTTGTGTATTTTTTTTTATTTCATTAGAAATTGACAAGTATTTGGATTATCTTCTTTCAGTGGGATTAAAATAAATTACTATATTTATTTACTTTTTGTTAATAATAACAAAGTATGAAACCCCCCTAAAAAGCAGTTTATTGTAGAAGCCAAAAAAAAAGGTAATTCAACTAAAATATAAATAAAAGTAAAAAGTGAGAAAAAGTTGTTTAAACAAAAAAAATTATTGACTTTTTGTTACAATTATTTATCTGAGGTGGTGGTGGGTGTGTCAAACAATTTTTTACCCCCCAAAAACACAAAAGTTACTTTTGATTTAATAAGAAGAAAAACAATTTGCTCAACCAAAAAAAAAAGGTAGAAAAAAATTGAAACAATTCCCAAATAATTGTATTTTATTTATTCAGCAGGGTTAAAACAATTGGGGTTAAAATAAATTACTACTTTTGTTTACTTTTTGTTAATAATAACAAAGTATGAACCCCCTCCCCCAAAAGCTGTTTATTGTAGAAGCCAAAAAAAAAAAGACTAATTCAAACAAAATATAAATAAAAGTAAAAAGTGAAAAAAAGTTGTTTAAAAAAAAAATATTGACTTTTTGTTACAATTATTTATTCAAGGGTGGGTATTTCAAAACAATTTTTTACCCCCCAAAAACACAAAAGTTACTTTTGATTTAATAAGAGGAAAAACAATTTAGTAAACCAAAAAAAAAAAAAAAAAGGTAGAACAAAGTTGAAACAAATCCCAAATAATTGTATATTTTTTCGGTGGGGTTAAAACAAGTTTTTTCATCATGAAACAATCAAAAGTTTTAAAATCAGAAAAATAAACACAAAGTTAAATTACCAAAATTTGTTGAATAAAGAAAAATGTCAGGTTAAAAAAACAATGAAAATGAATATAAAAATTTGTTTAATAAAAAAGAAATCATGTTATAAATGAAATAAAAATTTGTTTAATCAAAAAAAAAATCATGTTATATAAAAAAAAGTTGCAGCTCGGTAACGTTACATTTGATTGATTTTGTATAGCATCAATGCCATCAAGTGGCCATGCCCGTATTTCAGATGATTACCTAAAATTCTAATGATTTTAATAAGTATGTAAATAATTTAATCTCTTATCAAATATGTAACTTTATGGCTATAAACCTATTCACAGAACAAACAAGTCTGAATATAATTATTTGAGAATCTAGCTTGTGAATTATTTTAGTAACATATTTGGATTTGTTGTTCTGTGAATAGTTTATAAAATTTTGAAAAGAAGTGAATTTTAAATACATATTAATATATTAAAATAAGTATTTATTAATAATCGTCAAATAGGTCTTACTATGGACATACCTGCATATATTAAAAAGCTATATATGTCATTAATTCTAAAATTAATTATGATCATCAAATTTGTAATGATAAAATTTCTTGTATAGATATATGGTGACCTATTTTTATTATGTATTTGAACTGTCAAATGATTTTAGAAAAATTCATGAAAAAAACATTTAACAATTCATCTAGATGATGAACATAGACTAACATAGAACTGTACATAATTAATTATATTCATAGTGTTTTCATTTATATTAAAAATTAGAAACATTCTATTTTCTTCATTTTCCTCATTTTGAAAACCTATGACACATTACTCTTTTTTTTTTAGTAATTATTTTTAATCAGCTTAATGATAAATCTTGTATCATTTTGTGACTCTGAAAAAGATCATCTACAAAATCCAGACAACATAATAAATGTCTCTTTATTTTTATTCTAAAAGTTTATATTTTAATTAATACATTACTTTTTGTAAAACTGCTGTAAAACATTTTGATAAGATAAAATCATTTTGCTTTATCCCTTACTTCTCTTAATTTTTTTATTGTTAATTCATAGACTATTCTCTGTTGATGAATTTGACTAATATTCTCTAGAATTTGACAATATTTTGGAACTATGTTCAATGCTTTACCTCTAGTCACAGCAAAAATTACAAATGTCTTTTTTATCTTTCAAATCATCCTACTTCTTTTCTATAACTACTGTTGTATAACCATTTATAAATTTGATTTTTTTTTCTTAAATTATCTTGAATCAAATATTTTCTAAAAGCAATTTGTAATAATTTTTGGAAATATTTTGAGCAACTGATAAGATTTTAATAATCGTTAATATTTTCTTTTTTCACCTTTGTTTGAAAGTCAATATTACTATTGCATTTTTTCTATCATTTCACTTATCTTATAATTTATATATTTTAGTTATAACTTTGCCAACAATTTTTTTTGCTTGCTTCTTTAAAATTGTCTATAATTTCATCATTTTCTAGAGTTCTTCTCATTTCTTTATGGTATTCTCATCTCTTTATGTAATACGTATACTTCAACAAAGATAAGTTTTAGTATTAATTATATGTAGTTTTCTTTCTGACACTTTATAATGTCATTCATCTTTTAGTTACTACAAACTTTTATTTTTATTTTGCAGAATTAGCTTTCTTCTTGATATACTTCATATTTTTGATACTTTTATTTTATTTCCATGATTTTCTTTACAAAACTCTAATATTCAGATTGTCTAAATGGGCCATTTAAATTATTTTTGTAAATCTTCTATCCTGCATACTGATTTATAAAAATATTAAAAACAAGATTAATATTTTTTATAATTAGGGGAACTTCAATAAATTTGTATTTCATATATATATTTTAAATAAGGCTTTTTAAGTAAAAATAACAATAATTGCAATAGAATATATTAAAGTACAATAAATCGTTTTAGAGTATCATTCTAAGTACATTTCAAGACCGGGAGGGAGGGTAACCTTTTTTTTTTTTTAAAAAAAAAAAAGACGAATCAAATAGCATTGCAAAGAAAATAAGAAAGAGCAATGATTTTGTACGACAATCACACATATATAATAATCATTCATTCTGTTTAAACAAAAAATTCAAATAATTTGGTATATAGTATACAATAAATAAAAATAATTTAAAATAAATAATTTTTAAGAATAATTCAACTATAAATTATTTTCTTCTTTTCTAAGCTAATGTCATAGTCAACTATTAATGAATACATATGCAAAAAGGTAAATTTAAAAAAAAATCGCCTTTATTGCTTTCGATATATCATATTCATAGCTCAATATGAATCTAGATTTCTTGGTGTTAGTATATATGTTGTAATTAATTAGCTATTCAAAATATTAACATTTATTCAAATAGCCCACTTCTTTGACAGAGGGGTGCTTGTATCTTTTTCTTGATGGAAAAATGGCCCCTTGCTATTGTTCAAGTTTTTTTTTATTTTTTTGCTTTTTGTCTTCTCCATACATATAATTTTACTTTTGACTATAGCCAGTTTTTGTTAATGATCAGAGAATATTGATGAATATTTTTTATTCTTAAGGGTTTTGTTGTATGAATATCTATGTTGCCCCAATCTAGTTGACAGGATGGCCTGTGACTCACCATAATATGCTAAGATGCATGCAGGTGCTGCTTTTAACTTTATAGATTACTTGATTTGCAGATTCATTCAACATTTTGTTTTTGTAATTGTTAATTTAATTAATTAATTCAATGATAGGGGGGTTTGAAAGTTTATGTTGAATTTACCTTGATAAATCTTTTTTAATTAATGTGCAACTTTTGGAATATAAGTGAGACTAATCCATTTTTTTTGGCTCCTCTAGTTGAGTGGGATGGGGATTTCTTATTTTGTTGTAAAACCTCTTTATAGTGTTAATGAATCCTACATTTTGAAGGTCCTTTATATACTCCTCAATATTGTTCTTTTTATATCATATTCATATTTACACAAATTTGTGATTTATATGCAAAAAAATAAACATATAACAAAAAATTTAACTCCCATGTATTTATGTAAAACGGGGAGGAGGTTACTGATCTGGCGTGCACCATTCCTCTTATGTTTATAGGTTTTAAACATCATCCTGTAGTCTAGTGTATTACATTGTTTTTGTATATATAAATGTAGAAATTTAATTCCTCTGTTGCTATCTTCTGTGTCCATGGTCCATGAAAATGTTGACGCTTGTTATAATTGTTGCTGTATTTTATTAATGTGTGTGTCCTTTGAACATATAAATATGTGATCAATGTATCTAATGTATATTAAGTCTAGATTTGAAGACATAAACTTAGGAATGATATTATTTTCAATTTTTGACAAGAATAGCCTGCTAATGATGCCACTTATGGGAGTTCCAAAATACAAGCATCCCCCCCCCCATCAAAGAAGTGGACTATTTAAATAAATTTTAATATATTGAATACCTAATTAATTATAACATATACATTAATATCAAGAAATCTAGAATCATATTATTATAAGCTATAAGAATGACATAGGTAATATATTGAAAACATGCTAAGCAGTAATAAAGCTATTTTTTTTAAATCTACCTTTTATGCGTGTGTGCCCATTAACAATAATTTATAATAAAATTCTTTAATCCTAAACTCCTACAAATAAAAATAAATTAAACAAGTGTGATTACTAACAATATCAATATTTTAATAAAAGTCAAATATGTGATTAAATTAATTATAATGACTAATTAATAAAAGATGTAAATCTACTAACTAATAAATATAGTTTTGTTTATATATATATATTTTCCTCTCTCTCTCGCACTCTCTATGTAATACAGAAAAAAAAGCCATCAAAATATATTTGAAATCATTTAGGAATATTACTTAATGAAGCCAAGATCTTTCAAAGACACTAGTAATTTAAAAACAATAAAACTGTTTTCCAAATTATTTCTCTTTATCTTCTTCTGGTCCTAATTTTTATGGCAGAAATAAATCTTGACTGAAAGGCAAGCGAAGTTCTATTTCAACTGATTTATCGATCTATGAGATAGCTGATCTTTCTATTAATGTAAGGAAAGAAATCTATGGACATGCAGTATTTAAGCTATGCGAGGTTTTAGGGTTCATGTTTGATGCAGATCGAGATTTAATAAAAAGCAAAACCGTGGCATTTTTCAACAGTTAGTTTTGCTTTATAAGAAACAATTTATAGACAGTAAAACACTGGCTGCAAAACTTATATATTTAAAACTGCTTTTTCTATTTTGCAATTAATATGACATATATATATATAACGAGAGAGCTTAAATGAGCAAAAAAATTCCAATTTTCCTTGGTGAGAAAAATTATTAAAATCTCATCTCAATCCTGTTATTTGAGTTAAAGTTGTAGTATTTTCATGAGAATGAAGTCAAAAATCTATTTAATGGGGTCTTCTATTTGTATCAAAATTTATATATTTGAGAAAAAAAAACTTAAATTACATAGTAGTCACTTGTACTATTGCTGATTATTAAATAATAGCATTCAGAGTCTTAATAAAATTAAAATAAATAGAAAATGTGCTCAAAAAGTGTCTCTTGTTGAGATCTAAGACATCAGAGAAAAACAAAGTTTTATGAAACTTAGAGCAGTGTTATGGAAATGAAAGCTGAAACTTTTGGACTGAATGTCAGTCTGTCACTTTTGATACTTGAATATCATATGACTTCCATGCAACTATGCATTCAATTTTTTTTAGAAGTAACAAAGCAATTTTATAGAATACAGTAATTAACAGTACCATAAATTAGATGTTATTCTAAGCATTTTAAACTTAGTCTATTAAAATAGTGAATAAAACCTACTGGCTTGTAAACATATTTGCTGTTATCTATTATATTATTCCACTTGACATTCAATTATTACATAAAGGATATTTTTTTTCATTATACATACATACATATGGTACTTTAAGACACTGCTGCAGCTTTTACTTAAATATTTGGGTTCTAAATCAGAAATAAACATTCATGATTTAATTTTTTTATATAAATCTATTAATTCTAATTCTGTTTTTATTTTAATCAGGTGCATAAGAATTTAAAGTAGATGTAGTAACAAAAAATGGACATTAAAATTTAATCAAAAGCTTTTACAAGAGACTCTAATAATAAAAAAAATAAGTAATAGAAAGTGGAATAGAATAATAAAATCATATATTTTTAAAAATAATAAAAGAGCCTATAAATTTATCAAAAACTGTAGACTCAAAAATACAGTTAAAAAAACAACAACAGCAAAAACAAAAAATGCACATGAAAATGTAGCAGAAAATCATAAACAATTACAAAAGCTAAAAAGCAAAACACTTATAAAATATTTTAAAGTATACTTTTTAAAAAAGAAAAGATAACTTTGTTCCCAAACTGGCTGCAGTCCATATATTATGTCAAATCCTATCCATCTCTCAACACTGCTATTTATATAAAAGAGCTCTGAATAAACCTAAATATAATTCCATCATTTTAGAACACCAAAGATCTGCCAGCCATGTATTTGAAACATTTTCTGCTTCCATCTCATGCATAGAACACCATGACTCTAAATGTAAAACAAAGAAGGATATTAACACATATGCTATAAACTGGAAGGAAGTATGCTTCTCTCTTTCCAAAAAGCATACCCTCTAATCAACTTTGCATATATTTAAATATTTGTCACATGAATATTCTGTCATGTTCACACAACCCACTTGCTATGATTATGAGAAGATAAAAGTTCTCAAAAGCACTCAGCAATTAACATTATAATTTGTACTTAGCTTCACTATTAACTGTGTTTAAGTGCATTTAGACATAGTACTTGTTTAATTGGAAAATCTATGTTTTTCTTATTCTTGAACTATTATTGTAATAACAAAAATGGGAAGAATATAGTCAAAATTTGGGGTCTGACAATATCCTTTTTATATATTCAGCTAGTATGTATCTCATGAAGAATTAAAAATCATTTTGAGTCATTCAAAACAGGTAAAGAAAATAGATTAAATAAACGCATATAAATCTGTAGAAATAAATTTTAATTCAAGATTGCATCAATTCTTACTCATTATGAAAAGAAAAGAAAGAGTTTTGTATTAATGATTTCGAAAAAATAAAATAACTAAGCAATAATAATATATATATATATAAAACAACTTTAATAAAGCAGTGATTCTAATAAATAAACTAAAGATAACTTAATAAAAATGTTAAAAAATACCAATATGATTTTAGCAAAAAAAAATTTCTTTAGATTTCACATTCATTTAAAAAAAATAGAAAATACAATATAGTCAATTCATATTAGTTTATAAATTAAAGACTTAACAAAATTATATATATATAAGTATATCTAAATAGTATATACATAAAACTTGATCTCAATTTTGACACTAAAAATTTCAGTAACAATGATAAAATATTGCAGGTAATAAAACATTATTAAGAATAACATTATTGTTAAATAGTTATAATAAAAAAAAATTTAATAGAATAAAAATATAAACAAAAGTAAATTTAGAATTAGTCATAGTATGCTTCTAGCCTTCTTTTACAATAATAAAAAATATATAACCAAATGCATAGATGTTAAGAGATCATATACAATTCAACACCAGCAATCATAGTTTGAGCTTTTAAAAATGTTTAGTTCTTCTATCTTTTATTCTATCACTATGCTAAATCACAAAGAGTAATAACCAAGTCAAAAAAAAATGGAGAAACAAAGATAGTGAATAATTTATACAATATACATATATTTCATTTTAAAAACTACAGAGTTTTGTTTTTAATAAACTATTAAATGATTAAATGTTTTATTGCTTGGGAATTAATAAGAAATTTTATCACTGAAGATAAATAGATCTGGAGCCACAATTCATAGACCTTGAACTCTAGAATCTATCAGTCTTTCCCTTTACTAAATCACTAAAGGCTTACGAAATATGATTTAATTTTAAATAACTTTTTATATTTTTAATTTTATATTTAATTGCATTATAAAAGTGGTGGGAAAATGCTATTTTAAAAATTTCATGTGCAGTTTTTTTATTATTATTATTGATTTTATATCTGAATATTTTTTCTAAAAAAGATTTAAAAAAAGAAAAAAAGAATACTATTCAAATTATATAATAATCGAAAAGGGTGAGCAAAAATAAATTAAAAAATTAATATAAAAAAAATTGTCATCATATAAAACATATATATTATATTAAGTTCTCATCAAAAGTCATAACAAGTAGCCAAGTAAGAAACGACATACTGATCATCATAAAGAACAGTCTATTTTTAACATAATTCATTCTAATATTTTATATTATAAAGATATTAACAAACTGATATTAAGATATATCATATAAGAAACTATCATTAATCTATTAAAAGTCACAATTACAGAGTAAAGTTTTGTTCTAATAATAAAATAACTGCCATTAGCAATTTTTAATGAAGTTTCAACTATTTGGTTTAAATATCCCAAACAGGACAGCTTTCATGTAATACTGAATCAAGCTTAACTTAAAAGATACTCAGATGAAAATCTTTTCAGGTCTTACATTGAATTCAAAATACAGGTACATATAAATATGTTATTTACATATTTGATATCAATATACTGTTATATTACTGAAAAAAATTTAATAGTTTTATTATTTTGGAATTCACAAAAAACTTGAGTCCCAAAAGTGACAAAACTGGGAACAATTCAGTTCCAGAGTTGGCCACTCTACTACTATACCAAATCATGCAATTAGTAAAACATAAATATAAGGAAATAAATTTATCATAAATTTACAGATTCTAAACTTATTTATGTAAATAATAAAAATGATTGCTATTGATAATTTTCAAAGGTGAATTACATTTTTTAAAAAATAAATGCCTAAAGATATTTAAAAGCATTGAAAAGGAATTTCAGAGTTACTTAAAAACAACAATGATTAAATAAAAATAAAATGGGCTGTCAATTATATCAAAAGATTTTGTTAAAAGTGTTTGATTACACCATTAAATTCGAAAAAAAACAACATGCTGATTAATAAAATTTGGTGAATATGATGTAGAACAAATATATTTTTTAAAATAATATATATATATACCTTTAAAAATTCCCTAATACCATTACTTTTACTTTAAACATATGATAATAGTCACAGAAAAGTCATTCATTTTGACCAATGTAATTTTTGTCATTTAGGCTAAGCCACTCATTTTCTTTTCCAAGTAATGAAGATTTTAAAAGTTTAACTAATCATGTTTCATTTTTATACTAATAATTGGATAGCTAGATAGATTTGGTGTGAGCTATTAACCGAAAAATAAAAGTTCTATATCAATTTGGAACAGAAAAACCTTTTCACACTTTATTCAAACCTGATTTGAATTTAAGTTCATAGGCATAGTACAAAAGTATTTTAATTACTAAATTGTTAATATATGTGAACCATTTATATATAAACTGACCATTGACTCAGAAATAAGACACAGGACAACTATCTGTAAATTTTATTTTTTATAAAATAAATACAATAAAATTGCAAGTATCTAGTCAATAACTCAAAAATAAGATGTTGTTTAAAGATTGCATGCCTTATACACAAAATAAAATACAAATTTATAGTTTTTTACTTCCTGGAGTTTAAAAATATGCTAAAACTTTGCCTTCATAATTAATTTTGTCACTAATCTTTTTACAATAAAATTAATTTAATTATTTTATTTAAAAAGTTTATTGAAATAATCAAAAAAAGTTTACAAAGTTTTATAAATCAGTTATGATTTTCCATGGATATACTACTAAAATAAAATACAAGAAATTAATACATTTTTAAAAATAAAACTTTAATTGGCTAAAAAGCGAACTCTTACAGATGCATTCTGTTAGTAAGATAAATAAAATCAATGGTACTCTAAACATCTAATCTGATAGGAAAGCTAATCAGATCCCAATAACAAGTATTTTTAAATATTATAAAAAAAACATCACACATTAAGTATTGATTATATACATAAACAGTTAAATTTATTTTGAAGACATATTTTTCATAAAATACTCAATTTACAATAATCACTTTTCAACATAGTGTTAACTATTTTAGAGCAGTAGTGGAATGGAGATTCATAAATTAAAAGTTCTTGAATTTAAACTCAGTTTGTCATGACTGATATTTGATTAACCATCAATCCTTTTATTTATTTTATAAAAATATATAAATAAGCATTAGTCAAAATGTACTCCTGGCATGCTTTCTCCTTCACTGAAGTCTGAAAGTATTTATCTGTGGGAACAAAATGGAGATTATCATAAATTTTTACAATATATATATATATATATATATATATATATATATATATATATATATATATATATATATATATATATATATATATATATATATATATATATTTATAATGGTATGAAAGGGGCAAGTATATATATATATATAATTCCCAAAGAATAGAAAATCTATTAAATACAAAATTGAATCCAGATTTAATAAAATTATTCTAATGAAAGATCCTGATAATCTGGTTCCTTAAGTCCCTAATCTATACCACTACAAGCTTTAAGTTGGATATGATAAAATGTTAACTCTGAGATGTGTATAACAAGATTTTATAAGATAATATTTTAGCTTTATTTGAGTTAAAACATATGGATAAAGATAATGATGTCTAAATTATACACCTCCTTATAATTGTTCATTTATATTCTTTGATTATCTAGAATAAATAAAACTTTAATTTAGTAATTGTAATAACAATTTATTTACATTAAATAAATAATAATTCAAAATTTGCACTTGATAAAACATAACTGGATAAACCTAACCTATGGTGCTTATCTAATGGATAAAACTAATTATGATGTCCAAAGAAAGACATGGATTACAAATCATAGGAAAATCTAAGTTTACTTTCATTTCTTAAGTTTATCAAATTTATAAAAGTTTGGAGTTTATTTAGGTTTGAAATGTTAGATAATATAAACGTAAATAAATTACTTATGACAAATTATTATGATTTCCCTTTGATTATATGCACATCTAAAATATTTACACATAACTAAATAGATTTATACTAAACATTATATAAAAATATACAATAGAAATTGAAATAAAGTCAAAATTGATAATAAACATTATATAAATAGATAATAGAACTTGGAGTAAAGTCAAAATTGATAAAATAGTGAAACACACATTGATCATATGTCCATGAGCAATTTAAAGTTCAGTACATAATGAGTTATGCTAGATTCATGAAAGGTTAAAATCCAGATACTGTTCAGAATTTCTTTCTAGTATATTACCATGTGGTTTTATTATCAGTGTTACTGTTTAATCCCAATGAGCTAGTTTCCATATCTCGATATTCTGTGACTTCTAACAACAGATATGTGGATAAGATGTAAGGATCTACCAAATGTTTCTTCTTAGTGAAGAAAAATCAAAAGTAATGATGATTAATACTGGGGGAAGAGAAGAGAAAGAATTTTTATTGGGGGATATAAAGTTAAATGTGGTGAATAGGTATACCTATTTGGGAATTGTCTTACATAATCAGGAAATTGCTTGGATGAGTGGGATAAAATATTGATAAATGAAGCAAAGAAAAAAAAGGGACTGATAAAGAAATTAATAGTGTTTTCAATAATAAATATGATGTAACTAGAATTGTATGGAAGAGAGTGGCAATGGTGTTAACATATAGTAATGATGCATTATATGTTAGTATAGGAGTGTTAGATTTCTTAGAAAAAGTACAAAGAGAAGTAGAAAGACATGAATTAGATGCATATGTGCCAATTCAAGAAGGGATGAGATGGTCACATTTTTATATGAGAAGTGCAAAAACAAAATGAAAATGTTTGGTAGATTGCAATTTATGGATAATAAGAATATAGCCAAAATAGTATTTAATTGGATTATGAGTAAAGGACAGGCAAGAATATGGGTGAGAAAGATAGTATGATATGTAGAAGATGGAGATAAAGAATTTATGTTAGTATACTTATACAAAAGGTAGGATAGTTATGTTAGGAGAATTGTTAGGTGTTATAATGACAAAGAATGGGAGTGAAAAATAGATGCATTAAAAAAAATATCAAACTAAAGTCTTGTATTTGACTCATAATCATACTTTCTACAATAATGTTTATAGTCTCTAGGATGATCTTTAATATATTGCATTAAATAAGCTCTATTTTCTGTTGTGAATAAATAGTGATGGCATTTAACGTTTTTGGTATTATGAATTATTTGAGAGTTCATAAACTCTTTTATATCATCTGTCTCATGACTGCAGTTTGAGCACTTTAATTAATTCATCAAACACTTTGTTCTGACAATTACTTACACTTTGCCAAACTTTTCTCCTAGTGGCACATTCAAGGTAATTAAAGTTAATCTACTTTGTATAATTTATCTAACCTTTTAATAGCTTTAATATTTTTAAAAATATTATTGTGAACTACTTTTTCATATCCATGCTGAAGTTTGTGTCATTTAATTTTATAATTACAAAAAGAATGCTTAAAAAACTTTTTAAAATAATGTTCACATTGGTGATCAATAAAAAGATCCTTCTTCTAACTATCATTTAAATAATATCTATTTAAATTGTGTATTTTTATTTTACACTTATGGCAATGATTATTCCAATGGTTAATAATCACTGAAACATTAAAATTGGCACAGTATATTTCTTTAGAGTAGGGTCTATTTGGAAAATTACATTGCCTACTGTTTGAATCTATATTGTTGCCTACATCATAATTATTATGATGAAGTGATAATCTGAGTCTTCTCATGATATTCATTTTAATTAATTTTTTTTGTGTATCAATTGACTCTATAATACTTTATTTCTTTTGGGCGAGCAGGTTTGTGATTCTGGACCATTAGTACTCTTTTCATCAGCTATCATAGAGCTCCTCATTTATTATTTTATGTTCCCTATCTAAAATATTTTTATAAAATTTCTTTTGTATGTCTGCCTAATTACTCTTTAACTCATAGTGATTATCTTTATTTTTCTTATTAGCATCTAAGTTCCTTTGAATTTCCATAAAATTCTTATCTCCCCTTTAGAGAAGCACAGTCTTTTTACTTTGTGATACTTGCTATATGATTTTTTTGTAATATCATTGACTGTAAATTGTAATTAAATTTCAAAAACCCTTTCAAATTTCTCTAGAGTTAGATCTAATTACTTCCTAGTTTTTGGGTCTGTTATTTTAACTTTTTAAACCTAGCAATACATCTTTCATCTGAATCCTTCAACTTGATTTCCAAATTGTGTTTAAATTCTTCCAATTATGCAACAACTGCATTGAACTTAACATTAATTCATCTTTCAGTTCTCTAAAATCTGCTTTTTGCACTTCTAATTTTTTTATTAATTCTTTCAGTAAATCTCTCAAATATTTCATCAGATTCTTCAAATCTTTTACCCATACATTCAAAGTTCTTATTAGAATCTGTTTTCTGCTCTTCAAATTTTTTATTGAAATCTGTTCTTAATTCTTGTAACTGGGTGAGAATCATGTTCATGATGTCTTCTATAATGGTAATAACTTTATGTATAATCAAACTTATTCATGGTTATGAACAACATACAAAATATTAATATGAATAAGTATTATTTTATATCTAATGTCTACTTCTATGAAAGTTATATTGATCAAGTCTTTTAAAAATGCATCAACTGAGCAATCACATTATGTTTCATGTTTCTCTTAATAGGATTATTGAAATGGCTGGTAATGTCTTATATAAAAAAAAATACTCAAGTGACTTAGTCATTTCAGGTACCAGTGATTTAAAATTGAGTCGGAGTTGGAAATCAAAATCTATAATATATAAGATTTTTTTGGTAAAAAAATTAAATTTTAATTAACCAAATTATATGTTTTAATAGTAGTCATAATTTTTTTTGTACAAACAAATCCTTATGTATAGATCAATTTAATAATAATATCAGAATCAAATTTATGGGTTAATCATGCCAACTTGTTGGATTAGCCGAAACTGTAAAGATTAAAAATTAATATATATAGGATTTATCTGAATTAGATTAATCTTAAATATTGTGATTCCCATTCATGTCACACAATTGTGTCTCAAAAACTGTAATGGTATGAATGGGACAAAAATATGTATAATGCCCAAAGAACAGAGAATCTCTTAAATACAACATTGAATCTAGATTTAATAACAAGTTAAAATGATTCTAATGAAGATCCTGCTAACCTGGTTTCTTAAGTCCATAATCTATACCACTACAAGTTTAAGTTGCATATAGTATGACAAAATGCTAACTCTGATCTGTGTATAACAAGATTTTATAAGATAATATTGTAGCATTATTTTTTTTTATATGTCAAAGCGTCGGCCAGAAAGTGAACCCCGGAACAACTGCTTGTAAGGTGCTGTGCTAACCAGTCAGCCACCAATGCTTGTCTATTGTAACATTATTTGAGCTGAAACATATGCATAAAGAAAATGCTGTCTGAATTATACACCTGCATATAATTGTTCATTTATACACCTTGACTAGCTAGAATAAATAAGGTTTATAACTTTAATTTAGTAATGGTAATAAATAATAATTCAAAATTGCACTTGATAAACATAACTAGATAAACCTAACCTATGATGTTTATCTAATGGACAAAACTAATTATGATGTTGAACAAATGACACGGATTAAGAATCATAGGAAAATCTGTGTTTACTTTGATTTATTAACTTTATCAAATTTATAAAATTTTAGAGTTTATTCAGGTTTGAAATGTTAGATAATATAAAACCTGAATAAATTACCTTAAATATAAAATTATTGTTTAATAGTAATTTTGACTAATTATCATGATTTTCCTTTGTTTATATGTACATCTAACACATTTACTCACAATGAAATACATTTATACTAAACATTATATAAATAGATTATAAAACTTGAAATAAAGTCAAAATTTATAAAATAATAAAACACATTATGAGCAAATCTTCATAAGCGTTTTAAAGTTCAGTGCATATGGGTTATTCTAAATTTGTGAAAGATTAAAATCCAGATACTGTTCATAATTCCTTTCTAATATATTACTATGTAGTTTTATTATTAGTGTTTACTATTTCACCTCATTGAGCTAGTTTCCATATCTCAGTATTCTATAATTTACTTTTTCTTAACAATAGATATGTGTGCAAGATATCAGGATCTACCAAATGTTTGTTCTGGGATAATTATCCATTATATATGTTATTCCCAGAGTAGTAGTGATAATATATTCCAATATAGCATACCATAATCCTTAGTATTGAGGTTTGCACAAACATCACACAAATTTATTGAAAGATTTGGCAACATATCCTCTGAACCTGGTTATAAACATTTCAGAGGTTAAAATTTAATCTTTTTATGACATGAAATATATTTAATTTTTTTTAATACTATTGTGGTTTTTGTTTCCATGATGAATTTGTCATTATATATATATCATAGGGTATTGAGTTCAAACCCTACATTACAAATCCCAAAAGCTTCAGAAAGAAATTGGGAGAAATATTTTTTCTCTATTCCACTGATTTTATTAATGAAAGGATACAATATATATATTTTTCTGATAGTTATATTTAAGAATCAAAAATATTCAGCATATATAAATAGTTGTTTGTAGACACAAACTCTATAAATCATTTTTCTAAGTTTACTTATTAACTCTTTATATTTAACTTATATCTGATGAATTATGATGTTCTTTCTTAATAATGCTTTGATTTTAATATTTTATCATTACTAATTTATTCAATGACTCTGATACTAATAGTAATAATAATCTGTAACTTTCAAATTTAGATTTTGATAAGCAAGTTTTACAGATATAAATAGATATATGTGTGTGTACATACAAACATTAAAATTTTAAACATTTACAGACATATTTAAGAGTTTTTATATAATATAGTATTTTCTGTGTGAAAATTTATGTTTTTTCTATACTATTATTTTAAGTCCAATTATTATTATTTTATGTGAAAGAGTTAAAAAAGGTTTCATTCTAATGTCCAAGTTGAGAAATCACAGATAAGGTCAATGTTGACATAACTGTCAATATGAGAAATGTGGGGGGATGAGAACAAAGACTCATTAATCAGTTATTATAATTACCAAGAGACTCAGATTATTTTGACCATACTAAATAATAAATTTTAAAAAATTATAAAGACAAAGAAAGGAATGTATCCAGCTGCATTGATAAAAATATAATTGATGGATAATTGGGGGTTCCAATCATAAAATATGTGTAATGTCATGAAAGGGGTAGCACATATATACTGCCTGAAAAATAAAACATTTCTAAAGCAGAACAGAATAAATATTATTGCTTCTTAGAAACCACACAATGACATGGAGGGGTAAGAAAAGATATTTTGTTGAAAGGTCTCCTACAACAGATCCCAAGGAACTTATGCACATCCAGTTAAAATCTGCAATGAAAATGACGAATAGTATCCTATGGTTGATCTCCAAAGTCTTATCCTATTGCTGAATTCAAATAAAAGTACAAAGTAAAGGCTCCCTATGCTGTTGCTGAATTCAAATAAAAAAGCACAAAGAAAAAGGAAATGCTGAAATCTATATTAAACCAGTCATATTCAGAACAGTGCTGAAATTTATATTAAACCAGTCTTATCCAGAACAGAAGAAATAAAGAAACCATCTGAATGCTAAAATGATCTCTAAAGAAATACAATTTTTGTCACATCATCATCATAGTCAAGCAGAAGAATTGCAAACCAAAGACAAAAAAAGTGTTAACCATTGCTATATGGCTGAACTCAAATATTTAACCCTAGACAAGCTGACTTCATAATGAAATTCATCAAGCTCAATGAAATTGTTTCTACATTAAAAATAAAAGAACTCAATTTTAATTTGTTTTCTCAACGATTATTAACAATTTTCTTTTAAATAAATCCATTTATCTCTCTCTAAATATTAAAAAAATATTAATCAATTATTAAGGTTTTTCAATAATAATGAATATTGACCTTATCGATATTGGGTGTAACTTGATTATCATTACATGTAATAATTTTTATATGTATTTTCTTTTAAATGTTTTATTACGTATTCATGTATCATGTAAAGGTTAGATACAAAATTTATTGATGATGGGAAGTAACATATACATGCACACCTAATGATATAAATATGCTTACATGAGTACGTGTGGAGTATAGATGTACAAATCAATAAGGGTAGGAATTTAGCATTCTGAGAAATAGATTTTAAAATTAATGGAAATTGAGATAAGTAATTCGAAAACATTTCTTTAGACATTACTAACTTTTCTCTGCTTATTTCTTAACTATTGTTTTTCTAAGATTATAGATATTAAAATGTATGTTATATGAGTATGTGCATGTATCGGAAGTTTATTTCAAAAATTAAAATGTTTCTATAAGATTTCTATTCACCCACTAGAGATATATCACACTATATAATATTAATGATTGAGTTCAAGTTTCATTAAGGGGAAAGAGAGAAGACTTTTATTATTATTATTATTTTTTTTTTTTTTTTTTTTTTTTTTTTTTTTTTTTTTTTTTTTTTTTTTTTTTTTTTTTTTTTTTTTTTTTTTTTTTTTTTTTTTTTTTTTATTATTATTATTATTATTTTTATTATTTTTATTATTATTATTATTATTATTATTATTATTATTATTATTATTATTATTATTTTTATTATTATTATTATTATTATTATTATTATTATTATTATTATTATTACTACTACTACTACTACTACTACTTGAATGTATCTAATTTTATTATTAAATATGTAAATTTTTCTATTTGTATTATTAACCAATAATAAATTTTAATTTGTTTTTATTAAAAGAAGTTTATATATTTTTTAGATTTAATCATTATCTTGTGAGGTTAGTTTGATCATCATCAAACTGAAGAATGTCAATCTTTAAGACAGTTTAGATATAACGATATTTTACTAAATAATTATAGATTGATAAAAGATATAATTTGTGTCATGAGTTAGTGCTAAAGCTGTGGATGGAAGTATCATCATCATCATCTCATTAATCAATAGTCTAAATAAATGTATTTAATAGCCATATATAAATAATGGTTCTCACTGTATTTTTTTATTATTTGTGAGCGATCATAAGAGATATGACTACCATCAAAGCATCTGATAAATTTAAACTATTAAATATGAGCTAGTAACATTTATGATAAGATTAAATATGAATTTATGATGTCAAACTCTTGTATGATAATTTGTCTGAGAATTTATTTGCACAACTAAAGAATAATAAGTATGTTTTTTTTTCCCTTAATACAAGTGCACATGATATGGTATATGTTGGAAAATCATACACACTTTTGTAGATAATGTACAAACTGAGGTTCAAACCCAGTAGAATATAAGATTTATACTGCCTAGTGACATCCAGATATCCAGACATATATATGAGAAAGCAATAAATAAAGAATAAAATGGTTAGTTGCAGAATGATTTGTCCTATTGGGGGTGTGAAATTGCTTACTTGGTTATTGGTAGTAGATCTAAAACCATTGATCTGGTGCTAATGACTACCCCAATGAGGAATAGTAAGGAAGTGGATTTTGCCTAGATTGATTTTATATTGAATTATGGGCATGGCATATATAGATTTTTTACATTTATGGTTATAAATGATCTAAATATTTTTCATTTCGTTACAAATAGCTGCTCAATGTGAAGCATAGATACTATATTACTTTCTTTTCCCAGTCTAGATGATTTTCATTCCGTTACAATATATATATGATGTTTTGTTCAGTAAATGCATATGAATACATAATATATGCATTTTCAAATTTAATTGTATGTATTTACAATTTTCATTAGAATTAAATGAATCCTTTATGGTTCAGTGTTAATTGCATTCCGATTGTCATTAAGCCATGATTTGAATTGAAACTTGCCGTTCGAAGCAGATGCTAATTTTCTTTTTTAGCTATACATTTCTAGGTTTTTTTAAAACATATATGTTTTGAATAAATACATTTTTTAATGTTCCTTATAATATGAAAATCTTTATTAGTATGAAACTTTTCTTGAAATAGGTAATGTCTATGTATAAAAGAATATACATTTTCTCTAAAAGAATGAAAAAGATCCTTTTTATTTTAAAGATCTGCTTGTTGTTTCTTTTTGTTTTTAAGAGATATCAAAAGTTGATCACTATTATACTTGATTCACTTGAGACATTTTTAATGAAAGTTTATTAAATAATTGTTGCTATAATGAAGTTTATCTTAACATTATTTATCACATGATCACTATATACACAAACACATTCATACATGTATATGTATCATATCCTTTCATTAATTTCTATGAAATGTGTATATATAAAACAGATGTTTTATGGAAGAAGTTTAAATTATGGTTTTACTTTTTAAATTAAAATGTTTTCATTTTTATTCTGTAGAAAATTATTTTTTTTTAAAATTGAGTTGATGTTTTAAAATGAATTTATTTAAAAACTAGTACATAATTCTTAAAGGTGAAAAAAAAATTAAATCACTATTGTCTACACTTATATATTTATAACTATTAAGGAAAATATATTGTCATCATATAATGAGATGAAGATTAAATAAGGTGGAAATTAGAGAGACATCGACAAGGTATTTTAATAATCAGGGATTCTGTACAAATAAAAAAAAATTATAGTATATACCTAGGAAGTAAATTGATAATATACACCCTAAGGACACAATATATATACATATAATAAAACAATGTGTTTGCAAGCACATATATTTATTAATGATAATAAAAAATACTAATAAAACTTAACATTGTTTCCATTTAACTTTCTTTGATTTTGAACATTTTCATTTAATCAACTAATATTTTTTCAAAAAAATTGTGCGAGTTAATAAATAAAATGGATTTATTTACTTATCTATTAATTAATCCATCCTTTAATACAAGTGTAAACTTTATGATCTCTAGGTGACTGCTTTAAAAGTATTAATTTTACATTTCATAGTAAAACTTAAAAAAATATGTACAAGAAAATTGGGGAAAAAATATTGAGATAATTTTTTTGTCAAATTAAAGATCCACAGAAATATATAATTTTAGTTACAGTTTAGACTGAAAAGTTTTAACATTGATAATTTATATAAATATGAGGCAATTTTGATTACTTTATTGAGTAGTTTGGCTTTAGGCTTTTAATGTTTATATATATTCTATTTATGGACACAACTAAGATACTAAAAAAATCATAAATAAATTTTAATATAATTTAAATGTTGGGATATATAAACAAAAATTATTGTTACAAAACTTCTAAGTTTAGAAATTTTATGTGAATGTGTTATGGGTAGAATTAAATAAAAGATTAATACATAATATCAATGAAAATGATTAATTATCAGTCCATGCAAATAACTATTTTCTCCTGCATTTCTATAATTTTTAAATACCAATGTGTTCAAAAGCCAAAAACTGGTTACAGGCAGTTTTAAAATTGTCATTGTATTTATGGTGAAATTAATATATGATGTTAATATGTGCTTATTTTTATGATGTTTGTAATAAATACTTCATGCACACTATCATGGATTAAATTTTTTTTAATATCATATAAAAATTAATCTTTTTTGTTAATTTCTACAAACAATGTCATATTTGTACATTCACACAACAAAATCCAGAGTTTGGTGAATTATCCTGAAGCTGATTTAGCTGAAGGGTTGAAATCTCACATATCCCATCTCAGTTCCTTTACCAATACTCTATAAATTACTACCCTATGGATGACATATATGAGGTTACACTTGGTCATCTTTAATTCACATGCTGGCAGTAGCAAAGGGTAGTGTATAAGCTTCAGGGAATAATGACTAAATTAATAATAAATTAACAAAACACACACCCACATGCCTTACTGAGATAAGGTATATATTAATAATTAACATTAAATAGAATGGATTTGGATAAGATTTGGGAATGGATTATGAATAACACACTAAACATGATTATAATTAAATATCTTTAATTATTAAAACAAATTAATTAATATAAAATAGGAGTGCATTGGGATTTACATGTATAGGTATTTTTACAATGATGAGCAAACTTAAATAAAAGGTCTCATCTTTTATGCACTTTAAATCATTTAATTTTAAGTTGATTACAAATTAATATTTTATCTATGCTTTATAATCATGCCTGAATTATGCTATGCAATTCTTATGATGTTTTCTAAAAGTTAAGTTTACAAAAATGACAATAATAAATATAACTTATTTATTAAAATTATATAATGAGCAATAAAGTGCTCCCTATGCAGAGGGTTTATATATAAATTAGATCAGGTGTTCAGACCCATGCTGAACTCATTAATAATATGAAGGGTGAACTGGTGATTTACAGCACAGTTTCAGAAACTAAGGCACTACATAAACTAAATAAGGGTTGTGGCCTGAATGTGCAATTACTCATGTGATTCAGTACCAAGTACTTGGTTCCTATGGACCATATGACTTGCTATCACAAAATATAAAGAACATATATAGTTCAGGAGATCATGTCAGTGGAAAATACAGTTCTGGATTCTTGTGTTTAAGTTCTAAAAAAGAGATGCCTGCACTAATACAAATGGGATGGCAATAAACCAGAAGCCCATGTTAATAAAGAAATATATATAGCAAGGCATATTGGATGTATGCCCATGTTAATAAAGAAATATATATAGCAAGGCATATTGGATGTATGTGCTTTATAAGGATACATTTGCAATGCTTTTCAAAATATCAAATATTTATATAAACTATAGTGCTAAATTTATAGTTTCATTCTGCAAAACAATACACCAGTTCATACATTAGCATAGGTAAAGCAATTCTCAAAAGGGGTTAATTAAAGTGATCTAGTTTTCAAATTTAATCCAAATAGTTTATATTATAAACTAAGAAAGAATAAGGTATATGTGGGACTTAACTAATTACTTATAATATGCTTTATAATATCATTCTTGTGATTAATTAACTAGACATAGTTCATCATCATGCAAATCTTACTTATAATAAGCTAAAATGTAGTAGTTTAACTAACATATATAAAAATAGACTTCAGAATGAAGGTTTATGTGTGCTAAAGAGTAGCATAAATCAATTACATGAGAGCTAATCATCCCTCTACATTACTAAAATTACTGATCTCCACTTTGAATCAAGGCATACCATAAATCAATGCAATAAACATTATAAATAAATAATATAGGCATGATGGTATATTATAAAGTAAATAGAAAATAACTGGATACAGTTATTATATTTAGAATAATTATTAAATAAGAATTTCATTTAATACAGAGGCAAGATTCTTACAATTATTATTATCAAAAGTTACATTGTAAAATTTATTACAGTTACATTAAAGTTTAATTTATTAAAAAATATTTAATCGTTATAATTTTTACAAACATTTATTATATAATTTTTACAAACATTTATTATATAGCTAGTTTAAGAAACTTATTAAAACAGTTTAATTTTAGATTTAATTTTAAGAACACTGCAGGAAGAAATTTTACTAATAATGTTCTAGCTAAAGCATCTTCATGGCATTTGGCACTGATATTCTCTGCTGTGTGCCTTGTCTTCTATGTCTTCTTGACAGGCTGTTGGTCTTGAACTTCCCATTCCAGTAGACCAGTCTTCTAAAGGAAGATGGCAAAAATTGAGCCTTCTAGCCACTCATTTTCATTGTTAAAAATGTGCATAGTAACCCCAGAAGCAAAACTTTCAAATTTTTAAGGGAGTGAACCCCAGTGCTTAGTTTTGGGGTTTTTCATATTAACTCCTTGACTCTCCTTGCAAAAGCCATAAAATTTTTTTACAATTTCTAAGTTTTAACATAGTTTTATTAACTTTAGAAAAGACAAAACCTGAATGATTCATAAAATAGTACAGTTTGACTCCTTTTGTCTTAAAATTTTGTTTTAAAATTATTTTAAAATCTGCTTTTGGTTCCCATACAAATTAAACCAGGTGTGTGGCATGATATTGTCCAAAAGAAAACAGGTGATTCTTTTAAAACAAATTTAAGTTCTGTAAACCTTTTGTTATATGTGTACTCTTGTGATCTCTAGAATTAGAAATTTGTATGCAAATATTAAAGCTAAATAAAAGTAATTTGTACTTTAAATTCATAACAAATTAAAAATAAATAATTTAATTGCATTGCAATGCTTATAAAATCTATTGTATTGCAGCTTCATCCACATATATAAGTAGGTGTTCTCCTACACATACAACCATGTTTACACAACTTACTTCATTTATCAATTTAATTTATAACTTAATATATGCATTATATAACAATATGCATACAGCCTTTAATATTTCTAAATGTATGCAAATGTATATAAATATATGTATGTATATTTAAATATACATCAATGTATATGGACTTGGATTATACATCAATATACATTAATGTATATGGACTTGGATGCATTTGAATGGAGGATAAATACTACTGTGGAATATAGTAGGTGAAATGGAATGATAGACAAAAAATACCATTTCATATTCCTAAAGCCTGTATAAAAAAAGAAAATTTTGTATGTAGTCATGAATTAAATTTTATTATTTGAATTAAATTTGATCTTGCCTAATAAGAGTTCATGAACCTCCATAAGTTTAGTACTATATTTGGTGTAATCAATGCATCAAATAAAACAAATAAACTCAATTATTAATAACACATTACAAGATTAAATATTGATAAATTTATTTTACAACAGATTTCAGTATTCAGAGTGAATGCTTGTCATATGAAATGAATATATGAACATATAAAATATAATATAAAATATGTACATATTTGCATTGGGAAAGGGAAACAGATCCCTAGATAAAATTATTTAGTTCAAGTAGGATCTTGGGGCTTATCCTTAAACATTTTTAGTCTATGGGACTTATCGTGCCCCATAAAGTTTTCATACTTCTTATTTTTCAACTGTGTTTGGTATGGTTCCTTCCTGAACATGAAATATCTATAACTTTCCTGAATATGTTTATTTCTCAACCTATGGGTTTGAAATCATCTGGTTTTTTTATTCTAAAACTATACAGGTCCTTTCCCTTTCATCTTTTCCTCTTTCATGTTGTCCTTAGAACTGACACTATATTTTTCTACACTCCCTTCAAAGATTATCCTCCCCTATGGGTCCTGACCTCTATCTTAGTCTTGGAATCTCCTTCCCCTGTTACCAATTCAAAGACTGGCAGTTCCCAGTGAGTCTTATTCTCTATCCTGCCTATCAAGCAAAGCTTTCTTCATTTAACTTCCTCCCCTAAGTTCTTTTCACAAACAGGATATTGCTTATCTCACTTGCACTTCATCTGATGAATCAACATTTTCTCAAGGTCTCATTCGCATGTGGGTTCTCTATATTCTCTATTCTGAAATATACTCTGGTAATTTCTTACAGTGCACTTGATTCCCTGGCCTCTTTATCACTTCAAGCTCATTGTATCTGACACTATTTTTCATTTTTTTTCATATGAACTTACCCTATACCTTCCTTATCTTCACCTAGCCCTACACCACATTTCCTCACATTTTAGTCACCCCATCTATTCGCAAATCTATTGCTATGACTTTCTCTCTGGTCATTGCTATATTAACTATTTCTCACTCAGAATGGTTGTTTTCCCTTGTCTCTACTGGACACTAGTCAGCTCAATATTCTTTAAAGTCTTTTTTGGTCTCCTCTACTTTCAAACTATCCTCCTCATCTCACTCCTTGTACTAGATGCAAATTTTCTCAATCCTTTCTTTTACCTTAAAGAGTTAATCTTGCTCAATCCTTTGTTCCATCTCAAAGGCTATACCTTCCTCCCTCCTTTCTATACTCAAAACCTTTCATTTGGTTCCTTCAGTTTTTAAGGGATCCTGTTCACACTTCTCCCCTGTTGCTATATGATCTTGCCTGTCCTGTTAGTCTCATGTTTTGATTTCTTTAAATTGGGGTCTGTTTGCCTCCATGGCTAAACCATGTTGGTTGGTCTCTAAAAAACCAGTAGGAGACCTACTTTTCCCTTTACCCTCTCTGTTTTTTCTCCATTTCCCTCTACTATCTCTGCTAGTGTCTCAAAGCCATCTCTCAAGCTCTGGATATCATCCCTTATTTCAGCTCTTTCTTTGGAGGACACTTTGTTCCCTTGGGTGATGCTTTCTTTAACCTCATATCACTGTTCTTGCACCCCTTCATATGACTCCTGTAAGCTCTTGATGGTGTCTTCCTGCTCTTTTTGATACCTTTGTCCCACCTGGGATATTGTGCTCTCAATGACTGTTTCTTGTTTGGCTACTCTATTTTGGATCAATACAAATTCCTCTTTTACTAGATGTAAGGACTTGGTAGTTACCTTCCTATGATCTTCCAAGAGTTCTGTGCACCTGGCATAGACCTCTTCATAAATTTCTTTTACAATCTATATTCCTCTTCCATGCTTCTCTGCAAATTTTCTTCCCTCATTTCTAATTTTTGATCTAGGACTTGGAGTTTATTCCATATTTCTCTATCTTTTTCTTCACATTCTTTTTCTTTTTCCTCCTCCTTTTTTCCTTTCTCTTTCCTTTGTCAATCTCTCCATTCCATTTTTTGAACCAGGACTTAAAGGGTTTTCTTCATTTTCACTCTGACTTGCTGATTTTTATCCCTTGATTGAATTTGTATTATCATTTTGATTAACATGGCCAACTTATTTTCTAGGTCCTCTCTAGCATTCTTCTTTTCTTCCAGCTCTTGCATTAATTTAGACTGATACTTGAAATACACAGAGCTCTCCATGGGCTCACTATCATGATACTGTCTCATATTTACTCCCCCTTCAGCTACCCCTCTGTACTTCTATTACTATCACCAACTATCTCTCTGATACAAACATCCTTCCTTTACCCTTAGCCTCCTTCTATGACTTTCCCTCCTTAACTTCACTCCCTTTTCCCACTTTCTGTACTGCTATCAATTAAATTCTGCTATATTTAAATCTATTGTTATTAACAGAATTGGTCTATGCTCTCTTATAATGGCTAATTTTCCATCTCCCAAACAAAAAAAATGGTCCATACATGGTTATGCCCTGCCATTAAAATCTATCCTTTTACCTATCCTTCCTAGTCCTTAGTGCCTTATTTATTTATGCCTACTTATAAAAATGCAATTTACATCATAAATTACTAATAATAAAAAAGAAAAAAACTAATTTCTTATTGAACATCTCAGTTTACACCCATGGAATTATTAAATAAGTTTATTAATTGATGATTGCTATTGAATAAGTTTATTAATTGATGATTGCTATAATTTGTGACCTTATGAAATTTTGACTTCAAGAACAGTTAATCCAGCCCAATTGTTTGTCTGTTTGCAATCCATTCCATCTCTTTAAATGCAGGGGGGAAATGTTTTTTATTACAATAGTGAGTTTTTTGATTTCCTCCCTCTGATAATAAATTTATATGAAAATGGCTCTAACCTGTTCAAGTTATCCTTAGGCACCAGTTATCATAGGTAAAACACACATATATAATTGATAATGAGAATGGAACTTACAATTTACAAAATGCATTAACAATGATATAAAATTGTTATCAAGCCATATCAGTGTGTTAAGATTAGATATAAATTGACAAACAATTTACAAGACTCATATAAAAAACAAAATCTATAATACTTTAAACTATAATTAAGAAAAATATTTCACACCCATGTATATAAATTGATATTATTTTCTCAGGGAATCCCAAGGGATTTTGTTCTATTTGAGCCCCTAAGTTGGCACACCATCTCCAGGAAAAAAATTAATCTAAGTAATGGTCATATTTGTACATTCACACAATGAAATCCAGAATTTTGTCAAATTCTCCTGAAGCTGATTTAGATGAAGGGTTGAGACCTAAAATCAGATCGTGCCTCAGTTCCTTCACCAATGCTATGAATGATGTATATGAGGTTATATTTGGTTATCTTTAATTCACATGCCAGAAATAACAAAGGATGGAGTATGAGACTCAGGGAATAATGATTTAAATTAATAAATCAACTAAACACACACCCATACAGCTTACTGAGATAATGCATATATTAATAATTAACACTAAATATAATGTTTTTGGATAAGATTTGGAAATGGATTATGAATAATACACTAAAACATTATTTTAATTCAATATCTTTAATTATTAAAACAAATTAATTAGCACAAAAAGGAGTTCATTTGGGATTTACATGAACAGGTGTGTTTACAATAATGCATGGAGTTAAATACAAGGTCTCATCTTTTATGCACTTTAAATCATTTAATTTCATGTTATTACAGATTAATATTTTTATCTATGGTTTATACTCATGTATGTATTATGCTATGCCATTGTTATGATGTTTGTTATGAATTAAGTTTATAAGAATGACAAAAATGACAATAATAAATATAACTTATTTTTTAAAATTACATAATGAGTAGTAAGTGCTCCCTATGCATATCATTTATACATAAACTAGATTGGCTGTTTAGATCCATACTAAACTGAATAATAATATGGAGGGTGAACTGATGACTAAGACACTACGTAAACAAAATAAAGTTGTGGCTCAAATGTACAATTACTCATGGGATTCAGTACCAGTTTCCATGAACCACATGACTTGCTATTACAAAATGTAAAGAATATATAGTTTGGGAGATCAGATCAAATGAAAATACAGTTCTGGACCCTCATGTTCCAATTCTAAAAAGAGTTCTCCAAAATAACATTAATGGGATGGCATTAAACCAGAATCCCATTTTAATAAAGAAATATGTATAGCAATGCATATTGCACATATATGCTTTATAAAGACACATTAGTAATGCTTTTCAAAATATTAAATATTAAAATAATGTACTAATTCTGTAGTTTTATTCTGGAAAACTATTACATGCCACTTCATGCATTAACATATGTAAAGCATGCTAAAAGGGGGTTAATTAAAGTGATCTAGTTTACAGATTAAATTCAAATAGTTTATATTATAAACTAAGGAGGAGTAAAGCATATGCGAGACTTAACTAATTACTTATAATATGCTCTAT
Organism: Epiperipatus broadwayi; assembly: GCA_028023455.1. Lineage (NCBI taxonomy): Eukaryota > Metazoa > Onychophora > Udeonychophora > Euonychophora > Peripatidae > Epiperipatus > Epiperipatus broadwayi. The sequence goes on from JAQFVV010012786.1 coordinate 100,465, forward strand.
AATATTATTCTTGAGATTAATCAACTAGACATAGTTCATCATCATGCAATCCTTACTTATAAGAGGCTAAAATGTGGAAGCTTAACTAACATATATAAAAATAGATTTCAGAATGAATGTTTATGTGTGTGCTAAAGAATAGCATAAATCAATTATATGAGAGCTTCTAATCATCTTCCTGTAAATTACTAAAATTACTGATCTCCATTTTGAATCAAGGCATATCATAAAACATTGAAATAAGCATTATAAATAAATTATATAGGCATGACCATAGATTCGAAAGTATATATATAATAACTGAATACAGATTATATTTAAAAGAATTATTAATTTAGAATTTCATTTGTTTCAGAGGCAAGATTCGTACAATTATTATTATTATTATTAAGAGTTACATTATAAAATTTATTACAGTTACATTAAAGTTTAATTTATTAGAAATCATTTAGAAGTTATAATTTTTACAAACATTCATTATATAGCTAACTTAAGAAACTTATTAAAAAACAGTTTAATTTTAGATTTAATTTTAAGACCTCTGCAGAAAGAAATTTTACCAATAATCTTTTAGCTGAGGCATCCATCCTTCATGGCATTCGGCACTGATATTCTCTGCTGGGCTGGCTTGTCTCCAAGGTCTTCTTGGCAGGCTGTTAGAGTTGTCTTCTCTATTAGACCAGTTTTCTGAAGGAAGATGGTAAAAATTGGGCATTCTACCTTCTTGCTTTCATTGTTAAAATAGGCATAGCTCCCAGCAACAAAATGTTTCAAACTTTTAAGAAAGTGAATCCTAGTGCTTCATTTTTTTTATGTCCTTGACTCTACTCTGCAAAAGCCATGGACTTGTTTACAATTTATAAGTTTTTAATCTTAAGTTTTAACATAGTTTTATTAACTTTAGAAAAAACAAAAGTAAAACCTGAATGATTCATAAAATAATGTAGCTTGACTGCTTTTTATTTGTCTTAAAATTTACTTTAAAATTGCTTTAAAATCTGCTCTTGGTTTCCCACATAAATTAAACCAGGTCTGTGGCATGATATTTTCCAAAAAAACAGGCGGTCTTTTAAAACAGATTTAAGTTCTGTAAACCTTCTGCTATATGTGTAGTCTTGCCATCTCTAGAATTAGAAATTTATATGCAAATTTTAAAGCTAAATAAACATAATTTGTACATTAAATTCATAACCAATTAAAGATAAAATATTTTAATTGCATTGCAATGCTTATAAAATCTATTGTGTTGCAGCTTCATTTGCATATATATGTAGGTGCTCTCCTACACATAGAACCATGTTTACCCAACTTACTTCATTTATCAATTTAATTTATAACCTAATATACACATTATATAACAATACACATACAGATATTAATATCTCTAAATATAAGCAAATATATATATTTATATACATACATATATGTAAATATACATTAATATACATGGACATGGATGAGTTTGAACTAAGGATAGATACTACTATGGAACATAGTAGGTGAAATGGGATATTAGATAAAGATATATGAGTTTAAATTGAGGATAAATACTACTATGGAACATGGTAGGTGAAGTGGGATATTAGACAAAGAAATACCATTTTATTATATTATTATTTTTATTATTTCTTCAAGAAAGGCAATGTTTTTTTATTCGCAGTGATGAAATGTTTATTCATAAAAAAACAGATACAGTAAAATAAATGAAAATACAGGAGCAACATGGTAAGAGGGGAAGGATACATGTAAAAGGAAATGTGAAGTGAAGAGGGGGAAATGGTGTGTAGTCCAGGCTGGTCAGAAATGCATGTCTATGTGATTTAGTCCTATGACAAAGGCTGAGAGGATTGTAGTTGGAGGATTTCTCATGTCTGTGAGGAGTGGAGGTGGGGCTAGTTTGGTATTTCAGGTTTTGAGAGTGCGAATTAGGTCCAAGAGCTTTCGATTGACTGAATGTACTCTCTGGTCAAGGGTGATGGCACATCGGAGCAACCAGAGAGCATAGATGAGAAAAATTGATAGGCTAATAGCTGCAAAGTTCCCTGTTTCTATGGATTCTTGGAGGGTGAAGGTGGTATTCCTGTGTGAGGAAAGGCAGGAGTTGATGACATTTCTCATGCCAAGCAGAAAAGGACATTTAAGTAGGAAGTGATGGAGGGTTTTGTCAGTTTTATAAAGCTGGCATATGGGAGAGATCTTGGTGAAGCCCCTATGGTTGACCAGAAATTGATTTGTGGGTAGAGAGTAAGATTGATTTTTAAGGAGGAAATCAAGCAGAAAAGGACATTTAAGTAGGAAGTGATGGAGGGTTTTGTTGTCAGTTTTATAGAGCTGGCATATGGGAGAGATCTTGGTGAAGCCCCTATGGTTGACCAGAAATTGATTTGTGGGTAGAGAGTAAGATTGATTTTTAAGGAGGAAATCAAGCAGAAAAGGACATTTAAGTAGGAAGTGATGGAGGGTTTTGTTGTCAGTTTTATAGAGCTGGCATATGGGAGAGATCTTGGTGAAGCCCCTATGGTTGACCAGAAATTGATTTGTGGGTAGAGAGTAAGATTGATTTTTAAGGAGGAAATCAAGCAATTTTGCCTCAATGGACCACCTTTTGAATTTGAAGATTAATTGAGCATTGGTAAGTTTGAGGAATGTAGGCGACACAATGGAGAAATCTGTGGTCTGATTGAAAACCTCCCAAAAATACTTTAATTTGCTGCTGATGGATGGTATAACAAAGCCATACTTTTGTAGGATGTTGGCAATGAGTGGGTCCATGACCGAAGCCTGCCACTGGGAGGAGAAGTGTTGGTGGGTGTGATAATGATATGCACAAGATTGGCAGGGAAGTGACTTAGGAGTGTGAGGATAATGTTGTGAGATCTCTGCATCAGAAGAGTGTCGATGGAGTGCAGGCCCAACCCATTGACATTTTTAGGAAAACAAGTTCTTTTTAGACTTATGGCCACAACCTTTCTGCCCCAGAGAAAACTGGTGCAAAGGGAGTTGATTTTGGATATAAAGGCATGTGTAGATAGAACAATGGGGAGGTAGTATGTCATTTTAAAAAACACTAGAAGATTGAGGAGGGTAACTTTCCCATAAAGGGGGTGTAGATGCCTGTGATGGCACTGAGGATGGATGATATGCTTTGATAGTGTGGTTTGGATCTGTGCTCTCATGTCCCTAGGCACAGCATGAGGGGAATCCGAGGGAGTTGTGTGGCTTGGCATTGAAGGTGGAAGCGATTTGTTTACCAGTTGAAAGTTTCCAGGCCACTGATTTATCACTGCTAAATTTCAGCCTGTATGTTTTGGAGTACCAGGTGAGGATCTGTTGAAGCCTGGGGATCAACTGAAAAAAGGAAGACAACCACATCATCTACATAAGCAAGGCATTTGATGCTTTTGCTCAGTGCAGGAATGAAGATGCTAGGGAGGTCATGTTCCAGTCTGAGCAACAACAAAGTGCTCAGTGGAGAGCCCTGAGAGATGGATATGTTGGGTGTAAAGCCAGGGGCAACTTTCCCATCCAGGGTAACTAGGACTTCTCTGTTGGACAGGAGATTGTGGAGGATGGACAGAAGAGCCAGTGGGATATTCAGGTTTCTAAGGACACCAAGGAGCAGGTTGACTCTAACAGAGTCAAAGACTGCCTGGATGTCTAGTTGGACAGTGATGGGCCTGCCATTTGAGACTGCCTAACATGCTCAGTGGTCATCTTAAAGAGTGTGGCAACTCCAAAAGTGGAGCACCCCTTACAAGCAAACTGTGGTGCAGAAAGGGCAGGGAGTATGAATTGTTCTAGTGACTCTTTAATGGTAGACTCAATAAGTTCTAAGAGAAGAGGGGTCATTGAAATGGGCCTAAGACTCTTGAGCTCAGTAAGTGGCTGATCTTTTTTAAGGAAAGGGACTAATGTTACCAGAAAAAGACCCTCGATAATGTAAGCACCTGAGGCCAGCTTGTTGATCATGTTGAGAGTAATGGGGGTGGTGAACTGACTTAGGTGGAGACAGATAAACTTGGAGATAGCATGAGGACCAGGGTTGACATGGTCAGGAAAGCTTTTCAGCTTGTTAAGTAGCATGGCCTGGGTGATTCTGGGATCAGAACTGACATTCAAGGTTGATGGCATAGTGAAAGGAGGGATGTCAGCTTTGAGAAGCATGTGCTTGTAATGGTTTCTCAAATGAAGAAGCAATTCCTGATCTATTTAGGATTTGTTGCTGACCATGATGGATGAGGGGGTGGTTTGCTTCATCAGGTAACTTCTGGTCCAACAATGCTGATTCCCACATACCACTGGGTGCATTTGACTGAGATGTACTCAGACAAGGCTTTTTGAGAATCGCAGTATTGAAAGTTTCAGTTGGATGATGGTGCTAATGTCTAATGGCCCACTCCCCTGATCATTTATTTGCTCTGAAATTTTGTCCATGGAAGTCAGTAACTTGAGTGGCCCTCAGGAATTCCAGGTGTATTTGAGGATGGCAGCTTTCAGGATTTTCACAAATGCAGACCATGCAGAGATGGGCTCCATTTGAAGGATATTGATTTTATGAAGGTATATATAAATTTCTGAAAGCAGTGCTATTGGCATATTTTGTTTGTTGAGGAATCTTATTGTTCTCCTGAGGCCAAGGTTTACTGAAAGACCAGGGTTAATGTCAAGGGAGAGGTGTAATGTCTTGTGGTCTGAAAAAGTTATGGTGTGGAGTTGGGCGGTTCAATCATGAAATGGAGATCAGGAGAGTAGAATGTTAAATCAATAAGGGTCTGATGCTTATGGGTGTAGAAAGAGTAGGCGTGGTCTGGGAAAAGCCCTGGCCACACATTAAGCCCCTGGAGAAGAGATGTAGATATTTGTTTATGAAAGACTGGTAGCCCATATTGAAGTCACCAAGAAAAAGAATGGGAAGAGAGGTGGTAGTTGTGATGTTGTTGATTCAGTGAATAATAGATTTAATGAGGGTATCATCGTCATTGGAGGGCATATATAAATAAATCATTTAATGAGGGTGTCATTGCCAATGGAGGGCAGATATAAATAAATCACAAAACTTCTGAAGTGACCAAATTGCACCTCCAAGATAATAAAATGAGCATCGATATGTATGATGGAAAAAATAGAGGGAGGGGCACATTTATTAATGAGGATGGCAACTCCTCCAGTAGAAGTCAAGGCAGTAAAATACTTGAAAAGATCAAAGATGACAAAGTGGAGTAAATCCTGTAGTTGAAGTGAGTGGAGAGTTTAGTTTCAGCAAGGAAGAGGATGTTGGGAGAGTTGAGTTCAAACCAACATTTGAGAGTGAGGAGCCTGTGGATTAAATTAAGGCCCAAATGTTTAAACTGACAACAGAGATAAGCATATGTGACCTCAAGATATGGACATAAAGAATGGAGAAACAGTAGGAATTCAGAAATTTTTATGGTGAACGGGGATGAATTGGGCTGGCAGAGGGTATGAGGAGTACAATTCTTTGTACTCCTGCCAGAATTGCACAATGATTCATTTTTGATGTCACTTGATGAACCACTGTCTGAAAAAAATTCAGCAGAGGAAGATGAGAGAGTGCAAAGGGAGGAGGCCGATGAGGCCCAGTTGAAGCCAGAGAAATCTTTACTGAAAGAATTCTTTTTTTTCCTTGTGCATTCTGAATGTTTGAGACTTTCCTTGGGTTCAGGAAGAAGATTCATTATGGTTTTACTGGGAAGGTCAGGGATGGAAATCTGCCTGTCAGAGTTGGTGTCACTATCATATGGGTTAGGGCATGCATGCTTCTGATGTTCCTTGTTAGTGGTGGAAGGGCCAGAGTTGGTAGACTCAGACAGGATGACTTCTGACTTTGAATTAGTGGACAATATCCATCAAGTAAAGAGGTCCTGTGGCAAAGCTGTAACTGAGAGTGGTGGGCTGTGGATGAAATCAAAATTATATGGCCTAGAGGAAGCTGGACTCTTACTGGAAGGTAAAAGGGTGGCTGAAGGCTGAAAAGTTGAATTGGTATGAGGTGGAGGTTAGTTGAAGAAGGAAGTTCATATCTATTGGTGCTGTGTGGAGCATAGATGTGGTTTAGGCCCTTTTTTTCTGGTAAGAGTTACATTTTGGGTAGTCCTGAGTGAGGCTGTTGCAGTCTTTGCAGGTGAAACATTGTAGCCTCTCCCCCTTAATCAAGATGATCAGTGGTGCTAGTTAGGCTGCTATTGTTGTGGGAATGCTTTCAGGAGAGTGACCTTTTTAAGGATGAATTGAAATAAGGCTGTGTTGGTGAAGGTGTGACTGTTGGTAAGAGGATCCTAAGGTACTCAAATGAAATAACTTGTCCAAATGCCTAGAGATATTTCTGTAGGTGCTGCATCTCCATCCCTATGTGACAGTTTTTGACAAACCCCTTAAGTATGGATGGTCTATTGGTGTTTATTGCAACCAGGAACATATTGTGTAAAAATTTGAATCTGTTTTTGAAACATTGTCTTTGTACTGTGTTGTGAAACTCTATTGCCATGTATCAGTCATTAGGAATGATGAGGATTTTATATATATTATCAGTTAGATTGTGAAGTTTGTTAAGGGCATAGAGCTGCTATGTTGGAAATTTATGGAGTCCGCATTGTTAATCTGTAACTGCCAGAATGACAGAACTGTCACTCTGCTAGCAACAAAGTGACTTGAGGAAAAGCAGTGGAACTGTCTGGTTAAATTGTTCTGAGATCACTGTGTGATTCTCTGGTGTGAGTTGTTTAGTAGGAATGAAGGTTGCTGAGGTGGCTGAATCATGATTGTTCAGATTGTCCTCATCAAGGCCCCACAGATTTTGAAGAAACTCAGCTTGGCATGTTTGTGATGTGGTTATATTTGGAATTTTTTGGTGTGATACTGGATGTCACCTGAGCATAGGAATTAGCAAAAACTTGCTGTGGTAATGGATTATTGATAAGGGATTGCTCTGAGTGCGATTGATATTAGTGGGAGTAATGTTGGCAGACTTGGTTGTGCTTGTAGATTGATATAGGGAATTATGAGTAGTGTCATTTTTGGAGTAATTATTGTGTGTTAGATTTTTAGAGGATTTAGAGTTGGCTGGGGTTTCTGCATTAAACTTAGGTATAGCAGGCTGATTTTTTCCTTATAGTTGAGTAATTTTTAATGTTCCCAGTTTTGCTTGGAGCAACATTATGATTGGTGAGATTACTTTTTTGGGATTGCTTTTTGTATTTGATGGGGCAAGCCTCACTCTGTAGGGGAGGAAAATCCAGAGGGTCTGGAGATGGAGATCTTGAAATAGGTACTGCGCTGATGGTTTCTTTGGAATTTAATTTAGTTAACATTTTTGGAAGTTTTGAAGGTTTTTGTTGTTGTGAATTGTTTTGCACATTTTTGCCGCTAGAGGCAGTGGCCATCTTTGAACTGTTTGGAAGAGTTGAAGATTAGAAGAAAAAATTTTGAAGTGGAAAACTAAAGAATTTCATTTTAAAAAATGAAGTAAATCCACACTAGAGAGATTTTGCTAATGTTAATTTTAGTTGGCTAATGCAAAAATTGATTAGAATTTTAGACAGTTTACTACCCCAGAGGGGAGAGGTGCGAAAAGAAAATCATTTTAATGACCTAAATAATTGGAACAATACATAAAAAATTTGATAACAAATGTTTTGAGTGATAGAAGATCTGGAGAGGAAATGAAGTAAAGAGTCTACGAGGGAATAAAACCCTCTATGATACATAGAACAGTGAAACTACCCATCAATTAGGAGGGAGAATATGGTTGTGTGTTGTAGATGATCAGATGGTAGATACAGTGAAATAATGATAAAAATACACTAAAAACTGATAGTTGTGAATGAAAAGGCACACAAACAGCAAATAATGTTCTTTAAAGGGACAAATACATATAAGGAATACCTCCGATTGCAACAAACTGATTTTTTAAAGTCTTTTCAAGAGAGCTGTGAAGCCAGTGACTTTCTTTTTAGAAGCAGCTCCACCTGTACTTTAAGAAAGGCAATGAAATCTGCTGATTCAAAAAGTAGGTGAAATATTTAAGTATGAAATATAAATAAGATGTGATAAAAATTATATTCACTGTTAAAATGCAATATGTATTAAACAAATAGATGAAAAAATATCCAGTAATATAAGATTAATATATAGTTAGAAAAAAGAATGAAGTTTGTCTCGACTGCATTAAATTTAATATCTAATTTTTTAAAATTAAATTAGCTTTTATTGCTTCTGGAATACGAATTTCTTTATATGTTATTAAGTGCATATTTTTATTATTGTTTCTACTGTTTTTAAAAAAGATTTAATTATGAAATTATATATAATAATAAAAATATTGAATGAAAGATTAATGAAAGCTATCTTTTTTTTAAAATTTTATTTACTAATAACTATTATTAACACATTTGATTATTGCTATTAAACCAGTTAACATTATTAGACTTATGCTTCATTATATTTAATTATATATAGTAATGTATTATTTAAAAACTGTTTAAAGTTTAATTCTGGAACAATAGCAGGTCATCCACAAGGGTTGCAACCCCTATATTTATCCAAGAATCGTTACTTTCATGTTTAAAATATAATAATGCTAATATTTAATATTTTATATAACTTATTTTAAGACAATATTTGTATTTTTCAGTAGTCGATATGATCTATGACTAGTATCAATACTGGTTAATATTTGCAACATTGGAACTGCATTAGGTGCAGACTGTCATTTTGCACATCTATACAAAGATGTTTACTTAGGATAATATAATGAGGATAATACATGATTTATGGGCAGTTTGAACCAATGGCATTGCAGCTCAATGTGTGACTATCAAAAGAATTAAATTTTAAGAAATTGAGTGGCTTAAAATTGATTTTTCACTTTAGAAATGTTAAATATATAGTAAAACATGATTGTAGATATGTAAAATTTTAATTATACTGTTATAAAAAAATTTATACATTAAAAAAAGCATGAGAAATGGAATTTAATATAAATAGATAAGTATCAATTAAGTTTTCCTTTTTCTATTATCAGATTTTTAATGGTATAGATAGCTAAAGAGTTGGAGGGTGGAATAGATTGAAGCCTACCATTAAAGTTTGAAGATTTACTATCTTAATATAAACTGAGCACTGCTTATATATATATATGTGTGTGGGGGGGGGAAATGATGATCTGAACCAATTGATTACTGCTGGCTAAAACATGATTGCAGATATGTAAAATTTTAATTATACGGTTATAAAAAAAATTATATATTAAAAAAAGCATAAGAAATGGAATTTAAATATAAATAGATGAGTATCAATTAAGTTTTTTTTTCCATCATCAGAATTTCAATGGTATGGGTGGCTAAATAGTTGGAGGGTGGAGTAGACTGAAGCCTGCCATTAAAGTTTGAAGATTTACTATCTTAATATAAACTGAGCATTGCATATATATAATATGTGTGTGTGTGTGTGGGAAATAATGATCTGAACCAATTGATTACTGCTGGTTCAGAATGAAATATGTATATTGGAAATCATTTATCTTTTTCACATGTGTATGTCATGTGTATTGGTAGTATGAGATAGAGTAGATAGTTCAATGAAGCTTGAAAGTCTGTCTTCAAATCCCCTATAGGGTAAGTGAATTATAAATATAGTTTATATTTTAGTTTTATTAACTTTTTTTTTCAATCCATATTAATATTTATTTTTATTGCTGTAACTCAACCTGTACAAATTCTTACATGCCATCATTGTTTCAAAACAAATCCTTGTAGAAAGTCTCGATAATTAAATTACCTCAGTATAGTGTGCTAATTAATATTTAATTATTTTATTAATAAATTGGCAGACTTTGGAACTCTAGATCTTTGGATAATACTCCATCTCTATCACTTCTGATGCTCAAACTTTCTGTAAAATCCTAAACAATAAATCATTTGACTATTTTTTAATTAACTTATAAATATTCTTTTTTTCCTTATACAATAAATATCTTTTATTATTTTTTCTTAGTTTTGACTATCTAGCAATCTTATTCAACATGTTATTCATCTAAAATTTAATTTTAACTATAGTTTCTTTATTGATATTTTTTTCATCATTTACATCTGATTTTTATCTTATTCACAGTGAAAATGTTATTTTATTAAGCTCTTAAAGTTTAAGTAATTAGTTAATAAAAATTTTTGAGAATAAAATTAATATTTTAAATACAGCTACTTTAATGATTTTAAAATTTTAAATTAGTATATTTACTGTTATTATAAATGTCTCTTTATTGCTTATATTATATGGATATTATCATTATTATATGTGCAAAGTTAGTATTTAAAAAAATAAAAAATAAACGTATCAAGATCTAATTATAAAATTATAAATAATAATTATATAAAATCCAGATAATAATAATAAATAAAAAATAAAACAAAGTGTATTATTCAATAGAATTAAAAACATATTTAAAATGTGTAATTGTGTTTTCCAGCGCATGCTCTTATTAAGTTGAGTCGTGACTGCTGCTTCAAAAAATTAATCTTTCTCTGGGGATAGTTCCCAATGGAAAGAAAAGCTAAAAAGACTTATGAGGATAAGGTGAGTAAGTTGAAAGATAATTATATTATTACAGGGGTCCAAGTTGATCAAAGTTGCCAGAATAAAAAAGCCAACATTAATATAATTGAAAATGGTGCTACAAAGAATCAGAAACCCCCGCACTAATTCAGCCAATTTTAAACATAAATTAAGAATGGCAATTAGTAACCCTGAATTAAATATTACCCCCGCACTAATTCAGCCAATTTTAAACATAAATTAAGAAAGGCAATTAGTAACCCTGAATTAAATATTTCTGAAAATTAAGTAGACATAAAAGTAAAATTTATTCTGAAAATTATGTAGACATAAAAGTAAAATTTAAAAAAGCAAGATATTCCTCCCCACCCACAAAAGAGAATGATAATTTTTCAGGCCAATTAAGCCCAAATTGTAACAGAGATCTTAAACTAAGCGCCAATTCAAATGTTCTCTGTAGGCAAAGAAAAAGAACTACTAGTAATAATGTAGATATTCAACCCAAAATGGTGATAAATGAAAGCCAATGTAACAATCAGTATCCCACTATCCAAGATGGTCAAAAAATTGACAGTAAAACTACTCTGAAAAAAATGCTTGAAATCAATCATAATCAGATATAATTTATGGATCTAAATGATAAGTTACCTGAAGCTCAACATTTACATTGTCTCGCTTCGAAAACATTCATAAAAAATGCATATTGGAAAAAATATTTTTATTAATTGCATGATTCTGAGTATTTCTATCTTTTTTTTTCAAGTGTCATAGCATCGGACGGGACGCGAACCCACAATCCAGGCAACTGCTTGTAAGGCAGTCGCACTGACCTCTCAACCATCAAAATATTTTTATCTTAAGTTTGATATTATAAACAAATAAAAAGAATGGAAATGTATATTAAATTGCTTAATCAAAATGATTTAATACAATTGATTAAACATACTACATTCTTTCCAGCATGAGATTTTATTTCCATCAAATATTTTACTAAGGACCAGAAAGAACTAGCCAAGAATTTAATAAAAGAGGCACAAGGATATAGAATATATTACTTTTCAAAGGATCCTAATCCCTTAGTATATGGTAGAATCTTGCATACCCCCCCCCACAAACTTTAATGTTCACTTTTTAAAACACAACTTAATAACTTTGCTGAAGTAATTACAATGGAAAGGGAAATGATCCCTGGTATTTCATTCCAAGTCCCTACAAACTCATGGAAAGTGGTACTTAAGCTAAAAAAAGGTATTACCAAAGATCACTTGCCACATAGATTATTCAAAGATCAAATGTCAATCTTCATTATTTTGAAGAGTAGAGTGGGTCATATATCTACAATGTGTGAAGTGGGAAATTGTCCAAAGTGTAATAGGTTTGATAGAATTAATCATTTTTGCAGAATTACTAATGTCAAGATGTGGGCAAGCATAGTAGATAGTGATAATAATAAAAATATCAATAATTGCAAACTTTGTAGATGAGATTTATATAAACACTAGTCGAGCCCCTCAGCATTCAGAGTCAATATCCCCCATAAACAAACATGTCACCGATCACCAAGAAATGGAGAGCTCTTATGATATTATTGTCATGCAAGAAATGGACAGCTTGAGTAATATTGGGTTGGTGCAGGAGATGGTGAGCTCAATTGATATTGATTCCATTACTAAAAACCTATATTCTGGGCTAAGCCCTGCAGATAAAAATCAGGTTGACAGCAACAATGCTTGGAATACCTGTATAATGCCAGAAACATTCAGTAAAATTAATGAGTCTATTCAAGGGATTAAACATCTTGATCATATGAGTCAAAATAAGTTAAAAAGTTAAGATGATGGTGTTCAGAATAACCATATAATACCACATATGCATACTAATAACAATGAGGCCAATTTAGAAATAGATCACCTTGAATCAATGAATCAAAATAAGTTAAATAGTCAAGTTGAGTGTTTGAAATGGGTTTAAATAACATGTACATATTAGTGATAGTATGAATAGAATCTTATAAGATATTAATTGCAGTTGGAAATCAATCAATTTTATTTATTTTGAATAACTGTCATAAAATACTAACACTTAATATTAGGCTTTAAATGCCCCTGGTAAAGTAGATAATTACTTATCCAAACAGAGATATGAAATTATAATTCTAACAGAGACAAAAATTTATCATAATACTCCTAAATATATAATTGCCAAGTTATCCCAACACAACATTCTTCTTTTTAAGGCAAATGATAGGCATATCCAAGGTGCTTCCATCTTAATATATATGCATGCTGAGATTGAGAAGATTCAATTGTTGTCATTACAAACAAACTGTTGAGCTTTCATTCATTTTCCAAGGTGAAAGGCATTGCTTGATTGGGGTTTACTCTATTGCTAAGGGTACTGACATTGTAAAGATAATTACAAAATACAAAGCAAATTGTTAACAAAACCTGGCATTATAATCCTATGAGGAAAGCCTTAATAAATAAAATGAATTGGTGCTTACACTTTCTGTAATAGTAGATTCTCCTCTCTTATAGACTTATTCTTTATTTCTGCACATAAACTTAATGAGACAAAGATTAATACATCTCTTGTGGGGTTTTCAGACCACCTATGTGTAAACCTAAAACTCGATAACTATGTTCAAGTGAGAAACCAATATAGATTTTTAATTAAGAGAAATATACGAGATGACATTGAGTTCATGATGGACCAGTTGGCAGTTATCGTGATTGTTATTATTATACATGGTGCTCAACATTGCCATCCTGAATTTCTTGGATTAAAATTAAAAAAGAACTCTTGGAGATATATTATAAAAACTCCCAATGATTATTATCAATTAAAGAAATGAAAAATATAATCTATGAAATTCAAAGAACTCTCTATGAGATTACTTATCTTAGACCTAATCACCAATTAATTAATAGCCTGCAACAAGAATATAATAGCTCATATCAGCTTATGCACCAAGAAACCCAAACAATATGGTTTAGGAAATTGATTCCTAACTTGAGAGGCTATGATAAAGTATGGAAAGGTTTATATCCCACAAACTAAGGGCATTCCTGCTATTAAGAAAGATGATAACAGTCTGGCTTTAGGAATCTAGGCAGATTGTTATATTTTAGAAAAGTTAAAAACAAAATTTGGTGAGAGCAATGTTTTCATTAATCAATACACAAGTACCACAACCCAGATACAAAAATAGTATATTACAGTCCAGGAAATTCAAGAAGAGATTAATAACCTTAAAGTACAAACAATAATGGCAAATGACACAAACCCCACCTCTGTTTACAAACAGATGGATTATGCTCTTAAATTTGCAATGTGGAAATACTTCAACCAGTTGTGCTATGAGAAAATAGAATGGCCTTTCACGAAAAACAGGGTTATTTTCAGTCTCAAAAAGAGAAAAAAATACAAATACCAACAATTAATGATTTGATACACGTCTCAGTAGAAGACATAGATTCCAAGATTCTAGTTAGAATTCTCTTGAAGAGATTACATCATCATACTGACTTCAGAATATCAATGGCACATCATGCAATCAAAGGTAGGCATGCAGTAAATACCACAATAAAATTCAGGAAGCCATTAATTATGCCAGGTAATTAAACTTAACCCAATATTATGCTGTTCAAATAGATTTTAAGGCTGCTTTGATCTAGTTGATTGGTGTTTTCTCATACTGCCTTCTGACTTATAATCCCGGATCACCCATATTTGGTGAATGCTGATGAAAAATACATAACAAATGGTTGTATATTAATTAAAAACTTCATGAGAAGATCTAATTTTTTCATACCTAAAAGGGGTATACCTCAGGGTTTGCTATTTATGTTGACCACCTCATTTGAAAGATTAAGAACCATGTACATGGTTTTTTTCTCCCACATCTGGGTGCAAACATTACTGTAACTGAATTCATTGATGATATAATATTTCAAGACAGGTATAATATCCAGCTTGTAATGAATATCTTATCAGTCTGAAACTGGATCCGTTATTCACCACTTGTCAGAAGCTTGGATTAGCCTCAGGTAAAAAATGCCATCCAACTTTTTAGCCCTCCCTTTCACCTTCCTGGGTATACTATTATATTTGTCCAAAACAAAGTTGAACAGTTATTTGAATAAATTAATTGTTGAAAAAAATGAAGCTAAAATAATTATTACCTTCTCATTAATTAAACTATGAAATTATAAGGACCTTGATTTTTAATGCTATCATATAAAGGATCCTGGTATATTATGCACCATGGTTAACAATATATAATACAACAATCCTTAAAATAAACAAAATTGCCAGAAAATATGTCTGGGTTGGCACATCAAGATGGGTTTCGATCATGACCATGCAGTTACTTATAAATAAGGGAGGGTTTAACCTGATAGATCCTTCACTATATGTATCTTATATCAAGGTGAGAACATATATTAATGTAATTAAAAGTCATTGTTTTAGCCTTCCCAATAACCATATATGCATTCTTAGGACATTACCACACAGGGTACTTCATTTATGGCTGACATGTCACTTTCATACAGGGATCTGCAGGGTAATCTTAATGTACCCACCCTTGAGGGAATTAAATATATGGATGTAATAAATCACCTTAAGTCCTATGATAATCCCTGGTTATACATTTTTTAAAAAAGCAGACTGAAGAACTTCCACTCTTTACATGCACCCCAATTTTATATGAAATTCATTTTAAAACTAATGAATGGTTTGTTCTCAACAACTACAGTACTAAACCAAAAACTATGCATGAATTTGGACCCAACCTGTTTCTTATGCAAGACTGGTGAAGAAACTTTCCAGCATTTATTTGAAGATTGCTTAGCATTTATGCAAATAAGATCAAGAGTGTTTCACAAGCCATTTATAAACTTAAAAAAACTTATTTAGGCAATATATTGCTAAATTCAATGCTTACAATGCAATGATAACAAGTCATACCCTGAAAACCATTTGGACAATACAATGCAATTTGATCTTCGATAACAAGAAGTTAACTGGATAAAAAAAACATGATAGTGACTGGAAAAGGTATTACACCAATGCCTGAGACTCTGGCCTAGGAAAACCGTAAAAACTATTTGGGAAGACTCTGGTATAACATTCTGTCAAATTATCAGATAGGGTAGTTGACCTTTGTAATATTGAGCATTTGCCTTCTTTGATTTCTGAAATAATCCTCGACCTTATCAGCCATCTGAACTGTTAGAGCTGAACTCTGTTTTGGTGTTTAAAAGTGTAATGGATGATTGACATCTGTATTAATATTTGTATATATTGGTTATATATATATGTGTGTGTTGTTTCTTTCTTTGTTTTATTCTTTCTTTATGTGTTAATAAAGATTTGCATTTTTTTTTGTAAAAAAAGTGTAATTATTTATCCTGGATAGCAACCACAAATATAAAAATGCATACTTATAAAAACTCAAACGAGCATTATTATTCATAAAATCATATATATTCATTCATCTTCAAAAAATAATAATAACAATAATTATGCACACATAACATGTCAAATGAATAAATATAACAGCGCATATGCACACACAAAATCTATTTGAAGATACGTACTTATAAAGTCAAACACATGTACTAAAACACATATATGATAAACACCATATATAAAAATATTTAATTGCTTTAATCATATGTGGATAAAAAATTCATATTTATATAAAATAAACATTTACACATGTTCTTCCCATCTATACTCACAATATCTTTTCACGAAAACAGATTTTCATGTGAAAAGTAACATAACACAAAACAAATATATATTCCATTATCTTCCTACAATTCCAAATTTACATTCTAATTATATATATATATATATAATGTTATAAGTGTAATTTTAGAATCATAAATATTTATTAAAAGATATTCATTATTTTTTCTTATTCTCCTCAAAAAAAAAGACCTAGTTTACTGAAACATAATCTTATGGGATGTATTTCTTCCATAAATATATAACGCAAAGGTAATTGAGTAAAATAAAATTAGTATATAGATATTTTTTAATGAAAATAAATATTTATCTATTTTGACTAAATAATGGTTCAGAGATAATTTTATATATTATAAAGAGATATTTTAAGCATATTTTTACAAAGAGAGATAAAATGAAATCTAATCTTAATAATAAAAATATAAAAAACATTTGAATTACTATGCTAGTTGGGTTTGTTTATCTATTTGTATTTTGTAGCAGATTGTGTATTCATAAATGTGTATGTAGCTAATAAGATCTTTTATATCTTGAGATGAAAATGAGAAGCTTTTATTATAAATAAAAAAATTCTTACAATAATTGTGACTGATGATAGTACGAGTCAAACACAGCTGATGAAAAAATAATTCTTTTCAAAATTAGTGGTCTATGAGTTTTTGTTTTAATATTAACTTCTAATAGCTTACTATCTAAGTGAGATTATTGATATTAATTTACATTTTGTTTCACTAATGCTGCCTTATTCTGTATTAATAAGATTCAGTATTGTTGCTGATCTATTGTTACATAACCAAGTGCATAATCAAATGCATATACATCTTGAATTTAGAAAATCAATTATCATTGAACCTTAAGTTTGAAGATTCCAAAATTGTGAAGGTGAGAAATGGAAAAAAGATAGATAATTTAGTTATATAAAAATAAACAGAATTACAAAAAAAAAAGGACTATGAATAAAAAAATGTTTAAAATTGTTTAAAATAAAAAAAATTATAGAGTATAAAAGAATATATAATATCATAAAAAAGATTATTAGTATTTGGTGCAAGGACAGAATAAGAATTTGGATATATATATATTCTAACCTAATAAACTAATGAAACAGTAGGGTCTGCTTTGCAGATCTTCGTTTCACCTTTTCTCACCTACTTCCTACCCTCATACCTTAGTTTGAACCCCAATCTATCATAGTGTGTCTGTAATACACTTATATACCGAAAATCCCGCCTAATTTTAAACCACGAGCACAATGCTCATATTATATATATAACTTATTCCCAAATAAAATAAAATATTATGAATTATGTATTTGTTCACATAATTTACATTTATTTAAAAGTAAGTTATATAAGTCGTAATTGCACACACACACTATGATATCCATTTTAAAACATATCAAAATTATAAATTGTTAGTTATTTTGTTTGGATCTATTTACAAATATATTACCGTCGTAATATATTTTGATTTAAAATAAAATTCCTTTAGTAAATATTCGTTTAGTAGATAGATTCAAATATTACAATTTCAAATAAAATAATTTTCATTTTATTTAATAAAAATCATCCCAAATATTTCTGTTAAAATAAATGAGGGACAATAGTTTAATTATATAAGTTTATCTAAAAACAGCAGCTGTCCACTTAAGTTTTCTTTAATTAGTAGCCGTAATTTTAATTAAATCTAGTTTGTAATTCGAATGTCGACTGGGAAGTTAACAAAAGAAATTAATTAATGTTGAATTCCTTTAGACATTCGGATAGATTTAATTACAGCAGATAAGTCCAATAATTTTGTACGCCCCAGGACAAATCTATTGTTAAATTTTACTATAAAAAGGATGTTTTTCTTTTGTTCTCCATTCTAAGCTATTCTAAGCTCTTCTAAGCTATTCTAAGCTCTGAAAGGTCTAAGCTTTTAAAGAATTCTGAGTTGTCTAAAAGTTTCTGAGTTGTTCTAAAATTCTAATAATTTGCTAACCTTGACATGTCCGAGTAGAGGCGTTTAAGATGGCTATGTCCCATCGGAATAGCCAGCCACTGCTCCATACCATCAAAAATTTATCACACGGATCCCGAAACTGCTGCTGCCGCTGCCAAATATGAACATTCCAGATTTTGCTGCTGAATTATAAAACCTGCTGAACATCTACCTGCAAATGCTTCTCCAGAGGTAACCTAAATTAACCCAAGAGCTCTTGTGATCACTAACTAACATGCTATAGCTATTTAACATTGTTTTCTTATATCTCACAACTTCATTGTGTATTTATTTTGTGTGTTTAAATATGCTTAACATTTTGCTCTCTATCCTTGGGTTAATATTTTCTATTTATAAAGCTTTCTTTTATTTTATTATGATAATGTGTCAGAATCATCTTTGATCGAGTGAACAATTCTCTCTATTGAAAATAAGACGCCGCTATTAAGGCATATTTTAAATTTATAATTTTTCAATTTTATTGTCGTGCAAATCACTCGTTCGAGGGCAATTCTTTTCTTTAATGTAACATAATCACATAGTTTAAAATCTACATGTTATTGATTTTAATCTAATATAAGAGTATGTGCGAAGTCAATGATTAAATGTGTCCCCAAATGCATGATTGCGTATATAAATCTATACTTACTTTTCAAACCCGCAAGCATGCATTTTCTTATTTTAATTACCGTGTTCTATTTTAATTATAAAGTTCATCATTGATGTCGAGAATGTGCAGACCCTTTTAAATGAATTTCAGGGAATTTGATTGGGCATTTCTCTTAATACAAGTAAAACCCATTTAGTATGTTTTTATATACACTAGTCTCATATTGCTGGTACATGAATTGGTTGTTGAGACCGCTTTGTTTTTATTTTCCAAGGATTCTTTACTTGGCAAAGTCCGTTCTTTCTCTCCATGCTTGCAGTTTTCCAGGCAGAGGGTGTTCACAAATGGCACCCCTGGGTAATTAAATGCAATCGTCACACAGTCGCTAAGTTTCAGCTGTTTCGTCAAAATACTTTCCTACGGGTTAGCGGCGAGATGCCCTCCATAATTATTCCGGATTTTCAATATTGTTTCATTTTATATTTATTTTACAAAGCATCCGTGACTTAAACAAGTCACACCCTCCAACTTTATAAATTCACTGTCAGCAATACTGACCTCCCAATACAAATCTATTATTATTCTCAAATAAATGCTTTGATCCCATTCCCACGTTTGCTTAGTAAGCTTTCATCCGTTACTATTCTCGAAATCAATAAATATTTTAGAACATTTAATTTCCAATATTGTCTTAAACTTGTCTATTTACTCAAAGCACCTCGCACATGTTCCTATCTTGTCAAGAACATTATCGTAATGCTATTAGCCCGAGGAATAGAATCTATCACTTTGTTAAAACCCTTTTTGTCATTACTGAAATATAAATGCCAACAATTACTTAATACGCGTCCCTGTCTCATATAAGCAGACAGTGGCGTTTGATCTATATATTGATATAAATAAATTGTGTGCAATTATTTAAAACTAAACTTTATCTCTTATTTTATTTGATTCCTATCACTGTCTCGGTCTAGATATACATATTTTCTGCATTTCTTTTGTAAATCCATAGACGTTAATTAGCCACCCAAACTTATCTTAGTATAGAGTCTTTTGTTTCTCCCTGACCACCAGGCACCGGTAAAAGGTTATGCTAGTGTAGCATCAGATGCGTTATCACGTAGGTGGCGCTGTGAGATTTGGACTTTAGATTCTAACTTAGTGTATCTACAAGGCAACCCCTCCTAGAATGTTCAGTTTAGTGTCTGGGGTTTGAATTATGCAGTGTGTTAGCGAGATAGACGATTCTGACCGTTACAATAATGAAGACTTCTATTAAAATAAATGAGCGAATTCACTAAAGAGAATTCGGATGCTTCCATCTAGGACGGGTAGCAAACCCTATATTTTACCTAATATAGCTCGACATTAGGTTAGTTAAAATAATTCAGCCACAGTGATATGCAGTTCAGACAGAGATAGAATAAAAAAAAATTATCATTAATAAAATAAATTTAAAAATAAAATTTAGAATAAACTAACATTCTTTCTCTATCCAAAACACATTCTCTAAGCTGTAAGTACTTGCACTGTTCGACAATGATGATGATGATTTCATGTCATTGTTAATATTACTGACTAAAACAAAACATTCATTAATTTACCAATATGATCTCAATATTTTATTATTATACAATCAGAAGTTTCAATATTTTTAGCCATGCCACACTTGTAATATTGATCATATTGAATCAATTCTTAACTTAAGAGTACTTATAATAATGCCACTAATCTCAGGGTTCTCTGTTATCTTTAATAAAATGCTCGGCAGTATTGTGTTGTCGCATATGACTGACATTCTGGTCGGCTATAGGAAACATTTATCTTATTTAAATTCCATGTGTCTTCATCCACATATCAACTATTATAATATTTAACGAGATGATAACTATATTTAATAACAACGCATAATTTTGAATAATACAGCCATTTTATCCAGAATCTCAGTCGGAATGATGAAAAGACAAGGGGGCTTTTGTGTCCTTCCATTATCCATGACAACACAATAATTGGACTAAGATTTATTACTCAGACACTTCACTTAAAAGTGTACTTAACAATGTGCAACCAAAAGCGACTAGTTTGGGAATAAAGTGATTTTACACACATATAAAATAAAATGTCTTGGTCTGAAGTTTTCAATTCCACAAATAATTCTTATTAAAGTAAACTATAATGAAATATTCTGATCTGCTTACAATTGTCTATCTGGTGTACTGAATTTAAGATTTCATAAATGATTTTGGACTCAAGAAAGTATTGCAAGTATTATGCCAATACACTTTTATTTAGCACACAAGAAAAATGACTCAAGACAACTTGTAACAAGACTATAATTTATTATTAAATTGCAACAAGATTATGATTTATTATTACAATTTAACAAAACTATCCTTTATGATTAACATAATAAACAAACATATACAATTTATTTGATCCCATATGGATAAAACAAAATATAACTAACAGTAATTCGTCTATACTTTTAGACTTGGATTCGAACTACTTCTTCATCTTCTTACATTTATGTAATTGGAATACACACAAAAAAAAATAATACCTTTTATTATCGATACATCAACTCATCCGTTTAGTGTATCTTATATGAACGGTTACTTAACTTTATTAACTAACTATTTGTTTTAAAATACAAATAATCTGATTCTAGGCTATGCGTACAAACGATTTTTATTATCATATCTTTAACTAAATGATAGTTTTTATTTAGATAACTTATTATAATTTATAGGTTATTTATCAGAAGTTATACTTATTATTTTAATGTTTACCTTAATAACAACTGAAGTTGTTATACACACTGTTTTTCTAAGTATAAGTTATATTGTGAGTGCTACTTAATCATTAACCCGAATTAAACCTAGTATTTGAATCCTCCATTGGCAAATAAAAATTTCTTAATCACACAATTTTAAACTTACTCTCTCCATTGACTTACGTGTGGATTACCAGCACTATTCCGCCGCACAATCCAGACATTGATCATATATACTAGCACACTATTTTTACTAAATGGATCTTGAGGAATTAACCTCCAATATACCTGTTATCTTGCCATAACTTTCTAAACAAAACACAATATTCAACACCTTCCGTGGTGGAATTATCTCTATTTTCTCATGAGGAATATGGAATAACACCAAAGGTCTGTAGATTTAACTACTATATTAAAATAGTTTGGTGGGTCCTTGCCTCTTACTTGGGCATAATAGGAGCGCACACCAAATATAATACTCTCCTGGGATTTTAATGAATGAAATACACTAAATACGATATAAATTACTGATCGCCCTAACTCTGAGAAGCGATCACTTGGGTTATAAACATACCCGAATATTAGATTTACCTATTCCCCTCATGGAAAATAAAGCTTTTGGGGAGATCATTTTCCATCCCACAAAATAGATACATTACAATTATTACTAATGCGAATCTTAATCATATACTGATGCTATATCGGGGCAAGACAAGCAAATACACTAATTACACTAAATTTATGTTCCGGGGTATATTTAGATCAACGTCTGAAATCAATAGATAACATAGAATAAACCATAATAATTTTCACCTTTGCCAAAGAAACACTCAACATGTACTTGGTAGTATAGTATCTTGAACTAAATTAAGGGAATGTGTTAATAAAGAATAATTGGGAATAAGTTCCACAATTAACATAGTATAAATTTGTTTCAAACTTTAAATAAGTAATATCCTGTATAGCACTTCTCTTTAATTACTTCTGATAATTTTAACTAGATATTTTACCTATTAAGTATCTGAATTTTTCTTCTTTTACACATCTAACATATAAATTTATACCCATAATGCATATCATAAGTAAACACATTTTATAAAAAAAATATTTTTTTTCATGTTGAATATAAATTTAACCTAGAATAAGTATATGAAAACATACCTTTATGATTACAAGGTCATTTAAATATTACTTGATTATATAGCCTTTAACCTGTTGATATAAAAAAAAATACACATAATTTTACACATTAGTAAAAAAAAATCATTACTTAACAAGTGATTATTATCTCACTAGAAAAATGTTTTTCCGTTGGCAATTTATCTGGATGAAGAACTTGATCCATTCGTAGTTCACAAAGCAAATTTAAAATAAGAAACGCATTTTATTATTTTATTTATATAAAAGTTGCCTCCATTCTGGTGCAATTAATAAACTAGGCAAAAAAAAAAAACATAGCAGCGTTGGATGTTAACTCTTTCTTGAATTAAACTGCTATAATTTTGGGATCCAAGAAAACAATACATATTTTAACATGACGAATATTTGACGATAGACGATCACATATATAATTCTTTTCTTTTTACTATTGGCGATACGTATCATTTTTAGCTAGCTGGCTTAGGAATAAAACTAATGCGCGAATTTTCCAAAATAATATTATTATAAGGACTGCAGCTGACTTACGTAGATCTAAAGTTTTAATGACTCCAGTTGATGTATAATATAACATATTATTTTATAGTTATAATTAAGTCACTAATGTTTGTAGTTTTTATTCCTACTCTAGGAATTATAATTTTTCTTTAATAATGAATTATCCGTAAAATGCACACATACAAATTTTCTGATATTTGCCTTGAGAAAATTTATATTTTCTTTTTAAAAAATATACAGGTTCATAAGTAAATATCCTTGATCATTAATATTATTTTTAGATAATTTTCAGTGAATAAAACATATTTTAACATGGGGAACTTATGTTATTTCAAAGCAGACAATTTCCTTTTAGAAAGAGCGCGAAATTTTATAGTTAACTTTCCTTGGCTTTTCTAATATGTCTTTTTAATTATAATTTTTCTTTTATACCACGAAAAGATTATTAAATAAGGTAAAGTTAACAAATCATTGATTATTTCATGGAAATTACTTATAGTACTTGTTTTAAATATAATGACACTCTCCGTGATTGCTGTAGCCAATACGGTCATTTTGAACTCTAGCCTAAGATAGTACATTTTTGCATATAAAAAGCTGTAAAATAGGTAGATGGCACCAGAAAACAGAATATCTTATCAAATAGGATTAACAACGCATGATATTATTAAAAATTTACTGGACTTATATTTATTTCTGCAATTAAAAAAATAATAAAAATTTGTTACCGAATTTCAGTACTGCTTCCTCCTTGTAAAACTATAGTCAGACTAGACTTTCCTCAAAATTTGGCGGTCGTGTTTTAGCGACCTCTTACAGAAAAATAATCATTTAATTATAACATAAACAAAAGAAAGGGAAAAAAAAAACTTATTACAGTCATATATTTTTCCGTATGATTTAAATAAATTACAAAGTTATTTGACAAATAATGAAAAATATTAAATATATTTAATTAACAATGCTTATTAGTGATGTATAATTCTGTATACATTATTATCTAAAATAATTTAAAAATTACCAGAAGTTATGGTGTTTTATGATAAGATACTCATCTACTCTCCCCCTACCCATCCAAAATCAATTACTGTTTATAATATGTGCTTTTATACTATATTAAATTGCTTTTATTGTTAATATTTTAATTAAATTATTCATGCTCTTCTTCAAAATGACATTGGATTACCAAATTTTTTTAGTTATTTGCTTAAAACACGTTAAAGTGAGTAAATAGCATATTTTATTAATCACTTAATATTATTATTATTTTACTTTTTTATTTCCTAGAAAAGGATAGCATTGTTTTCCTGTGGAAACGATGCTAAATAAACCAAGTGTCAATAACACTAGGTTACAATATATATATATATATATATATATACTAGGTTACAATATATATATATATATATATATATATATTGTAACAGATAATACTCAAGTAATGATTAAAATTATTATCTTTATGTGCCACAGTGTAACTGATCACTTCATGTACCTAATTGGACAGCCAAAATGCAATGGATAATGGTTTAATAGGTAATACAGAGATTATGCCAAAATGTAACTGATAATGTATCCTATTAAAATTGGACAACAAAATAAAAATAAAAGTGTACATATCAGTATGTATAGCTCAGGCAGTATGCCTTCACTGATCCCATGATTTTGCACTTCAATTAGAACAATAAATATTACCATCATAAATTATTATTAAAATAAGCTAACAGGTTGTTGGCCAAAATACAATGTATAATAATTTAAAATAAGATCAAAAGTAGTTATTTGTAATTGTATCTAAATTTATAATTTACCTTTTATAACTATTTTAAATGAAAATTCACGGCATACTGTTATAACTTTAATTTTACCCACAACTGAATTTATAATAATAATAATTTAGATTATTATACACCAATATACTTATAAAGTGCCAATGAGCTCATAAGTTGATAAATATTTTATTTAAAATAAATATTGCAACAAATAAATGACATATTATCTAATGAATATATAGTTTGGAATATGTGGATATCTTATAAGTAACATAATTTATAGACTAGGTAAATCAAATGATGCATTGATTAATAACAATATGCAAGTTTATTAAAATAATAACACATCTAACAACTATAAATTTAAAAATCTATTGTATTAAGATCTGTTATATATATAATGTAATTACTAGATTGCAATATATATTTTAAATAATATTTAAATATGTATATTTCACAATTATAACAAAAAGGGTTAATTCACAATATTTTCAGGCAATAACAAAAAATTTTAAAAAATATCTTTTAGATTAAATAAAGTTTTCCATACAATTAATTACATATATTCAAAATTAAAATTTAAATATTAAACATGTTTTTAATTTAAAATTATTTTACTTAAAGTATTAATATTTATCAAGTCAAGTCTTAATTACTTGATCTATTTATTAAGTTCATATTGAATAATGTAAATAATTTATATTGTTGTTTTAGATTTTAAAAAGAAAGAATTTTAAATATATATTTATTAATATATTATTATTATTTATTTTTGTATATTGAAATTAAGGTAAAAGTTAATTTAATGATATTTGTATTAAGTCATTTATTTATGCTAGCATCTATTACTATAAACAATGTCCTTGGTATCCTTTAATTACAACTTTATTTTCTATGATGTGTTCTGTAATATACCCATGATGATAACAATAATATATATCTTCATTCACATTGTTTCTAAATAATAAACAGCTATTTCCTTTTATTAGATATTAATGTTCATATCTATAACTGAATATCAACTGCTTCAAATTACTCAGGATAGTATTTCCAATGTTAGAAAAATTATTATTTTATTATTATTCATTTCATTTATTTTTATGGATATTAATTAAGAAGAACTCACGACCTTTCATTTGTAATATTTACTTAAAGTGCATTATGGCTTGCATATCAAATCCATAAAATATTAAAAACAAGCATGTAAAACAGAAGTATATCTCCCTGAAGAAATATTTTTCTATTACCATTTTATTTTATCTGTGAGTGCTACCAGGCAACAATGTGTTCTTTTTAAAATTGGTTCGTGAATTGTGAATTTCTTTTTTTATAATTGTAACAAGGTTTATTATTATTCAATATGATAAAGTTAAAATATTATTTTATTTTTACTTAAATAAAATACACATTCATTCTTGCATACATTCTGAATTTGAATTTATTTTTTTACTCAATATATTTTTTGTATAAAATTTAACTATTTAAATATAAATATAAATTGATATGTACATATATATATATTAAAATAATTAGTAAAATGAGATAACTAGAAAAATTCAATTGACAGCCTGACTGCTAATTGAATTCTTAGAAAGATTAAATTCTTAGAAAGACTGAAATTGTTGAAACTCCACCTGGATTAATACTCCAGAAAACAAAAGAAATCAAGGTATCAAAAAACTGAAAAAGAAATAGTGGGCATGCCTATTTTCAATCATTGTGGGTATGGGTCTATTACTATTTTTTCCTCACCAGCTAGAAGTTGTAGAAGAATCCAGCAGAGGATGTTTTAATTTCCCAGGATCTCAGATCCTGAAGGTTATCAAGCCGATTAGGGTTTATAACAGATTACCCTGATTTTATTATGGTTTAAAATGCCTGATGGCTTATAGGATTATGATAGACTGAAAACCAATGCTAAGGTAAATGTGTAGTTTTGTTTTGTTTAGTTAGCCAATCTATATATTAAGTGGAAGGAATTATATTTCTCAAAATAGTGAAAAGACTTGTATGCAATAGATGGGTTAACTTGTTTGGATTTATATCTTGTTGTAACATTTTAGCTAATATATATTTTTTCATCATTATAAGCACATGTTAATAAAATGCGTAAAACTACTGAGCCACTCTTGGTTTTATTTTATCTGACTAAGAGATAATTAACTCTAACATAATTTTGATATTCTTTCTCAGGGATAGTGGGGGTAGGACATAGCAAACCTGGTGCAGTCATTCTTCAAAACCAGTTGTTAGTAGTAAATTTGCATCAGTCACTATTCAGACATTTAGAGAAAAAACTAGCTTAGAGTAGTTAAAGTTAAAATGGTGTCTTTTGGACAAACATCTATTGGTGAGTTTGATGTAGGGAATGTGTCAGAATGGCCACTGTATGTGACCCAGATTGAAAACTTGTTTACTCTGAACAGAATTCAAGATAATATGCAAACTGTCACTGCGTTTTTACGTTTCACAGGTAAAAAAGTTATAGAAATAATCAATAAGTTTCATGACCCCCCTCTTCTCCATCAGAGATAGCATACAATACAAAGAATTAATCAAAAAATTAAATTAGTATTTTAGCCCTTATCCATCCCACCACATAGCTCAGGTAATGTTTATAAATAGAAAACAGTTTTGAGGGGAAGCAATAAAAGAATACAATTCTGCCCTTATAGAGCTTGCAAAGGATTGTGCATATGGGGATTGGATTGAGGAAGTACTTTTAGATCAATTATTCTGGGGCATGTTGGATGACAGACTGAGGCAACAGCTGTTAACTGACACTGATTTAACTTATCAAGTGCTATACAGAAAGGCATAGCTTATGAGCTAATATTAGAGCAGGCTCAGGCATTTAGATCAAAACCTGAAGACAGTTATAATTCACACGTTTTTAAAATGAAAAAAAACAATGCATAAGTCAGAGCAAATTGAAGTGAAAAAGGGAAACAAAATTTCATGTTTTTGCTGTGGTAAAACAGGTCACAGAATAAAAGTGTAAGTGGAAACAGGAAAAATGTTTTAACTGTGGTTATAAGGGGCATCTAGCATGGGTGTGCAAAAAACTTGGTAATGAAGAAAAACAAGAGAAAAGAATGGTTCTTAAAAGTAGGGAAGATATACCTTTTAATATGTGTAAAGGAAATAATACAGGAGTCAACGGTTTGCAACAATTCATGATAGAATTGGAAATTTGTGGCATAGAAATGAAAATGGAAATTGATAGTGGTTCAGATATATCTATAATGTCAGAAGTAGATGGGCAAACACTATCAATAACTGACGCTAAAATAAAACTTGAAAATATGAATATTACAGCCCAAGACATAAGCAGCAATGCATTACAACTTCTAGGGTGAGAACAGGTACTGGTTAGATACTGGGAAAGAATAATTAAACTACCACTATTCATAAAAAGGAAGAATCATCCCTATAATAGGTAGGGAATGATTTAATGCAATAAGAATTAAGTTTAGCAGAGTTAAGAACATCTCTTCCCTTGAACTAGAAATTAAAAATAAATTCCTAGATTTATTTAGTGAAGAGCTTGTCATAATAGAACAAAAATCCAGTGGTGATGGAGCTAGTAGAAAATGAACATTCAATCATCTCCAAACTGCGAAAAGTTCCACTTGCATAGAGATTAAAAGTCGAGAAAAATATCCAAGGATTGGTAAAGAAAGGTGTATTGACCCCTGTGAAAAATGGCAGACTGAGCTACACCTATAAATTACAAAACCTAACAGTCAGATTCGAATATGTGGCAACTATAGCATATCAGTCTATAAGTATTTAAATAAGGAGACATATCCTATACCAAATGTGAGACAAGTGCTGGCTAGTTTGAAAAATGCATTTTGTTTTGAGAAACTTGACATACACTCAACTTTTTGCCAAATTCCCATGACTGATAAAACTGCTGAAATATTATCACTAAATACCTCTATGGAATTATTTAAGTTTAATAGACTTCTGTTTGGGATTTCAACAGCCCCAAATACAAATTGATACATTCCTACAAGGTTTCAAGGGTGTCATACCACATTTTGATGATATACTAATAACAGCTGACTGAAGAGAAGTTATGCCAAAACTATTTAAAGTACGCACAAAATTACAGAAATTCGGAGCAATATTAAATTCCCAAAAAAGGGTGTGGTGCACTAAGGAATTGGTTTTCAAGTACATGTAGTCTCCAGCAAAGGTAAATGCCTATCACCCAAAAAAGTAAAGGCCATGCAAATGGCAGAAAAAACAAAGAACATTAAGGAACTCCAAGATTTTCTAGATTTAATAAATTATTTTGAACAATTTTTACAAAATAAGGCTAAAGTTGCAAAATCCCTGTTTGAATTATTAAAAAAGAATCAAAAATGTCAATGGCAAAAAAAAGTCATGATGATATTTCTTTATACACTAAAGCTTTGTTGTCATCAGAGAAATTATTAGTCCATTTTGACAACAATCAGGAAGTATGACTAACCACAGACAGTTCAGAATGGAGTATGGGGATGTATTATGCCATCCATGTTACAATGGGGAATGTCCCATTGCATTTGCATCTAAGACCCTTTCCAAAGCTGAAAGAAATTTCAGTCAGATTGACAAAGAGGCTTTGGCTATCATATTTGGGTTAAGAAAATTTCACCAGTATATATACAGCAGATCTTTCCAAATAGTAACTGATCATAAGCCACTATTAGGTACTATCAAACCAACAGGCTAGCACCCGACAAAATGAGCCCTCATATGCTTCGATAGAAAAATATATTGGCATCATATGACTATCAGCTGGTCTACAAGTAAGGGAAAGAAATTCAGCATGCAGATGCATTGTCCAGAAATCTGGATCAAAGATGAACCCCAAACAAACAAAGTGGAAATCAACTATATAGACATTATGCAGTCTGAGTTATTGAATAGTAACACAGTAGCAAAATGAATGAGGGATGATAAAGGATACCAGCTACTGAAGGGCTGGATCAGCAATGGTTGGCCAAGTAAAAAAACCACAATGGGTGGCACCAGCCTTTTGGACAAATCATTAAAATCTATCTTATAATAAAGGGTGGGTATTAATGTGGTACAGAGTAGTTATACCAAATGAGGGTAGAAATAAAGTATTAAAACTATTACATGAAGGCCATTATGGAGTAGGGCATGGAAAAGCTTTAGTGCATAGCTATGTCTGGTGGCCAGGAATAACATATGACATTAAAAATTAAATTTAGAAATGTACAAATTGCCAGTCTGAAAGAAGCATGAAACCCAAGGAATATATATCATGTCTTAAAATAGATAAACTGTGGCAGAGATTACATATGGATCATGCTGGTCCTATCAATGGGAAAATAATATTGGTACTTGTTGACTCGTATTTGAAATGGGTGGAGTACCACATTGTTAAAAAATACAAGTGCAAATGAAACAATACACTGCTTAAATGCTATTTTTTCATGACATGGATTACCTGAAATAATTGTATCAGATAATGGGGTGGGATTTACTGCTCAAGAGATGGAGGACTATTTTACAAACAAAGGAATAAAACATATTCATGCATCCCCCTATCACCTGGAATCAAATGGTCTAGCTGAAAAGGTTATTCAGCAAATTAAAAAAGCTATAAGAAAAAAATGCTAGTAAAAACATGCAAGAAGTTTTATACAATGTGATATTTTATCAACATTCCATCCCATTGACAGTTCCATGCAAATTTCCAGTGTAGCTGCTGATAGGCAGAAATTGCATATTAAACTGAATATGTTAACACCAAAGAGAAACAAATACTCCCACTCCAATCATGAAGTCAACACATTTCAAATAAGTGAAGAAATTTGGATATGTGACCTGTTTGTGAAAAAAATGGATTGGAGCAATAATCACTGGTAAATTGTCCAGACAAATTTGTAATCATTCAAATACATAATGGAAAGGAATATTGGTAGCATATAAACCATGTTTATCATCAAGTCACGCATGACATCCAGTTTCCAACAAACTGTAAAGCGTCAGCAAAACTAGAGAAAAAACAAGAAAGAGTGAATACAGAACTGAAGGTTGAAACTCAAGAGAATCAACAGCTTTACTTAGAAAGTAAAGAAGATGAACCAGAAACTGAAATCAAATCCAGAGAAAGACAAAGATCATGCAGACCACAACAGAAAAAATGTAACCCCCAAAAATTTCAAGATTATGTTTAAACACTTACCTGTTTTCTGAAGTAAAGGGAAGGGGTAATATGTATGCACATATATTTTTTACAAATAATTAGTAAAATGTGATAACTAGAAAAATTCAATTGGTGGCAGCTTGACTGCTAATTAAATTTTTACAAAGATTGAATTTTTAGAAAGACTGAAATCGATTAAACTCCACCCAGATTAGTACTCCAGAAAACAAAAGAACTCAAGGTATAAAAAGACTGAAAGAGAAATAGTGGACCTTCTTATTTCCAATATTCATGGGTGTGCATCAACTAGTATTTTCTCTTTGCCAGCTAGAAGCAGCAGAAGAATCCAGTGGGAGACATTTTAATTTCCCAATCTTGGGTCCTGAAGGTTATCAAACCGATTAGGGTTTATAATATATTGCCCTGATCTTATTATGATTTGAAATGCCTGATGGCTTATAAAATTATGATAGACTGAAAACCAATGCTAAGGTAAATGTGTGATTTTATTTTGTTTAGTTAGCTAATATATATATATATATAAGTGGAAAGAATTATATTCTTCAAAACAGTGAAAGGGCTCATATGCAATAGATGCATTACTTATATCTTGTTGTAACATTTTAGCTAATATATATTCGTTCATCATTATAAGCACATGTTAATAGATTGTGTAAAACTACTGAGCTACTCTGGGTTTTATTTTATCTGACCAAGGGATAATTAACTCTGATACAATTTTTTTATACTTATTCAGGGATAGTGGGATAAAACATAGCATAAATGATTCCTAATTGTTTTTGTTTATTTATGATTTGATTCTATACATGGATAATATGTGATGGATTTGTACATCATAATATTTTTATGCAGAGATGAGAAGGAGAATATAAAATATTTATTTTGTATACTGTAGAATGTTGAAAAATTGATCCAGATAAATTATCAATAATTTTTTCATACTTTAACCAAGTTTTTATTTTCCAAAGTATTTAGATTTATACTTTAATATTTTCATTGTAAAATGTGCTCTGCCTATTTTAGTTCAGTGGAAGAGTCTCAGAATTCTGAAACCTAAAGTTCTCAGATCAAATCCAATTCTGGCATTTCCAACATTCAAACTTCTTGTGAACTCCAAAAAATGAAGCCACTTATTATTTATTAGTTACAAAACTTGATTTATTCTTAATAAATCCATACAAAACATATCATTATCTTCCTCCTTATGTTTCAACAATTTTTATATAGTCATTTTCAAAAGTTCTGAAAAATACATAAAAAACAAGTTCACATAAACACGCTGAACAATTAACCAGTCGCTAATTAAATATTAATTAACTTACAATATATGTAGCATATGTATTTTCATTTTCAAAACTGACAGAGAAAGTAAGATTTCAAAATGTACATATATGTAATATTAATTATATATATATTTTAATGATTACATTACTTAAAATAATTAAAATATTTACTTTTCTCTCTTTTATATTAGTTTCTGTCAAAGTACAAATGTTCAACTAGACTAGTTTTTATAAGTAGTGTTCAGGAAGCTTTTAACAAAAAATCAACAGGCTTACTAGAAATAATCCATTGTAATTACTTTATAACTCCCCCATTCAGTTTCGAAAAAAATATTTTATCATTACATTTTTAGAATTTTTATATTTCTAATATGAAAGAATGAATAACAAATTTATACGATTCTTCTATACAATTATATATATCACATAAAATGAAAAAATAAATATAAAAGACCTATTTATTAATGTTCAATTTTATTTATTAAAAAATTTAAAATGTTTTTTTTGTTTGTTTTTTTTTTAAATCTTATCATCGTAAATGATAGCATCAATAATTTCTTTATATTTCGTCAACTTCTTACCTTTCAAATTGATCCCGATTTAAATATAAACAATTTTTTTTCTCTTCAAAACTTGATTTATTTTCATTATCAAATAATTAGTAAATCCACACAAAGTTTCAACTACTTTTATGTAGTCATTTAAAAGAATTTTATGAAGTTCATTTCATTATATTAAACATATATATCCATTTTTAATAACAGATATAAAAATAATTGACATTTTGAGAAATATAAAAAATGGAGAGAGAGTAGAAAAAAACATTTAAAAAAAGAAAATAAGAGATCAGATTTTTTTTTTTATCCAAATTAGATCTTTGAAACAACAATGTGAAAAATGGATTAGAAAAAAAAGTAAATATGCAAATATCAAAAAAAGTATTTGTGATGATATATCCAAAGAATGTAATAATGGAGAAGATAAGTTGGCTTTACAGAGATACTATAACAAAATAACAAAGTATATAATTTAAATAACTGAATATCTCGATGTATAGTTATCTAATAATCTTGCCAATAGCTCTTAACAAGCTTGATTTCTTTGCAATTAGATTATATAGTCTATGCAGAGAAATTTTGTGTTTAATCTATGAAATATCATTTCACATCACACGACTTTTCTGATGGTTTATTAAGTATTATAATTATGCAAAACATTATACTTGGAGAAATTGTTAATATCTCTGGGCATTTACTATTTTTAAACATACTATGCCTTTAATGGTAATATTGCTGATATTACATTTAAAAAAATAAAAATAAGAATTTATATGTGTAAGATTCTGTTTGCTTCTGAATTGAGTCAATAAAGCTGAAAACTCAGTAAAGATGTCTGTCTGAGTTTGTTTTATTCTTAATTTTTCTATATATAACTAAATAAGGAATATATGTATATTTTAATTCCCATTTCACTCTACAAACAGTGCCTAATGTATATATATGCATATTTAAATGATTTTGTGGAATAATAATTAGTTATTTTTTAGGATTAGTTCAGACCTGCATTCATACTTGAACTTTTACTTTCAAGTAGCTTATCCTAGGCAATCTAGCCATTCACTGTTATTTTAAATAAAAGTTAAAACTTTAAATCCTTGATTGGTTATTAGTAAACTTCTTCACTGTCCTTGAAGGGTAATTAAAGAAATGCCTTTGTCTTGTAAAAGTATTTGAAATATGTTACATATGTGTGTGTGTTTTTAAACAGGTTATGTTTTTCAGTATTAACAGCCATTTGAGTGACTTACACTATCGATGTGATCTGGCTGAAACATTGGTTAATACCTTCATATTAACAAAGAGAAATTACATGCAGTGTTAAATTTAAGATAGGTGTTTACATTTTGAGCATGAAAACTTTGCTTTAATACATGTATACGTTGAAGCAAATATTTTTATGGGTTAAAGATGTATTGCATGTAATAAATAGTATAATTAAACAAAATAACTCACTACTGCTTTCTTTACATATTTAACATTGTTTTAGAAAAAATAGTTTGTTTTTTTGACATGAAGGAGTGATATACAGTACATATTGTTTTATACTTAGTTAATTTATCTTGATAGTTCAAATTCAAATTATTAACATGTATTATATTTGGCTTAACATGTTTTGATCACTATTTATAGATACTGAATGTTTGTATTTTTTATAATATGATTAGTTATTTAAACATATAGAGATTATAATTATATTTTGTAAACAATAACATATTATTTTTTTAATGAAGGTCAAACAGGTAAGCACTAATTACAAGCATTCATAATTATATCTGCTAATTTTTAAGATGTATAGATTATTTTATAATACTTTATCTGAATGCAGATAGAATTAAGTAGGGCAATAAAGTACTAAGACCAAAAGGTAATACTTGATCATAGTTGATAGTAATTTTCAAGAGATATTCAATAATTAAATTATTTTAATTACGGAAAAGTGTGTAATACATGAATATAAAAAATTAACATGTGTATACAAAATATATTAAAGCCTAAATATAAATCAAATAATGTTTAATAAATCGAGAGATTTCAAGAAATATTGTAAAGTTATTTGTTCATTTTAATAAGTGAGATAGTTAAAATTAAAGTTTGATTTTTATGTAAATAAACAATTGAAACAAAAGTGGTTTATATTTTTTAAAAACAAAACATCATTACTATATCAATCATCTTTGAAGTGAAAGACAATAAAGATATCAGTTACATAAAAAACAAAGATTTGTGCTTAGATCCTCGTGTTGCAGTACATGTCAAAACAGATATAATAAAAATTCAAAAAAGACTGTCTATTACATTTTTTAAATAGAAAATTTAATATCAAAATTTTCACAATAATTTTTCATTAATTTCAATAAGATGTGTCTGTCAATCATCAAGAAAAATCTTCTAAAACAACTTATTATACTGTTTTCTTGATATCTTAATTGGAGGTCTGGCATCAAAATTTCTGACAACTTACAATAAATAGTAAAATTTGCCTATTCAATCAAAATAAGTTTTAAATAGCTATTTAAAAATACCATATTAACAGATGACTGAATCAAATGTTATCAAAAGTTTAAATGCTTAATTAAAATCTAGATAATAAAAATAAAATATATATTTCAATTATAAATATTATGTTTTTCAATGTCATTGTTATAAAATCATTATTTTTTGATGATATATGTATTGACAAAGAAATAAAGTAGCTTTAAAACCACCACTATAAAGAAAGCCACTCCATGTCTCATTTTAATGAATAAGTAAAGAAAAATTACAACACTTTTTAGACTAATCAATTGTTACTTTAATTGGTTTTTTTATTTTTTTATTTTACCTTTTAGTAAAAAAAAATATTATACACATTTACATTCAATAATTGATATCTAATAGTGGTTTTTTATCAGACATTTATTTGATAAACAAATTCTAATCTTTCACTTGGATTTAGACCCTAGATCCTGAGCTTAGCAATTAGATATACTAATCCCTATATTACAAAACATACACAGTGAGGATGGCTGTGATAAATATTATCACCATTCAATTCTATTATTGACATAGTTGGTGATATACTGGTAATTCTAGCTATTTTAATATCAAATAATTAATATTGAAATATTTTGAATTTAAAACAATGTACATAAATTGCACTAACATTTATATGTTCATGTGTAAATCTTACATATCTATATATGTATATAATTAATGTATATAATTATGAATAAAGAATTCAAGAGTTCTTTATTAATCTTCATTACATGTACCAAAGTCTAGTCATCACACTAACCACAAATCAGAATTTCTTAAACAGATTTTATTTCCTTTATATTAAGATAGAAAGAGTAAATATATACTATTAGTAAATGTCTTCAATATCTCTTTTTTATTTAGTCATGTCCAAACAAGTTTTTAAAAAAATCATTAGTGTTGAGGTGATTAAAATCATAAATTCATAATATAATTATCTTGTGCCTAAAAACATCAAGATAATGAGAACATCCTTCGTCTTTTGTTATTCCTACTAGTTTACTCACTTTGAGAAAAAAAAATTGCAGAATGACAAATGTTTACTACTAATAAAGTTTTATTTTTATTAAAATAACTTTAATTATTTATTATTTACCATCTAGGAGAAAATATATTTATGGAGGCAATGACAAATAGATTAATTTGAGACAAGCTATGAGGTAAGAGTAACGTTTTACTGTATTCTGACTTTTCGGATAACTCATTACATTGCTTTCATGTGTTTTATTTATTTTCTAAAAAACATTTTATTTAAAAACAGAACTAGAAATAAAACAGTCCAAAAATACATGAACCTTTTACTAGTAAGAGTGAATTGAAAGTGGGTTGATATTAAAGTACACAAAGAATAATTCCATAAAGCACCATATTGAAATAGACAAGATACACAAATTAAAATTTTTATTTACAGATTTATAAAAGTATGTAAATTAAGTTTGATTTAAAATTCCCCAAATAAAAGCATATTGGAGAATAGGATACTAAGTAAGCTGACACTTGATCATTATTAATATCATTACTTGCCTTTTTCATATCAAAATGTTTAGTAAAACTCAGTTTTATGAACACCCTTTGAATAAGTTAAAATATATGAATAAATAAGAATTATTTATTTAATATAAAATTTTTAAATGTAAAAATTTTTA
This sequence comes from Epiperipatus broadwayi, assembly GCA_028023455.1. Lineage (NCBI taxonomy): Eukaryota > Metazoa > Onychophora > Udeonychophora > Euonychophora > Peripatidae > Epiperipatus > Epiperipatus broadwayi. The sequence continues at coordinate 137,781 of JAQFVV010012786.1, forward strand.
CCATTAAAGTATATATTTCAAACAAAACTAAATGAAATACAAATTATAATCTGGAAATTTTATGAAATAATAGATATAAGTGGATCCTGTTTCATTATGCCAAAATAAAAAAAGAATATCCAATGATTAAAGAAAATTGTAATTTATATTATGTAACTATGGGTAAATTATGAAAATTAAGAATCTGATTTTTAAAAAAACAGTTATAAAAGCTTTGATCAATAGTAAGATATTTTTGGAGATTCAAAAACATTGAGTGAAAAATAGTAATTATCATTTAGAGTTTATATCTCCTACTAATAAATAAAAAAAACATCTAAGCATTTAAAAATAAAAATATAATACTTTGCATAGCTAAGTGTTTCAATAAAACTTTTTTATTTTTAATGCTTAATAATATTTTTATATTGTGTTAATTATATTTTAGTTCTTTATTTAAAATATTTAATGTGTCTAATTTTTCCCTCATTTTTATATTGTTGAGAAAACTTTTTTTTATCATGTGTAAAAGCATCGGCCGGGAAGCGAACCCGCAAACCCGGGACAAGTGCTTGTAAGGCAACTGCACTGACCCCTCGGCCACCAACACTTGACTTTTATGCTTTTCTATATCTAATCACCAATAATGGATTATTAAAAATTCCTGATGTATTGCTATTTTTTTTATTAATTTATATTTCATTTTATGATGTAAATTTGATTTTTATTGTTATTCAACATTCTCAGAATTTATTATTTATTTTTATTTAATACAAATATATTTAAGAACAATGAGTAAAAAAATTAAAAACACATTGGAATCCATTGGTATGTGTTCATAGAGAAGAATGGAAAAAATCAGTTGGATGAATAAATAACAAACGAAGAAGTTTTGAAAAGAGTAAATAAAAAAGAGAAGGTTGATTGAGAAAATTAAAAATAGAAAGAGAAACTGGATTGTACATATATTAAGAAAAAATATAGCTTAATGAAAGATGTTTTGGAGGAATGATGAGTGAAGACAGGATGGAAAAGATTGATGTTGGATTATATAAAAAATGGTAAAAGTTACATGAAATTGAAGAACTGAGTAATGAAAAGAATAGAGTGGCAAAATGACGGAATTGGTGATATATATATTCTCTGGACCTATCCATGGAACAGAGTACTATTAGATGATGACAAATATGTTTATAAAATACAGCATGAAATAAACTTTTTTGATGTGCATAGTCATATTTGTCAGTCATGTGTAAACTTGATTTTTGGCAGGCTTTTTCCATTTTTGTTTTTCCCAATATTAGTTTTTCCCATTAATAATTTTTATTAGTTATTCTTTAGACTAGAGATTATCTTCTTAATAAATAACATTTCTGTAATGTAATTTTCAATATACCAGTCTAATGCAAAATAGAGACTGATTTCTATCCACTTTTAATACCTTGTGGATGGGTGCAATCATAAATATGATCACTAAGATGCCCATTTATTCTGAACCAGCACTCATCAGTTGATCTAGATTACAATCTCTTACACATATTTTTATTATTATTCAGTACATTTAGACAATAACTTGTAACAGTTTTATTACACTCACAACTTTGGCACAAAGCACTTGATGTATATATATTAATAATTTTATTAGTCATCTATTAGACTAGAGATTATTCATGTAATAAATACCATTCAATACACCACTTCTATGGAAAGTGGAAACTGGATTTTATCTTTTTTAATATCTTGTGGCAGGGAGTAATCATAAACATATGACCACAGACATGTAAAAAGAATGTATAATCCCCAAAATATACATTTCACATGTTTTTGGACATATGTTTATGATCACCCTCCTCCACAAGGTATTAAAAGTAGATAGAAACTACTCCCTACCTTGTGTGAGAATTGTGTAGTGAAAATTATACAACAGAAATACTATTCATTAGTGAATGATCTATAGTTTAATGAATTACTGACAAAAAATATGAATATACTTTAAGTGGTTTGTGTCAAAATTGTAAAGGCAGTAAGTTTTACATATCAATTAAACTGTAAATGGATATCTATATACTCTGAACATTGATAAAAATATATGTAGAAGATTATGATCTGGGCCAACTGATAAGTGCTAGTCTAGCACGAAATGTAAATCTTGGAGACTATACATCTTTTTTTTATGTCTTTAGTCATATGTTTATGATTACACACAATGTGTTAAAAGTAAATAAAAACTAGTTTTTACCTTGCTGTAAGAGTGATGTAGTAAAAATTACATTGCAGAAATGTTATTTATTAAGCAGATAATCTCTAGTTTAATGGAGGACTAATAAAAATTACTTTAATCAAGTGGTTTGCATCAAAGTTGTGAGGGCAGTAAGTTTGACACATCAATTAAACTGTAGTAAATGGTTATCTATGTATACTAAAAAATGATAAAGATATGTGTAACAGATTATGATTTGGGCTAATTAATGAGTGCTGATTAAGCATTAAATGTGTATCTTGAAAAACATACATTTTCCCACATATCTTTGATCATATGTTTATGGTTAAGGTGTTAAGTATAGATAGAAACTAGTCCATATCTTCCATAAGAGTGGTGTAATGGAAATCACATTACAGAAATGTTATTCATTAGTTTTTCCCATTACAGAAATGTTATTCATTAGTTTTTCCCATTATCTCATAATCAATCTTAAATTAAATTTTAAAAATGAGATCTAAACCTGCTCTTGCTCTATGATTAAATGTATATAAACAAGAAGATGAAACTTCACTGAACTTAATCTCTGTATCTTTCATACACTCTCCTTATTTGTTATATTATGTTATTAGCATTTAAAAATCTATCTTCATTATCTAAAATATTACTATCATTTTATTAATACTATTACTTTTCAATAATAAGTTGTTTTTTTATATTTAAATCTGTTTTAACAAACTTTTTGATTTCACTCTCAATTTCATCCTGAACAAAAATTTATACTAGATGAAACTTTAGACATCATAAAAAATTGAAACAATTCATTCTACAATAAAAGCTCATTCAGCCTTTCATAAAAAAAAAATGTTAGTCTTTCATATTACTTCCCACAGAAAAAACATAAAATTTGTACTTTAGAGTGACCATTCCTTGGTAGATATGTTCTATAATTTTATTATGTTCCCAACATTCTACTTTCCCAGGAATAAAAGCACAAATGTTCTATTTTATAGTTTCATCATTAAAATATAATAAGAGAGATAGTTATTTTCAATTAATCAAAATTACAAATAGGACTTTAAGTAACAATTATCTATCAACCTACATTGCTTGAACATGACAAATTGAGAAAAGTGTTAATACTATTTTAAATTTTGTTATATATTTTTTTAAACTTCAATTAAATTTAATAATATAAAAATAAGAGCAGATAAAAATTAAATTTAATTAATCTAATTTTATTTTTATATTCTCATATTTTAATATATTGCAAACAGTTTCATATTTGACCAGCTATCGGACACAAAAATAGTATTTTATATTGCATGTGATTTTAATCAGTCTTTGTTTTGTACCTATGTGTGGGTCAAATAATTAAAGTCAGTGGTTTCTGCTTTTTATTTGTAATTTTTTATTGTTATAAAGTATATAGATTCATAATAATATATTTAAATATGATTTGAAATTGGTATAATATTTTAAGTTAATTTAATTATAATTTAACAAAATTATTCAATATATTTGATTTCTTTATATTCAAATATTTTCTGCAATATAAATTGTTTTTGTTTACAAAAAGGAAAAATACTCTTTACAGATTTAACATATGCATTAAACAGGCTATATTTTACAAATATTATCTTTACAAAATGGATTACATAATAAATTTAGTTGAGCATTGTACATATAATGAGGTGATGTTAATGATAGCTGATTACAAATACCAATGCTTTCATCATTTTATACTCTATGCAAAGTAAAGAAATCAGAAATTATCTATTTATTTATTTAAAACAATAAACAAGAGACACAGACCTAGAATTTTATTCTATCTGGACAAATACAAATATGTATCGATGCTAAGAGAAGCAAATAGTTACATCTATTGATTTTATTATTTTTTTTGAAGGTGAGACTATTTTTCAAAATTTTAAAATTATATATATATATTTGTATTTTTTATTTTCTGCTCGGTCAAAGAAAGACATTTCTCTGTTTTAAAATGAAATAAAAAAGGTTAATCAGTATCACACTATTGCATATAAATAAGAAGTATCAAATAATAAAAATTATTTGAAAATAATAAATTTATTAGAGAAAAGTCTAGCAATAAACTATTTAATTTTTTATTTTAACTTGAATTTTTTTTTTATAAAATATATTATTTTCATTTTTACATTTTGTTATTTCTGATGTTATAAAAAATAATTATTGCAATGTTTTGAAAAAAAATGTGTTAATTTTTTGATTTAGTGAAACTGTGGTTGTAGCATATACATTTATTTACTCGAATCATTAATTGTTGAAAAAATCATGTGACATTTGAGCCCTCTAGTAGTACATAGAGCATTTAACAAATCCATTAATTAATCCAAACTGGATTTTTTTTTGTTTTTTACTTAAGGTTTTCAGATACAATATATTTATTAAACAAAATACACTAGACTAACTCTACAAAATTAAAAATGCCTCTATAAAATTAAAAAATAATTCCATTGCTATAGCCAGCTTATTTATATCTTCTTCCACCATCTTGAGTAGCAATACAATATCAATATTTAAATCTCATTAAAGTCACATAACAGTAATGTTCATACTATTGTGTGACTTTAACAAGATTTAAATATTAATGTTGTATTGCTACTCAAGATGGCAGAAGAAGCCATAAGCTGGCTATAGCAATGAAATTATTTTTTAATTTTATATAGGAATTTTTAATTTTGTAGAGTTATTCTAGTATATTTTGTTTATTATATTTATATCACTTGCCATTATATATATACAGAAAATGCTATGAGCACAGTGATTTCTGATAATCATATTATCATCAAATAGTACTACTTATAACATATATTAAAACAACTAGCATCACCAAGTGGCTTTAAAAATGTAATTATTTTTATTAATTCACAATTTATATTACTATTAAATTGGGTTAATTTTTACTTTAATGTTAGATAAAAAAACTGCATAAAACAATTTTGAATAAAATAAAACAACATTATGGTGTATAATTTTCAATATTTAATAAAGAGGCAACTATGAAAATAAATAAATTTAGTATAAAATCTTTATTTCAATTAAGTATGGTATAGGATTATAAACTAATATATTGATTATATCTCACTTAAAAAACACTAAATTATTTCAACTATATCATCAAATATTGTATAGTTAATAAATATCTGCAATTTTTAAATTCTTTTTATTTTAATAAACAAAAAAAAATATAATGTTATATGCATCTCCAAATAATTCAATATTACATTTAAATATTTAATAAAATATAATACCAAATAAACAAAAAATAAATTCTTATATTTCTTTAACATATAAAATAAATAATTTTATGCCAGTTTTTTTATAATTACGTAGTAGTTTTAAAAAACAACCAAACTCATATTTATTTTCTTATTGATGTAAAAATTGGTTGAGAAATATTAAGCTTTTGCATCACTACTCTCTTATTATAATAACTTATATAGAATATTTATAACTATGTATAGAGCTTATTTATAAGTGTTTCGTTATTTTATCATAAAAACTACACTACAATTTAACAAAAAGTAAATTGTAATAAATTACATCAAATGTAAATCCATTGTTAACATTGCAATTATTTTAAAAGACATAAATACATGTACATGTTACTAATTTAGCATGTATGTATAATCATTTTCTCAGAAATTATTAGATTTCAACATATGTTTATTTATGTTTACAGAATTCATGAATATCTATAACTGTTTATTTTAAAAGAAAAAACTATTAGTCACAAAGTATTCTGGCGAGACTTTTATTCTACTGGTTAAAAAATATTATAGTCGTGATTATTTTTTTTTTGTTTACATTTTTCTTGTTTACATTGTATCATGTTGATAGATATCGTGTAAAATTATGATCATTATTAATTTCAATTATTATTCATTCATAGTATGCAGCAAACTTTCTTATCTTTTCATCTCATATGTTATATCTATTTAGATTTTTTAAAATCCAGTTCAAGACTTCAATTGTCAATTGATTTTCATATTTTTTAGCAATAGTCAGCTCAATTTCTTTTCAGTTTTTAATTTTCTCATTGATGATTAAAACTGCCGATTTGATTTCTCAAAATTAAAAAATCAAAAATCAATTTTGGAGTTACCAAATATGATTTTAAAGAAGTAAACATAACACATAGTCCCAAATTTATTATAATAACAAATTGAAATTTTAAAAATTAAAAAACATTTTTTTATATATGTGTATGTGCATTATTCTTCAAACTTCAAATACAAAGTTTAATTTTGTTATATAAAAAAGAAAACATTAAAAAGTGCAATTGTAAGTTTATTAGAAAATTGCTATCTTGGTACTTTTTAATACATTCTAAAAAAAAAAGAACAATAAATCAAGATGATTAATGCTTCTAGAATCAGAATGTATTATACCTTAGTATCAGCTGTGAGAACATCCAACCTGAATAAAAGAAAAGTTTTATGTATTTTAAAAATAAATTTGTTGTGCATTAATTTTACACATGAGATTTTTGTTTTTCTCATATATATATTATGTCACACAGTATTAAGAAAACTATATTTTAAATATACATTTTGTTTTACCATATTTTTTAATTAACTGCTAAAACGATGGGTCTGATGCACGAACGAGAACACCTCTCTCCAAATCAATTTATCTTATGCTTATTTTTTAATTTCTGATAACTACTTTCCATTCTCCTTAAGATCATCTACCCTTGTTTTCTACCTTTTTTTTTTCTTTCTCAAATCCTTGCAGAAAATCTTGTATAAATGTTTTGCCTCAAAATAGATATTCAATCAAATTTTTTTTTTCATAATTTCTTCTAAATATAATCTTTATATATTTACTTTTAACATTTCTACACTGCTAATCTTATTTTTTTATTCTTTTAAAATTTGTATTTTTTTCCTATTTTAATTTTTGTTCACATTTCACAAAAATCTCCTGTTTTTATTAAAAGTCCATTTAACTATCACAATTATCAATGAAATTATTATTATCTCTATCATCATAAATCCCACAGCTTTAATATTTAAAATTATTAATCTATTTTATTTCTTAATTCTAATGTTTACTTTTTGTTTTAACATGGATTTTCACTTGCTTTTATTTTATTTATATTTTTCGAAAAAAAAAAAAATTCTTAGATAACTTATTGTTAAGGTTGTCCTCCCTATCCAAGTTCTCCTTTATTATCAAAAAGTGTAATGTAATATATCCTTTTAAATCCAATTCTACATCCATTGCTATCAAATTAAACTTTAATTTGATAATCTATAGAATATACATTTAAAAAGGTATTAATAACACATCTGCATCAAATTTTAATTATATTTATTTCTTTAGTAAAAAAAAAAGGATTAATTTAAACAAATGTTTTCTAATCCATATACAGATTACTTCATAAATTCTTTCTTTTGAATCTATGCTTTTTATTTTTAAAATATCTAGCAATATAAATAAATTTATTCTATCAAATGTTTTTCAATTGAACAACATCTTATGGTTTTTTCATAAGTTTATTTATACATTTTCAAGAGCAGTTCTTTTCAATCTACTTCAGAACTATCTACTGTAAGCTTGAATAATCTATGAACACCAAATGGCATAGTGCTAAAATCTCCTCATTCCAAAATATTAACATCATTTCTATTCTTCATGAACTTCTCAACAATAGTTCTTAATGATGTAATTACATCTTTTGTTCCTCTAACTACCATAAATTTAATCTCCCCATTTAATACAAACTGATCTAATTAGTTGATAATCTTTCTAATTCAACTGATATTTCATCAATTCAGTATGATTTAAAGCTTTTATAACTTCTAGGTTTATTAGCATCTACCTAATTTTATCTTCCAGTCACTATAAACAATAGTTGTTATTGTTATATAATTTTTTTTAATGCATCCACTGTATTTTATTAATATGTTATAAAAAAATCAAGTCAGATGTTACATGACTTAATTTAACAAGCTTGTATTTACAAATGTTATATATAGAGCTCACAAAATAAGCGCTTAACAAACTTCACAGAATATCCTCAACCCCTGACCAGTTTCTGCTACTGGCATCATCAGTAAGGTGCCAGGATATTCAAGCATTAGATTAAAAATACTAAGACAAGCCCAGCACTCATCTAATAGTATAAATATTAAGTAGAAAATCTGAAAATTTCAGACATCCATATGTCTTCCAATCCAGCTATCTAACTTAAATAGCCATATGGGACTCAACTAAGTTCAGATACACCAAAACCTTAATAACAAAAAATAAAATTACAAAAAAAAAATCAAGTCAGATGTCACATGACCTAATTTAATAGAGCTCACAATAAGCTCTTAACAACCTTTGTAGAATATCCTTAACCCCAGACTGGTTTCTGCTACTGGCATTGTTAGTGAGATGCCAGGATATTCAAGCATTAGATTAAAAATCTGAAAATTCCTAATTTTCTATTTTATAGTTGTACATTAGATAAAATTTCTGGAGCTTGTCCTGGTATTTTTAATCTAATGCTTGAATATCCTGGCATCTCATTGACAATTCCAGTAGCAGAAACCAGTCTGGGATTGAGGATATTCTGCAAAGCTTGTTAAGAGCTTACTTTGAGAGCTCTATATAATAACATTTATTAATATGTTATTGTTTTTTTATCAAATAATAATTTATTCATGTGAGTCTGCTTTATATATTAAAGCAGACTATACTTTCTTTATCATTGTTTTATAATCTTTATTTTCTTTTTAAGAACATTAAACATTTTAATTTATTGTTAAATTTTATATATATATCTAATTTTATCTTTATTTTTCTTTTATTTTATTTCAGTAATGCAAGTGTTGTTGTTTTTTTTTGTATCTTGATTTTTCCATAATCATTTATTGAAATATCTTTTAAATTTTTTTGAATATTTTTTATCTTTTATTTTACTTTATTAATAATTAGTTTATTACTATTTATAACTATTTTTTATTTTAAAAAATTGAAGTTTTTGTATAGAATTTTTTTTTTAAATTTATTAATGATCTTTTTTTTTTTTTTGTCACATTCTTTTTACTTTTAAAAGGTACCATCAATCTAAAATTATTAAATCACTATCTGGATCTTTATCAATTTCTAGGTTGCATTCAGATACTTTTAATCTACTTTGTATTTAAAAAGTCATTAAAATCTATTTTCTCATTTTATTTTTTCACCACCAAATCTTTTTTTATGATTTGTACCATTTTATATATAAAATCCATATTTTTTCTGTTGTCTGATTGGAGAATATATGAATGTTTGTCCTATGTCACATGTCAATTTCACAACCACTATGTTTTTGCAAAGAAAGTAATTCTGCCATTAAATAAAAAATGCTGGAAAAAAAATCAGTACATGTGCTTTTAACTACAGAGATATATTATATATTTTGCAAAAAAAGTTTCTAGACAACTTATTCTTATCTTTTACTTTTTTTTTTGGATATCTTTATATATATATTTCTTATAATACTTCTTTCATATACACTTCAATGCAAACAAATTTTCTTAAAAAAATTTTTTATTTTCATTACAGTTTAAAGCAGACGAAGTTTGATAAGATCTGATGAAGACTGCTGGACAGTCAAAACTGTAAGGAAAATAAAGAAGTTTTTTTAAGAAAATTTGGTGTATATGAAAGAAGTATTATGCAGAAACAACAACAAATGCTGATTTGTAATTCAGCATTAAGGTGCTCCATGCTTTTATGGTCTTCAAGTCCCTAATGTAGTTCAGATTAATGAATACTTAGCAATTTTTAATAAAAACATATTTACATTAAATCTTTACAAAAAGTTGTTAAATCAACCAATTAAAAAAGATATTAAAAATATATTTAATAAAAAAATATTACAAAAACGACTGGCATTTTTGTATTCTGACATTAATAAACTGTAACTATTAATAAAGTTAAAAAATCTATTGCTGTTGTGACACTATCAAAAAATTGACAAAAAAAAATAATTTTTTTAGTTGAAGAGCACTCCAGTAAATATATTTTTATTCGAAACATTGTCAAATATAACAGGTATATTAAAAATGTAAATTTTAATTTAGCTTTATTAAAATTCAGAAATTTATTTACATAATATTAAAATGTGTTGTTTAATTTACATTAAACCTCAAAAAAATATTGTTAAAGCAATCAATTATTATAAAAATGATGGCTGAAAGTCCAGAATTTTTGTATTCCACCATAACGATAGTTTTTCAAATCAGTATACAATTTTCACATTTAAAATCTCTTATTTAATTTACATTAAAGCTTAAAAAAAATTAAAGCAACCAATTAAAAAACATCATGAGCCTTTACAAGGGGTGTATCTGGTATATTTATAATTACTATAAAATATTCTTTCCAAAAAATTAATCAATTTTTAATTCTATCATTTTTTTATATATATTATAATTTTTTACTCTGCCACAATGTTTTAATCTTTTAATATACAGCTACAATTAGGCCATGCAGAATACATAGCAACATACGAATTGTGTAGTATAAATATTTTTCACTATATTATGATTCAAACAACAAACTGCCAAATCATACAACAAAAATATTCTGAAAAACTTGAATACCAATTAAATTTATTAAATGTAAATTATTGAGTTTATTTTCAAAGCTGTCTAATTTCTAGACATCATTATAGTTGTCTAATTGAATAGAAATAATTAATCTTATATAATATTTGAAGAATTATCTTTATTTTTTCAACAATCTACTCTTTAATTAAATTTAAAGTTGAATTATTTTATATAATTTTATAAAATATGGTATTATATTATATTCCCTTTAACTTAATGTACACTCATATATAAAAATGTTTTTTTAAAATTAATAATCTTAAACAATGAATATAATTAAGTTAAGATTTAAACTGAACAATTTATTTGTCTATATAAATGACAAGTTTAAATAAAGTTTATAGTAAAATAAAATGATTTTTTAGCTTAATTGTTATTAAAAACTTTCTATGAAAATATATTAAAATGACAAAATAATTTGAATAATTAAATAATAGAGAATATATTAAATGCTTTTATTGGCCATGCACTAAAAAGAAAAAAAATTGTTTCTTCAAATACAATTGGGATTTTAAAATTTAATTTAAAATAAAAGCATGGGGGTCCAGAAATTTATTAAATCAATCTCTTGTTATAAAAATAGCTCTGACTTAATTAATTTCTGGACCCCCCCCCCCCAATGCCTTTATTTCAAGTTAAATCTAAAACCCAATTGTGATTGAAAAAAACAATTATTTTTCCCTTTTTATTGCACAGTTAATCAAAGCACTTAATATATATAAAAATTATATTATTTTTTAAGTTTTTAGTATTACCACAGTAATAAAAATGTAAAACTATATCATATTTTAAATTGACTGAACACTTATAGTTGATATATATATATATATATATATATATATATATATATATATATCACTAGATATTTCTCCTATAAGTTAAAATATATACTCCTTATGCATATATCATATTTGGTATGTGCACATACTAATGTATGTGCATATAAATGATTAAAAATATAAAATATTATTTTAAATAAAAAGTGTTTAACATTTTTATTTTGGTTGGTAATTAAAAAAATTAATGTATACTGTCACTTTCATAAACATTTTAAACAAATGTACAATTTTCAACAAGTTATATTGAACTTGAATATATTAAATATCAATTTTAAAGTGTTAAAAATATTATTAAATTAAAAAAATCTTTATACTATTTTCTAGATAGTTAAAAAATAAACAAACAGACTTTTCAGCTTCAATAAAAGCATTAAAAAAGATTATTTTTAAATTTTAATAATGTAAATAAAATAATTCCTGCTAAATTGCCATGATAAAACTGCTAAATCATCTTGATGACATGAAGTTTATGGCAAAAATAAATTCTTCTAGCTTAATTATTATTAAAAATATTATTTGTAATAAAATTTTATTGATACAGTAAATTAACTTTAAAAATTAAATCAATGCTCATCTTTTGTCTTTAATAATGTAATGTAAAAAATTATCATGTGCCAATTGGAGTGAAGAAAAAAATTATAAAAAATTCCCATTATAATATTATTAAAAAAAGCTAAAAAATTGAATCAGTGAACACCAATGATATGACAATGTTTTTGACTAATATGTGGATACAAAATGTTTCATATTAGTTTTTCTTATTTATTCAACATTTTTTAATGTTTTGAAAGGATTTTGTTATTAATTATTTGCACCCTTAACAGTGTTAATGTTGTTATTTTTTGCTATATACACAGTACTTAATAAATTTAACCATCAGCCAGAAAAATGGAGTTATAAAACTAAAATAAACATTAAAGCTAGAGAGTAATAAAATGATTTCTTAGTTTTGAATACAGCATGCCTTTTAAAATTAAGGATGAAATTAAAATTACACAGGATAATGAAAAGAATTTTCAGATTAAGCAGTTTCCATTGTAATGTAAAATAGATAGAAGCTTACTAATACAGATTAACTACATGGAATTATTAATTTAATTTCTTTTAGACTTTTAAAATTAAATTTTAGTTATAAGATAGTATAGGGAAATGGAATACAATAAGTTAATCTTAATGCAATTTTATACTTACATTTTTGATTATTTTTGTTTAAATGGTTATATTGGATGGCAACATTGCTCTGCAAAGGGATACTAAAACAGATTATTTTTAAATGCATGCATACTAAATTAGTGAATGAAAACATTATTTAGTAAATGTGTTTCTGGAATAAGTTATGTTTACTGTATTCTTATGTATATGAAACTGAAAAATGTATTTGAAATTGTTTTAAGAAGGGAAAATTAACATAAATATTTCTATTTTTTCAGTCAACAAGACAGATTTAACATATATATCAAAATAATTTATTAATCTTTGAAACTTTTTTAAATATAATATTCACAATCATTCATTTACAGGAGAGTTACTTATCAAATTATCCTTTGTTTTTATACTAAGATACACCTCTGCATCATTATACCTATTTTTTCATCCAATATAAATTACTCATACTTTTTTTCATCACAATCCATCTTGTCTCACACAGTTCTATGATATCTATTGTTTTCCTATTTTATTTCTCACAATAATAAACATCACGTTTTATAAACTATTTTTACAATATTTTCAGTTGCATATTTAACTATTTCTATCATCTAGAATTCTAGATGAATTGTTAATATTTTTTAGAAAATTTCAAACTTTACTTATACTTTTACAAATAAATTTAGCTTTTAGTAATAATGCACATAATAGTATAAAACATAATATTTTGAGTAGTAGTAATAGTTTCTTTGCTTTACTTGTTCTTTTACCTGATGATAGGCAACTATTCTATCAAACTCACAGTTGCCTTTGAGAATAATCTAGTTAATTATTTCCAAATATTGTGTTCCACATTTACTTATGTGTTATTACTAATAGTTTATGTATACTTTTGTAAATATATTCAAGTTTAAATTTTTTAAATAAAAACATTTAACAAATTAATTAAATAATGGAAATTATTCAGTTTATAACTATCAGTAAAATGCAACCATTATAAACTTTCAGACAACTGTATCTTATAATATAGACTTTAATTTCAATGGTCTTTATATCAAAAGAAATAATCTGTTAATCAGTTTGATATACTAAAGTAATTCTTATGGAATACACAACTGCTGAAATACTTTTGTTTTTTAAAGCAATTTTAACTAAAGTTACATCTCCCAAAATCGAACAGCACCCCTCTCCCCTATTACATTATTACTTGAACATTAAAGTTTTATCACTTTTTTAGATTTTTCTAAGTAATGTCTAAATGGTTGTTGACTATATCTTATTGTCACTTGAGATAATTATAGAATCAGACTGGTTTTTTGCTTATTGCATGAAAATGAAATATTTCAAAATAGAAAGATAGTCTTCACTTAGAACCTAGAACCTACTTTTTTTCTTATTATTCTCTCACAATCTATGAGAATACTCAGTAACAATTTAGAATGCTTATTCATATGGCCAATTTAAATATAGTTGACATCAGAATATTTTTGCAGAATTTTTTGACTGATTCTTATCTGAAGTAATTTTATATAATATTGAAAATCATATGTAATGGTAAAATTTCATTAATAAGGTTGAAATCAATCTATAATCAAACAAATATTTTGCTTTAAATTAATCCTTTGAACTATTAAAAAAGTATTTTATTACATTATATCACAAACTGTAGACATCAATATTTTAGAACAAGGTGAAATTATATATAATATAAATATTATAAGTGGGATTTAAAATGTATATTTGAACTAGGTATAATCTTTAGTTTAATAAATGATTAGTAATAATCATTAATATATTTACATAAAGTGCTTTGTATCAGTGTTATGAGTCCAGAAAGTTTGACACTTGTAATCAAACAACAGTAAATTACTCTCTATATAATATTATAAAAAAGATAAAGATATTATGCAAGATATTGTGACCTAGCCCAATTGATGGCTGCTAGTTCAGAATTAATACACATTTTGTGAATCATTGATTTTTTTACATATTTTTGGTTAGAAGTTTTTTAGAAGTGTATAATGGAATAGGAGATATGTATATTGAAGTTAAATTTTGATGTGTCTATGTAGATCTTAGTAATGAAGAGAATGTTTCTAAATGCATCCATAATGAGAGAATTTGATCTGACTTTGGAGTGATTGATAGTTGTTATGTGATTGAGTTAAGGTGAAAGACACACTGATAAAAATAAAAAAACTTGGAAAGATGTAAATAGATATATAAAGAGAAAAAACAAAAGCCTTTTCAACATCCATGTATAGAAAAGCAATGGAAAAAAACAGTATTCATCGGGCTATTAAAAACTAGCACTGAAAAAAACATTTTTTTTTTGTTTTACACTCTATGTAGATTTTTTTTAGATATTTATCTACTAATCATTCAAATTAGATAGCTATCTGGGTTCAATATAAGTAATTTCCCTAAACTTTCTTAAAGTTTGTAAAAACTTCAAGTTTCACTAACTCTATCACCTGATTATGATCATAGAAAATGGATGCAAGATTACAGATATCATAATCTAAGGACCATGTCCTTGATAAACTTGTGCATTAGGTTGTTGAGTAGTTTGGTTTATATAATTAATAATATAGCATTATGTATATTGGATTTCTTTTTCATATTTGTACTACTAAAGCATTTATTTGTCTGACAAATAATGTTTTAAGTAGATGTATGACTTAAAATTTTAAATATAAAAACATATAACGAAAGAAAATATTATAAAAAAAAGACATCTTATAATCTTTTGATATTTCAAACAGAAGAATATCAATTGTTAATGGATGAAAAAAAACAAAAACAAATAAAAATACAAATTCTGGTTACAGAAATGCAGAACATTCAAAGGCAAAAGAAAGTATCTTTGTAAACTTTCATAGTCATTTATTTCAATCATTACCAATCCATGACATTCTATTTCTTTTATTCATACTTTTTTTTCAGCATTTTAACACACTTCATTATTTCATTCATTAATCACACAAGAAAATTCTTTTTAGGATTTTTATTACCTATCAGGACAAGTTTAAAATTTCAACTATCCATTGATTATCATCTTTTATAAAAATATCTCCAGCCTTATGCCATTTCAATTTCTTGAATCTTTTTATGATGTTAGTAATATCTACTTGTTCCCTTAAGTATGCATTTTATTTTTAATCTCTCCATACAACTCCATATCCAAGCTTAATATTATAATTAATTTTATCCATTATATTTTTATCTGAATTAGTAATTTGATAAAAATATTTATAATTGTCAACTTTTATTATATTCTATTAATATTTGATTTCTTCTTTTGTAAAATTCTGTTAAACAATGCTTTAGTATTTTTAGAATTTATCTTTAATCCGAATTATTTGGTTCTAATTGATAACTCCTGTAATTTTTCATAAGGCTCTGAAGTATTATTTGCAAAAAGTAACCATATCATCTGTAAAATCTAATCTCCATTTATTTTTATTCCCTTAGCTTCCCATTTTAATTCACAAAAGACTTACTAAACAGTTTCTTTTGTCTATATTTTATAATTGTTAACTTTCTCAATATCCTATGATTTAATCACTGTTCTTGCATTTTGATACTTATTTTTTAAAATTTCATTATCTTGTATCTATATCTGGGTGTTCCAAAGCTTTAATCATGATAGAAATATTTCTGGAGTCAAATCCTTTTCAAAATCTAAAAATTTCATATATTTTTCTAATTGACTATGAAGTGTATAATGTCTGGTTGATATTACAAATTGTTTTTATTTCTATCATTACATTTAAATCTTTTGATGTATAAATCTTTTATTTTGTTTACTGTCTTTCATTTTGTTTTATTTATTTTATTTTTATCACAATATTTTATTATCTTTACTGGGTAGCAGCAATAAAGATATAGTTTTAATAATAATAAAGAATAGTTTTAATAACAATTGATTACGATCATCTCCATTGCAAAACATCAGTCATTCTACATATTTGAAGACAATCATAAATGAGTTACATGTATTGCATTGAAAATTTTATGAAAATGTGGATGATAGTAAAATATTTACATATATTTATTTGAATATATCTACAATATATATATATAAACACAAACATCTTTAATAACTAAGATTATATATACCTTTATATATTTGAATACAAACACATACACAAAGCTCCAGTGATAGAATAGGCAAGTAAGTACATGCAAGAACTTTGTTTGACTGAAAAGAGGGCACACTTTATGTTGATGGAAAATTATTTTAACCATTTTAAACTAATTCAAAATTTATTTTTATCAGTGATTATGCAAGATTTACTTATTCACTGAGACCAGGAGCATATAAGCTATTCTCTTTAATGGAGAGAAAAAACATTGCCAAATTTATATCTCTGCACTTATATATACAAATAAATATATCTAAAAGTGTGGATAAGCCTTCCTTATAAGCTTCATATTACAAATAACATTAGGAAATTTGTGCTAATATGTACACAGTGTTAGATCCCTGCATTCTCTTAATAATTTGTTGAACAATACAAAAGACAAGATATATGTGGAGGGAGCATTCAGGTGGTCTATAAAATGACAAGTATTTAAGATCCACATTCTATCAAAGTCCTGTTAAAAGTAGAACAGCTTAGTTACTGACAATATGCCCTCAGTTGAGATTATTCAAGTGAAAAATATCTTATGGAATTACAATTGCAACAAATTGGTTTCATGCAAAATTGGATTGTTTCTTTCCGAGATATAGAAGATAATAAAGCCAATAAATATCACATGATCACCATGCTTTCTCTTAACTGTTATTAAAACAAATCCAAGGCTCCTCACTGATGAAGACCACAAGCCAGAAACTAGTCTGAGGATATTGGATGAGTAAGCACTAGATGGGGATTTTATGCACAAGCATTTTGGCATCCATTGATTACTCTGGCTTATACTGAGTGGCACAACATATAGAGAATTTTGCTGTTTTAGATATAGATGTTATTCTTTGTCTTGATGGCATATTAATTATGGCAGTGAGAGAAAGTGAATTATTGGCATATGTGTTAAAAAGTTTATTTGAGGTAAAAAATGAGTACAAGGTTAAATGCTCGTAAGTGTATTTAGTCCACTATGAAAATTAGGTTTTTAATATGCATAATTAATGCTAAGAGAAAGTATCCAAACTCATTGGGTAGCAAAAATATCCCAAAACCAAAGACTGTTAAAGACTTAGACATTTCTAGGCTTGTTTAATTTCTTTGTGAGATTTTTGAAAGGGATATTGCATGTTATCATGGTGCCAATTAATAATGCAAACCATCAAGTATCTGCTACCTTCTGAGTAATTACTATTTCATTATGTCTTAATCAGGATGAAATTATTATCATTAACACCTCAGATAATGGCATAGATATAGTTATATCACATAACTTCTATGGAGATTAATGGCTATTGCTCACGGCTTCAAAATGTCAATAGCTTCAGAGTAGAATTACAAGCTCCAGTGGTAATATATAGTTTGAAAAAGTTTCATTAATATATTTATAGGTGTGAATTCAAAATATATTTGATAATGTGAAGGAAATTCCAGAACATGCCAATCAGATAATGAGTCACTGGATTAATATTTTAGCCACATATAATTTTGAACTAATATATAAATCTTATAAAGAATTAGTCATGTGGATGCACTAAGCAGATTATGACTTAAATGTTAATCTGAATATAAAATTACAGAATTAATTGTATAAACTCCAAGGAAACAATACACCAGATGACATAATAGCTGGTAGATAGACCAAATGAAATGCTGGTTACTAAACTTTACTACAAGAGTATGTATATCTGTAAAACCTGTAAAAATTGCATGTTAGCAATAGACTGAGTACATATATCTCCAGAAGGCAGAAAGTATTATGTCTTGTTACATAAAGGACATCTGGGAATTGTAAGGATGAAGGAGTTACCACAGTTTTGTTATGGGGTCCAAACATGAATAAAGAGATTGCCTAGATAGTTAAATGTTGTGAGGACTTCCAGTCTATTGCTAAGATGTCACTGAAAAATTAGAATCTTGGACAGAAGCAACTCAAGCATGACAGATAATCTATTTAGATCAAGCCAGTCCATTTAATGACAACACTTTCTTAAGACCTATGGATTTGTACTCTATATTAATAGAATATAAAAGTATTAAAAATACAAGAATGGAAAATACTATGAAAGCTTTGAGCAAAATATTCATGTATTATGGATACCACAGATCTATAATCTCCAATAACTGAACTGGTTTTATGTCCACTCTATTCAAAAACTTTTCAGCTACTAAGGGGATATGCCATATATTGACATCACTGTAACATCCAGAGTCTAATGGACTAGTGGAGAAAGCTGTATAGTATTTGAAAAATATGTTAAATAAGACTGTTTACAATAATATTAATAAAGCTTTAAATAACACTATGTATTATCTACATTTCATATCCTATGTGTCTGTGAAAAGGATTCCGGCAGACATGTTAATGTTTCAAAAATTGTGAATACATTTGCAGTGCAAATCCCATATAATTGTACATCAAAGCAAAGCCATGTAGTTAATGAAAATTACAAACTTAATGATGCTATTTAGATGTGGGACATTTTGAAAAGAAAATGGTTTTCCCAAGTAATAACTAGCATTATATCAAAACATTTATAAGAAGTACAGACTCTTAATGGTAGACAAATAAGAAAACACATAAACCACTTGAGAAATTGTCATCCTGGGTCATTACAGTAAGTAAATGGAATGCCCATTCTATGTTTAATGCAGTTGGTACTTCCATAAAACAGAATGAGCATGCAAATGTTTCACTACAGCTATCCAATTTAGTTTAAGCCAGTGAGAAGTACCTGATTGACATGGACTTACTTGAATAGAATAACTCATCTGATTAGATACCTTATCAGAAGTAGATTCTCCATCTTTGCTAAAAGAAAACTACTGATCAGAAGGAGAGGACAAATTTACCTCTGTCTAGAGCTCTTCAAAATTTTAGAAACCTATAAGAATACAAGATTATTTTATGTAAAGATTATCTAGAGTAAATGGGTGAATTGAAATAGTTAGAGTGTGGGTGTGTTGATATATGTATCTATGTGTACTGATTTATTGTAAATGAAATTGTTACTGCACAACACTTTGATGATTCAATGATTCATCCCTGGGGTATTCTCTTTAAAAAATTAACATATTTTAACATGTTCTGAACTCTGTTAAATACATAATAATTAATTCAAAGTATGAATAAGTCACACAATATAAAACTTCAGATACAGTTAGTTGCATGGGTGCAAGAACCTTTGTAAAATGAACACAAAGACATGAGCTGTTTAAGTGTGCTTAAATAGAAATATTTGCACACATATTGTCAAAGATATTCTACAAATACAGACTATTTCCTCAGAAGATTAATATTTACTTTTTCATTCAATTATATATATATATCATTTATTATGAGTAAAAAAAACTCTTGCTAACTTTTAATTGTGTTCTTGATTGTTAATTATTTATGTGACCCTACTGGTATTTTGAGATATCCCAGCATTCACAGCGATTTATAAAACATATTTTACTTTGTTTGATTTTTGGGGTATGACTACTATTAAACATGAACACTGATATAAAAAAAAAGCTTAAAAAACACTGACTAAAAAATAATAATAAAATCTATCTCAAATTCATCAATTTCTTCACCGTTACGCTTATTCTATTATTTATTTTCAGTCTCATCTTGTTGAATATTATGTAAATGAATATTTGAAAATCTACTGACTTTGCAATTTAGACCTCATTGCTATGTTAACCAAGGATTTTATAGAGGTGTTTGATAATTGACAATGATATAATCCCAATAGAAAATATTGTAGAAGATATAGAAACAAACCTCCAGATATTCACTCTCTTTACATTTTTTTCTGTGGGCATTAAACTGTCTGCACAACTATGAATTAAGTCAGAGTTATGACATTGGGAAATGTTTTACTAAGTTGCCTAGGTCCCAATAAAAAGAAATATTGCTCAAGCAATCATACTTAAAGAATTTTATACTTTTTAATGGTAAGCATAATCAAAATTTAATAATAACTGGAATTTCAATAATTATGTTGAGATTGCATTTTTAAATATTTGAGAACAGACGTCAAATGTTTGAGGGAATATACTGGTGTCAGAATAGGCAGAAAATATTTACTTTTACTAAAAGTTATATACAACGATCTTTATTAACTAAACGAATCGACATCATTTGAAAGATACGACAACTTTTTACTGATAATGAACTTTGTGTGTGTGCTCTTATATAATAAGCTAAATATAAAATTAAACTTTTGTGATAAAAGACGTTTATTTAAATATCTTAAATATGCTGCATTTATATGCTATAATTTATATAAATATTAAATCCCGGATAAGAGGAAGTATATAATATATTGGATTTGTCAAAATTTCCAATATGTCCTGTGACAGAATAACAAGATCTTAAAAAAATTTTTAATGAATGTTACTCCAGTTTTATATAAACATGAGCAGATGGTTTTAGCATTTTTGTTGAGACTTAAAATTTGCTTATTTTACGTCCACTGTTATCCATTGGAAGTTTAAAACTGTTATGCAATTTTATCTCTATGCTCTACATCGTTTAATGCAGTGGTAAAATGGTAAATCTTAGAACTCAAGGTCCATGGATCACACTTTCAGTTGAGTCACTTCTGGTACTCCCATTTTTATGAATTCCTGGACAATAAACCGTTCAATTATATATTTAGCACTTTGTTTAACTCTGCTATTGCTTTTATTGTTTGTTAATTTTAGATTTAAGCATTCGATTAGTATTATTTTAAAATAATCGAACTTAAGCTATAGTTTGTATGTAGGTTCCCTCATAAAATTTAAAAATAAATGTGTTTGTGAGTTTGTGTTTAGAAAGAAAATTGTGATCTAATAAAAACATTTTAACATTGATTTTTATTCAGCTATAATATATTCTGTTTTTGTTTTTGTTTTTTAAATATTAAACTTTAATTTTATTCATTTTTATAAAAAAGAGAATGTATTTTTATTTACGATTTTGTTATGAGAATATTATTATCATTATTATTAAATGTTGCCAGGTTGAGCTAACACTTTAGCAATCACATAGCCAGTATGTTGTCTTTTCGTAAAATTATCACTATTGCATATTCTCGTAGTTTACGAAATCATTCTCCATGTAATTTATAATGATGATTGTGACTGACATGGCTGCAATCAGCTGTTGCTGACTTTATCCTATATTGCTACCATCTAATATAGATATTAGAAATAAGACATTAAGAAAAAATAAAAAACAAATACAAGAAATCAGGTATCATAAAAGAAAGTCAATAAAATTTTTAAAAAAATAAACACTTTTTTTTTTATAAAGTTGGCTAAATCAGAAATAAAATTCAGTCTAACTTCGACCAAAAAAAAAACAGAGATAAAATCAAAGGATAAAAAGATTATATCTAGCTAACTACATACTTTAAAATTAAAAAAAAAAATCTTGCATCTCACTGACTATGCTACTACATACTTTAAAATATGATATATCTTAACTTATTAGTTGTGAGCCAACATGGATATGTCGAGATTAGCAGAATAAAAAACCATGCATATATAGTATAATAAGCTAATTTTAACAAAAATCAGAATTACAAAAGCCAGTTTAAAAAAATAATAATATTAATATCAACAATAATAGCAATTTTAGTAATTAGAAAATTATGTAAGCATAACAGTGCCCTTAAGAAAATAAGATCAACTTTCATTACAATTACATATTTTAATTTAAAGTAAGAAAGAAAAGATTGACACCATTTATTGACCACTATCAGATGCCTAGCTGGATCGACTGTAATCATCAAAATAATATTTCTAAACATATCCATGATGTAAAAAGTTTTAAGCTTTACCTAGTCTAAACTCAAACTTAAAGAGATGGGATTAGCAAATAGATATTCTGACTAAATAGATGTGCTGACTATTATATAATAAGACCTATTTTTATTTATTTTGCTTTACAAAAACACAATCAAAAGAACTTTAAACATGATAAGTGGACTAATATAGTTACACATAGAAATGGGCCATGAAAACTAAAACTTATAATAGATGATCATCATTCATGACCAACACTATCATCATTTTAAGCTAATCTTGATATGCTTCAGGACGAATATATCTCCTTTGATTCTCTGATATATGGCCTCTCTTTTCCAGATTACACCAGTAAATTTTCTTATTTCATCCATCATTCTCGTGATTTTTTTTTTAGTTTTTTTTCTATTCTCTGTTATATTTTTGAATTAATATATCATATGTTCTATTATCTGCTAATAATATATAAAAAATTTGAATGTTGTTGAAATAGTACTGACTAAAAGTTTAAAATAATATTTTTAATTGGTGTGTTCATACTTTAAAATGTTACTAGAAAAAAACTATTTTTTATGTCTTTTAGAAAATAAACTACAAAGAATGATTCAAATAAAACTCATTTGTTCCATCAATAAACTTTCTTATTAGTTTGAATTCTTCACTAAATCTGTGATTCAATGTATGCAGCAATGTTATTATATTTGATACACATTGTCCAACTATCATAAATAACAGTGTAATAAACTTTTCATTTGATTAGAAAACAATTATTTGGTTAAGTATATATTAAGAATATTAATAATGAATGTCAGATATCTGCAAACTATTTTAAAAGATCTGTCATTGCAAAACAGCACATTTGATTTATAATTTAAATGTCCAAGGACGTTTGAAATTATGAGAATTTTTAAAATTTTTAAAATAAAAAAGATATGACCAGAATATCTAAAGACTTGGCTTATTAATATCAGTGATTATTAAATAACAATTTAATAAGAAGTGCTGTAAAAGCTAGTATACTTTTAATAATTATCTAATTCTTGTCAGTGAAGTTATATATAAGGATTTAGGGTGTTAATATTGTAACAGTCAAATATGTACATTTGCGCAACAAAACCTAGAACTCCGATAGATCATCCTAAGGCCGACCAGGTTTACGGTGGTGCCACGGCTCTGGTCTCACCTTAGTTCCTCTACCATTGCTCATAGACTTACAACCTTACAAATGACACAGTTGAGGTCACAGCAGCGTTTTAATCCCTAACGTGCCGGCAGTAGCTCAACAGTTGTACATAAGATGTGGAGCAATGGGTATTTGTATAACACATCTATATAGGTATCATGTGGCACACTTATCATTATAAATTATAAATAAAATTTCAATAAAACTAAAATTAAGTATTAATAAGTAAATAAAATTGAGTCGGTGAGCAAGACTAAGACAAGAAACTATATTAAATTTTAAATCAATTTAATAATATTAAATGCTAACAATTATTTAAAATTATAATAAATAAGCAAGGGTTTAATTTCACATGCAGGTGAATAAGGTATTTACAGTTTAAAAAGGGTTCACACGTAAGTGATGCTGTTTAGTAATAATTTTGAATGTACATGATTCACTGGTTTGGTTTACATATACACAGGTTATTTATTTAATAATGAATTTAGCTTCCTCTACAATTAATAATGTTTTAGAGGTTTTACATTTCCGTTCTATATATGCGTAACCTTATGTCACACGCAGGTGATAATACGCAAATTACAATGGTTTATTTGGCTTATGTACATATATTTCAATCACACGCAGGTGATAAAATAATTTTGCAGTGAATTTATACATGAGCTTAATATAAATTTTGATGCAGAACGATTTGAATTTACTCATGGGTTTTTATTTTCTATGCCAGGTTTATGCTATAAGGATTTAGATTTGCATATTAGTAAAAGTGACACTTAATTTAGTAAAGAACATAAATTATCATTAATTTACTTAGCACGAATATTTCAATATATTCTCTACACAGTAAAATACTACTTAGATTGGATTCTATATCAGATCAATGCTGATTTACTTATTTAAGTGGCGGGTTGAACTGACTAACGGAAGTTATATTTCAGATACTAGTGCGTATAGAAAAGCATATAACTTTTAAGTCTTATTGCGTCTCATATGTTCCTTACTCATGGGATTTTTACCAAGTAACAGTTCCCGAGGACTGATTCTCATTGCTGTAATGTAGGAGGCCATTTGGTTCGGCAGGTTGGACAATTTATAAAATATGGGAGTCTTACGCTCTATTTGAGTCACATGCTCCTTTTATGGACGAGGAATGTGGAGACTTACGCTCTGGATTGAGTCTCATGCTCCATGATAAGATAAGCGAGATGGGCTGGCGTGTACCAGACACCATCTAAAGTAATAATTGCCCGAACTAAGGTAATGATGCAGGGCGACGGTATGCAACAATTACAGAATTACAGCAAAAAGAATATACGCCGTAGCGTTTCGTAAGGAGACATATGCACCACTGACTAATAATCATTTTTAAAATTACGACGCTAAAAATCAAGTTTCTTTCATGAAACTATCCCATATCAGTTCATATTATAGTACTTTGAAATAGTACAAATAAAGGGAATTTATGGATCCAATCTATAGAGTTAGCTATATAGGCTACGACTTATTTAG
Source organism: Epiperipatus broadwayi (assembly GCA_028023455.1). Taxonomy (NCBI): domain Eukaryota; kingdom Metazoa; phylum Onychophora; class Udeonychophora; order Euonychophora; family Peripatidae; genus Epiperipatus; species Epiperipatus broadwayi. Next base: position 163,184 of record JAQFVV010012786.1, read on the forward strand.
CTTAAGGAGGATTTACAGCATATGGGGAATTAAAATATAAACATATAAATTTATGCTGAAGTTATATCACTTTACCTAGATATTAATTTAAAATATCAATTTAAAATGCAAATCTATTTTAAGGTGATGATACGCTTGTAATAACCCTTAATTGTAGACATATTATCCTTTCCAAAACAGAGCTTTTATTTCGTATATAATTATACGTCTTATATAAATGTGCGCACTTACATATATACATATGCGAGCGAATTTTTATTTAACACTCGCGAATAGTTTAAATTAAGAATAAAGCTCGGTTTTGCAATTTTATAGCATAAACAATATAATGTAACTAAATAATAATAATATTGGCATAGATAATCACAAGAAATACAATTTTAAATCATAATAAATTTAAATAAGTGAAGTTTGATAATTAATTGCTTATTTAAAAAGAGCAAGTAGTATACAGTTCGCTAAAACATGTTTGATTCGGTCTTTTAAAGCTATCTTAGAAATCAACGATTACGGATATTATCGTTGATTTGACATACAAATTATTATAGAAATCTTAAATATTATTTAAATTATTATAAAAATTAATTTCCACATTAAACAAATTGAAATAGATAGCATTTAATTATTTAATTTAAATCAATACGTAACCAAATCAAACTATATTTTGCGAGTAAACCAAAACATAAAATAATGCAATTTCATTAATAAAAGATGTGTGTGAATGCGCGTATTTTAGATCATAAAATAATACAGCTTAATTCAACTAAAATACGTTAAATCATTTAACATTTTATCTCTCAGGTTTAAATTATAATTTTTATAATCACAATCAGTTTACACTTAAGTTTAGACTCCTATCATATTTAAAATCAGGCAAGACTTAGGGTTTAATTAGTTATTATTATTATATTTTTAGGTGACTTTTTAAATTAAGTTTGTCAAATAAAATACATGTTTTAATATGGCCATTAGTTTGAAGTTAAGCTAGCTTTTGATTGAAGATTTTAGATGAGAAGAATATTTACCATTTGAGCTTGGTGTTTCTTCTACTGTGGTTTCCTTGGACAGCGAGCATGTTTTCACGGTGATCTGCTCCTCTTCTTGGCTTAGATGGTTCTTTGCCTGTCAGAAGGCTAGGTTTGACGCCTTTCTACTCCGACATTTTATTAATTTACTGTATTTTAATATTTTTTTCTTTTTACTCTTTAGAAAATTTTTATTGAGTGCCTCCAAAGGTGGCTGCTACCTCTTTTATACCATACTCCCCCCCCTTTCTTTTTCATTACTGTATTTTCCAAGAATTGTTTTCTTGGCTGTCTTTTCCGAGAATTGCTTTCTTGGGATGTACGCCAGTGGTCAATCACCATGGGAGCCTATTGTTTTTAATTTTAAATAGGTCAAAATTTGCGATTCTGAAACAGACAGATCGGAGAACCGATCTTCGTTTCAGGTGTTTTTATGTACGGTAATTCAAACTACTGTTTGCCCGCAGTGAGATTTTGTCTATTTTAAGTTAAAATATAAATTAGTTATATATTCTATAGTTTATAAATAAATATGTAAAGTTTCCGTATATAAATGTCACAAACCATGAATAATATTCGTGTGTGCGTGGTTTGTGAATTTATATCATTTAATTTAAAGTTTCAGTGCGGGCGTATTTGTTTTAAATTTTAGTTTTAAAATTGTATAAAGTCGTTTAAAAATACTGATCAAAAATCACATTCCTTTGATCAGTGTTTTAATTAAAATCTAATTGCACAAATGTACAAAGCAATTAAGTTGTATTCAAAATTAGTAAGGAATTTTTATATGTAATTACTATGTCAATTTAAAAATAGCGTATTAAATTAAAAGATTGCTAAAAACAGATAATTGATTGTTGGTCAAGCTTGATGGCTGGAGGCTAGAGAAAGTAGGTGGAGCCTAAAACAAAAACAAGTCGGAAAGGTCAGCAGTGGCCATTGGAGAGAAAAACTTACATTCTAACTTTTGTCGTGTTTGAGAGAGGTAGTCTTGAGACAGCACAGCAGTTGAGAATAATTCAAAGATCTTTATTAAGAAGTTCACCAGTGAATCGCAATGTTGATGGGCTAAGTGCCAGGAGCTGGTCTCTGCCCCGCCAATATGGATCTTCGTGCCGCTGTCTGATCATGTTTCACGTAACTCACAATTTCCAGCTTCCAATCTCCAAATTGACAATGCCTTGCAAATAACTTTCAAAAATGCGCGCCTACGTTCAAGCCAAGCTGGATGAAGAAAAAAGAGTAACTCTGTTACACGAACTTTAACTTTCTTCCGAGCTTAATGTTATCAATCAAGTAAATCATATGTAAGTTTTTATGTCATTTATCATGCTTTGTTTAACCTGTCAGTAAATTTTCTTTTCTTTTAATCCTCCGCTCTAGTCTTTAGAAATAATTTATAAAAATTGTAATTAGTAGTAATAATAATTCAAGTTAATGCTTTTATATTTTTTTTATGTTGTTTATTCCCTAAACAAATGATGCCAATAGTAACATTTCCCAACTCTGTGTAAAACTAGTGTTCAATAATGATCAAGATTTTAAAAGTAATTTCGTTTTATTAAAGTAAATATTCTTTCATATTCCGAGTTGGTAAATGTTAAGTCTCTTTATTAATCTATGTTAAATTGTCATATCATTGCAATCTAAGGTTTAATCTCAAATATATAAAATGGTTTTAAAGTGTTATATTAATGTCACGTATGATCTGAGAAATAACTCTCTGTATTAAAATGATACTATCGCTACCGTCTGTCAACCTGAAGGGTCAGGAGTTTCAGAGTAAAATTAACTAATTATTGTTTTCACGGTCAGTTTACTCCCGCTATGTTTTATTGGGATATGGACCTCAGCCTGTGGCGTAGAAACAGACAAATAGATTCCAGGTTTTATATAATTTCTTTTAAAAATCCACTTCAAGTTCTCGTCCGTGATGTCTGTGGCAATGCCTTCCCTTCGCTGAAGTTAGCGTCTCGCCATTCTACCATAGGGGAATGAAAGCAGTTTTCTTTCCCGGTAATCTCTTGGATCACCGGGGTTCGAAATGACCCCGGCTGGTTGTCGTGTCCCGGAGCTACTTGGGGGCATTAAGCCTTGTCAAAGTACAAGCCGCCCGATATTCCGTTAATGCACCGCAATTGATTACTGTAGGGCTCTTGAATCCAGGCAACCACCAGTACATCTATCCTTTATGTCGTATTTATATAAAACCACCTCCAACTGTTCGTCTACGTAACGGCTCGAGCCTATTCAAATAAAATAAGTTAATAAAAATTCTTTAGATAAATATGTTTTCAATGCTAAAATACTCTGATTCTCTTAACCATCCGTCAAATATTTAATTACACAGCTATTGGCATGAGTTTGTTCACCAACTAAATGAAACGTTTACTAAAGACTAGTAGCCAAATACAAGAGGATTTATGAAGTCTTACCGTACTGTATAACACTATATTTATATGCTGTCTATTTTTATTATATAACACTATATTTATATGCTTTCTATTTGTCTCATTTAACACTATATTTATATGCTTTATATTTTGCTTATTAAACACTTTATTTAATCTGAATTTTTGTGTCCTCCACCTTATTACTCTCTAAGTCTATTTAGCCACTTACTGTCTGTATTGGCAACTTAAATATATATGTCACATAAATGACCGTCCCAGTATCTATAGTCTAATAAATCTATTTATCATTAACTGTAAGAATTTAGTCTATGTTCTGAGCTGAGCTAGAAAAGGGATAACCCCGTGCTGTTATAAAGTCATCATCGGTTAGTCATACCGGGGTTTGGGTTTGAATTCAGTTGGCGTTTTGGAATTTATTCTTAAACGCGGATTGGGTTTGAACTTGGGTACTAGGTATGAGTAAGCGTGGTGGATTTATACCGGTACAGTTATTATATTTTTGGACGCCCTCCGTGGTGCTCGATGAAGAAATCTCCCACACCCTGCAGAGTGAACGGAAGTAAACAGTTAAATGATAAAAATATTCAATTTTTTTTTGTGTCGAGTCATAATATTGATATGTATTTGGCGTATTAAAATGCGCAAGTGAAAACTATAGTAATAAAACAAATGTATAAAATTTTTTTTTCCCTCACCATACTCCCCCCCCCCTTTCTTTTTCATTACTGTATTTTCCAAGAATTGTTTTCTTGGCTGTCTTTTCCGAGAATTGCTTTCTTGGGATGTACGCCAGTGGTCAATCACCATGGGAGCCTATTGTTTTTAATTTTAAATAGGTCAAAATTTGCGATTCACAGGCTATAATCTATTCAGTTTTCCCCGTTTTACTCTATTTTTACATTTTTAATTACTGTATTTTTGTAAGGATTAACTATATTGGCGACAGTATGTCCAGAAAAACAACTCTAAGATTAAGAAAAACATTTTATTATATATGTAACTTGACCGTTCTAATTTACCGATATATGCAGAATTATATAATTTTGAAAATGCATAGTTTAATAAATATCTAAAATTATGGAAAAAGAAATGTTTTGTAATCTATTAACATTTATATTCTAGCATATATGTAGTCTACAGTTACACATACAATTAGTTTTTCATCTAACAATTATTAATAATCTATATATGTGCACATTTTGACTAAAGGAGTATATAAATGAATACTTTAGTACATATTAAACGATACACACACACACATATGATAGATTTAATTAGATTCAATTTTAGCTGGAATTTATTAGTATTATTATTATAAAATATACGAGGGTTGGTGGTATTTATATATAAATGAATACTGCTATATAGCATATATATAGCAGGTGAAAGAGTCAAGTTGAAAACTGACTGTTTCAATATTATTATAAGGGTTTAGTGTCTTAATATTATTATAAACGTTTAGAGTCTAATATTATTTGCAATATTATTATTAACTCATAAGTTCTTAGTCATAAAAAAATACAGGTCAGAATTACCAAAAATTTAGCTATAATTTAATAAAAATGAAGATAGAAGAATTTTACTTCTGCCAGGATGAATGTTTTTATTGTTATAAAGAAATTGTTACACATGAAGATTTGCTTATAGGACTATTTACTAATTTTAATTTGTGAGGTATTCTGCCTAGTAAAAATATAAATATTTCTGGAATCAAAACTCTTGTTTTTCACAACATAGGACTAACATAGAATGTAAAGTGATCTGGAAGCAGAGATCATCCTTGGATCTATGCCTTTTGTTGTTTGAAGCACAAAGAAAATTCCACAAAAGTTTTTTTATGTTAATTTTAATTTGATATGGACTAATAACATAGCAGAAAAGGTTAGGATTTTTATATGTAAATTGTTTTAACTAATTTTCTGAAATATATATGTCTTTCCAAAATCTATAATAATTGTCATCAAGTATATCATTTAATTATTGTTAGTAATCTCATGGGTGATAATATAATATGCTGTATATTATTTTTTCTTAATAACATAATATCACAGAAATTTATATTTCAGGACTAGATGAAGCTTACTTAATAAATTCTTTTGTGAATCTCCATGATGACATTATTAATTAAAATGGATCTTTGATCCTATATATGACAAAATTTGTTTTTTTTTTCTTATTCAAGATACACAATGATTGGGGAGTTCAATGTTAGTCAATAATTATAAAAAATAATTATAAATGCTATCAAGATTCATTTATACAGAAGAGTAAAAATTCCATGTACTTGCATGCCATGGATTGTAAATCCTATTTTTTGACCTTTCACTTATTTCATGGAAGTTAAAGGTCGGTCAATTTAATTTTAAAGTATATCATGATTGCATTTTTTACCTCAGTTTATGTCAAAATTTACAATGGACAATTTTATTAATGTATTTGTTTCACTAAAATCAAGCAAAGACATTTTAATAAATTTATTGTCAATATCTTTAAAAAGTTTCTAATCTAAGTACTCTGCTTATTCTGTGAGTATGCAAATACTTTTCAAAAAATTAGAATAGTTATTTATTTTTAAAAAGTGTTTTATCATAGATGAGTTATTTTATTGAGTGTTTTGTTACTAAATTTATCTATGATATTCTTCATGGGTTTTTCACAGATAGTTATGACATTAAAGTGTTTATATATGATTTAAACACAAATTTATAGAATTATCATCAGTTTTTGAATTATATAAAATTCAGTTTAACTAACAACATGAATACTGATGAGGAGGTACATTTATGGGGAAAATATAAATTTTAATACCAGTCATTATTAGATTAGGGATTTTTGAAAAATCTTTCATGTTATAATAATAATAAAAACTATACTGGTATTGCAATGGGAAAATCAGTGAGAAAATAATTTGCTAGCAAATGATTAAAGTATTTGTGAGATGTAGCAGTTTAGATTTTAAAAAATCATTAGTGCAATAAAATTGTAGAAAGACCAGAAAGTTTGCAATAAATAAATTAATATTACCTATAAATGCATATCTAAATTCATCAGTTTTTCTAAATTTAAAATACTTTAAGGCAATTACTGTGCCCTCTTTAATGTGTGTTAATAAATGACAAAGAAGTGCATCTTAGTATTATGAAACAAATAAGAAATAAGTAGTCTAATAAGTCTGATAACATATTTATCAATTCAGTTACTAAATTGAAATAATTTAAAAGATTTGCTACTAGATATCTTATTATTTGACATAGAAAGAGATATATTTCCAAAAAGAACAACTATTTTTTGTAAACATTAGGATTTATTTAATTAAATGTTATTTTCATCAATTTTAGTGTACAAAATCAGATTGACTTGTGGTACTTTACCCAAGAATTTAGACCTTTTATACTTCTTGGGGGAATAATTATTTTACTGCTTTAATTCCCTTCTATATAATTTTGCTGTTTGAAAATAATATTTTATTTTAGAATTATCTTTTTTAATATCTATTTATGGAATTGTATATTTAGATATCCTAATGAGACATTTTAAATTATTTTTATATCTGTGATATCTGACCTTGCCTTTAGAAGTGAACTATTCCAGATTCCTTACCTGATTGGCTAGCACCCAGTTGCTATCCAAAGGGATTAAATCCTTCATTGAGGTTTGCACACCAGTAAGATAGGGAATCTGTCATTAAATAGTCAACCTTTTGGAGGCAAGGTAGAGAGCAATTATGTATGTTAATCTGAATGACAGAACATACTCTCCATTAAACCCGCTTCCATCAGCAAAGTTATTTCTCTAGTCATTATCATGATGTCCATGCAGTGAGGCAAGTCCATCTACAGACTGGAAACTGCTATGTCTGAATTAGAGCTCTGCCTCATAAACTCTGTTAAGACTCTTCTAACTATGTATTTATCTTGCCTCAAGTTGGCTCTAATTCAGATGTAGCAGTTTCCAGTTCATAGGTGGACTTGTCTCACTGCATAAATGTCATGATAATGACTAGAGAAATACCTTTGCTGATGGCAGATGGTTTAATGGAGAGCACATACAGTCATTCAGGCTAACAGATGTAATTGCTCTCTACCTTGTCTCCAAAAGGCTGACTATTAAATGGTACATTCCCTACCTTATTGGAAATATGCAGATTTGGTGTGTGAACCCCAATAAAGGATTTAATCCCTTTGGATAGCAACTGGGTGCTAGCCAATCAGGTAAGGAATCTGTAATAGTCCACTTCTAAAGGCAAGATCAGATATGACAATATCTCTTTTTTCTAAATACAATATTTGTTCTCAGTATAAAATTTATTGGTATTTTTATTATTGTTGAATGTTTCCCTTATTTTTAGTAAAGTATTTAATATCTTTTTAATAGCATTCAGATATGGGCTATGGTCAGAGTTTGATAATGCTTTACAATAATCTATCCAAGTTTTAATCCATTTGATTATTTCCCAGATTTAGAAATATTAGCTATTAATCTTTTTTTCTTAATGGAATTTATGTCTAGCTTTGCATTAGCCATAAAGGTCACTAATCAATGTTCATTTTCTGATTTAAATCTGAGTCAAAAATAAAATATAACTTTATATTATTTTTTATTATATTGGTGCTCTTATTAATATTCCTTTTTCAATTTTTTAAAATAATTCATGTTTACTTTTTCTTTTTCTATATGCATAAATCTATGTCCAATATTATTTCTGTGAACATATTGTGTTTCATTTTTTATTCTCTTATTTTACAAATGGTTTACAATTGTAGCATTCTATATATTTATATAAAAGCCCTCCATTATTATGAGAATGTGTTGGATCATAAAGCTCTATTTTTTTGTTTCTTTCATCTTTTATATATATTGTAACTGGTTGGGTTACATTGCACACAGCAACATAGTTGAGTGTGTGCATATATATATATTGTAACCAATATATTACATCAATTAATATATTTTATGCTAAAATATACAGTTACAATATATATATATAATAAAGAAAAATTAAAAATAAACACAGACAAACATTTTAGTAGATATTTTTTACTTTCCTGGAATAAAATAATCATAGTAAAATAATTAAATAATTCTGGATTTAAAATAAAATTTTGTTATAAATAAACATTTAAAAAGGTCTGATAAATAAATTAATATTGTATTCTTCTGATTTTGAATTTTCAAAAACAAGCACAATTTATTTATCTATTTTTAAAAATCTTTGTAGATTATAAAATTCCAAAGGATTAAAGTTAATTGAAATCAACTTTTTTCCAATTATACTTTTGATGAAACTTCAAACTTGTTTTCAAAAGGATTAGACAGATTGAAAACAGTCTGTAATGTGTTTTATCACCTAAGCAATCTAGCTATAAAGGGGCTGATAAAAATATTATTTTAGTTGACTTTAATATTTTTTGAGAAGCAGTAGGCCAAATTGGCCAGCTGCAAAGTCTGGTTTTCATTGGTTTTAATAGTTTTGAGAAGCAGCTAGCTAGAAGAGTTGGACAGAATTCCCATGAAGAGATAACTGAAGTGAAGACAGAATGAGGATGTTCTAATTCATGATAGGGGAGTTTGAATTCACTTGGAGGGAAATGGGTCTACTTTCACTGTTATAGCACCAAATATGGACAAGACAGTTTGTTTGCCTGAGGTCTGTAAAATCAATCAATGCCAAAATAAATCTGATTGACAATCCTGGACTATACTTTCCTAATGGACAAAAAAGCCAAGCTTACTAAGAGAACCCCAGTTTGATGAAGAAGTAGTTACATATATGTGGCTGTGTCTATATGCAGAGAAGCACCAATAAATGTATATACAAAAGTGAATTGTTTTGAAATAATTCAATTAAAAGACATTTTAAAATTTCTATATTTAACTTCAAGACATTATAATTAGTTAAATGAGACCTGTGGTAACATTATATATAATAATGAAATTTTAAATGATTTCCTTAGAAAATGACATTTTAACCTATAACTTAAAATAAAACAAGTAAATAATTTGTTTGTGTCAAACATCTAAAAGAGAGATGATTTAATACATATATTATTGAACAAATGGTTTTTAGTAATTCCCTAAAAATGACATTTTAAAAATACCAGCAAATAAATTTGCTTGGATTAAAAATCTAGGAGTAAAGATTTAATTCATTGACTTTATATTTTTTAAAAAAAATATTGATAATACTTTTTTTAAAGACAAAAAAAAAGAAACTTATAAATTGATAATTTTTTAAAAATGAAAAAACAACCCTGTAAACTATTATGATAAAATTTGATTCATATCATCTATATTTTTGTATACACATATATATGTGTGAATTTTATATACTTTCAATATTCAATTAATTAAGAAAAATATTATTGTGACAAATTAAAATATAGAATATGAATGCCAATGTGCACATACATTCTTATGCACACAACATATATGTTAAATCAAGAATTATTTACATATTGTAAAATTAATTTTATTTTGACAGAAATAAAATATATTTTATAGGTGTTGTGTGTGCATGCAATTCACTATGCACACACATGTATGTCTAATGTGTTATTACATACTATAAAAATTAATGTCATTTATTATTTTGACAAGTCAAAAAATGTTCAGAAATTATACATGCACACATGTATGTGTGCTTATATATATATCAATGCTTGTCAAATATTTATCTGTAAATTTTAATCACTTTTATTAAATGTCAGTTCAAATGTTCATTTTTATATTAAGCCATATGCCTGTGTGCTGAATAGGCTTTAGGTAAACCTAATATCACAGATATGTAAGCCATAATAGTAACTTGAATTTTGTATGTGAATATTGTAAATCACATATATGTAAATCACAATGTGTTTTTATTATTGTATGTTAATCAAAATCAGAAGACATCTACTTGTGGAACCATATTCTAAAGATCTTAATATCATTTTTATTGTTGTTTAACTTATATTCAATTGTTAAAAATTGTATTGCATTATCTCTTGGTCACCATAACAGTACTTGATCTTATATTCTTCTGAGCTAGATTCATGCATAATAGTCTGATTATATGAATGGGATATATTTTAGTGATTTTGGGCATCCAGTGATGATAAATCATCATCATTCTGGTTGGTTCATAAGATTATATTTTTTAAAGCTCATGCACTATAATTTATTTAGTTTAGTCTTATTAAAAATTAAGTTTATAAAGGCCAGTACATTAATGGTACTAAGTGTCCAGAGCATTGATAATTATCAGCATGTTTTAATATCCCAGCATTACATTTTTATGGGTGTGTATTCTTATAGATTAGTATATAGTTTGTGCATCCAAATTATGTTTAAATAATTGCCACAAACTGACAAAGGCTAAATAGTTGGCCTAGTCTGCAGTAGATCAATTTCAAATCCAGTCACAAGATTAACTGTTGACTTATTTTGATGATTGATCATTCATGATAATGAATGGTTATTTTTCATATTACTTTTAGTTATTATAATGCTGGTGGAATATAGTTAATTGTGCTTATAATAGTTTCTCTAAGGAGTTAGCTGGGTGATCTCACAGAGATCTCTGAGAGATTTTAAGATCTCATGTTCTTTTTCATGCTCATCCTTTTGATATATATATATATATATATATATATATATATATATATATATATATATATATATATATATATATATATATATATATATATATATATATATATATTTTGATATTAGTTTAAAACATTACTTGCTCATTATTTAATATCTCCTATTTAATAATATTTTACTTTAATAAATGGATTTTAAATTTATATTAAATTTCATTATTTGAAATATTTAGTGTACCTTAGAGTTGATAATGATTTGCCATACCCAAGGTATGACCCTAATTTTTCCATTCCAGGTATGACCATCATCCAGATTTTACCTTGATATTCCATCCCATTACAATATATATATATATATATATATTCTAATAAATTCATTTCATTTGTGCTTTCAGTATTTTTTTTGTTTATAGCAAAGACCATGTTTAATATTATGAACATCATTCTGTTTTATATTAAATAGTTCTTTATCCAAATCATACAATATTTCCTTACTTGAAAATTATGTGCATAAATGTCAGCTTATGTTTACAATATGTTTTCTATAACCTCTGCTTTTAATTGTCATTCAATGTTTACATAATAATTTTATAATCTCATGGAGATGGAAGATTATATACACATACTGCATACACATATTGTCCACTCAAGAAATTTTAAGCTTGTTTCAGAATCTTTAAGACTTCTATGAAAGAAACCATATCCTTTTTGTACTATCATACTATAAAATTACTATAATAATTTTTATACGTTTGTAATCAACTATAAATATATTATTATATTTTTAGACTATTATATCATAGTTATAACAGTTACAATGATAAGAATGCATAGAATGGATATTAAGAATTTTTTTTGCTCAATTTCTTTGAAACTTTAGAGTGAATTCAAAGAGTCTTTCTTCATTTAATCAATCCTTTTTTCACTTATATAATTATAAGTAGCCAACATATATATCCAATTCAAAAAGGCAATATAAACTATTTAATATATGTATATTGGATTTTTTTTACATTTTGATAACTATTTTTATTAAATGTATCATTTACTGAAGATGAGTTTCATCGTTTATGAGCCCATTTGGAAGTAGATGTATATCTATGAAGCCAAATGTTAAGTTTTTTTGCTACTTTCCATTTTTCGATGATAAGAAGTACTAAAGGCAGGAATAATTTAAAATCTGAATCAAGATAAACAATTTATCTTTGTTTTTGTTTGTTTTGAATAAAACATTTTGAAAAAAAAAAACAGTCCGTAGGTTAAAACAAAATTAAAGCTAAAATACACAACTCTCAAAAGTATGGTGAGCTAGAATAACTTTGATTAATGGAATTAACAACTAAAAAATTAGACTGAGATAATATTTTTTTAAAAGTAATTTGGTTAACTGTAAATTAACTAAATAAGTTTAACAATATTTGCTATTAAACTCATTAACACTAAAGGTTTAATTTATAGTTATTGATAAATGTAAAAATAATGTAAATAGCTTTTGGTATCCATTAATCTAAGATTCAAATCTATAACTGAAACAGGAATTTTTATATAGCTGAGAATTGATCAATCAAACTATGTAATACTGGTCAATAAATAGGTTTTTGTCTATACTTTTATCAAATCAGTATTGACAGATTGGTAGGGTCCTGCGTAATTTGGGACTATAGTAGAGTGTTAAACTTGAAAACTTAATCTTTTACGCTGAAACATCATGATCTCCTAAGTAATTAACTATTCATTATTTTATATTATTGTGGGAAAAAAAAGTAATTAAACTTTCACATTGTGAATCCATGGTTCATTTTTATCTTTTCTACATAAGTTATTATATATTATAATTTATTGCTATTGTATTATATAAATTAAAGTCCTCTTTCTAAAACAAAAGATATTTCATCTTTCTATTAGATAATAAAGTTTAAATATATTTTCATTTTTGTAAAAATACAATCTTTTAAGTGAGAATAAAATAATTGTTAATTCTTTGTTGTTGTTTTATTTTTTAATCCAGAATTTTTATCTACTTATATATAGTTTGACTAACTTTTTTTTTTGTTTATAATTATTCACTTTATCAAGTTTTATGCTTAAGGCTAAACAATGTAAAACATGCTTGACTTAATTTAACCTTCAAATTGATAGTAACTGAAAGGCCAAGGTCAAAGTGAAATTTCAACTGTGAGGTTTTTCGTTTTAATTCTCACATAAACTTGTAAGATAAAAATTATAAAATTTTCTACTACACTTTTTTTTCTCAGATTCACTTTTTCCCCCCTAAGAACATCTTTCTTTTTCCTAAGATCAATAAATAATATCAATTAATATTAATAACTAAATATAAGCATGTATGCATAATTTTTAAGCTAATATTTTTTTGACATTACTAATTTATTCAAATAGAATATATTGAATATATGTTCTTAGTTATATAGAAATATATCATTCACTATCAGATGTAATTATTAAATAGCATATCAAATGAAAATAATTTTAATATAAACTATATTGAGATAAAAAGATTTTTGAATGCATGAATTCAATAATTGGAACATATCACTTTTATAAAAGATATTGCAGTCTGTTATTCATTTTTATCTCATAATATCAGTAAAGATAATTAAAATATGTTTTTACATATGATCAGAAAAAACTACGCATTAAATATCTTACATATACAGTAGTTTTAAATAAGTCAATCAATAAAACACAGATAATACCTGCTGTTGGCAATGAGAATATATCCATAGTGACAATTAGGATAAATTCTTTTATATATTTCTTACAGTAACATAAGTATGTTTTTGAGGTCTTTAAAAAAGAAATCATTTTGGATCATACATTTATTTATGAATCCTGGTATAATAGTGTACCTAATTTAGTTTATATGGGTTCTCAGCCTTGCCTACTTTCTTATATAACAGTTATGTTTATGACTGTTTAACAGCCATTTATCTGTATATGGGTAAGACATTTCTGAAAAATTTATGGTAAGACATTTCTGAAAATATTTAACTCTTAGTACACATATCAGACAACAAATTAATTGTTTAAATTTAAGTAATTTAACAATTTTATTTACTTTTAGAGAAGGATATTTAATACTGAAATAAATTAAATTCATTAAATTAATTTTTATTCTCGAAGGCCATGACAAAAAGCTTAAACTATGATAAATCTTTTTTTACTTCATAAAAATGAAACTTTTCTACTGAAATAGCTTCTGTGAAGAGCTAGCTGCTAATGAGAAAAGTTTCATATTGCGATAATAAACAGAATATTTTTGATGTAGCCTAACTTCAAATCGGTCAGTTCTCAAAAAGATGACAACTTTTAAAACCAAAATAATGAACGCAGATACTATTACTAATGCACTGTAATTATGAATAAATAATATAAGCAAATCTTAAGACCATAAAAATTTAAAATATGCGTACATGTTCCCACCTCTTTATATTATGATTGTTTATCATGAAAAAAATGATAATGTCAATTTTTATTGTACACATAACATTCTCAATTGTATTCTGTATCCTAGAAGATTATGCATGAATTCATTGAGTCATACTATTTTAATTAACGAGAATATATAGCTAAATATCAAAACTGGAAAAGTGAAAATGAATAATTTCTATCCATGCAATCAATATTGTTTGGTAAACATGTTATTTTATTTAGTTGGTTAATTAACTGATAATATTCTATTTTTTATAATTACCTTCAGATAAACACAATAATTGCCTTGCTTTTATTTGAGTTTTGCATTCAATTTTTATAAATCCAATATTTAATGATTTACAAGTATAAATATTTATTCTTAAAATTTTTTATTCTGATTACAAATGTAACTATGAAGTCATATTCATCACCTTTCCACATTTCTGATATTGTAAAAATTAATATTTCCAAAATAGCAACCCTCTCAATTTTCTTCTTCTAATTTTAATTAAAAAAAGGAAGATAAATATTATTTAATTGTTTTAACTTTACATAACTACCTTAAATCTATCCCAAAATAATTATTGATAGATAAAAATCAACAGAAATTAGTCTTTTCATATTTGTAAATAATAGATAAAGTTGTAATGAAATATACATTTGACTTTAATGATGTTCACACTTTGACATTATACAGAAATGTTGAATAATGTTTTTGTTTTTTTCATTTCTTTATCCTATTAAACACATATTAAAGTTTTTACTTCAAAACCAGCATGGCTAATATTATATTAGCTGTGATTGAAAATAGAGCCATTTATATATATATATATATATATATATATATATATATATATATATATATATATATATATCAAAATACAGTACAATTTATATAAATTATATTCTTTTAGAAGTACTGTCGACTATACACTTTGTAGTCTTTATCAACTATATATATATGATTTTCAATGTATATCATTTTATTTGTTAAAATATAAATAAGATAATACTGATTACTCTAAATATTTTATTGTAAGGCAGCTTAATTATATCACTATTTTAAATTAATGCTTTATTATGCATATAAATAAATTCATCACTCATCTCTAGCAGTAACTTATGATAAGTATAGTCATTTCAGAAAAAATAAAAAAATATAAATTTTTTGATGTCTAAGTTAACTAATTTGTAAATAACAAATATGTCCACATATATCATATAATGATCATTTAACTTATTTAATATCATATTTTACTGCTTTCTTCTGTGATAGTCTTTGCTTTTTGAATCAACTTAACATCTTGTCTAATTATAGCAGTATATTGAATTCTATCATCCATCGTATTATCCCAATGAAGCAACCAATATTGCATTTCCTTAAAGTGTCTTTTATGAATAATTTTTATGATGTAAATTGTCTAATTCATTATGAAGTAAATTTTTGAGTAATACTATTCATTTATTTTATATACCCAGTTCAATGTAGTTGCACTTATATAATAGTAAATTTAATAGTATTATATCCAGAAATCTGGTAATCATATTAATTAATCTTGCAGTCTTACCATAATATTTTAAACTCTTATGGAGCATTCATAAATACTTTTTTCCAGAAACTCCATATCTCACTTCATATAAAAAAATGGGACAAAATAACAGTCAACATATAATTTAGTTGCAGGAGTTATGACACTATGATTATAAATACTGTTTTTAAAACAAACTTATAACTAATTAACAATCATAGATGAATACATGGGTTACAATTTAGTTATTAAATTCTATAACTGAAAAACTAATTTGTTAAAGCTGAAAATGTGACTTCTAATGAATTTTAAATGAATAAGTGAATCTAATGCCAACACAATTAAATTTTAGTCTGTATAATTAGTCAAGATAGCCTAGATTACAATAATTATCTAAGACATAAGAAGCAATATCTTAGAGCATATAATATAAACTGCTATCACCTTTTGCAAAAACCTGGAAATGACATCACTAAAGCACAAAATATCAGATTCACAAAACTATTTTTTTCAATCTTATCTGTTCCATTTTACTAAATCTAATATCTTTAATATTATAAAAAAAATGATGAATTTTATCTCTCATTATGGAATATATGTGAAATCATGCAATTTCTTAAAAAAATTATACCATAAGCAAACATGAATTCTAATGATTAAGTAATAGTTTCTGATAACATGTAATTGGGCAATATCTTGTTATCATAAACAGAGTTTTAACTTAAATCTAAATAACATTCTATAGTTTTGCATGGGATTATAGTTAAGATCTGTAAATTTGACAAACTTGGCTCCATAGCTAAATACCATCTGATTCATATTAAATTTTTTATTACATAATAAATCCATAGCTAACCTTTTCTCCTCCATAAAAAGTCACTGTTCATATTTGTTATTTTTCTTCTCTTTGCTTAAGTTTTATTGAAAGCATCAATATAGATAAAATGTTGTAAATTATTTATGTCATAGTATATTACAAATTACATGATAAAATATAATAAAAAATACTTCTCTAAACTATTTATTTAATATTTTTATAAATGGACAGAAAAAAATTCATAGGATCTTCAGCAGATCACTTCATAAACATAATAACCATATTAATAAATGTCAATATGATACTTAAATGTTGTATATAATGTTATTTTAAAAAATAAAATAATAAGGATATTCATTTTATATGCAAAGCTTTACTGAATTGCCAATTTAGATATTATCTTTAAAACTGCTTGACTTTAAAATAATCTTACTACAGAGTATAAAAAAAAACATCTGCAGTTTTTAGTTGTTTTTGAGATTGATTTTTTAACTTTAACTGCTTGTGACGGAAGCTTAGGATTACCTTTGTTGGGATCAATGATTCAGAGTTGTGGAAATGATATATTTAATAGTTTGAGGATTGTAGGATGCTAGAAATTATAATAATATTTATTACATTTGTTTCAGCTTATCAATAAATCTGAGTTGATACACTTTGCATGTGATGTGATTTATCATTGAGCACATGGTCTAGATCTTACAATATATGTCTTCCAATATTTTGGTTTAAAAAAATCACTTTATAGTTAATCAGTGTGCTAATAATAAAACCTTGAACCAGTTTTTTTAATAAATCCCCAAAAACAAGTATCTGGTCATATCTAAAAAGTGCTTAAAATAATACTTGATCTAGTACTGTTTTTTCTTATATTCAAAAAGTTTATGATGAATATATGAGAGTATAAGTAATTATTTATTATTACAATCAGTCTAGAGTCTTTCTTAGTGTAATAGACTTATTTTTAATCTAAATAATCAGCTTTAGAAATAATAAATTGATCAGTATCAGAGTGATAGGTTGAACATGATAATTTTATTCATTGATTCATAGCAAGGTAAAAAACTTATTATGAACAATTTATTAAAACTATTGTATTGAGGCTGTAACTTTGCTGCTTGAAAATCACATGAATTATACCATAATTCAGTGAAGTCTTATTTTTAAAACTTGCTTTAAGATTAGAAGAAAGCCTAATAGTTTAATAAAGTCTTTAGACATTTATTAAATTTCTGATTAGTGTCTTGGCTGAATAACTAGAAAAAGTGATCTTGAAAAAGATAGACATCATTTCAGCATAAGATTTAACAAAACAAATAAATAAATAAATAAACAACTAATGAAATAGTTTTTTTATTTTTTATAACAACATATTTTGTGTGGTTTTTTAACTGATAATAGTAGGAGTTATATTTTAGAGCAATTGAAATGATGATAAAAATAGTGGTGTGTTAAGCAAAATATTAACTGAATTTATTTTTGTTTGAAGAAAGTTGAAAAAAAAAATTGACCAATTAGGTGGAATTATTATTCTCTGTTTGTTCAGATAGTGAGGTGATGTGATGCAATGCACTGTGACTTCTCATTATATGAAGTCAGGAATTAATCAGCAACTATGCCCAGAGAAATCTGTTAGCCACTTTGACTTTCCTTTTCATTCCTTACCCCAAGTTTTCCCATATTCTTTTCTATCCTGGTCCATCCCATTTCCACAACATAATTTTTGTCATCTCCATGGCCTTTATATCTAAATCCCCCATATCTTTTCCCAAAACCAGCATAAAACCAATAAGCCACTTTCTGTATAATCTATTTGTGCCTTTCTGATTCAGACATTTACATTCAATTAACAAATCCCTAATATTTTCTATGCCTTCCTTACACAACTTTCAGACTAAATCACCCATATTTGTCCATTTATATGTATATTTTCTTGTTGCTAAAGATCCTGTTCGAGCCTTAAACAGTAAACTACTTTTCTTGCTAATATCATAAATTAAATCACATCCAAAATTCTGTTTACTTCTATAAATATTTAAACTCTTTTTACTCTCCATACTAGTTCTCCATCTCTCCAATTTCGTATTCTTTATTAATGTATCTATTCTTCTATGCCATTCCTTAACACTATAACACTCAACAATTCTCCTAACACAATCATTCCACCTTCTATATAAAAATACTAACATAAAGCCTTTATTCAAATCTTTTGAATATTAGATTACCTTTCTCATCCAGCTTGTTCCTGGCTATTTATTCATAACCCAATTAAATACTATTTTGGCTATTCTCTTTTATTATCCATAAACTGAAATCTACTGAACATTTTCATTTTGCTTTTTGCATCTCATATAAAAACTTGACCATCCCATTTTTCCTTGAATTACCTCCTTTGCCATCCACACTTCTGTATCTAATGCATGTCTTCCTATTTCTCTTTGTATTTTTTCTAAGTAATCTAATATTCCTTTAGTAACACAATACTATCACTATGATATGTTAACCCTGCTACTGCCACTTCCTTCCATACAATTCTAGCTACATCATATTTATTATATGAGAAGACTATTAATTTGTTTATCAATCCCTTTCTTTTCTTTGCTTCATTTTTTTCTCCCATCCATCCAAAAAGTTTCTCTGATTACTTAAGATGATTCCCAAATAGATATATCTATTCATCACACTTAACATATCTCCCAATAAAAATTATTTGTCTTCTCTTTCCCCAGTATTAATCATCATTACTTTTGATTTTTTTTTACTAAATTTAATTCCCATTTTTTACCCACTTTTGCACATGTCCTCATCATAACTTTCATATCTTCCCTTTTTCTGCACAAAAAAAACATTATCCGCATATAAAAGACCAACAATGTATATACTTCCTTGCCACCTATTAATGGTATCTCTATCTCTCTTTTTAATATTTCTTTTGCTCTCTCCATTTCTCACAAATATAACAAAAATAAAATAGGTGACATAGGGCACCCTTGCCTTAGACCCACTCCATTTTTAACTTTAACTGATTCTGTATTCCTTAATTGATATTCATAGTAATTATGGTCATGTGACTTCTTAATAATATCAACTAAAGCTCTATCCATTCCCAAATTCACTAAACTTACCCATAATATATTTCTATTTGCTCTATCATACCCTTCTCTATATCTATAAAAACAACATATAACTATCTACCTGTATTCCTACTCATATCCATAAGTTGTGTATCTACAAATAAGCCATCTCCTATATGCTTATCTGATCAAAAACCTCCTTGCATTTTTCCCACTATATTATTTTGTTCCATCCATTTTGCAATCTTTCCAGCTATCATATATGAGAAAACTTTATATAGAACTGATGTTACCTTTATTTGTCTATAATTGTTTAACTTCTATGATCCTTACTACCTGGAAAATCTCTCTTCTGTGCCATCTTATTAAAACATGATAATAATTTTTATTACCATCTCTGCTGCTCATCCATCCAAACCTCTTGCCTTTCTACCTTTCAATTTCTAACTTGCCTCATTCAGTTCATTTTCTGTAAATTGCATATTCCCATTATTATATGCTCTCATGTTTTCTATCACTCTGCCCTTCACATCTAGTATCTTTTCTGTATTGATTATTGTTTAAGATTATCTCTAATTTATCTCTAGAATTATACTCTATACCCTCATTATTTAGTAATACTATTTCTTTCTCCCCTACATTCATTCTTTTAATGTATTCCCAATTTTTTTTACTCCCATCTCTTCCACCTTTATTAATATCTTCCAACAGTTTACTATTCAATTTCATTCTCTATATATAATTATCTATTTTAGCCAACTTCTTTTTTCTAAGTACTTTTTCCATTTAGTATTAACATATTTTTTACTTTATTTGTTCTTAATAGCATACTTATATTCTCTGCAGGCTTTTTTCTTTCTTACACTTTTACTAACTCTCACTTTTCTATTACTTTTATTCTTCTGAATATTCTCACCTAAAACCCTATTTGCCACTTTTTCTATTTCACCACACCAGTCCTTATACTCATCCCCAACCAACTCTTCCATGGTTTCTTCAACTTTTATTTTGTAGTCTTCTAACTTATTCTCATCATTCATCTCCATCTACATTTTTCACTATCCTTTCTACTTTTATTACTATTTTTCATTACATTATTAACGATTTTGATTATAAAGAAGTTATTATTATGATTACATACTCTCTCTTCATCATTAAACACCCTAATTTTCTGTACTTTATTCATTCCCTCTTTCTCTACTAATACATAACCTATTGTGTGGAATATATTATTTCTAGACTATATATTGTCCCTCATAAATATCTGATAAATTCCCAATGGTCAAATTTACTCAGTGACAAAAACTCTTTCAAATCTGTCCATTTTTACTACATACATCATCAATTTCTTCAATATACCCAATTATATACCCTATAATTATTATTCTCCTTCCCTTTTTTGAAACTCTTTATATCCTTAACTAACCATTCATATATAAGCTATTGTTTCACTCCATCATAGTTTGATTATCTCCAGTGGCTGTATACACTATAGCAACCATCCATTCTTGTCTTTCATAACTTTATCTCAAACCAGAAATGTTCTTAACATTTAACAGTATTTAAATATTTTTGACATAAGTCCTATATCACCATTCCTTTTTTTCTTTTCTATTTATACCCTACCATACCAAGTCTTCCAGAATAGGTTCTTTTTCTTCTCTTAGATGTGTTTCCACTACTGCTAATATCTCAAACTCATCATTTTTAATTGCTTTGTTTAATTCCAGCCATTTTTCTGGTCTCCTACCACCTTGCATATTTAAATACCCAATTTAAATAATTTATTCTTTCCTAACTACTCTTTTATAAATTCTTTTGACTCTTTCTTCTCCATTACATTTAAAAATAACTTGCTTACAATTAAGTTTACAGACCCATTCTCTCTCCACATTTACATCTAAATCAACTATTCTTCAATTATCACTTACATTCTGTCCATTTTTCTTTCTAATAATATTGCAACTTACCCCTCCCCCTTTATAAGTTTCCTGAACTATATTCTTTATACATCTAATTTCCTAAAACTTCACTTCCTTGTTTTTCTAAGTGCAATCCATCTTTACTATATAATTCCCTCTTTCCAATAAAAAAATCCCACACATCCACAAACATGACATCATTTCTCTCAAACAATTTTTTCAATCTCTCATTTATAGAACATGCCCTATCTAATATGCCTCTTGTCAAATCTTCATAGTAATCCAACTATTCCTACTCTTCCTTTAATCTTACTCAAATTCCTAATCAATTTTATGTACTCATCCTTTACTCTCTCTGATGGTTCTGACAAATTTATTAGTCCCTACCATAATATACACATCTCTACTCCCTTGCTTCTTTACCTTACCTGTAATATCCCTAATTCTAGATCTGGGCAAACATATTCTTTCATACCTGTTTGTATTTTCCCTTGCAATCTCCTATTAATACTGTCTTATAGTATACTTTCTCTGCTTTATCCATAACATTCTCTACTATCTTCTGGCCTTTTTTTATCTACTTCTTCCTTATCATTACTACTCTATATTTTCTTTATCTGCTCACACTTCATCTATAATGATTAATTTTGCTTCTACATTCTTTACCTTTTCCTCTATCTTACTTATTCTTTGGCTAACCATCTCCATTCTCACTACTAATTTGTCCACCCATATCTCCTGTCACTCCATTACAACCATATTCTATCTTATCTCCCTCAATTATATTTTGCTTCATTTCTCCTGACTTTCTCCTTAAACCATCTACCCTTAGAAACCACTTTTTCACATTTTTTATCACATTCACACACTGTCTACATAGCCATAAACCTATTATATTCTTTCTAGTCTTATTTAAACATTGTTCACATATTGTTTGCCTTACCCCAGTGTTCACTTCTTCAATTAAAAATTACATTACTTAAATACTTTAATTTTAGACTTGAGGTTATTTTAGCTAACTACATGAATGCTGAATAAGTTAACAAACTTAGTTGAAAATGAAAGCAAATGCTAATGACTGTTTTCTGGTTAAATATACTTCTTCATGATAATGCCAAATGTCGACTAAATATTATATTTTGAAAATAGCATAGAATTCTTAATCTTAGGGATTATGGATATAAATACCCAAATGCTTTTAACACCAAAATTATCATGAACAGTTACAATTTCTATACAAAATCAATATTATTTATTTGTTTTTGTACAGACAAAACACATATGATATCATTTATATAGATTTTTATAATTTATTATTTAATAAAACTAAATACTAAAGAAATATTTTATTTTTTAACTGCATGTTTTTATTTTCATTTTTTATAAGTGAGCATTTTGTCTAATTAAAATTTAATTGTCTAGATTATATATCAGTCTACTTATAGTTTGAATAACATTATGTTATTTTAAATATTTGATTTTAATTTTATTTATTATAATATTAAGAGAGAAGTTTAAAATTCGTAATAATTTATAAATATTTAATGTATTTCAGATTTAATTTTTGTAACTTTCTGAATTTTTTCTAGCACTTTGTTTATATATGTACACAACACAATGTAGATTTGCTTTAAAATAGATTATATACAAAGGTAATATATGTAGCTGCTTTCCCCATTATATGGAATCAAATTCAATTTTGATAAATTTGAAATTTTTTCAACTTAATTTTTTCTTCAAATAGTGTGTCTTCTAGTCAATTTAACTAATTATTCATTACTGGTTAGAAGATGTATCTTTAATTTTCTTGGGTAGAGAGTTTATAAATCATGGTTGGAGAAATATGCAAACATTCAACTAACTGGGAATTAGCAATCCAGCAAATTCAACCTTCTTTCTTATTGTTTTTCTATGCGACGCTATTGACAAAATCTTTATTCTGCATGAATTATTTAAAGACTATTTTAACTTTTTAGTCTGCAGATTTATCATAATTACCTCTGTGTATATTATAGCTTCTTTATTCATATCATTTTTTTTTCTAACGCAAATAATAAATAAAAGTACTACATATATATATATATATTACAAACAATGTTTTCTTTTTTCTAATATCAATTTTAAAATCTAAATAGTCTAAAAATGAAAATTATATCATATTTCTATTTAGTCCTTCTTTATAGGTAACATTTAACAGACAATCCGTTTGACTATTATTTGAAAATCTACCTAAAATAACTATTGGAAAAAATATGTGCTTCCCTGGAAATTCTTCTCCAAATGATTAAATAAAAAAATTAGTTCTGCTCTCTATATGAAATATCTGAGACCAGGACTGCTCTTTACTTTTTATGTGCGTACATATTTAATTAAAAAACTATTAGAAGTAAATAATTTTTATGCCAACGCTTTTATTATGGCTAGGCAAGCAATTCTTTTACTCATGTAAATCCACCTTACATAAAGCATGACTTATGTAAACATGTTTTAGCAATACAATGTATAAAAATGTGATGTATGGATTAATACAGTTCTAGAATCTTGTATTTCTCATGCTTTGAGAATAATTCTTATAAAATAGTATGGTCTTCATTTTTATTTGTTAAAAAATACTTTATATTCTACTCCATAAAAAATGGTGAACATGCACTTTGACTAATATGAAATTTGGCTTGAGCAAGATCTTTTTGTTAGTTTTATTTGTATAAGTAAAAGATTGGATATGTATTTATATATTTGCAGTATAAATGGAAATAAAATTACATTTCCATGTGATATCAGTACAAATGTAAACAAACACTTTGTCAGAAAATCTAAAAAAATATAGTATCATTTACTTTTACTATTCCATGCTATATGCCATAATTTTTAACTTAAGATGAAATTCAGGATGAAAATCAAAGTCAAAACAAATGTTAATAAGGTATTATTAATTGAAAATCATAGCCAACATATCACAAATAGAAACCATTGCAGTTCACTTTAAAGACCATTATGATATCAGTTAATTAACTGGAAGTATTGAATAAACACATCAAAAATGTGTACATTTAATAAACAGAAGCAGAATGCATTTCTACATGCTGTCAATGTATATGTAAACATTCTCTTTTTATTAGAAAGTTTATAAGAATAAAGCAACTGTTTTCTTTTACTGCTACAAATGTTATAAGACTTTTTTTATGATAGGATTCAGAGTAAAATTCAAAAGTCAGCATATTATTAATTTGAACTCATAATCAACATATCTCATGTAAGATTTATTGCATTATGTTTAAAAACCTGTGATAAATTGCTCATAACTTTTAATAATATTCTATTTATTTCTGGTATGAGTCTAAATATCACTCTGAATTTCATAATAAATCAGAAAAATTAAGCATTATAATGCTTGTGGCAGTATGATTAAATGGATTTTCTGATAATGTGTTTAAATTTCTATTGATAGCATGTAAAAATGTAATCTGTTTTTTTTTTTCTATTTCATATATACGTTTGTTGTTGTGTTTATTAAATATATTAATACACAAATTTTAATTATACATTCTTCAAAAAGAAATTTAATTTTTATATTCAGGGAATATTTCAAAATTAGATTATGCTTAGTACTAAACAATGCAGACCTGAGTATATTAACAAATTATAAAAAGTAAAGTAAATATTATCTATTAATGTAATTTATTTGCACTGAAGTATAATTTCTACTAGCAAAACTTATGATTGGTTCCAGAAAGGGTATACAAAAACTTATATACATCCTTCTGAGTAATATCCCTTGGCATATTTGTCATTATTATAAAAACCAAGAATGTGGAGTAAGATCATTTTACCTTTTCTTGACAATTTGATGAACAGATTGTTCATTTATATTAATACTATTTGGAAAAGTTGATCATTCTAGGGTTTATATACACACAAATGCATATGTATAACTTCTAAAAATAAAAATAAAAAGAATAAATAAAAACAATTGAAAATGCACCATTTGAATTTCTTTTTGCATTTGACTTTTATGTTAGTAAATATTTTAAATAATCAAATTTACCAATTTTGTTTTAAATTGATTATTTTTAATGTTAATATTAGTAAATTTATGCTATTACAATTAGTCTTATACCTAAATGTCTCTTCTTTTACTCTTTTTTTTAATAATTTATGATTTTGTGCAAAAATAAATAAATAAATACAAATTAGATATGATTTTGTGAATTGACTAAAAAAAGTTTTTTTGAACTACAAATGAGAAAAATCTGCACATAGGTCACAATAGTGTTCAATATAGTTTTGTAAATAATGTAAATAGGCTAATCTAATGATTGTCATTAATTGTTTTATTTTTGTATACACAATCATTTATACCAATTCTTATTCAGTACTATTGGAAGCTGTACCATTTTCTTCTCAGGTAGCATCAGATATGCAACAGAGTTATGAAGCTACCAAAAAGGCATTAGTCAATATGAGTAGAACAGATGTTTTTATATGTAATTTTAATCTGAAATCAAATATAAGTTGAACTTAATTATCGTTTTTATCTAATCATACAAAACTATCATTGTAGTCATAAAATTTTCAACAGCATAATTATTATTAAATAATTTTGCTCTATGAATCAAAACATACAATTTCTAAAATTTACAGCTACTTGATAAGCTATTTGTTCAACTCATGTTACATGAGGAAATTTAAAAAAGGTACTTTAGAAAAGCTCATTGATAACAGTTATGATTGCTAATCTAAGACCTCCAAAATTAAAAACTAATAATTAGGTGAATGAAGAGCTTTGCTAATTGCTCAACAATCTTTGAGATAAATGCTTAGCAAGAGAAAGCATTTAAAATATCCAAATAACAAACAAACAGAAATTTAAAGTTTAATAAAAGTGTTTATATAAAAATACTATTAGTTCTGATTTAATGCTTAGAATCAGAATAGTTTGTATGTGAAAAGCAGTATCACATAAATGAGACAATAACAGACATAAATAATAAATTATTGATTGATATATTTAAGTATCAGCAAAAATACTGTAGTTAATTTTATAATGTTATTTTTATTATTTCTATTTGTTTATAAAAAAAATTGCAAAAGTTTGAATGAAATGAAAAATAAGGGATTGATAAGATTCCACTTGAATTATTAAAAACTTTGAGGAACAAGAGTTGGGAAGAAATTGTTGATATTTCCTTTCAAATGTAATGATTCTGGTAATGAAAATGTTTAATATAACAAAATTTAAATAATTTTGTACAATTATTTTAATTTCACATAAAATTATTTTTGAAGCTTTTAAATAAATAATTTAGAATAGAGTTTACATATTTACATCTTAAATACTATTTGATATATAAAAAGATGCCTCTAGAGTGTGAGAATCATTGTTTATATATGTATATACAGGGAGAAGAAATGGTAGGAATTCGTTACATAGATAAATACAAGGTAAACATATTTTATACATACTGTTTTATTTAATATATACTTATATAAATTAATTTTTGCTTTTTATTTTTTAATTAGAACAAAGTTAATCCTGGAAGATAAAAAAAACCCTATTATTTTTGAATTTCTGATGTTGTAGAAGAACTTATGAATAAACTGATATAAATATTATGAAGATATATTGTAAATTATTTTGAATATTTAATGTAATTAAAAATATATCAACAAAATCATTAAGAACAAGCATTATATTGGAGATTCTAAAAGTTGAGCTGCTGGTGAAGAAAGAAAAATGAAAATAAAAATGGCTAAACAGACTTTTCTAAAAGTATGATATATATTTTTAATTCATTGAAAATAAATATAATAATGAAGCTTGCTAGAAAATGTTGCTATAAGTAAAGAGGAGCAGTAATTTATTAAAAAATGATTCAATCTTCGTTTTCCAAGTGAGTTAAAGGTATTTAATATATTGGTCTATATCGACCAGTCAATACTACAATGGTATAAAAAAATAAATGTAATTGTTTTATAAAATATTATTAGTAAATAATTTACTCACATTTGAACTTTACTTTTAGTATAAAATAACTATATAATTTAATTAATAATTTTATTTTGCCTTGATTGAGATAACAAATTGTATTAGTATGAAATATTAGTAAAATAATAATTAAAGAATATAAATTATAAAAATATAAATAATGTTGAGCACCTATTTATTAGTTTAAATATAAATGAGGAAACTACTAAAATAATGTAAGAGTTGTTTTACATTTTAAATTGCATATATATAGACATGGTCTACGCATGACCGTGTTATATGTAGAGTGGTATTGTTAAAAGCTGTAACATTCGTAATTTTAACCTTAAATAAGTCGTAAACAAAAGCCCTGCTGGGAAAATCTATTTTGACATAGCTTGACCAGGTAATTAAG
This sequence comes from Epiperipatus broadwayi, assembly GCA_028023455.1. NCBI lineage: Eukaryota > Metazoa > Onychophora > Udeonychophora > Euonychophora > Peripatidae > Epiperipatus > Epiperipatus broadwayi. The sequence goes on from JAQFVV010012786.1 coordinate 191,360, forward strand.
TTATTTCCAAGCAATAATATTATCCAAAAATATATAATTTTAGAAAACAAAATTACTGAACTGAAACTATTGAAGTCATTAGGAATTTAAAATAGTCAAATTTAAATAAAAATATCCTTTCAAAAAGTACAAGAAGATTTAAATGTATTGAGTTATAAAATTTCAGAGGGTGCTGATTGATTCTTGATAAGTAAAATGGTCATGTTGAAAGCAAGGTGTTATAATCCTCAAAACATATAAATAGGTCATATTTCTTGCTGTGAATATTCTTTCTATAATTTTGAGAAGCATTGTCCACCAGAATCCATGTCAGTTTTTACTCTATCATGACTGGCTAGGCAAACAGATTTGCTGTCTCTCTGGAAGAAGATGACAATCTCTATTCACCTCTACATGCCTAATGGCATGATTATCATCACAGAGAGAAGAAACTGTCTAGCAGTCTACTGCAAGATCCCTTAATCAAGACCACCTATCCTGAGGAGAATCTCACTATGCCACCATCTGATGTGCCTGCATTACAAGCTACAACCAAGAAGGTCAGTAATATTCTTTTAAAAGACTGCAGAGTTCTATAATTTAATCTTTAAATCTGTAATCTTAATATTAAGCTAGCTTATTTGCTATAATGAATGTTCAATGTCATTTCTTAAAACACTGTTAAATTAAATCATTTATAAAGTAAAACTATGTTGCACTTGCCTGATTCATCTTATAATATAAAATAATTTATTATCAATCTTATTTCATAAAATCTCTTAAATTAAATCATTTATAAAATAACTATGTAAAACTTGCCTGAATTTATCATGTAAAATAATTTATTCTTCTAATCTTGTAAACTTGCCTGAATTCATCTTTATAAAGTAAAATAATAATCTATAAATACTGAAACTGTGGTCATGCATAGATTTATTGTTTTAGCTATTTTATTTAAATGTATTATATATGTTATAATATGCCCATTTTTTAATCAGTGAATACTAATTGTTAACTAACTTTCAATGGAGGTAATTAAAATCTCCATTTTAAATATTTTAAGAATGCTACTATGCATATTAAATCGCCATTTTGAAATACTTTATTGATAGATAATAATCAATCACTACATGCTCGTTATTATCATGATTTCATATATGTTATAACTGCATTATGTTTTGCAAGGGTTTGCTTAGCCAGTTATTATAATTTATGACTTTTGATATCTGTAGGTTAGAAGTGATATGGTAGCTAAAGATGATATTAAAGTATATTTGTTAATCTTTATTAATGCCCATCAAATATACTTTTCCTTCTTTAATTACAAATATATATATATATATATATGCAGATTCAGTATTTTAACTTAGGTTATAAGCTAATTTAAGCCCTTTGGTTAGCATATTTATAATGCCAGTTTAAGGACTGGGTTGGGTTAGTTTGGCAGATAAAAGCTATTTGTTTTCAGGTGCACTTAATTAATTATATGTATACATATTGGTATTTTGTGTGTGTGCTGCAAGTGATTCTTTATAAAGTACACATTTGTACATTTATGTTTTGCCACAAAGCTGTAAGGAATGGTATTTTGGAGCCATTCAACCAAGTGTCCTTATGAGGACCATAGGTATGCTTTCGGGAGTGGCATCTGAATTTTCCACCTCATATAATTCACTAACACCATGCTTTTCTCTGCAACCACATAGCTTTGAGTCTGTCAGGATGTTTTTGTCCTGAAAAAATGCCACAGCATCAGTTTCTGTGACCAGCAATTCACTAAATTTTTATCTTTTATCACTGTCTGCCATTTTATTGTTCTTGCATGTATTCATAAGAAAATGTGGATTTTCATGTGAGCTTGGTCAAACACAGCTTTTCATGCTTACCTTTCAAAGTTGTGTGCAGTTACAAAGCATAGGGAAGTGTGGGTGACAGGCTGATAATTCTTACTACATACTACTACTTTGACTATGATTTAAGTCAATTATTCAGGAATGTTTATGTGAAGAGTTTTGTATACTTAAAAAATGGCCACCATCAAATCATACTGTAGCAATCTGTCAATTGCACTCTTGAGGAATACTGTCACAAAACAATTGGCATAGTATTTCATTATGTACATGTAGAAATCGTCATTATCAGGTGGCCTGTTACAGCTACAACAACAATGCTGTAGTTAGCTGTAAGTTAGGGCACAAAATGGTATATTGATGTGTGTTCAGTGAAAAGCAGCACCATCATGCGGTCAGGTGCTGCAAATGTACCAGTACCAAAAGAAGTATCACTACTAATAGTAAATTTGAAAGTTGTTTTTGAATAAGAATGTAGCAATAGCCATTAGTTTTCCATTTAATATGTTTTTATTCTGAATTAGTTAAAGCAAATACAAGAATTTCACTTTCTTGGCTTTTAGATTTAAAAAGTGATAAGTTCTTATATAAAGTTCTTAATATTTTGAATTCAGACTGTAACTAATTTGATTAAACAATTAATATTTAAAATCTTTAAGATGTGTATCAGTCAGCAATGAGAAAAAATTTAATAACTTTTGCCTTGAATACTTAAAAGCTTAAGAATGTGAATTAGTTTAAATATCTTGGTAGCTTTTTAGGTAAAAAAGCAGGAGTGACTCTAATATGTTACTCCTGCATTTAATAAGTTAAAATTTGGAATATTTTTTCACAGTAATACATCTACTTTAATTGTGCTCTGCATGGTTTAATGCCATGGTAGGAATGTCAGACTCTGAGCATAAGGTCATCAGATCACTTCCAATTCTACACTTCTGATGTGATGCTTGATTATTTTACAAAATTCTGAACAGTAAAGATATTTTATTTCATTTTTAACTATTTTAGCTAAATTAGGCACATTATTCTACTGGATTTCTTGCACAAAAATGAAACATAGACATCCTATCAATATATAACAGTTTTTAATATATTTTTATTTATTCACTTTTTACAATGTCATTAATAAAGAAAAGTGTCTTAAATGGTGGTATATTAATATATATAATCAATGCATAAAGAATCAAGAAATAACAGTAAAGAGAATGAAAATTTTTATTTAAGATTACTGTATAATTTGTGATAAGCAAATTCATAAAACTAATTAATATGTTCTTGACACACTGAATCTATAATTGTAAAGATACGTCTTCATTGAATTATGCATGAGAAAATAAATGAAGAGTGACATATTTTCTAAAATGTATTTATTTTGAGTTTATACAAGCTTTCATGGGGAAAACAGATACTGCTTATGTTTCAAAGATTACCTCAAAGTCATTCTGGAGTGATGCAATATTTTGATTGCTTTCCTTGTGATATTATGACTGAGAATAAAATGCAATGATGAGCTACAATTAAGCAAAGATGGGAGGTTTTCAGAATGAAAAATTTGCTTTAGAATGAATCAGAAGCCAATATCTTAACATTTCAAAACAACAAACTGGGATTAGTTTAAATAACGCAAATCTCATCTTTACCATTTTTTTCTTCATTGTCTGTTTCTTCTGTTGTTTATAATTGTTCTACTAATTAGCTAGTATTTAATCAATAATGCTAATGATATAAACAAAGGCAGCTTCCACAATCATAATCTTAGACATAATATTCGATTACCTCGTTTATATATAAATAGAAAATATCCTTACACGATTGTTACTCAAGATGGCGTAAAATGGCGTAAGCTGGCTATAGCGAAGATTTTATTTTTATTTTATACAGATATATGGAATTTTTTAGTATTTATTCTAGAATATTTTGATTATTACACGAATATATAGATATATCTTAATATTAGATACAAAATGCACAGTTTTTCGCCTTTTTAATATTGTTTTATAATCATTTAATTATTCCTTTTTCATTTTTTTTTATTTCATTGAAATTCTGATTCTAAAGTTGGAAACTAAAAATGGACTTTTCATAAATAAAGAAAAAAAAGTGAAATTAAAAAATAAATGAAATGATTATTTGGTCAAAACTCGGTGGCCTACTTTAAGATTGCAGTAAATGTATTAAATTTCCAAGCTGTGAAAAAGAAAGAACGTGTCAAAAAAAAAAAAAAAACATCACTTATAGCCAGAGGCAAAATCAGGAAAAAATACATCGACGAAAAATTATCATTGAATATTTTATTGCTGCTTGCACATTTTTATTAATTACAAGCTACGGAAGATCAAAAAATTACAAGTATTTTAATACTCTAATTAAATATAAAATTAACGCACACAAATAAACTTCAGCGGGTATATAACGATCGACAAAATAATTGAAATACTTATGATTCTTTCATTCACTTACTTTAATACCATCTTTTGCATTTAGAAATATATCATCACATTCTCCAAAGAGAGAAAATTAAACGCGTTTACAGTAATTAAAATAGCCCATAAACAATAAAATGGGTAATATATGAACAAGTATAACTTAAACTGCCTGTTTTTCAATCATAGCTGATTATATAAACTGTATAAATCAGAATATTATAAACTTAGATAATAGAATTGTAATCAATTAGTCATTTTTGTTCATCAACGGTTTAAACAAAATACTAAAATAATCAAAATCTTTCATGGTTATGTCTGCTAAAATCATGGTTGGTACTGTTTCACTGCTGATTAAAAAACAGTTCTGTTATTAATCTTTTTTAAAAAATCAGAAAATATAATCATTTCAAAGTGCAAACAATTTATTTGAAAATTAAAGTTCACAACAGAAAAAATTAAAAAACATTTCCAACTTACAGACTATGTATTAATTAGCAAAAAAAATTACAATGCAATAGTATCATCTAGTACAAATTCAAATAATCAAATAAAGCTAGAGGTTATGTGCATCATAATTCCTATTCAATGCTTTCTAATCCAATATCCTTAGAATAGTTTCTAGCTTATGACTTTTATCAGTGATGAGCTTTGAATCTGGAAGCAGTGAATTTGGGTCTCTGGATCTAGTTTGCCACTTCTCTAGTACCTATTTTATATATTTTTTCTTAACCGTAAGCCTATGAGCCCAAACAGAATACCCATTGATGTTTTCAATTCTAATAGTTGTAATAACTGAGACAGTTGTAGATTGATGAATTGAAAATATCCTGAATCTATGGGGAAAGTTTTCTGCCATCTGAAAAAAATTCTACTTTTATTCCAAATAGATTCTCCGATTGCAAGTGATAACTATTTCTCCACAAGGCTTTTTAAATGTTATATGATGTGCAACCAATACATAATTATGTAAGCAAAAGTCAAAAATAAGTACAAATTAATAGTTTTTGATAATTGCACACATGATTGTATATAAACTCTTTATAATACATTAAAGATCAGCCTTTTCAAACTATTGTGCATGCGCTTTTTACGAGTGTTAATAATACACTCGTAAAAAGCGCATGCACAATAGCTTAAAAAGGCTGATCTTTAATGTATTACAATTTATAAAACATAGCGCTATAAAATAAATGCTTATTTTCATATGTAAACTCTTTATCTATATTAGTTCAGTTTTATGCTTGTGTGCTTTCTTTTAAAAATTTAACTTTTAAATTTTATTAATACCAAATAATTGGTGGTTCTCTGTTTTATTTCATGAATACTATGCATACACAATATATTTTTAAAAAAATAATATCTTTAAATGATATACTTTTACACTAGATCAGGCAAATGTACTTATCACTTATAGACGAATTAGTAAAAAAAAATCTTGCCTTTGTTTTGCAACATTATTAATTAATGTATCTATATTAAGAAAAAATGCAATTTTATAATCTATGGTTGTAGTTACTAATCAAATAAACTATTTATAATTATTATAGATCTTATTTTAAATTTTATAAGTGTTTAACAAAAAAAAAACATATTTTTTTAGAGTTGAGACCTGGTAGTCCAGTATAAATTTATAATGCACTAAACATATTATGTAGGTTTTCAAGTAATTTTTACAGATGTAATGGACAATGTTTATTGGCAAAATATTTTCAGAAATTTGTTTTGTGATTATTGATAATAAATTACTTAAATCTATTGCTCCAACTAACTTTATATAGGCATATCTCAATGTTGGACATCTCACTTTTTGACTCTTCAATCTTTCCATCCATTTAAATCATAACTATATTTCAAAATTTTCAACACATTCTTTTCTCTTTCACTAAATTTGATCATGCATACTGAATGTGCATTGTGATTTTTTTATTTATTTTGTTTTTAAAAAAGAATTGTTAGATGTTAAAAAAAATCATGTGCCAACAATCATTTCACATCTTGAAGATCATAGATCTTTTTCACATGCCATTGGCTATATGTTTATGTTTATGCTGCTCCACAAAGTCTCAAAGCAGATAGAAATCAGTTTCTAACTTGCCTGAGAGTGGTGTAATGAAGATTACACTACAAAAATATTATTTCTTAAATGGATAATTTCTAGTCTAATGAATGGCTAATAAAATTTATACTGTACTCCCATTAAGTGATTTATGTTCAAATTGTGAGGGCAGTATGTTTAACACATCAATTAAGGTGTAGTAATTTGTTACTTCTCTGTCTCTCTCTCTTTCTCTCTCTCTCTCTCTATGTGGGTGAGAGATTGTGTTTTGGGCCAACCAATGAGTGGTGGTTCAGAACAAAATGTGCATCTTCGGGATCACAGATCTTTTTCACATATCTTTGATCATATGTTTAGAATTAAAAGTGGATAGAAATCAATCCCTACCTTGCATGAGAATGGTGTGGTGAAAATTACATTACAGAAATATTTTTCATTATGGGATAATTTCTAGTCTAATGAATGACTAACAAAAATTATTAATAGAAGTTATTCTGCACTATTTTTTGAAATTATTTATTAAATTCACATATTAGTAAGATGATATAATTTATACTTGTTTTGTGATATTACCATTCATAATCCTCTCCTTTTGTAGTTATCTTTATGACTACAAAATATGTGCATAGTACTCAGAATCTACTTATTTTGGCACAACTGTAATTGATCAGTTTGATTAATGAATAAATAAAATGAAGATATAATTAATACTTTTTAATGAGATCTTTATAACTTTAAATACACATTTCTTCTAGTACTGCTTGGATAGACTGAAACAATTTAATCTATTTTTTTTGCTTTAATATGTGCATTTATAATGGATCTCAAATATGGTGGCCATTGCTTACAGTTTTTTTTAATTTTGTCTACAATACATTTTTATTCTCCTATAAAATTATTTTTTCTTCAACATAGTATTTAGATTTTATATGCATCCAAATGTATTATATAATTATTTATTTACATTTTTTGCCCAAAAGAAATTTTCAAATCAAATAAAGACAATTCCTTAATGTTGTAATTATAAATTTATTTAAACACACATTAATATATTAAGTAATATTTACTAGGACTTTAACCTCGATAATATATGTCTGAAAAATGCGAAGGTAGGGACCTCTACAGGTCTTAACCACAAGCTTACGATGTGAAGAAAAAGGCAGCATAAGCTTGTGGTTAAGACCTGTAGAGGTCCCTACCTTCACATTTTTCAGACACATATTATTGAGGTTAAAGCCTTAGTAAATATTACAATCCCTTAATATTCATTTATTTTTGACTTTCAGTAATACTTCGACTTCTAACATATTCAAAAATATAACCATATTCAAAAATAGTTTTTGATCTTTAAGCACTTTTCCATAACTTTTTTTAATATACAAAATTAACAAAGCGTATGACACACTTGAATAAAAAGCTATAAAGATACACAGAAATTAGTACACGCTAAGCGCTTTTGAAGCCTTTTCCCTCATATTTATAGTGGTACTGTGAGCTGCAGAATGAGGAAATGGGGCAAGCTTGCCCTATTTCCTCATTCTGCAGCTCACAGTACCGCTATAAATATGAGGCAAAAGGCTTCGAAAGCACTTAGCGTGTAATAATTTCTGTGTATCTTTATAGCTTCTCATTCAAGTGTGTCATATGCTTTGTTAATTTTGTATATTAAATTATCGAATGAAAAGTCTTAAAATCTTTAATATTTTACAAATATAACTTTTTTTAATAATGTACTCTATAACTCTTGATTATTTAAAAAATACTATCTACTCAACTACAGATTTATTTGTTAAGAACCATATTAAATACTTGATAAACATATAACTACATACAATGCTACATAATAGAAATTTGGAATTTATGAAACATGCTTATATGAGATTTCTTTTGATTATTTATATAACATAAAATTAAAATTAATAATTTAACATAGTTTTATTAAGTAGTCCATTAGATATATCTAATGATCACTACAAAATAGGCTAAAAAACTATATAATACTAAGCATGAATGAGCTCTTTCCAAGTTTTTCTATGTCCATCACCTGACCAGTAGTTAATAGCCAATTATTTGAGAATTCTGTGTTGAAAATTAAAGGTTTTAATGTTTGAATTAATTATTTGATATACTTGGGGCTTATTGTTATTTTATGCTTTTACATTTATGCCTATATTACTTGATTTGCTAACAATAATATAAATAAATATTTTCAACTATTATCAATAGACAATTTAATGAAGATTTTCATCCAAATTTGTATTTCATCTATTTATCTTACATATATTCTCTTTCTAGACTTTTGACAATCTCTTTTAATACAGCTTAATAGTTCAAGTGCCTTATATTGTCATAATATCCACCCTAACTCTAGTACAGTCTTTTAAACTCTTTCTATAATGTCAGTCATGTCTATTTATTTTCTTATTCATGTATTATATTTTAGATCTCTTCTTTTTTATTCTTCTTTTAAATGCCCAAATCCTATATCCATAAGTAACTACTTGCAAAAAATATTTCTAAAATCTTTCTTTTCTTTTTAATACTAAGTTATTTCTATCAAAAGCACTGTATTCTATGATACATTTTATCCATTATGCTTTTATTTGCATTAATAATCTAACCATATAGTTGTTAATTTTTAATTAATGATTATCAATTTTTATTTTCTCCTTCTTTGAAATGACATTAAATATTACTTTAGTTTCTTTAACAGTGATTTTTAATCCTATTTTACATAGCTTTGAAACATTATTGGTAAAAACAATCACATTATATCCCAAATCTCTATGATGTAAATAATGTTACTTTATCAGTTGACAAAATATTTACTATAAAAATAATGTAAAAAAATTAACTAAACTAGAAATTTCATTAATCCTTCATTTGCTTCTTTTAAAATGTTTAAAATAATTTTATTATTTTTTGATACATTTCCATTTTTTATAGATTTAATTTCGTGATATTATCACTGAGCTATTTTGTTTTTATGCAGTTAGTTTTAAAATGCTTTCACATTCTTCATAATATCATCTCTCTTTTTAATATTAGTGTTAAAACAATTTTTATTGCCTAAACAATTTTCTTTCTCAATGCCAAAATATTTTTTTATTTTTAAGACTTTTGTTTCTTTTTTTTAGTTTTTCTTGTCACTTCACAGTTATCTTTTTTTTATGTAATTATTATCTCTTTTTCACTAATTTCTACTGAATTCCAGATAGCATTTCTTCTAAATGGATTATTTTAAAATATTTTCATATTATTTATTTCATATATTAACTTGTTTCAGTTGAAAATGTATTGGAAAATTACTGCTTTTTTTACTAGTTATTCTTCCAAAAATTTTAATGGATTGTCAATTACTTTTTTATTGATTTCATTCATGTTTGAGGCATTTTATAAGTCTATTAATATTTTAAAATGATGTGAATGTGTTAGTTTAAATTCACTGGTATGTTTCTGAAAGTTAATGTTATACAATAACACATGACTTCTAACCCATTAATCAATAATCACTTCATGCATTGAATCTATTAAACCCATTGCAGTCTTGAAGTATATATTTTCTGATGGTAAAATTATAAACTAATTCAGTTATATCTTGTATTTCTTATTTGAATTTTTCTCAAAAAAGAAATTTATAATTATGTAATTTTTTTATTTTTCTGAAAATTCCATAAGTCTGTGTCTTCTCTCATTTTGATTCTCTGTAAGCAAATTTACTCGAAGCAAATTTATCTTTCAGCTGTTTATAATTTCAGCATTAAAATTTCTTATAACAATTTTGAAATGTTGTTTAATGTAATAAAAAACAAACTTTCAATATCCCTGTGATACAAAAAATGTTCTGCAATATTCCTTTACAGAGTAACAATGACAAAAAATAATAATCTAGATAAATAGACTAGTTACATACACATTTTATAATCATTAATTGAGTTTTTACACATTTTTATTAAAGGCAGATATTAACTAAAATTCTAACCTTGAATTGAAATGAAAATTTTTTCAGTTTTGGCCAATTTCAGAATTTTCCAAATTATGCTATGAGGTCTGTTATGATATGATCATAAAATATATAGTTATATTTTTATAACTTTCACTCTATTTTTATTATTTTATCTTATAAAAACTAAGCTAGAAATCTGATATAATGGTGAGCTCTGTAGTAAAATGTCATTAATATCTGTGATTTCTGGATTTTTTTATAGAACTAACATTTATATAAATATATATTTTAAACATAACTTGATTTCTTATCAATTCTAGTGTTTTTTAAAAATCTCCATACTTCATCTTTTCTTTTTATTCTTCATCTAAATAAAGATACAATAAAAGACAAATGACCCCCAAGATGCATTTCATGCTGAACCAGCACACATCAGTAGATAGTATTATTAAATAATCACACAAGTTATCTGAAAAGTGTGGTACAGTGGAAGAGGGATAGACTCTGGAGCTTACGTCCATGCATCCTAGCATATCTCTGTTACTTTGGTGTTTCAATTCTTATGAATTATTGAGCAGTAAATATTAGTTTTTACTCAAATTTATCAAGCAAGTTCACTTAGTGATAAAATTGCCCCTGATTTATATTAATTATGATGTTTAGATGTATCTTATTAAGAATAATATTATAAGTAATAAAATGACTGTATTGGAAATTATAAATTAATAGACAATTACAAAATATATTTATATACACGATTATTTCAAAAATTCTAAATACTTTCTAATATCTAATAGTATTAAAATAAATAGAAAAATAAAATGTATAGTCGCTATTTGATCTATAACGCAAAAAACCATAATGAAGAAGAAATTTGAATATTTTTATATACAGCAACCAAATAAAGGCCAGAGACTTTTATACGGCAGCGGAGAATAAATGAGACCAAAGTGATATCATTTTCATGAGCAAGTTGAAACTAGCTTCTAATAGCAACAAGCAAAAAACAATGTATCACTTAGTTCCTCCTTTCTTTTTTATTTTATAACTATCACAGTTTAGTTATATGTTTAAAGCCAACATAATAATTAATATTTACGTAGCAAAAGAAAGAAATATATAGAGGACTTTTATTCTGACTTCATATTTCATGAATGCATGTGTTTAAAAATAAAATTATATTCGAATGTATACAATTGAACTATAAATATTAAAATTATTTTTATTTAACTATAGAAATTATACAAAGCTTAGAATATATTAGAGTCTAATGATTCGATGGTAGCATGACTGCCTGTGAAACCTAGTTTTGAACTTAAGCCAAGAATAATCTTGAAAATTATTTCAATTGGTTTAAAATTTTAATTTTAGACAATTAGTTCATAACCTATTAACCTAATTACATAATATTAATCATGAATATTTACCTATTTTTGTCTAAAAGGTAAAACAAAAATTGAAAAATAACACTTGGCAAGTCTAGTGAGTACTACCTTCCACTTAATTGTCTATTTTTAATGAATAGGGCCTTTGTTCTACCATGAACATCTAAAGGCTATTTAATCTTTTTTTTAAACCTATAGACATTTCGTTAACTCCTAAATGTTTTACTAATAGTAAATAATTTTTAATTAAGTAATAATGTTTAAAATATAAATTTGCTAATAAGTTTCAGAATAAATCTAATGTCAAAGATTTAGATTGTGGATTAAATTTAGAAAATTGATCTCTTTAAATATGCAATATAGAAAATATTATGTGTATATAGTATTGCATAAGAAACTAAAGGATACAGAAAAGAGAAAGCTATCATCTGACATGACCATGATTTCAATTTAAATCCAGATGATCATTGGAAATTTTTAGATAGTTTATCTGTAGATAATATAGCTAATTTTCCAATATTTTAAAAATGGATATCTAGTTAGAATTAATTGAAAGAAAAAGTTCCAAAATCAGAGAAATGTCAATGCACCAATCATAAAAAACCCACAGTTATAATATAAGAAAACATCACATAATGATCAACACCGTGCTTACGAATTAATCTTATATTTCAATGTAAAAGTTAAATGTTACCAAATATGTAAATAAATGAATATAATAAAAAAAATTAGAAAAAAAAAGACAAGATGAAATTTCTTGAGATAGTACCTTGAAAGCAAGTTTTAGAATATTTGATATGATAATATGTGTCAATTAATAGATGTGGTAAATAAAAATTAGATAAGTAAGAATAAAACTAACATTAATTTTATAATAAAACACACACAGATATATTTTGAGAATTTATATAAAGTTGGAAATAAAAAAAAATATTTGAAAGTGGCTTTAATATATAGAAGACACATTTGTAATATATAAATAGAAATGCAAACAAAAGACATAATATGGAAAATGTCTCATATGCTGTCTTAATATGATTTATTCTATATCTTCAAACTTAAATTAAGCAATCCATGACCTTTCTTACTTGAACTCATTTCTAATTAGTGGCTACTTGGTTAATAACATCACCATGATTACTAAATTTGTTTCAAATTGACTTAACATGTGTACGAGTTGCTTCTGAAAACAAACATGTTTTCTAGAAATATGTCAGATTAATAATGAAAAATAAATGATGCAATTTTAATAAATAAATATAAAAAATGATTAATAAATCGATAGGCAGTAAATGTAAAAATTAATAAATTATGGGAAAGCTAAAAATAGAAAGTGATTGTCTTTGAACATACCTTATATGTTTGATTTAAACAAGTTTGTTTAAAGTTAATTGATAAAGACTAATTAGATAGTTGAAAGCACTTCTATATGGATTAAAAAGTTGAATTTACATTACTGTATTTATTTATTTTTGAATATAAATTAAAGGAATACAAACATCGATTAATACTATATATATTACGTTCATTATATATATAAGTAATTAAATTTACTGAATTTAAATATGATTTTAATACTAATTTTATTATTTATTTTAATTATGCCTAGATATTTAATTTTAATTATGATTAATTTTAAATTTGAACCATTTTTAAACTTTCAATTAGTTTATATCATAATTTATTTTTCCCAACAATATATTTATTAAACTCTCCAAGAACAACAAAATTTCCAACTTTTAATGATACAAATATACATCTAAAAAGAAGTTAAGGCAGTATTTTTTTCGAACTTTCTCTGAATATGATGCTAAATCATTATCACTAATAAAATGTGCAAGGTCATTATGACACAAAACATTTTTCGACCACATCATAGATACAAATGGTGTTTGATATTTTGATCATTAAAGAATACACACCAACTAATGTTTTTCAAAATATAAAAAAAATATTACAATTTATATTACTCTCACTATCTCTTATGTTGCTGCCTTTAATATTATTTTTTTCATTGCTGTTTATTGCTTAAATGAGCAATTCTTCTGACAAACTGACTTAGCAGGTTTTATCATATATGCCATTTTTACATGATCTTTTTTTGATAACCTACACTTGAAAAAGAGTAGAATTTATAAATGGGTTTGCCCAAACAAGCAATCATTTTTTGCATGAAATTCATGTTCCAAATTAGTTTCACTTCTAAAACTCTCAATTTTCTAAACCTGTTTAAATTACTATTTTCTCACTTTTGAATATTTTGCCTAACTTTACATACTCATACATATTTTCACATAAACAAAATAAAAAATTAAATCAAAATTTCTTTATTGTATTAAAAATATAAAACATAGTTGAACAAACATATAAACCCATTATCACCATATGATGATGAATGATATATAAAGCTCATTGTGATTAATGTCACATTAAACTAAACCATTAAAGATAGTAAAATTTAAAAAAAAACTGGAGGAAAATGAGAAAAAAAGCTCAGAAATGGAAAAAAAAAAACACTGCTTGTATTAGAAACATAGACTTTGACGAATCAAAGTCAATCACTAACAGCCTGAACATATATTTAACTAATTCAATAAAATTAAATTTGAAAATGATTTATTTATATTATATTTCAATAAGCCATAATGAATACAAACTTTATTTTAATAATGCTCGAGGAAGAATGCCATGATGAGTTTGCATCTGTATTTGTGTTCTATAACATTTATTCACTCATTAAATCACAAACTATCATATATTGACAGTTACTGATATCTGACTGCATTCAGTCTTAGAGTCATACATCTCTTGTTGCAGTATCACCATGTCAATACTCTCTCCAAATATCAAACATGAAAGATAGTGCAGGGAACACCATATCTTCAACATGTCTGCACACATATGGAATATAGAATGCATACCACACAACATACTGTTTCCCCTGATATGTTACCAAGAGTTTTACTCAATCATATAAATATGATAAGTGTTAATTTCATCAGACAGATTGTAGACATTTAATGTGATATTCTCAAAAGTGTAGGTCAATAATTTATATTAGTTAAGCTACTAAATTAATCCATAACTATATACAGAGAATATGAAGTGTTGGTTTTCATTTTAAAGTGACAAACTAAATTCACAAGTACTACTGTTCTATTGTATATAGATAATTAATAGAAAAACCAAAAATTCTACTTACTTTAAACTAAAGCAAATATAATCTACTTCATATAAATATATCCTAGTTAATTCTGAGTTGATAGAACTGATAAAATATTGGCTTTCATGTGATATTGAATATCTTATTTCACATATTTCTAGAGAATACTTCATATCTCTTACTCATATACTATAAGTTTCAGTTCTCCCATAAAATAATTCAAATAATTTTATTATTACATATACATAAATGTGTAAGAAATATTAAAACAGAGTTTAAATATAAAATTTAGTAACATTTATTGTAACAAGTACATTTTCAATGCTTTTATGCCATTTTCAAAGTTAACCTGCTGAGAACATTAATTTTTTGCTGATTTGAATGCTATTTGATTTTTGTTTCATTAAATATTCATTTTGTGCAATGAACCATGCCTCTTTTCCTTACATTTGAGATTATTTATTTCTTCACACTTAACTTTAACAATACTCAGATTGTAATTATGGTCATGCTCCCTTTCATGATTATGAAAGACAGAATAATTAATGGTTCAGGCTTAATGTTAGATTTTATTATACATTAATGAATGTTGAGTTATTCTAGCTCTAATATTTTCCCTGGTACATATTGGCAGTCTTTTTAGTTGCAGTTTATAACATAGACCACATTGGAACTGTCCAATGTTAAAATTTTGTCAGTTGTGTTGATACTAAGTTTGTTTAAATTTACTGGGGTTCTGAATCCAACATTAAATTTGTCTGAGCATATTTGTGCTATTTTATTACCCATACAAATATGGTAGAGCAATCCAGCTTTTATTATTTCTATGATCAGCCATTTTACTAATTATTTTGATTTTAAATTGCTCTACATATCTATGTATGTGCATTCGGTAAAAGCTTGCTTTTATCAAGCCACCCATTTAATGTTGAATGTTCTCTGTTTTACCTGATTCATATTGACACAAATAATTATTGTGGTATAAAAAGTTTTTTAGCCTTGCAAATTTTTTGAGTCATATGTACTTTATATTTTACATTTATATATGTAATATAGTTTTTTTTACAACGATTGCATATTGGATAGAACTGATAACATTCAACATTATGTGGTTGACTTGATAAAAGAGGCTATTGTAGAACAGACATTCATAGATATATAGAGCAATTCAAGACCAAAATAATAAAACAGCCAATCATAGAAATAATAAAGCCTGGATTTTTCTACCATATTTACCATTTATGGGTAATAAAATAGGAGAAATATGCTTGGACAAATTTAATGTCTTATTCAGAATTCCTATAAATTTAAACTAACTTATTAAAAGCACAAAGGATAAAATGTCAATACTGTACAGGCTCAATGTGGTCTATACTGTACACTGTGGCCAAATAGACTGCCCATATTTATATTATGGTGAGACCAGGGTAAATCTCAGAACTGCAATGACTCGACATTCATTCAGAGAAAAAAAAACCTAACATTAAGCCTGAAGCTATGAATTCCTCTGTCTTTCATAATCACGAAAGAGAAAAATACCATAATTGTGATCTGAGGGTTGTTAAAGTTATGTGTGAAAAAAGAAACAATCGCAAACATAAAAAAAAGAGGTATGTTTCATTACACAAAATGAATATGTAATAAGCCAAAAATCAAATAGCATTCAAATCAGCAAAAAATTAATGTTCTCAGCAGACTAACCATGAATATAATGCAAAAGCATTGAAAGTATATTTGATACAATAAATGTTACTAAATTTATATTTAAACTCTCTATTAGTATTTTTCCATTATAATAGTTATGATAATTATATTTATAAAGCGCATATTCTTTACTTAATGTAATACTTATTAAGGCTAATTATAATAGTTATGGCAGAGTATCAAAACACAAACATGTAAAATATAATTGCTAACCCATGAAATTATTATGAAATAACATTACATATTAAGGTCACCAAACTTTTATACCAGCAAATTAGCAAATAATTGAAATAAAGCTTGAGTTTGCAAAATCATGACATTGCAAGCTTTCTTCATCTTATCAGTTATATATAATTTTAGGTGTTTTATTCTGCTTTATTTGGAGTACCAGAATTTGTAACATAATCTGTCAGCATATAAAAAAATATTCGTAATAACAGTATGATGTGATTTTGCTTTTATGCCTAAATAATTAATATAAATTGTTTATCAAATATAAACAATTCATGGTGAGCATTATTTCAGATTCTGTTAACGTCAGATTATTTATAAGAATATTATAATTCAGTTTTTCTACTCTTAATTTTATTATCTTTCTCCAAGAACAACAACAACAAAAATGTTTTTTAATCATTTTGCAAAAGACTAAAAAAAAATACAAAACTCATTTTTTATTAATCTATTAATAGAAAAATAATTACTTTCTAAGGTAAAAATTTTTCTAAACATTCAAATAAAAGAGTAATCATAATAGTTGTATAATTTTTGTTTATTATCTTACCTTCCGTTAATCTCGGCTAATATGATCAATTTAGTTCAATCATTTCTACAAAAAAAAAAAAATCACTTCTGCTGTTAATTTTAAATAATTTAGTTTTAATCAAGATAAAATGTCTTTACTCCTCTCAAAACTTGTGAAAAATTTACTTTCGTTGATCAAATATAAATTAAATTACTATGATCATAGTGAAATGATGGTATATTCTATTACTACTATTGGACTTAATTCTTCTAATAAATAAATCACATATATATATACTCAACACAAAAAATACGATTGTGAGATTTTAGAGAATGTACTTTATAAATATATTTTTATGCAATTGGTTTATGTATATTCTTTTCAAGTGCTTCTCTAATTGGGAGATTGACAATTAGCAAACGCCACATTTAGAAATAGTCAAAATATGAGTCATATATCACATGACCCTATCTCTTAAGCTTGTAAGTTATAAACAATCTTCAGTGTTTTCCACATTTAGAAGTTTCTAGTATTTTTTAAGTAATATTATCATTGCCAAACGTTGATCATTTTCTAATATTATTAATCATTGTTTGCGTTTCAGTTTTTTTCTTGAAATATTTTTTTTTATTTTTAATTGTAAAATGGTGTACTTAAATAGCAGGAAAAATATATGAATTAAAAGAAGTTAACAACTACAAATATCTTGATTAGGTTATTAATACAGATGAAAACATAATGGATGAAATTAATCATAAGTTTAAACTTTGTTGGATTGATTTGGTAGAAAGAGCCTAATATTAAAAAGAAATATACCTTCAAAAAGGAAAGTTTTTAATAGATATATTTACTAGTTCTTATTTATGAATCTGAGACTTGGATATTTAATAGAAGAGTATATAAAATATTCAGACTATTCAATAAAGTATGGAGAGTTATACATTGAGAATAACAAAAGGGGATCAAATGTGAATTTCTTTGGTGAAAGATCAATGTGTCATTGATATCATTAAAAGAATTAAGAGATTGAAGTCAAGTCAGGCTGGACATAGTGCTAAAAGAATTATTAAGCATATATTTTCCATGGCACAATTTGGATGATGTGGGTTAATCTGAAATGGTGTGACAAGGTTGTAAGTTATCCTTACAATATAAAAACTTTCAATTGTTCAGTAAGACAAGATAAATCATTATTTGATGTTGTTAACAAAAAACTTGAACATTTAACACACTTTTATATACACATGGTAAAATATTTTATTTACCCAATACTGTTAATTTAAAAAAGATAAAGAAAGCATTTATAAATAGATTATGTAAAAATTTATGTGAGATCTTCAAATGATTTATAAAAATTTATAATAATAAATGTATATTATCTATTAAAAGATGTATCTCATTAATTTATAGATTTGCAATATACACCCTTCTTTTCTAATTAAATCATCTCATGAAATTAATAAATGGATTAACTCAACTTATCAAATTGCATCATGAAATCATTTCTAAGACTTTACAGTAATCCCATGCAATTCAAAGAGATTTAACATGCAGTAATAAAAGGTAAAACAACTTAATAATGCTCTCAGAAAATCATAACTGATACTACGCTCAATATTATAATTAAAGAAAAGGAGCCAAAATATTTAAGTATATACAAGTTATGTTGCTTATAAATATTCAAACAAAAAGAAATGTTTGCATTTTTCAGAGTGTTATTTTAAATGTTTAAAAAAGTTTTTCATAAATTGTAAGTCACCATTAACAGATGTGATAATGATAAATATACATTGTAATGTGATATGAATGAAATTGTAACCTGACTATCTTGCTTGGTGTTTTATATTGTTTTTCAGAACTTAAGTATTTGCATTAAAGAAATCAATGAGGGAACTCCAATGTTTCCCTAGATATTGACTCTTTACATCAAAATAAATACTTCTAATTAAAAAATCTTGATTAATTAATATATACTTGTGATCACTTCATAATTGATTCTACTGGTACATTGGAGACTAAAAACCACTAAAATTGAATTCAATTCTTCTCTTCAAAATCAGCTGGTGTGATCCATGACTCTTCATTAAAAAGCATAATGATAATATTAAATTTTTAAATATATATTGTAATGGTCAGACTAAACTCTGTTAAATTCTTCAAAAGGAAGTCTCCTTCAAGTAGAAAATTCTGGTAATCCACACATAAAACTGAAGTTGTATTGTATCAGCCAATATGTATAATTTCAATAATGTTTTCATAATATCTGAAATGAGTAGCTAATTTCCTAGAGTGTGCCAGTTGGACACAATCAAATTAAGATGTAGCCTGCTTGACCTTGCAACATATATCTCCAGTTGTTTTAAACCTGTCTGCATCTCTTATGACAGTATACAAAAGAAAAAATATGAATATAAAGATATAATAAAATTGTCAATGTTATCAGAAAAAGAAGCCACAATCAAAAAGAAGAAAAAATTCACTAGCTTCAGGATGATTTATCAGATTTGAACAGTGTAAAATATTGATTCCAAAACATCTTGATCTCCCCAAAGTTCTTACCAGTCTACAAAATTTAAAGTCATAGGTACTCATATTAAATAAATGAAAATAGAATTTAAACTATGAAATAGATACAGAAATCTGAACATTCCTATTTGTTTGATATTTTATTACATGGTATTTAATATTAATTAAAATTTGTAAAATACTTATATGTTTTATCTCCATCACAAAATAATTAGGTTGTTTCATTTTTATAAAATAAGTGCTCTTTTTTTTTCCATATGTCAAAGCATCGGCCGGGAAGCGAACCCGGGACAACTGCTTGTATGGCAACTGTGCTGACCACTCGACCACCAACGCTTGACAAGTGCTCATTTTGTATTTGTATAGTTAAATTTTATTAAATTAATTGTTTTGTTAACTTTAACATTTGTTTAAGTATTTATTTATCCTCAGTTCTATAAGTTGTTTGAATTATACTATAATGTATTATGTGTATGTCCGTTAGAGTTTAAGTTTTCTTTTCAAATTAATTGGCATATGTTAATTAATTATCATGTTAGAAAAACTAATAATTCGAATTCTAAGTAAATTGTGGTAATCATGGCACTGTAATTTAGGTTATAGGAGGTGTTTAACTGATCGCAATAACTAATAAATACAAGCTATCATAGTCGTACCAATATATGTAGAATGCCCAGTAGACAGACACTGTAATAATTTAACTTTATTGTTACAGAAGAAAATATTTATTATATTTAAACTCTTTATCGTTGTTTGTATCGTTATATATATATTCCTAGAGAAATGTTCGCATACTTAATATTTAAAATAAAAACATTGAGTTAAAATTATATTCATAATAAGGCATACCGATAAATTTCACATAAAGATATTTTTTAAATGTAAAAATTGCTACTAATATTCTATGATGGCTAATATTTTTATATAAAGATACAAAATGGATAAATATTTCTTGCTAATTAACTTCATTTTAAATATATTATTTAAATACTAATTAATCAATTTATTTTGAAAATGATTATCAGATTATATTTAAAGTTTACTTATACCATCTGAATTAAATTTTCAAAGACATGTAAACAAAAATTATAAATATTTCAACAATTGTAGAGTTTTTGTTGTTAGTATTAAAAAACTAAACAAATTATCTGCATATAAATATAAAATGCTGTAATTGTAAAAATATAAATACTGCTATATTAATTAGTTTTGTAATTCATTTAAACTAGTTTATTCAGTAACAATAGATTTTCTCGAATAAAAAAATGTATATACAGGTTTTTTTTTTTTTTTTTGGGGGGGGGGGGCATTATTTTATACTTCAACACTTTTAATATTGAGTTTTCCAAAAACAAAACGAAATACTGAAGTTTATAGCAGAAAATTGATTAAATAAATTATAAAAACAATTTATTTAAAATGCACTTAAACTAATAAATTATAGTTTTTAAAACAGATAAAACTCTCCATACACCAATACCACTCATGACTAAGAGCTTAGAATAAAAATATTATTGTGTTTTCAATTTTATTCTCGTAGTTTTGTAGTTAAGTAGAGATAAAGGGTGGCTGCTGGAGGATTGTATTAGATTCTAAGATCTAGGTGCAGTGCTCTCAGATCCAAGGCTCCTCACTGACGAAGGTCATAAGCCAGAAACTAGTCTGGAGATATTGGATGAGTAGGCACTAGATATACATTTTATGCATAAGTCTTCTGGCATCCATTGATTATTCTTGCTTGCATTTAGTGGCACTACTGTATGGAGAGTTTTGCCTGTTTTAATAACAGTTATGAGCAAGTATAAGAAATGGTGATCATATGATGTTTAGTGGTTAAATTATAGTTTTAGAAGATAATAGGCCTAGATTAATTTAAGTTGAGCAGATGATTAGCCATGCACTGACTATAATTATACCACAACAATATCATATGCTTACTCCTATGCTTCCAAGAAAAGCTCTTTTCATTCTACTAAAGAGCGACTTAGTGTAAATTTAGGTAATCAATGGGCAATAAATTATATAGTGCGATAATATTCCCATTCTCAGATCAATTTTTGTCTTTTGTTTTCATTATTGAAGATTAGGATTCAAATTGATCTGCCAGCCATCTTTCATTCCTTTATAACTAAAAAAAATTTAATCATTTCTCTGATGATCATATTACTGGTATCTTTATTAAAAGAAAACATAGTCCTTTCTGTTTGTTTTAACAATAAAATGAGTTTAGATCTCCAAAAGTAATATAATAGTTTAAAGGCAGATTGTTCAATAGCTCATAAAATGATTGGAGAATGAATAAGAATTAAAACACAAAGAAAAATTCTGATAAAGGTAACTTTATATTTTTTTCTGATGCACTTAAAAAAAACATGAAATTAAAAATATTATAATTTTATTAAATTCATGGATGACACTACTTATATGATAATGATGATAATTTGAATTGATGTTGAAGATTTTGATATTTTTTAAAATAATAGAACAAGAAATAATTATTGTATTTAATAATATATTCATCTTATCCCAACTCATTTACATTTTAACAATGATTTCTAGTTTGATGAAATTATAATATTACTTTGTACCCATCAAAAAAGACTGTGAGTTTTGTTGAGATATCTGAAAAAAAAATGGTAATGATAAGTTGGCTTCAAAACTATTGAAATTTATTAGTAACATGTGAATTCATGAAAGTGTTTCAATGCCAATAATTATTTTAAATTAGAAGAAAAAATAGTAACTGTAATTTATCATAATAAAAATATTTTTAAATTTTTTACTAAATAAATTGTTTCTACTCATGAATGAGTGACTGGAAGAGACTTGGTGTGGTTACAAAAGGCATGCTATGATTTTGAAAATTATTTCAATGTAAACAATATAAGATACTCATAAAGAAATCACATTGAGTATTTCATTTGGCATTATTAAATTAAACTCGAAATAAAAAATAGAACATTTTTATTTGATATACTATTGCGAAAAAATTGGCACTTCTACTGCAAAATATTATTTGTAATTTGATAGAGTTTCCTAAATTTCTTTAATAAATAAGATAATCTGAATTTTATGAGAAAATTATTCTAGTGCCAAATTATTGTTATATTTATTTAGAGAAGTGATTACAACTTATTTTAATTCTATTCACTCTGATGATAATTTTGGCATTTGCCCATTTTTATTAATTATAAATAAAACAAATCAAAATAATTTATTGAAAATTAAAAACCAACCAAACAAACAAAAAAAAAAACAAAAAAAATTAATAATGCAAAAACAAATTGGTAACTGCAATTATTATTTTTTTTTCTTTCAATTTTTTTCTCAAAATTTGCTTTGTAAATAGCTGAATATGAATATTAGGAGAGGTATCCAATTGTGTTTTATGTTTATGCAATATATGGAGAAATTTTTATACATATTTAAAATTAATTTTATTGTGGAAACTCACATTTGCTAGATAGATTGTTTTAGTGTTCCTATGGAACACAAATTGAAAACCCTGAATTTATAGGCTCACCAATAAACAATTCTTATTATGCATAGAACATACAAATTAGTATTGCAAATTGCACAATAATATTAAAAAATTAAAGTAAATAAATGTGTTACTTCATCAAGTTTATTTTTACTAAAAACTCCTTCACTAATAATTCTTACTCATGGAATTTTTTAAACTTATCCTTTATTTCTAAATTTGCAGTATCAATTAGCAATGATTTTAGGTTACAAATTTACTTTTCTATTCAAATTTTTACTTAGACTATCTATCTTAAGAACAATTTTACATATTTCCCCCCTAATATTGTCTTTTTTACATCAAACATTTACATAACACTTGAATAAATTGCAAATACTTTATTCTGTATCAAAAACGTTTTGCCAATAGTTTATAGACACATTTCTTTTGCAATGCTAAATTTTGATAAAAAAAATTTACAAAATAAAATTTATAAACTTGATAAATTAAAAAATGAAGATGCCTTACAAGTCTATAACAACTCTTATTTAAAATAGGAAAAAGACATGACAAAAATCTTCCATCTAATCCATCACCTTTTATCTCTTAATCATCATATTCAAAAAAAAAGTTGCAATATTTTTATTGTTTCAAGATAGAATTTATAATTTATAAATGTTAGTTGAATATTTCAAATATGAATTTTATCATGTCTATCATTGCATAGTGACAACACTACAACCCAAATTTAGAAAAGGATTTCTACTTATCTTTCTTCCCTAATAACTGATAATAATTTTTTAAGCCTGATATTTAATATGATAATTTTGGGTAATCAGTATTTGAGGTTTTTTAAGAAATAAATACTAAAATGAGTTTGGGAATTTTGATTTCCAATTAACTCCATTCTTTAAGTGGGGTTTCTCCCAGTTATATAATATATTTCTACCCATGATTCTGACCTCAATCAATTATTTTTTGAATTATTAGAAAAGAATAAGAGTCAATTATCAGATGTTTTTCTTGCATAATATTTTTAATAAAGAGATAGTTATTCCATAAAATCCTTTATTAACAATAAATGATCTAAAAACAACTAGTCAGCACCAATTTAATTTTATATTCAAATATAAAACATTTATGTTAATAAAATATTACATCTTCATGCAATAGTAAAATTAAAAAGCTAGTTTACTTAATGGAGCATCTTCAGTATAATATACAAATAATTTTTAGAAAGCAATATACATGATAATGTTGCATATACAAGATTATACATAGTAAGAAAAGCTTGTTTAAAGCTATTAGCACTTTTATAAATAGTGTAAGTATATTATCCATCCAGTGAAGATAGCAGTAGTCATTACATTTTTAACTAAAAATAATTGAAAGTATTATATCTGTCTAATTAAGCGGCCCATTATTATCAATACATCATTTTTGTTCATCAACATCACATGATATATTGAGCAAACAATCATAAATCTGATAAATAAATTCCTTTGCTATATAAAATGGCTGCTATAAGGTGTTTTTAGCTAAGAATGAAAAATTATGTAAATGTAGAAAGTGATAAAAATCATATCAATAGATATTATGTTGAATGTATAGAAAATTTTAAACTTTAATTAAGCTTTTCAAATACAACCCATAAATAGGTAAGTTGTTTGTATTTGAAAAGTTTAATTAAAGTTTAAAATTTTCTATACATTCAACATTTATTGATAGATGATGGAAATAGTCCAAAATATTATCACATCTAATATACCATCATCACAACTTTTCAGGCAAATATTCAGGCATATTTTCTTTTAATATTAAGTTATTTCTTCCAAAGCATTCCAACCAAATTTAATTCTCAGATTAATTGTCTATTAGATTTTCATCTGTATTAACAATCTGACCAAAATATTTGAAGTTGTTGACTTCTAACTAATCATTATCAAACTTTATTTTCTTCTTTTGACAAAATCCATTGAACATTACTATAGTCTTTTTAACATTTACCTTTAATCCTATTTTTTTACTTAGCAACATTTTCTGAAGCTCTAAAGAATTATTTGTAAAAACAACTACAGCATCTGCAAAATGTAGATGACTTCCTAAACTTCCTGTTTTCATCCATAAAATCCTTCTTGCAAAACTGCTCTGAAAAATTTTGACCCATAATGTCTAACATCTTTCTTAATGTTAATTTTTCTGGTATCATTATGTAATTTAATTATTGCTATTGCAATTTTATAAATATTTTTCAGAGTATGACAATATCCTGGATCTAAACCATGATGACCCAAAGCTTTAAACATTGAAGAAATACTTATAGAATCAAATGAATTTTTTTAATCTACAAATCCAAAGCATAATAGCAACTCCTATTCATTGCTTCTTTACATAACTTTTCTCAAAAGTAGAATGTGATCCACTGTACTAAAACCAAATCCAAATTGTTCTTTTGGTTGGTTAAAATCTAAAGTTTATTGTAGCCAATTTGTAATTATTTTGGTAAAAATTTTATATAGAACTGATAAAAAAACTAATAGATATGCAATTTCTAATATCTTCTTTATGCATTTTTTTAAATATTAATATTGCATTTTTCCAATCATATAGTATATCTTTATCATTTAGATATTTGGTATATAACTTTGTCAAAACATTTTTATTTCTTCACCTGTTTCTTTTAAGATGTCAATTATAATTACATCATTATCTGGAACTTTTTCCTTCTTTATAAATTAATTGCATGTCTCATTTCTTTATTTAAAATATCGGGTAATTCAGAAGATATAGTAGTTGCAGGAGGTACTTTTATTTGTTCTTCATTGCTATATAATTTTTGATAGAACTCTTCTACACATTTCATAATGTCATTTCTCTTTTTAGTAATAGTTCAATGTTTTTTCTTATTGCAGGACTTTTATTTTCTTTTATGGCTTTTCTTGATAATTCACAATTATATTTTTTATATTATTCTCAACTCTTTTTTACATCATTTTAATGTTTGAGATCAATTTTATATATTTTTATATTCCTTTATTTTTTCATAAATTGTCTCAGTAGAAATTTTGCTGGCCAATTGCTGGTTTTTTGTTTCACCTATCTTTGTTGCAGTATTTAAAGTGTAGTAGTTATCTTATTGATTTTTTTTAAAAATCTGAATAATGTTTAAAATCTGTTAATATTTGAAAACGATTAGCAAGTTCTAATTTAAATTTATTAAAATGTTTCTGAACATTAGGAATATTAACTATGAATATTGTTTTTCTTAATAATTTTTGCCTCTAGTTTTGCATAAACATCTACCTCACAGCTTCCTAATCAATGATCATTTCCTGTGTTGAATTTATTAAGGACATTGCAATCTTGAAATACATATTTTTTTTAGTCAAAATATAATCCAATTTTGCTATAGCTTTATTTGGATGCTTTGATATCCATTTCCTTTTAACACTTTTCTGAATAAAAGAATTCATAATGTAAAGTTTTTCTTTATCTACAAATTCCATAAGTCTATGTTCTCTATTATTTCTATCACCATAATCAAATTTACCCACAGTACTTTTATCTTTCAATTGCTTACCAATTTTAACATTAAGGTCTCACATGTAAATTTTAAAATGTTGTTTGGTCTTATGAAAAGCCTTTTATACATTCATATAAAAAATCCTCCATTTCTTCATTACACTGAGAACTTGCTGGGTCTAAACCTGAATTATCTGAATTTGATATCTGCTCTTAAGTTGAATAATTAATCTTGCCACTCTGCCTGATACACTATTAGTCTTCATTATGTTGGTCTTCCATTTTTTATTTATAATGAATCCTTCTCCACTTGCATTTTCAATATTTGTGCCTTTGTAGTACAGCACATGTCCACTTTTAAATCAATTGTCTCTTTATCTTTTCTAACTTATCAAAGTTCAATGTTTTATTTAATATTAGACTGTTCTTCTTCCAATTCTTACAATCTTCCTTCACTTAAAAGTAGTACCTAAATAAGAAGTTGTCATCAAATGGCATCCTGGATCTGCAACCAGAGGATTTTACCACCCTTTGCCTTTGATCACTAATCTCTGTCTAGGCTAGTTAATTTATAGTCTTTTGAGAATGAGGGCCATGATTTATTTTTGTCTATCATAATTGTAAATATCTATTAGAAAAAATATTCATTCACATACACATTCATTATGCCATTAAGAACTCAACTAATATTTTATTAAAGATATATCCAACAACTGAAAAAAAAACATTGTGGTGTTTTATGGTATTTCTTGATCTTAAAACCAGATGTAAAAAGCCAAAAACTCACCATGCTGGCTAATGTGTGTTGGTGAACAGCCCATCTATGTTTATATACTATATAAATAATCACATAGTAAAAACAGTTGAAATGATAAAAATGTATGAAATGGACATTAGGAATTTGCTCTGCTCAGTTCATTTAAGATCTCCAAAAGGAATGCAATGGTCATGCCACATAAAAGTTGTTATAATGTATCAAAAAATCAATGCTAAATATGCCCACCACTAAAATTGATCAATAACTATATCATTGTCTAAATTTTCCATTGATATTGGTATGACCTCAGTAAAGTAATATTGATAAACTGGTTACATTTTCTCATTGATAGTAATTATTTTTATTCATCTAAACTGACCAAAACTATAATATTGCTTAGCACAAAACAGCTTTATTTGTTTTGAAGATAATAATACTTTTACACATTTCAATGTCACTTTCTTGATTCAAATGACCGAAGTATTCATCCTTATTACTCCTTAAGCAATTCCTTTATCATAATATCTGCATTTTCATATAATTTGGAAGCCTTTGGAATTTCCTTCAATGGATTAGATAGCCCACAAACACATAATTAAGTAAACTATATGTTATGCAATTAGAATTAGAATTGAATAATGAATAGATTTTAATTTTAAAATAAAATTTTAATGAATTACCAACATTATGATAAGGAATAAAATCAAGGTGTATATAAATCATGTTTCATTGTACAACTGATATACTGAATTGTTCTTATCTTTTGGATACAACTGAAAATATATATTACACCCATATAATAAGCCTATTTACATATATCTTTGATTGGGTTTCAGTCTCCCAATCTCTTCAATGCTTTACAACATGATTGCATGCAGTATGTTTCATGCAGTATTTGTTAATTATATATACACACACTTCATAAGATACTCCTTTACTTATATATATATATATATTATAATAACTTATATAAAATATTATATAAAATATATATTACATAAATAATAAATGCAATATATTTAATTTCAAAAAAGAATAAAAGTAATTATGAAAAGTTTTAAAAATTAATTTATTTATTGTTAAGATTTTAATATTATTTCTTACAGTTTCACTTTTCTTTAGCTTTATTTAATATTCTTTTAGCCTTGTTTAGTTTTGTTTTACCAGCTCCCTCCCCCCTTCCTTATTTATAAAGTGTTGCTTTTCTATGCACAGTTTAATTTTAGTGAGACATGTTTTTTTCTGAGCCTGACAGTCTTTCTGGTTAGAAATTCTCTTCCAAATCTTGGGTTTTTGCAAATATCATCAATATTCGTTTCTGGGATATATTTTTATCTCTTTGAAACTTAATTTTTTTTTTACAACTTTTCTATTTTAATTTATTGATTGATTTTTAATTTTATTTCCAGTCCATGGTAGCAACTTTACTAAGATTAATAATTAGTAAATCATCTTATAATTTAAAATATTGATAAAAAAAATTTTCATATGTATATCTGAAAAATAGTAACCATAATTACAGTTCCTCAATGCTAAGTTTTCTTACTTTCCTCAGTAAATTCAAGAATAACTTCTTGAAAAACTTCTGCTAATTCTTGGGGAAGTTTTATTTTTTATGCCTTCAAACACTGGCTGCTAATGATTAGATTCCACTTTCAGCTGCTTCGTTATTTAACCTAAGAAAAATCAGAGAAAAATTAACTATTGAAGACTACTAACTGTTCTTCTTTTTTATCTCTTATAAACTTCTGTTTCTCAACAACAAACAACATGTCTTTCCTCAATAAAAAAAAAAAACTTTACAGACAAAATTCATTTTTTATTACCAAATTTCTAATTTTTAGATTAATTTCAATAATGTTTAATTGCATATAATGGTACATGAAGTAGTTATAGTTATTGCAAATGATTTTCTGAAAAGCAGTTTTATTCAAAGTCGAAAATGTACGATGATACTAATCCATTTTTCTTCATATCACAATATACATTAACTTCAACCAATATTGCATTTTAATTGCTTTCATTTAATTTTAAATATAATAAAAAATTGAGTTTTGGAAAAACACATTCTAGTGGTAAGACAGCATAATTGCTTTTTTATATATATACATATACAAACATTTAAAAAAAAATACTATATGTATAGTACTTTATCTACACATTTCATCTTTAATTACTTTTCTTTACTTATTTTTTTAATTTGTGTCCCTACTTTTTTTTTCTAATTGTGTTTCTGATTTTCTTAAGGAATTTATAGAATTTCTATCACTATTTTTTTTCAAATTCCTGAACATGTTTCACAATGTTTTCAACTTTTTTCTTCTGCTCTTTTTTAAATATACATCCAACTTTTTCATTACTTGGATGATTTCTTCCACCATTTACTGTCTTTCTCCATTTATTTATTTTTTGCCTATTTAACACTTGTTTTTGATATTTCTATCCTCCAACTTTTTATTTGAAGCAGCCATCATTTTATGATACCATACTTTATTTTTTTTTGAATGTTTTTATTGCTGTCATTCTTTACTTTTTCATTTAATATCTTATGTTTCTTTTTGGATGTTCTTATTCAGGGTTTTCATTCCTTAATTCACATTTTCAAAAAATTTTGATTCACATTTTTTATCACCATCAATACTGCCATGTTTTTATTATTTAGTATTAATTGTCATGGAATTTGATTTTTCATTTTCAGAAAGTTTTGCGGAGCATGATATTTCACCACTTGTAGACTCTGTGGAGATTGGTTTTCTATCTTTGATAAATTTTCTGAAGATTTATTTTTCATTTCTAATGAATTTTGTAGAGATTGATTATCCATTCTTCTTTTGAACTTTGTTATCCCTTGTACAACTTGATATATGTTTAGTTTAAAAAAAATCATAACTTTTATGTTATACAAGGGTGAACTGACACAATATGCATTTTGTGTGAGGCACACAGATAATATAATAATAAAGGTGCCAAGGTGAGAAGGAAATACTTAAAATATATATTATTCATTAATTATATCTAAATAAATTACTTTTTGTTTAAATGCTACTTATATTTTATACATTTGTTTTAAATATTTATAGTCACTAATTTATTATTATTTCTTATTCCGATCCTAATTCTAACAAGATTAGGATAAACAAGTAAAAACTTAAACGGTCATGAGCAGTTTACCTTTATTTTATATTTTACTGTTACAGTGCATGTACTGTATCATATTACTAATCAAAAAGATATTAGTTGTAAGTTTTGTAATTAGACATAAAATAATAAAGTGCAGTGCATCAGTAATTACATAATAACAAGAACAAAAAGTAAATTTGAACTAAAATCGAAGGTAATTTATTTATTCTTTTCACATTTAACGTAATATATTTCTGATTTTTTAATTTGTTAAATTGTCATTGAAAAATTAAATTTTCATGCTTCTAAATATTTTTCTAAAGAATTTAATATATATATATATAGTAAGAATTGGATATATTGCTTTAAAATTAATTTTTATTTAAATTACTAAATTTAAATATGGGATATTCATTGTAAAAATTGTGTTTTGTATTGTTTATTAAGATTATTAAAAATATATACCCTATTTCAAATTTTAATACTAAAATTTATTATAATTGTATATGTTTTGTTTTTTTTAATTAGATGTCCCAAGAAGGAAAAAAAGAAATCTGGGTACCAAAATTTAATAAATAAAACCAATGGGGAGAAGAAAGAGAGTGAAATGCTTCCAGAATACTCTTTTCTTCACTAAACAAGAAACGAAGTCGAGCCTGGTGACTGTAAGGATATTTTAATACACTCAGCTGGAAAATAATTCCAGTGAAGATAGTGAACATATTGAAAAATCTGTTACTCATTTGTGGTGCAAAGATACAGAAGAAACAATAAGTGAAGTTATTGAAGACATTTTTACTAATTCGGAATATATGTGTTTAATTTTGATGATACCAGCTTTTGGCCAGAAACATACTTTAAATTTTTCCATGCAATTCTTCTGAACAAAAGTTTTCACATATATATTACAAAAAGCATTTAAAACTGGTGAAGAATAAAGAGAAATTGGTTAATTTATTTAGTTTTAAAAAATACAGTTGCTAAATACAATTCTGAACATAATAAATTTATTCAGGGTCTTAATGAGTGGAAACATCTTGCAATGTGCCTGAATCATCAAGAGAAAAATTTAAATCATTTAATCAATTGAAAAAAATTGACAGAATTACATCCTTAAAAAACATAAAGCTTGTATTGATTATTTACAACAAACAGTTTTAGATAATGAAAGGAAACGTTGGTACAAACTTATAAATTTTGTAGTACAGTTTTTAAGCAAACCAAATATAGGTCTTCATGACAAAAGTAATAAACTTTATGACCGCAATAATGGCAATTTTTTAAAAATTCGTTACGATGTTAGAAAAGTTGAATCTTTTTACATCAGAACACACACGTTTTATAGCTAATGATACTGACTTTAAAAATATACCCTCCTATTTAGGAAATAAATTCAAAATGAATTACTTTATTGATATCAAATATTTAAAAAAGTATTATTAATCTTTGCCAGCAAAATAAATATTTTTCAATGATTGTAGATTGCATTCGAACATCTCATACTGAACTTATTACATACTCGCTTATTTCAATTCAGATATAAAAATGTTGCAATTCATAAATACAAATTTTTTTAACTTTACTGAACTGTCGATATATATTTAATCATTATCTGAAAACTTTTAAATTACACATAAATAACTTTCCTCTTCTGCTTATTGATGGAATATTTTAACTACTCATATAAGTGATATAACCTTAAAAACATTATGTGAAACACAGTCGAGTAGCAGAATTAATGCCACAAAACCTCTTTATAAATATTAATCTGAAGTGTATGATTCTTTATTTGAAATTTGTAATGACTTTTCAAATTGGACCAACAATCCAAATATTAGGCAAAATATTTAAGTGAAAAAATTTCTACATTTACATTTATTTGTTGTATTAAATTTTGATATGATATTTTAAATAAAGTAAATTTTGTCAGCAAAGTACAGCAGACTTCATCTATGAATCTTTTTATTGTTTTAAATGCATTGAATGATCTAAATAAGTCTTTAAATGATTACAGGTCTGATGAAATTGTCAAAAAACTTGTAGAAAATCCCAAACCTAATTGTAACAAAATTTGTTACAGAATCTGTATTTTATAGTAAAAGACCACTAAGGTGGTGTCAAAAAATGATGTAATTTGATTACAAACATGAAAATGAAAACACATTACATCCTAAAATTTTGTTTAAAGTATTTTTTCTTCACTAATAGATCAAACATTAGAATCCTTGCAAGAGATGTTTACTTTATTAAAAAATATATGAATACATTTCAGTTTTTGTATTTGTAATATTTCACAAAATAAAGAGCATTTATTATCTTGGAAAAAATTAACACATGAGAATCATTCAGACATTGATGCAGATGATTTATGTGAAAAAGTTTTACTCTATCAACTATTTATTTCTAATTTTAAAAAGGATATATATATATATCAGATAATTCAGTATATTTATTCAATATAATCTTCAATACTTTCTCTTCATCTTTCCTTCTTTATTTTTGCTTTTTTTATATAACATATAATAACAACATTTCACTCTTCTTACACTTAAAAGCAAAACATATTTATTTATTCCTTACAATTTCAACTGTTCTTAGCAGTTTTCATCAAATGTACAAAATTTAAACATATCCATATAACCATATTTTTTACATATATCTATTATAATCTTATAGTTTTATCAACTTAATTATTAAAATCACTTTATTCATTAAACTTACTATTCTGTAACTTTTAACCTTTTAATTCTATTTTATCCTTTATTGTTCTTATTTATTTTTATTCTTAATTATTATCATATTTATATTTATTCACCTTTTACCTTTGCCATAATTTTAGAAATTCAATGTAATATTTATGAAATCTTTCTTATATTCATATATTTAATGTTATTTTTCATCCCACTTATTTCTACATATTATCTTGATTTTTTTATTATCTTATTCCATTTCTTAATTCCTTTTTTATCCATATTTTATTCCTACTTCTTTTATTTTCTTAATTTTTATAAAATTATTTTTATATGTAATTTTATTTTTTATTTCTTACTGTATTCTCTACTTTTTCTCTCTTTCCTCCACCATTTTGTCTATCCCATCATCTTTCATACTCCTTTTTCTTTTTTTTATATTTATATGTAGCTCCTCTATTATCTATTATACAAACTACTTATTTATTTTGTAAACAACCAAAGAATGGAAGAGTAAGTTCACTGTAGGATGAGGTCAATAATCATCTCAGGAATTATCTTCTTCACCAAAAGAAAAACACCTGTCTATAAAATATTATCTAGGTCATACTTATCAATGGATTATAAAATAGGATTAAATCAACAACAGCTCATAAAATATCATTGTGAAATATATAAATAACAGGAACTGTTATCAAATTTTGACAATAAAGATTTTACTCTATTTTAACTGAAAGCATAAAACTTTTGAGCTTTATTCATTTCATTATTAACAACACTTGCTGAACTACTTTGAAATGACTAGTATATTCTACCTAATGAATAAATTATCTTCAAATAATTTCTTGTAAACTATTTATGGAATGGAAGCATCACTATATCTAATATTACTGCCATATCTACTATTAAACTTACCACATTATCATTAAGATTTTATTGACAATAGAAAACTTTGACCATTAAGTAAAAAAAAGTGACTGTTTGGTTTATTTATTTAAAAAAATATTATTTTCATTAAAAAGAAATAACCCACTATATGTAATAGTATATAATATTATATATAATATTTCATAAATTATTATATAATGCATATATTTGTATGGGTTAATGTTATTTAAATGTGAAAAAGATACATTTGTTTTTATTAAATCTGATTATCTATATGTTTTGATGTATAAATTATAATATTTACACCAGGTGTTAAGCTTAAAGGATTAAGTATGATAATCAGATTTTAATATCGCATATTTTAAAACATGCACATATGCATGTGGATTTACATTTTTTAGGGAGAAAAATTTAGTAAATAACTTTATATATATATTTTACTTAAAAATATATACTTACATATATTTGTTTATTTTATGTTTTTTTTGTAAAATAAACCTTATCATTTTATTTAAATCGGAATTTGCATTTTTTTTGGTTAATATCCATAATTCATTGATGTGTAATTGTTTGATAATAGGCAAATATTATGTATAGTAGAGTATTAGATTTAGCCATTGCACTCCATATATAATCTAAATAATATATCTGAGAATACATATGTTAGTGCTTACATAAAAGATATGAATTAATTTACAAATTACATGCACCTGTAATATATTTATACACATGTTACAAAAAATATATATAATATTTTGGCTAAATTTGAAATCAGACATTCTTAGTTAAATTAAATGCTATTTAGATGTAATAAAATTCTCTTTACTCCATCCAGAATTGATGTTGTGTACTTCATATCAAATTTTACTTTGATACATTTTCTCTTTACAAAGCTCTCATTGTTCATTTAAATTCTCACAATTACAGTTTGGCTTGCTCAATTTTTTTTTTTGTTATAACATTCACAGTTGTATTCACTTACCCAATTCATTGTACATAACGACTGAACCTTTATATTTACAATATATATATATACAGACACATAAGATTAACTAATTATCTTCATTTTTCACTGTGTTTCTTGGCTTACTTTATAAATGTATTTGATGCACAGTTTGAAATTTATATACCTAACTAAATGCCACATCAAATATATATGTAATCAATTAGATTTATGATTTACATTGCACTCCTCATTAAATTTAAACTTATTATTAACTATTGACTAATGTAAAAGTTTAGACAGCCCTCTTTCACTGTTTAATATTTCAAAAATTAACTCATCTTCACAAGTGAGGTAGAAATGTGAATATTTGATTTTTACATCATATTGCAAAATCACTAATTGTGGAGACAATTTAGATCTGATCATCTCCAAAATATCAAGTTTAGAATTTTATTAACAGTTAATTTATTGTGAATTTGTTTACTTATTAAAAGTGTAAACAAATCACATTTATGACATATAATTTTTTTTTACTGAAACTCAGAAGTTGAATCATCTGATAATGGTAGATTAAAAATGGAAAAGAAGTGATCTTTCAAAATTAAATTACTTTAAATTTTATATACTCTAATAATAAAATATAACGATGCTATGATAAAGGATGAAAGGGTTTATTCCACATATATGAATCTTTGTGTTATTCACAGTAAGGCAGAGGATAAAAATAAAACATCCTTTCACATCTGTTATAGGATGAAACTTTAACAATTTTTTAAAATATATAATTGTATGCAGATGTGTATCTAAGATTAGCAATATTAATATTTCAGGATTGATTTTTTTTACATTATTAGTGAATTAATTTTCTATATTTATTTATTTTAACAAAGCTAACAAGTGGATTCTAAAATCTTATGTTGCATTAATTTGATTGAACAATTATCTCAGAGTTTTAACAACATATCATAATTACTATTCTTAAAAACAAAAAAGCAAAACAATTACCCTCAAAAATTATGACAATGATTTATTATTGAGCTGATCAAAATAGCAAAGGGATTTCATTGTATCTATTCATATTTCAAATGAATAAAATGTGATATTGGAAATGACGCAAGTGAATGAAGAATAATATTTATTTTAAACAATGTATAATGTACTATAAGATCATGTAGATGATGAACCTTAACTAATTAACAACAAAGAAATTGGGTAATTAACAAATATAAAATTAATTTTTATTAACAATAAAAAAATGAAATACATAAAAAATATATATAAGCATAGTAATAATAATTTCTCTAAACATAATAAATAATATTGTACTTTTATACTTAATAAATACTGATTACTTTAGTGATAAATACCTGTGTAATGTATAGGGATGTGAGGCAATAATGAGTACATTCCATTGGAAAAAGATTGTGTTGCATTTAACTTAAAAATTTAAGTATTAATAATAAGCACAAATGATAAAAAATCAAGTCAGATATCACATGACCTAATTTTAATAAAGCTCATATTTACAAATGTTATATATAGAGCCTGAAAAACAAGCTCTTAACAAGCTTTAAGAATATTCCAATCCCTGATGCAGAAACTAGTCTAGGGTTGAGGATATTCTCAAAGCTTGTTAAGAGCTTGTACTGTGGGCTCTATATATAGCAATAAGCACAAAATATAAAAATGTTTCATTATATCATCAATTAAAGTAATAATAACTTTTTCTTATAGATATCAGACTCATAAATTAAATTATTTTATAAAAAAGCAGAGTTTTAACTCATATATATATATATATATATATATATATATATATATCATAATCTTATAAGAATATATATATATATATATTTATTCTTATAAGATTATGATGTTAACTTGACCTGATTACCCCAGTGCTGGTGGCATTACATAATTTGCTTATCAAGCTTATATTATGATTAAAATTATAATAAGGTATTATTGTTAGAGTTTGCCTCAACTAATCAATGATATTTATATAATTATCAATGCCACAAGTATAATCTATTATTTATTATCTTCATTGGCTTGTATAAATACTGCTTTGGGTACAAAAAAAAACTGGTAATCTTAATAAATATTTGAATGTATCCTCTAGATATCTTTATTATATAAAATATGAGATTACACCAAGAGATCAATAAAACATATAAAATATTAAATATTATCTTGTCCATAAATGATGTTTAATTAATTAAAAGTCTAGCCAAATTGATCTCCAAAATACAAATAAATTACCAATAGACATTTATATCAAATTACATTCATAAATATAATGTTACCTGTATCTTCTTCATCATACCTTTCTTTTTTGAAAACTTTTATAGAACAATAAAAGTTTAAATGTTATAAAATTAAACAAATTCAATAAGAACATATTTTTAAAATTATAACTTTTAACTTGCAAAAATTAATTACCTATGCACAATTGTTTAAGTATTCACAATTTTATATCATTGGTGTTTTAACATTGAACAATTTCTAATGGGGAAGTTTAACAACTTTAATTTTTATAGAAAATGTTTAAGAACAATTGTTGAGTTTATAAGTATAAATCCACCAATTGTAGTTTCCAAACACTATTTGACAAGATTATACTTATTTTTTTTTTATTTTCCTTAAATAGTAAATACAGCAATTAATTATTTAAGACATAGTTTTTATTTATCATAAAATATCTAAGCATATTTCTGAAGACCAAATATTGATGAATATAAATCTGTTTATTAACAGTCATTTTTGTAATAATTATCTATAACTTTAGATTATTGTGATTGTTATAGTATTAAGTAGCATTTAATTCATTGGAGCATTAGTTTTAAACAAATATTTAAAGTTTTAGGTAGTTATTTTATAAATATAAAATAAAGCAATTTGTTAACCTTTGAATGCCTTCTCTTGTAGTAGCATTTATCATAAATAAAAAAAAAGCTTGTTTAGAGCTCATTAGCATGCTCTTAATTTTATATATTTGTAAGTGCAAGCTATATATAAGTCATGTGACATCTGACTTTTTATTATTACTATTAACCTATTAATCCAAATTAGTTTTATAATACTCATCTGAGCTTTGTGTTGATATAACAAATATAAATTCTAAGCAAGTAATTTTTTTTTGGTTTGGAAAAGAGATGCATAAATAATGCAGTTCAAATAAAAAAAACTTAGCATTACATAACTTACACTTTAAAGTTTTCATATTTAAAATTCAATTATTTGGTTTTCTTTTCTTTTAAATTCATTATTGAATGATATACATGGTTAGATATTCTTCTTCATTCAGGGCAATATAGAGAAACATTTACCATTAAAGAGGCAAATATTTGATTGGTTATCTACCCAGATATCATTTTAATGCAGGATGCCAAAATGCCTAATTTTGAATTAAAATCCTATGCAGTCCACCTGCACACAATTTAGAAAAAGACAAAACAATTTTTAACACACAGGTATATTTATAGGTTCCTGTCATATTATTAATGAGATCATAAATTTTATCCCAAATTTAAACAGGTGATATTTTGGAAATTTTCTAACTATATAGAGCCAAAATTTGTGATGATTATATTTTTCATAAAATTTTTAGACAAATATTATTTCAAAATATTAAAATACAAGATCATATTAATTAATGATTAAAATAAAATAAATATACTTTTTTTGTTTTACAAATCAATTACTTATACTATTAAAATATTAAATTAAATTTTTTTTTTCGTTTTCTTTTTTTTTTTAAGTTCCCATTATAATTAATAATATATCCAATAATTACTCAAACAATAAATTTATTAGAACATTTTACGATGATATTCATTAATTTCAAATACATTCAATGGCATAAAACACTCATGCACACTCACATGTGTGTTTGAATATTATGCTAGGAGGCCTACATTATTATTGAGTGTATTTTAAATTATCTAGATAAAATAATAGTTACTACTATACAAACATATTTTTAAATATTTTATTTATGTTGAAGTTAATGTAACTTTTTATTCTGTCTATTATTGTTTCAAATTATATGTGTATGTATTTTTTCAATGAAATTTTAATTGTGATAATACAAAATTTTATACATATATTATTTTTAAAAGACTATATTTATAAAATCTGCCAGGGAAGATATCTTAGATAAATTGAATAATATTTTTCACTAGGTAACAGAATCAATAATATTAATATTATTTCCAATCAATTTATTCACAACAGTAATAACAGTAAGAATTAATAATATTTGCTTTATTGATAAGCCAATAATTTTTTTTTAGAATTTATAGTTGTTACTATTAATTTAGATAATAAAATATTATTACAGTATATATATATATCATTAAAAAAAACAGTCAAAGTGTTAACGGATTATATATATATATTGTAACAGTACAAAGTAATAGATGCCTTGTAAATTTGGGTACCAATTTGTAATAGTACATGGGTTGATTAAAATATGAATTTGATTTTTAATCCATAAAAGTATTTTATATAAATAATGAGATTTTTATAATGTCTACATTTTACTTCCATCTTGGCATAAACTAAGAATGTAAAAACAAAGCTTTGCAATGATATATAAAATCAAAGTGCAAATATTGATTTCAAATATATTCAAAGAATTAAATAATTTATAATCTCAAGTGAATATAATAATGAATTAAGCCTGATATGTGATTGATGTTTGTTTTAATAAGTGAACATATATATAAATAACACAGATACAAATTAAGTTAATAAGAAATTATTAATATTTTATTAACAAAAATTTAAATGAAAAAAAAAAGTCGTTTAACTTTTAATAACTCTGATTTTCATAAAATTTATTTACAAATGGATTAAAATATCAAACACAGATCTTTTCATAATGCTCAGGAGAGATAAATCAAACAAAAGGATATTGTAAGTTATCCTGTTATTCTGATTACTCTCAGCAATTGCTAGTCCTTTGATTTGTTTCACAACAAATTAACAATATATATCATTAAGTAAACAAACAATATATCCACTCTCTGAAACACACTATTATGATGTATGTGCACATTAATTAAAAACATTACACTCAAAACTGTTTTAATCACTTGGTTCAGTAACACCTTTTTTAGGAGTTCTAGATATGAAAAAATACATGCATAATAATGAATATAATTATCAAGTTCTTTATTATTATTAAAGATCAAATATTTTTTCTTTTAAAATTCATGTGAAAAGTGCTTTGCTTCAAGATTTTTGGGAGTAGTGCCTCTTGATATTAAAGGTGATCAAATTTGTTTTAAGGCTGTGATTTAACTTTGAATTGATTTGATTGTTCTTGTGCTTTTAGAGGATGAAGTAATATTTCTAAGAAACTCACATTTGATTAATCTGCAGAGAAGTAAACAATTGCTTCTTAAGGATTTTTTTTCAGTAATATTAGAGTTGCTTTTAATTTTAAATAGAATGATCTTCTTTAACTTTAATTTTTTAAAGAAACTTTATTTGTATGGTTATTAAGATGATGTTTATTTTGCTGAGTAGTGTTGTAATCTCAAAAAATAGATATAGAATAGCTTTGGAAAGGGTCAGAAATCAGACTCTTTTTATCTTTTAGTTTTTTAGCCAAACATGTTAAAGTTGAATGATTAGAAAACTTTTTGTAGAAGAAAACATCAGAAGCTTACAGCAGCTGGATCAAGCAGTAAATAAAGTTTTTATCTATTTTTATCATATATTAGCATATCTTTCTATTATGTTTTTATGGATGTATTGTTGAAAGGATTCTGGAATAGATAACATCATGTTATCATATTTGATTACTTTTATATAAATCTTGTAGATGAATACACACACATCTAAATGGACATTTAGAATTCTGGAGATTAAGTGAAAAATATTTTTGATAAATTTTTTACACAAATTCAAATGAATATTTAATATAGCAAACTTTAAAAGATGTTTATGTTTATATATTATTTTGATTAAATTCCCACATACAGAATTAACATAACTTTGTTTGTATTAAATAAAAGTTGGACTATGACTAAGTTTTATTTTGACATTTATTTAAAATTAATAATGCTTTAACATAAACATTCCAGAGGTAATGTGGTCATGCTTAATATGGAGTCCTTTCAGTTGTTTATTTCTCCTAATTAATTTTTATCTCCATGTGACTTTAAAAAAGCATGATGGACACCTTACTTTACTAGATAACCTGCTCTATACTGTTTACCAATGTATTGCTTACAAATTAACACTCCTTGTTTAAAAAAATTCCAACACAAATATATAAAGATACAAAACATATTCCAAATAAAAACCCTATAAAAAATATGTCAAGAAAAATACTGCAAGGTTGAAATGAAGATTCTGAAGAGAAATATATTATGATAACATAATGGACTGTATGAGCTCAATAAATATCCGTAATCTTAAAAACTACCACAAAATCTATAGTAAAGTACTTAGATGTGCTTATTATGCAATTTTAGTAATATTTATTCATAATTATTATTTGCTTTACATGAGCATAAAATTTATCTAACCTGTATCATACTATATTGGCATTGTATTAGAAATTAATATATTAAATCACTAACTAATATTTATCTTACTTTTACTTATTTATATTTATTTATTTATATAATTTTTATGTATACACATGTCTCGGAGAAATGTTAATCAATGAATCTGAAATTTTATGATTATTAGGATTTTGTTGCTCTTTCTATATCAGTTGGTAAATAAATTTTATCAGAATAATAAAAACATTTAGTTATGTACTATTCGAATTTTTGTCTCATTCCATAAGTTGGTTTAGTATTCAAGTATATTGTCAGCACTATCTTAACAGTTGATGAGCTATTCTCTAAACTGTACTACTGCCAAAATATTAACAGGGTGTTATTAGAATTGGAAAGATGAGTCTGTTTTGCTTGTATTCATTGATATTTCTTATGGAAGAATGATGTCATGAGGCCCAAGTTATTGTCAAAAGTTTCTACATTGAGCTGGTATTTTTCTGCCAGCTCATAATCATACATATATATACACACATATTTTGTAAAAATAAAATATATATACATTGTAATAAACTTATTTTATTCGAAATAAATAAACACACACATATATATTTTGTTAAAATATAAATATTGTTTTATAACACATAATTTAAAAAAAATAAATTAACACTTAGTTTTAAAATGGGGATTTAAAAAGTTAAAATAAATTAGATCAAGATCTTGCTTATTAATAAAAGTTTGCCTTTTGTTTAGTCTTTAAAAAAAAAAAATTCTTAAAGATAGAAAGTAAGAGAAAGCAATTAGTTCTATTGTTGGGACTTTGACAGTGAAGATATTTTTATGCTATCTATTACGCTAAGCAATTGGAATGTTTCTTTGGAATTTTAAAATAAAATATGAAATAAAAGAAGAGAATATTAAAGGTGTGAACTGAGACTTTGGAGAAAAAACTATAATTATGGACTTTCCTTTTGTTTAAAAATTAATTAGATTTCTGCCGAGGTCAATATCTAATCTATAA
This sequence comes from Epiperipatus broadwayi, assembly GCA_028023455.1. Lineage (NCBI taxonomy): Eukaryota > Metazoa > Onychophora > Udeonychophora > Euonychophora > Peripatidae > Epiperipatus > Epiperipatus broadwayi. Next base: position 234,062 of record JAQFVV010012786.1, read on the forward strand.
ATTTTGATTCAGCTCAGACTGTTGAATAGTAAAGACCTAAAAAGCACAAGGAGAAAATGTTGAATGGCTAGAGCTGACAGAACTTTCTCTTTTGGGAACCTCTTGCTATTGCCACCTGGAACTGCCTTGTAAACAATGGACACAGAGAGCTAGCCAAGGAGAACAGACTGAAAGAAGACACAGACAAACCACAAAGAATATAGAGTGAAATATTCCACCCACACAAGATCTGCACTGATCAATCAGGATAAATAGACTTTTTTTTGTTATAATCTCAAAAGACATTTGCATAATAGATTTTAAAAAAATAAGAAAAGCCTTCACTTCAAATATCTCAAAGTTTCAACAATAGAAAGGGAGGGATATGTAATCTTTAAGTAGATGTATTTACTCTTTCAAATTAATCAACATTATATTGTTTTTTATTTAATAATTTTTTTGGGATGTTCTATTAATTAAACTTACGTTCAGTTCTATGATTGTTGTTCTTATAATGTATAGATAGGAATAAGAAATTGTATACTTGATCTAAGGACAAGTAAAAAAATTTAAGATAAAAAGATTTAACATTATTAGAAAGAGGAGGTTTGAGTGCATTTGTTTTTAACAAACACTCTTATAGTAAGTCACTCTTGAGTTCACTCATAGTTATATACCATGATATTTGATGAAATATTGTATAATTGGTAAAGTGACAGTGCATGTTCCTTCGAGAACGATACATGTTAATTCTTGATTAGAAAAGAAAAAGGACCAGGAGGTTTGGTTAACAAATGTGAGGGAAGGGAATAGTCAACAAATAGAATAAAGGTGTAATAAATCTTTCAACAATATTTAAGTGTCAATCTATTTTTTTATTATTTATTATAATTAATTCTTATATTTCATTTTGTATTCTTTTGGTTCGTTAAAGAAAATTATTTCAAGGTTTGCAATTGGTGATTGCCATTCGTAAATAAATTAACTGTTATTATAGAAAATTTATAATATGATCTAGGCAGAAATGCTTAGTGGCGCCCTCAAACGGCCACCATATGCTGCAATCTCATGAAATTTAAGAGCATAACAAAATGTTTTGTTACAGAGAATAGGAGCGGGTAAAATGATAGAAAATGGCATCTCAATGTGTAGGGCTTGTTAACTAAATAAACGGCTGGAGATTAGGGTAAAAGTGGAGTAAGGCAGGTTCGGGTAGTTAGAGTGAAGAGTTAGTGTCCCAGTAGGGGAGAGTTTTGAGTGTCAGAAGTAAATTGAAAATACTGTAGATAAAATGCAGGATAGAATTAAGATAAAAATGTTCAAAGGAGACAAAGAGGAGACTCTATTTGAACACTTGGAAAGTTTAGAAGAGTGTTTTTGTATGTACGAGGCAAGGGAAGAAGAAAAAATAATTATAGCAAGTAATTATTTGGCAGGCATAGCAAGAGATTGGGGGAGAATGATACAGAAAAGACCAGACGATTTCAAACAGTACAAAAATAAATAAATACTTACATTTTGGAACATAAAGATATAAGAAAAGTTACGAAGAGTGGTAGAAGTAGAAAGGTATAAAAAAGAAGAAGGGATAGGATATAGACAGTTCTTTTTAAAGCAAATGATAAAATTGAGAAGGATGATAGAATATCCTATTGGAGAATAGCAAATTATAAGTATTATAAAAGAAAATTTGCCACAAACTATACGCGAGAAATTAGCTGTCTGTAGGTGCGAAGGTGTGGAAGATATATTGGAAGTTCTTAGAGAGGAAGAAAATGTACAGGAAGAAGAGAAACAAGAACAACTCCCTAAGCTATTAAATGTAGTAATTGAGAAAGAAGAGAAAATACAAACGATGGTGGAACAAACTTGCCCTATGATAATGATAAAAATACAGGGAATAGAGATACAGGCCCTACTAGACATGGGGAGTCAAGTCTCAATAATCTCAAATAAAATATTAGTTTAAATCAGAGATCAGAAGAGGGAAATACAGTTGTTACCATTAAGAAAGTCTGAAATAACTATGGCTAATGGCAAAAGAGTTAAGTTAGACCCTATACAAATATATGGGGAAGTACAAGTAGGAAGAAAAAAAAATACAGCATACATTATTATCAATGCCAGGTTTGGTAGAAGATCTTATATTGGGGTCGGATTTTATGCACTGAATGGGGACGAAAATTTGATTATAGTGAAAAGAATATAATGATAGGAAACAAAAAGAGTGATAACAAGGTAGCTTACATGGTAACTAATGACATATACCAAGAAATAGAATGTAAAATAACTGAGTTAAATAATAATAATAATAGGGGCTGGAAAAGTCAACTTAAAGAGGCACTTTTGAAAAATGAACAAGTATTCGCCATTAAACCAGGGATTATAAAGGGATATGTTCATCGGATAAAGGTGAAAGAAGAAACTCATTTTCAGGGTATGTCATACCCAGTTCCTGTCAAATATAAAGAGGAAGTTGATAAGCAACTACAACAAATGGAACAATGAGGTATTATAAAAAAACAACAGTCACCGTATATAAACCCTTTAGTAATTGTATAAAAAAAGACGGCTCTATGAGAGTATGCTTAGATGCTCATCAGTTAAATACTATTACTATACCTGATCAGGATGTGCTGCCCCGAATCACAGATTTGCTGTTGGAATTTTTAAAAAAAAATTTTTTTTCATCATTCGATTTGACATCAAGTTACTGACAGATGGTGCTTCACACTGAGGATCAAAAATACACGGCATTCCGTTATGAAGGCTTTATGTATGTGTTTCAATGAGTTCCATTTGGACTAATTAACAGTGGATTGGGGCCATTGCAATGTTTAGACCAGGTACTTTCTTCGAGGGTAAAAGAATTTATACTCTATTATATGGACGATGTTGTGATTGTGTCACGATCTCCTCAGGAACATTTAGAAAATTTAGTTGTGTTCCTTCGTGAGTGTCACGAAAAGAATATTGCAATAAATCTGAAGAAAAGTAATATATTTCAAAAAGAAATTATATTTCTCGGTCATCTCATATGTGCTAAAGGGGTGAGACCCCATCCTGACAAGATAGAAGTGATTGTTAAATTCCCTCAACCTAAGAATAAAAAACAGATTCGATCATTCCTTGGTATATGCAATTTCTACCAAAGGTTCTACAAGGATTTTTCTACAGATATGGAAGCACTTGTGCATTTACTGAGAAAAGAAAGCAAGTGGGAATGGATGGACAAATAAGAGCAAGTGTTTAAAAAGATCAAAGAAAATTTTGTAGATACTGTAACACTCACCGATCCGGATTTTACCAAATCTTTTAGGTTACAAACTGATAGTAGTAGTGTAGGATTGGGAGCAGTACTATTTCAAGAGAATGAAGAGATGATACCTCAGGCTTTGTATTTTTTAAGTAGGACTTAAAATCCTGCAGAAAGAAATTATACCACTACGAAAAGGGAGGCCATGGCAATTGTTTGGGCATTAAATAAACTTAATCATTTACTTTTAGGGTCTGAGATTATTATCATCACTGATCATAAAAGCTTAGAGTTTATAAATTGGTGTTACTTAACTAATGTTAGGCTTATAAAATTGGCATTATACTTACAGAAGTTTAATTACAGTGTCATGCATTGCTCCAGGAAAGAAAATATAGTACCGGATATATTAAGCAGAAATCCACTTATGGATCACAGTCAAAATTTAACACTAGAGGGAGCTCGATTAATGCCTCTTAAAGCAGATCCTGCAGTATTGATAGAGAAAGATTTGAAAAGACTCCATTTTTTTCAAAACTTGGACACAATGTGCAGAAAGCTGATACAAGGCTGTAAAGATGCAAATGTCAGACAACAAAAAAATTGCATGCAAGAAAAAAACAAATTATATCGGTATAAAATAATAAATGGGTTGTTGATGTTTCAGGTTAGAAAGGGAGTAGATTGTGGGAGAGTATTTATACCGCAAAATTTAAGGGAAAGGCTAATAAAGTATGTGGCATGGTATATATGGGCATTATGGATCTCTTAAACAAGTAAATTTATACAGAGATGGTATTATTGGCAAAACTTGTATCGGTCAGTGGTTGCTATGTTACAGAGGTGTCATGAGTGTCAGCAAAGTAAACCAGCTAATAAAAATTATGCTGGGACACCGGCACCAATAATAGCTAAGAACCTGAATGAGCTTCTAGCCATAGATTTCTACAGTCCACTACCATCATTTCATAGATATAAATATATATTGGTGGCCTTTGACGTTTTCTCGAAATTAGTATAAGCGTATCCTCTATGAAAGGCTGATGCCAGGTCTTCCATAACTGTGCTAAAAAAAAACAATTTGTTCAAGTTGGCAAACCTCGGACGATTTTGAGTGATCATGGAACTCCTTTTATATCGAGAGAATAGAAAAATTGGCTTCAACAAAAACAGATAGATCACATTTTCACCTCTATCTGTAACCCTCAATCTAACACTTGCGAATGGGTTATGAAAGAATTGGGGAACTTATTTCATTGTACATTTGAAAGGTAACCATCAACAGTGGTTTAAAGTATTGCCACAAATGGTTAAAATAAATAATTATACATACCACGAATCTACACAGTTAACCCCTGAATGCTTGCACTATGGTCGAGTTGAGCCTTCTCTCTTCAAGTGTCCCGTTCCTACTGTTACTGAAATGATAAATGTAATGGAAGATCAAAGCTTTGCTAGAGACAGATTAAAGAAGAAAGCTGAACAGAGAATAAAAAAGGGGAATGCTTGCCCAATACAATTTACAGTAGGTGACTGGGTTTATGTTAAAACCTAGCCAGTTAGCAAATTAAGTGAGAAACAATATAAAAAGTTTTTCCCTCTATTCAAAGGCCCATACAGGATCATCCAAAAATGCAGACCTAATGCATTTATAATACAAGGTAAAAGAAAGAAAAAGTGCACTTATAATGCACGAAGTCTAAAATCTTTTAAAGAAATGGAGAAAAGATCTCACAGCATGATTAAGGGTTTTTTTTTTATTTAAAGTTTTTTTTTTTGTTTGTTGGGAAAGGGTGCAATGAGCTGGTATTTTTCTGCCAGCTCATAATCATACATATATATACACACCTATTTTGTAAAAATAAAATATATACATTGTAATAAACTTATTTTATTCAAAATAAATAAACACACACATATATATTTTGTTAAAATATAAATATCATTTTATAATACATAATTTTAAAAAAATAAATTAACACTTAGTTTTAAAATGGGGATTTAAGAAGTTAAAATAAATTAGATCAAGATCTTGCTTATTGATAAAAGTTTGTCTTTTGTTTAGTCTTTAAAAAAAAAATTCTTAAAGATAGAAAGTAAGAGAAAGCAATTAGTTCTATTGTTGGGACTTTGACAGTGAAGGTATTTTTATACTATCTATTACACCGATCAATTGGAAGGTTTCTTTGGAATTTTAAAATAAAATATGAAATAAAAGAAGAGAATATTAAAAATGTGAACTGAGACTTTGGAGAAAAAACTATAATTATGGACTTTCCTTTTGTTTAAATATTGATTAGATTTCTGCCGAGGTCAATATCTAATCTATAAGTTTCGATTCGGGTCAGACTGTTGAATAGTAAAGATGTAAAAAGCGCAAAGAGAAAATGTTGAATGACTAGAGCTAACAGAACTTTCCCTTTTGGGAACCTCTTGCCATTGCCATCTGGTACTGCCTTGTAAACAATGGACATAGAGAGCTAGCCAAAGAGAACAGACTGAAAGAAGACACAGACAAACCATGAAGAATATAGAGTGAAATATTCCACCCACACAGGATCTGTACTGATTGATCAGGGTAAATAGACTTTTTTTGTTATAATTTTAAGAGACATTTGCGTAATAGATTTTAAAAAAGTAAGAAAAACCTTCACTTCAAATATCTCAAAGTTTCAGCAATAGAAAGGGAGGAATATGTAATCTTTAAGTAGATGTATTTATTCTTTCAAATTAATCTACATTATATTGTTTTTTTATTTAATAATTTTTTGGGACATTCTATTAATTAAACTTACCTTTAGTTCTATGATTGCTGTTCTTATAATGTATAGATAAGAATAAGAAATTGTATACTCGATCTAAGGACAAGTAAAAAAATTTAAGACAAAAAGATTTAACATTAGAAAGAGGAGGTTTGAGTGCATTTGTTTTTAACAAACACACTCTTATAGTAAGTCACCCTTGAGTTCTCTCATAGTTATATACCATGATATTTGATGAAATATTGTAAAATTGGTAAAGTGACGGTGCATGTTCCTTTGAGAACGATACATGTTAATTCTTGATTAGAAAAGAAAAGGATCAGGAGGTTTGGTTCAACAAATGTGAGGGAAGGGAATAGTCAACAAATAGAATAAAGGTGTAATAAATCTTTCAACAATATTGAAGCATCGATTTGTTTTTTTATTATTTATTATAATTAATTCTTATATTTCATTTTGTATTCTTTTGGTTCATTAAAGAAAATTATTTCAAGGTTTGCAATTGGTGATTGCCATTCATAATTAAATTAACTGTTATTATAGAAAATTTATAATACGGTCTAGACAGAAAAGCTCAGTGGTGCCCTCGAATGGCCACCGCATGCTGCAATCTCATGAAATTTAAGAACGTAACAAAATGTTTTGTTACAGAGGGTAGGAGCAGGTAAAATTAATTTTTATTGAATAATTTTTTGGGACATTCTATTAATTCATTTTCTTTAATTTTACCCACTCCTACCCTTTGTAACAAAACATTTTGTTACGCTCTTAAATTTGATGTGATTGCAGCGTACGGTGGTCGTTCGAGGGCGCCACTAAGCATTTCTGCCTAGACCGTATTATAAATTTTCTATAATAACAGTTAATTTATTTACAAATGGCAATCACCAATTGCAAACCTTGAAATAATTTTCTTTAATGAACCAAAAGAATACAAAATGAAATATAAGAATTAATTATAATAAATAATAAAAAAACAGATCGACGCTTAAATATTGTTGAAATATTTATTACACCTTTATTCTATTTGTTGACTATTCTCTTCCCTCACCTTTGTTGAACCAAACCTCTGATCCTTTTTGTTTTCTAGTCAAGAATTAACATGTATCATTCTCGAAGGAACATGCGCCGTCACTTTACCAATTATACAATATTTCATCAAATATCATGGTATATAACTATGAGTGAACTCAAGGATGACTTACTATAAGAGTGTGGTTGTTAAAAACAAATGCACTCAAACCTCCTCTTTCTAATGTTAAATCTTTTTATCTTAAATTTTTTTACTTGTCCTTAGATCGAGTATACAATTTCTTATTCCTATCTATACATTATAAGAACAACAATCATAGAACTAAAGATAAGTTTAATTAATAGAATGTCCCAAAAAAATTATTAAATAAAAAAACAATATAATGTGGATTAATTTGAAAAAATAAATACATCTACTTAAAGATTACATATCCCTCCCTTTCTATTGCTGAAACTTTGAAATATTTGAAGTGAAGGCTTTTTTTACTTTTTTAAAATCAATTACGCAAATGTCTCTTGAGATTATAACAAAAAAAGGCTATTTACCCTGATTGAGCAGTGCAGATCCTGTGTGGGGGAATATTTCACTCTATATTCTTCGTGGTTTGTCTGTGTCTTCTTTCAATCTGTTCTCCTTGGATAGCCCTCTATGTCCCATTGTTTATAAGGCAGTTTCAGGTGGCAATAGCTAGAGTTTCCCAAAAGGAAAAGTTCTGTTAGCTCTAGCCATTCAACATTTTCTCCTTGTACTTTTTAGGTCTTTACTATTCAACAGTCTGAGCCAAATCGAAACTTATGGATTAGATGTTGACCTCGGCAGAAGTCCAATTAATTCTAACAAAAGGAAAGTCCGTAATTTATAGTTTTTTTTTTCTAAAGTTTCAGTTCACATTCTTAATATTGTCTTCTTTTATTTCATATTTTAAAATCCCAAAGAAACATTTCAATTGATCAGCATAATAAATAGCATTAAAATACCTTCACTGACAAAACCCCAACAATAGAATTAATTGCTTTCTTTTCCCTTCTATCTTAAGAATTTTTTTTTTAAAAAAAACTAAGCAAAAGACAAACTTTTATCAAAAATGTAAGATCTTGATCTAATTTATTTTAACATCTTAAAACTCCATTTTAAAATTAAGTGTTAATTTATATTTTTTTAAAATTATGTATTATAAAATGATATTTATATTTTAACAAATTTATATATATATATATGTGCGTATATATATATATATGAGCTGATAGGAAAGTACGTGTTTATTTATTTCTAATAAAATCAATTTATTACAATGTCTATATTTTATTTGTACAAAATATGTGTGTATATATGTGTATGAGTATGAGCTGGCAGAAAAATAACAGCTCATTGCATCCTTTTCTTAAAAACAAAAAAAAATTAAAAAAAAAACTTTTAATCATGCCATGGAATCTTTTCCCATTCTTTCTTAGGATTACAGTTACTTTTCCCTGTGGGTTCCTTACAATTTCCCCACCTAATTTTAGAATCTTCTCCTTCTACCAGCTCACTATACTCCATATCGCCTAATATCTCTAGTGCCTCTTCTATTGATACATGTCGGTTCTCAGCCAACCTACGCTGAACCCCCATCGGAAGATTATATCTTATAGTCCTTACAGTCTGGAATTGATCCATCGGGTAAGCCTCCAGCGCTCTAAATTTCGCTGCCTGTCATTGAAAAAAAAGCCTATAGGTTTTATTACTTTCCGCTCTATATTTTTCCCATGATGTTTTCATATGTATAGCCTCTTGTTTTTCCACACTCCAGAAACCTCTCAAGATCATCATTTTGTATTCTTGGAATATTTGAGGGTTATAGTTCACTGCCTTTCACCATTCTTGAGCAGGGCCACTTCAATGGCTTGTCTCTATAATGACCTTCTTTTCATTCAACTTATCGAAATAAAAAAAATCATTTAAGCTATCCAAATAATCGAATGGGTTTTCTACCCCATCACCTTTAAATGCTCTTATTTGGATAAATTTTGCTAATGCTGGCCTTTCAGATTTAGCTTCTTCCTTTACTTCATTAAATGTCCCTTCACTTTCTATCTTTTCTTCTGTAACCTTATTAACTTTGTAACCTGTGCTTACTATATCCCCTTCATCTTTTTTCTCACCATTTCTTTTTTCTTCATTCTTTTTTAATTCATTTACATCTTTTCTGAGGTCTTGAATCATTACTTTCATTTCTTTAATTTCTTCCCTATCTTTGATTACTATTTCTTTTAGCTCAGCGGTAGCTTTTAGTATTTCTTCAAACTGATAACGCTCGGGGTTTTTAAATATTACCACCGGGCTTTCTATGGTACTTTTGTCTTCACTCATTCTATTTCTTTTTTCTCTTTGTTTTAAACTCAAAATTGTCCCCCACTGGGACACTAACTCCTCGCTTTAACCACACAAACCTGCTTTCCCCCACTTTTACCTTAATCTCAAGCCGTTTATTTAGTTAATGAGCCCTACATGTTGAGATGCCATTTTCTTTAATTTTACCTGTTCCTACCCTCTGTAACAAAACATTTTGTTCCACTCTTAAATTTCATGAGATTGCAGCGTATGATGGCCGTTCGAGGGCACCACTAAACATTTCTGCCTAGACCATATTATAAATTTTCTATAATAACAGTTAATTTATTTACAAACAACAATCACCAATTGCAAATCTTGAAATAATTTTCTTTAATGAACCAAAAGAATACAAAATGAAATACAAGAATTAATTATAATAAATAATAAAAAAATAGATTGACACTTAAATATTGTTGAAAGATTTATTACACCTTTATTCTATTTGTTGACTATTCCCTTCCCTCACATTTGTTGAACCAAACCTCCTGATCCTTTTTCTTTTCTAATCAAGAATTAACATGTATCGTTCTCGAAGGAACATACACCGTCACTTTACCAATTATACAATATTTCATCAAATATCATGGTATATAACTATGAGAGAACTCAAGGGCAACTTACTATAAGAGTGTGTTTGTTAAAAACAAATGCACTCAAACCTCCTCTTTCTAATGTTAAATTTTTTTATCTTAAATTTTTTTACTTGTCCTTAGATCGAGTATACAATTTTTTATTTCTATCTATACATTATAAGAACAACAATCATAGAACCAAAGGTAAGTTTAATTAATAGAATGTCCCAAAAAAATTATTAAATAAAAAAACAATGTAATGTGGATTAATTTGAAAGAGTTAATACATCTACTTAAAGATTACATATCTCTTCTTTTCTAGTGCTGAAACTTTGAGATATTTGAAGTGAAGGCTTTTTTTACTTTTTTAAAATCTATTATGCAAATGTCTCTTGAGATTATAACAAAAAAAAGTCTATTTATCATGATCGATCAGTGCAGATCCTGTGTGGGTGGAATATTTCACTCTATATTCTTTGTGGTTTGTCCGTGTCTTCTTTCAGTCTGTTCTCCTCGGCTAGCTCTCTATGTCCATTGTTTACAAGGCAGTTCCAGGTGGCAATAGCAAGAGGTTCCAAAAAGGGAAAGTTCTGTTAGCTCTAGCCGTTCAACATTTTTTTCTTGCGCTTTTTAGGTCTTTACTATTCAACAGTCTGAGCCGAATCGAAACTTATAGATTAGATATTGACCTCGGCAGAAATCCAATTAATTCTAACAAAAGGAAAGTCCGTAATTTATAGTTTTTTTTTCTAAAGTTTCAGTTCACACCTTTAATATTCTCTTCTTTTATTTCATATTTTAAATTCCCAAAGAAACATTCCAATTGATCAGTGTAATAGATAGTATAAAAATAACTTCACTGACAAAGCCCTAACAATAGAATTAATTGCTTTCTTTTCCCTTCTATCTTAAGAATTTTTTTAAAAAAAAAAAACTAAACAAAAGACAAACTTTTATCAAAAATGTAAGATCTTGATCTAATTTATTTTAACTTCTTAAAACTCCATATTTTTTTAAAATTATGTATTATAAAATATTTATATTTTAACAAAATTTTATATATGTGTGTGTGTATATATATATATGAGCTGATAGAAAAGTACGTGTTTATTTATTTCTAATAAAATAAGTTTATTACAATGTCTATTTTTTATTTTTACAAAATATGTGTGTATATATATGTATGATTATGAGCTGGCAGAAAAATACCAGCTCATTCAGCCACCGTACGCTGCAATCTCATGAAATTTAAGAGCGTAGCAAAATGTTTTGTTACAACATTAAGCTGTGAGCAGTGAGCTAAAGATGATGATTGAAATATATAGCTTGTGTTTATAGTAAGTGTATAAGAGGAGTAATAGAGGGTATATGTGGCCATTTTGGAAATACCAATAATAAATGAAAGTTTGTGGTTAACCTTGCTAATTATTTTGATGTATATGGCTCATTAAAAACAATTATAGATACACCACATACATAATAAAAAAATATTACATATATTCTATAGCTTTATACTTATTTTACCACATATATAATTAAAGAAAACAAATAATTCTTCCTTAGGCTACTAATAAATAAAATTCTATAGACTTTAACTATTCAGAATGAACTTAATATATGAAACTATTTTCATTAATAATTATTAAACAAAGATTCAATTATACAAGAATGGAAACAAAATCTCACTTTTAATAATCTTGTTTTAATAATGCAGAAAAAATTAATAATTGTAAACCTGAAATTAGTTTAGTGTAATATATATGTATATAATCAAATGAAACAAAATTATCTATCTCAAACAATAAATAAATAACATTTTGTAGTTTTAGCAAATATCAAGAATAGAATGGATTCACGTATTTTTAAACCTTTGAGTTTTATATGTTTTCTTTTGCCAATATTGGTGGAAATTCAGAATGAATTTAAGACATTATCCAGATAAAATGTTGGCATTAATGATTAATATCATAATAGTTAATTTTATAAGAATAGAGACAGAATTTCACTTTTAATAATCTTGTTTAATAATGCAAAAGTAGTTAATAATTGTAAACATGAAATTATCATAACTTAATGTATATATAACTAAAAGAAGCAAACCATTCTCTTTCAGATTATGAATAAATAATACCCTACTGACATAAAACCTATAATATAATAAATCATCTATTTTAAGTTTTTGATGTTTATAAAGTTACATTTACCAACAGTGATAAAATGCAAAATGAATTCAATATATGAGCCAGATAAAAATATGCCATTAATTATTAAGATAATAAATTATACAAGGCTGGAGATAAAATCTCACTTTTAATAAATTTTTTTAATAGTCAATCAGAAATTAATAATTGTAAACATAACATTAGTTTAGTATATTTATATATGTTGATATGAAGATTTTCGTGGGTTGCATATATAAAAGACATATTTTGCGGTTTCATCCATGTTAAAAAATTGTAATATTAATATACCAATGTTTTGACTTGATGAAATAAGTCATCCACTGGGTAATAAAAGGTAGAAAGATGGTTGTAGAGGCATTACAATCACTGATTTGAAAAAAATGTTAAAGTTCCACCAATAGCAAAAATGTTATATTAAGAATGTATATTGATACAATCTGACCGTTTAATTTAACATTTTTAATTTAACATTTTTGCTATTGGTGGAACATTAACATTTTTTTTTCAAATCTGTGATTGTAGCGCCTCTACAACTGTTTTTGTACCTTTTATCACCCAGTAGATGACTTGGCTGATCAAGTTAAAATGTCATTATATCAATATTTAAATTTTTTAACATGGATGAACCTGCAAAATATGTCTTTTACATATATTGTAACAAGATAAAAAGTTGCTCTACAAGTTTAGGCAGCATTTTATAACTGATTAAAAAAATGATGATGAAATAATCTTTATTATCATCCTTAAATTTAAAACACCTTTTGTAACAGATTAAAATGATGGTATAATTTTCTTTTAATGTCCTACAGATTTGGGAACTATTTGTAACAGATCAAATATAACAAAACCATAATAGAGTGATTCTGTTTAATTATGCCCTGCAAATTGCAGTGATATTTATAACAGAATAAATATGTGTGTATGCTAACCTCTATTATAGTTCCATTGGTATGAGTTACATTTGTAATACATCATAAAGATGCAATAAGAAATAATAACTTTAGTATAGCCTGAATAAAATATAGCTATCACCCTATGCAGTAGAATAAAAATGAGCCCTGAAGTTGGACATTATTTGTAACTGAATAAACTATAAATTTAAAAAATAATATTAATTTTACAATGCCCTGTGAATAATAGTATCATTCATAATAGAATGAATAAAATAAACTAAGTTAAATAAATTCCAATCAATAAATAATTATTCAGTACTAAATATAATCCTTTGTCTAATCACACATCTGACTGTTAGCTATATCAAAACAAAACAGTGACGATAATCTTTATTATAGAATCATTAGTTCAGACAGCATTTAGAATAAACAGAAAACAAACAAAATCATCACTTCAAATACTCTAAATACAACCCTTACTTAAAATAAATTAAAATAAAGCAATTAAATGAAATATCATTGTCCCAAAATAATATATTATTAACATAGATTTAACTTACAATCGAATAAAACCAGTGATAAATCATTCAATAACAAGATTCTACTATACCTAATGAATCAAACATTGCTTATAATAATATAAACTTATACTAAAATTTAAAGATGTTTATATCTAAATAAAATAATTTATGAATGATTGAGATAATCGCTTTATTATGTCATATAAGTTTACAATATTCATAATATCTAAATAAATACATGATGCAATAATTAATTTTAAATTCTAGTTTAATAATAATAATAATAATTTAATAATAATAATAATAATAATAATAATAATAATAATAATAATAATAATAATAATAATAATAATAATAATAATAATAATAATAATAATAATAATAATAATAATAATAATAATAATAATAATAATAATAATAGTAATAGTAGTAATAATAATTTAATAATAATAATTTAATATTAATTTACTTTTTCTAATCTTGCTATTTATAACAAAATAAAAATACTTAATGATGATGTAATATCAATAAATCAATAAGATAAAGTTAAAACCATAATGTCCAATCATACCAGTTAATAAAAGAAACAGTAGATTTCTATTAAATATTTACTTAAGTACAATTAACTAATAATACTAATTTATTTGAAATTTTCTGTAACTAAATTATTAAAACCTGTATATTATAACAATCAAAACAATTAAAAAATATTAATAGCATTTATTATAATCAAGTATGAATATTAACATTTCATAGTTAATTGGATTTACCATCCACATCAACTAAAATTTAAATATAATTAAAGCAAATCATTCTGACTTAAACAGAACAAAATTTACTACTATCAGCTTTGAAGAGTAGTAATTAATTTATTGAGCACATAGAAAGCATATGTAAATACTTTAAACAGGCTTTAACCAGTGTTCAATGCACTTTAAAAGTCACTATCTTGTGTCATGGTTTGGAAGATCCCTCTATTGGCAAAATAAATTTTAAAGTGCATTGAACACAAGTTAAAGTCCGTTTAAAGTATTCACTCTCAGCTTTATAAATAAATAAGATTAAAATCTTATTGACCAACTATGAACTCAATACAGTACTTATCCAAATTATAATAATTTAGATAAAATCCACAAATATTTGATTATGAATATCATATAAAGCTTATATCCAGTCCGACAATAACTTGAATTCAATAAAAAATAATATAACCATAGTCACCATTCCTGAGATTTGATTTCTGGATTATGTGATATAGTTACTTCAAATAAATTTTATAATATAGCCAGTTTATCTTGTCTCACTCGAATGCTATTAATCAGTCAATTCATATTATACAATTAAAAAATATAGAGACAAGTTTATTTAAGTTAAATTATAATTTATTATAAATGAATATCAATTACATAATAAATAAATGTTGTAATGGTCAGATTCATTTACTTCATTAACACACTGCAGAATTCAAACCAGGACACGAAACTCAACACCCTAGAAGTTGCCTACCAGAAATGCCAAGTTTGAACCCAAAGTCTAAACTCCACAGCACCACCTACATGATAATGGATCTGATGCTACTATAGAATAGTTTTTTTGCTGGTGCTGGTGGTTAGAGAGAAACAAGAGATTCTAGGTTTGCTTAACAAAAACTATAGATGTGCCAAAGATACATATCAGTATATATAATGTGTAACTTAGATCACAGGGACAAATGAATAAAAGAAATTAATTTAAATATATTTATTAATTAGATAATAGATAAATAACATTAGCTATATGGATTTGATAGCTATAAAAGAAAATAAATAACATTTTCTGGTACTTCGTACTTGGATTATACTTTATTATAATGTGTCTAATGCACAGCGACACTGTATGTGTGAGCTGCACAAAGTATTAAAGAAATTTAATGACCTGAAACTAATTAAAATTGAAAGGAAAATCTTGATATTAATCAGAGAGCAGTTGAGCTTAATTATAAGATAGAACTACACTGAATGTAATTGGAATTCATTTAGTAATAAACTAATAGGGGAATTATGGTAGTGCCAGCAAGATATAGTGCCAAGAATGGGGTGCAGTATGTTGATACCACAGCTTTACAAAGAAAAGAAAATGAGTATAATAATTTGATTTTGGATAGGCAGTTTTCCATTGATCCAGGACATCTCTAGTCCTTATACAGTCCAAGCCTGGTCCAAGGTCCAGGAGCTTTGTGACTGTGGGGATGTTCTCGAATAATTCTCATGTAAGACACTCATATTGCACTTTACTGAGAATCACAGAATAAATGGGCATGGAATCAGCCCTTGACAACCTTGGAAAACTAGTAAAGCAAGACCCAACATCTTAACATGTTCATTAGCAACACACAATTAATTTTAAGATATATATATATTTAGTAAAAAGGGTGGTTCATTAATGGACAGAATAGCTCCCTTAAATTTATTATTCTAATAGCCAGCATACTCTCAATGAAACTTATATAAATAAACATAACTATTTTAAAATAATTTATGTAAAATGTGAAATAGATGTTTTATATCATTTAACAAATAGGGAGGGGAATGTGTGTTTATGGCAAACAAGCATTTATAAAACTTCCCTACATAACTCGCACATGCCTGAAGGGATTAACTAAAATATTTTACATTATAATGGGGAATTAAAATAAACATTTTATATATATATATAAAGGAAAACGTAACCCAAGTAGAAGTTTAACATGCATTATAAGAAAGAATTAAAATAAATAAATAAAATATAAAATACAATAAAAGAGAGATATAGCTTTAAAGATTTATGAGATCTCGGGTTAACTTTCTTATTACCTCACTTTGAAGGATCAGTCCATGAACACTTCCAAAAATTTAAAATGGAGTTCTTGAGCAATTTTAATTACTTTTTAGGTTCATAGATTTGTTGGGCATCAGCAGCATTCAATAGGTAGATTTCATGAGCAGCATTATTTGGGATGATTCAGTTGGGCGTTTGATGGTACAATGACAGGACATTGGATGGTGAATGACGGGTGGTAAGGAAACCACTGCTGAGGGAAAATGGCACATACTGCCTTTTATTCCGTCATTCTAAGGTTGACTATTACAAGAATTGTTTGATAAAGTTTGCTTCCCATTGAAACTCCATTAAGGCGATGTCTTTTTTTTTTATATAAAATCTCTAAAATTAAAACTCAAATGAACCTTAACCAAAACTTTTAGACAAAGCCTTTTTTTAAACTCAAACCAACTAAGTAAGCAAGTAAGTCAGATAAGATATAAATAAGCATAAATAATAGAATCAGAAATCAGAATTATATCAGAATAATCTCAGAATATTATCAGAAATCCGAATACAAAAATATGATGCCAGCAAAATAATCAGCTTTATTTATATTCTCCCCAATTCTACAATTCTCTAGCCCTGTGGTGATCAAATTAATTAACTAAAATTATTAATTAAATCAGAAATGAAGGAATGCAATTTTTAAATTTTATTATACTCACATTCCCAGAAATTCTGATCCAATTTATTTAATCAATTTTTCTTGTTAAATCAGTTATCTTAATCTTAATAAATGAAACACAGGCTTATTATATACCTGTGTCTATATATGTAATGTATAGGGTATATGAGCACAGACTTTCACAGTACCCATCATTCTCCACACTATCTCATAACACTGATATACTTGAACACATATATGTTGAAAAGATAAATAATCACCAACAGATGTATTTCATGCTAAACCAGCAATCATCAGTTGGTCCAGATTACCTTTTCTACACATATAAGCTATAAGTGCTCAGATATATATTAAGATAGCCAAACCTCATACTTTAATACAGGCTTCAATCTACTCCACACTTCAACTCTTTAACCGTCCATCCAATTGAAAATATGATGATTAAATGCTCAAAGGCCACCCTGAGGCTGAGATTCTTGTCACACCCATGTTGACCTAAGGTCAATCTGACTCCTCATGTAAAGGACATAATCCATTTAATACCTATACAAGGTATGAGAAGACATCTCTACTATGTAATAACTGAAACACACAGGCTTATTATATACCTGTGTCTATATATGTAATATATGGGGTATATGATCATAGACTTTCACATGACCTACTAGTAAAACTGGTGTAAGCAGGTTAAAATTAGCCACTATTGTTCTCTTTCCCCATTCACATTGATTTTAAAAGAAAATGACATGATTTTGAAACCTAAAATACAAAATTTATTTACATTTTTTAAATTTTAATGCTTATCAGTCAAGCATTGGTGGTCGAGAGGTCAGCACAGCTGTCTTACAAGTAGTTGTCCCGGGTTAACGGGTTTGCTTCCTGGCCAATGCTGTGACACAATGAAAAAAAATCTATTTACCAGTGATATTATTTTAAATTAAATAAAAATAAATATAACAACTGTAATATCTCTAAATAAACAGATTTAAACAAAATAATCTTTAAACAAAAAAATATTTTACATAACTATTAAAATATTATCACAGTATGTGTGTAGATGAGAATACACGACCTACTTTTAAAATGAATATATATATATTAGACAATTTGAAAATAAAACCATTAAAAGAAATTTTAATTACAATAAAACTCACAGGTACCCCATTAGAAGTCTAAATTAGGTGGGATTTTGGTATATATGTGCAGTACACACATACTATGATAACTTTAAAATTTGAAATAGTGTATGCTGGTAGGTAAGAGGTAAAACTAAGATATTCAGGGCATAATCTTACTGTTTCAATATATATATATATATATATATATATATATATATATATATATATATATATATGATGAATAGATCATAAACAATCAATATGTACACATATAATCTAATTAAATGTACAATTGAACATCAATTGACATAAATTCCATATTTAAATATGTGATTGCCTATCAATCTCCAATTATTTAATACCAAATATGAAACATATATATCTATGTAACACAAAATATGTTGCAGGATGTTTATACTTTTCAAGATACAAGAGAATTTAATATATACATTTTTTTCTATACTTTATATAAATATAATAAAAAATACATATATACAAGGATGAATATAATTGTTTGTTATACAAATTTAAGATAGCAAAATAAAGTCAATATTTATTGTGATAAAAACTTTTTTTGAACTTTTAATATAGGTGTTATACCTGAAGTTAATTTAAAATCAACCAAATAATAAAAATATTTTTAAATATTAAAATAATAATTACTATGTCAAAAGATATAAGTTTAAATGTAGGAAAATATAACTTTCTTATATTTTGATATGTGAATACATTACTAACTAATTTAAAATTATATATTATTTATCAATTAAATCTATACATTTAAAGATAGACAAAAATATCAATAATAATGGTAAACATAAACAAACAACCTGAATGAGTCTTTAAATACTGTGTTTCCAGAATGGAATTACAGTTCTAATGTCTATTTTAAGCTACAAAACAATAGTATGTTCTTGTTCCAGACAAGATATATACCCCCCCCCCCCCCCCCCCCCCCCACACAACACCATAAAAACCTCAAATAAAAAAATTCCAACAACATATACTATACATATAAACAAATAAATTAAAAAAAATACAAAATATCAAATAAACAAATATTCTATTAATCTAATCTTTAATCATTTTATCTACAACTCACCAATAATATGAAAAACAATAATTAAAAAAATATCAAAATAAATTATTTATCAAATAACATAAAAAAATAAAAAATCTATTCAAACCCACAAACACTTTATTAAACTTACTTTAATTACCCAATACTCCCCACACCACCGATCCTCACCCGGTGATCCAAAACCTGAAAACTCCACCCAATTATAACCGACCAACCATACTTGAAGATTAAAAATAAAAAACCAATCCTACACCTTCCTTATCCCATAAATAAGGAATTAATGACCCAAACAAATAAATTATTGACCCCACCCCTCCATACACTAGATATATAAATTAACAAAATTATTTCTCAATCAACATATAAACACTTTGAAACCAACATATATATTTAAAATTGAACCTTAGATTCAATTATATACACTAAATAGAATAAAACATTTAACATTTACCACTCGAAATAAAAATATTTAATTCAAAAACAACTTACTTTTAATAATTATCATTATTTACCTATTAACAGATTGAAATATTATTCATTTTTTATAATACCAACACAAAAAAATAAATCATTCTTAAATATTATATTTAATTACAATTTATATAAATTATTCTAAAGACTAGACGGAGGACTAAAAAAAAAATTTACTGACATTAAACAAACATTATAAACAAAACTTACATTAATTTATTTGATTGATAACATTACTCGAAAAAAATCAAATACTCTTCTTTCTTCATCCACTTCTTTTCCCGATTGATATTTCCATGAGCATTTTGAAATTATTTCAACATTTCATTTAGATTGGAAGTGAAACTCCCAACAACATGATCACACCACAGATTCATTTCAGCAAGATCCTCTCACTTACCCATCCATTCTTCATTCAAAATTAAAATTACTCCACTTCAGCCCTCCCAACCACCAAATAGTTTTCCACCATACCTTTCCCTTTTTTTTACCCCCCTTTCCCCCCCCCCCCTTTTTTTCTTCCCTCTTTTCTTTTTTCAACAAAAAAAGTTTTCAACTCCTTTTCAAATATTCTCAAAAACTTTTAAATCCAAAATAAATTGTATCAATTTTGATGTTTTATATATATTCAAATTATTCTTTCAAATAATAAGTATTTAGTTTATATAATGTTATGTATATAAGTACTAGTTTATATTCATGATGATATGAAGAGATATTCTTTCATGAACAAATATTATTTCAAAATACTAAAAATAAATAGGTGCAAACTTTATGGAGGATGATATAATGGGAAATTAAATTGATTCATATCTTAGAAAAAATAGATTGATCTAATAAAATTATACAGGCAGATCAATATTATTTTTGTACACATTCTGACATTTGTATTCTATCTTTGAAATATTGGGAATATCTATTTTAAAAGATTAAAAATATTCTGATGGTTTACAATGTAATGAAGTACTTTGGGTGATTTTTCTTTTTATAATAAATTGTCATTTTCCCCATAAAATTTTCTCAGCATAGTTCACAGGCAGATAATGTTGATTGTTATATCTCCATTTTGATCAGTCAATTATATATTTAAGAGGAAATAAAAAGAAAATAATATGAAGAAATTTATACATACATTTATTTAAACTAAAAACAAAAAAGTGAGTTCAAATTATTCAGTTCTATTCATAAGATTTTTTCACTGATGTCAGTCTAACTATAGCAATCCTCCATATTCACATTTTTTAAATGATATTTCCAGAAGTGTTTCTCTAATAAAAAATATATTATACAACAAATAAATATTTTAGAATTATTACATACAAGAAAAATTTATATTTCACAATGCCAATAATATTTTTCATTCTAACAAAAATTAATCAATCTGCATCATTTTCTCAATATATTATACTGAAAATATATTTTCATACATATTTTCTTAGTACAATATCATACAAAAAAGGACAATATATTTAAAATATTAAACATTTATTTATGTTTATAATTTACTATCATGAATTCAGTAACTAAAATAAAATATATAACAAAAGAATAATAATTTTTTCCAAACAATATGTTTTATTATTTACATATTCATTTTCTTTTTTTAAAATGAATAAAGTCAATTTACAATCTTGCAATACAATTAATAATAAACAATTTTATATTAATATTATTGTCATCATAGCAACTTAATTCAATGTTTCATAAGTTAAGATATTCACCACTAAAAATCAAACAAGAAAGAAAGATAAAAAAAAAATTGACTGACATCTTATTGCATACTGAAATACATCTCAAATTTTAGTAGGTATGATATATATATAGTCAGTTCTATCCTTCATTAAATACATTCAAATTATTAATCTAGAAATATATTCAATAATACATAATTCTTTATCTTGTTATTACAGTCTACACTCCAAAAAAAAAGATTCTAGATACAATCATTGTAAATTTTGTAACTGTTATAATTTTGATATTTTATGTAAATTTCATTTGTGTGATAGTTTATGTTAATCTTATGACACTTTTACATTTTATTCTGTTAATATTATTTTTGATAATATTAATACTGTTTTTAATAATATTTTTATTATTATTTTTACGCATTTTCATATAATTGTAGTTACTCTTCATTATATTCTAATTTTTTTAAGACATAAATTTATTTTTTCACATTAACACCCTATGAACTTGTTTTTTTTAAACATCATTATACAACAAAAAAGTCAATTCCATGTGACAGTTTTCTGATCATTGATAGTTTCTCAAACTTTACAGCTGCTAAATGTTTATTTTGATGCATCTTATTCATTTCTTTGTTGTTTTGGAAAATTTAAACTATTGCTAAATATAATCTACAACAAACTTACAGCCCATCAGATGACTAACCTGAACAGCATACTTCCTTTTGTAACTTTTCCTGCTAGAAATACCTGCTTCAGAATTATTAAAGATTATTTTATATATGTATAAATTACTAAGCCAATGTTTAACTTTGCAAAGTCTTATAATCCAGAGTACTGTAACATTGCAAATAATACAAAAGTAATTTTTAATTAATATATTAATAAAATGCTCTTAAATATCTCAAAGTTAAATTTAATGAAATGAATGCCTTTTATTACATTAGTAGAATGGAAAGCTTTTATATACCCAAAGAATATATCTTATGAAAATTATTTTATTCAATCTAGGAAAACGATTTAATTACATCAACTTTGTATAAGACATTATTCATTACAACAATGAAATTAGGCCCATATGTAAATTGAGGACAACTGATCCTGCCTGTGCTTTTTATTATGCCAAAAAAATTCTTTTTAACTAAAGCATTCCTAATGCTACAAAAATAAAAGACCTCCCTTTTCATTATTTTAATTTGATGTCTTATTACATACCTAACAAAATATCCTGATTAAAATGTGTTGGCAGATTTTCATTCTGTTTTTTATTGATGAAGTCAGATTTATCTGTTTTATACATTAAAGGATTTAATTTCTCAGCATATTTATTTATTGCAAAGATCAAGAGTCCTAAGTATTAAATCATTTTTGTGACAACTTTTACAACTACCTTTATTCCCCCAAGAGAAATACCTCAAAAATTAGTTAATGATTTTTTGTATTGTTTTTATAGCATATGTTGATCCTTTTTTTATAAACCTTGCAGTGACTACTAAATTCTATTAGTCCCATATTTAACTTCTAAAAACAATACCATTTTATTTGTTGGTTTATTGATATTTTAATTAACTTCAAAATATTGCCAATACATAAGTTATTAATAACACACTAAATTGATTTCAAAGCAAGATGGAATCTTTTTATTGCCTATGGTAAAATTATTTCATCAAAAAAACATGACATGATTTTATTGATAACATTTAACTTTTGCTTCTAGGAACTAATCAATATGATTTAGTCTAAACTTGAGCAATTATTTATAATTTTAAATAATCAATGGATACACATGGTGGCTCTATAGCAATGTCTACAGAATAGTCTCTGGGCATTAGCCCTTGAGTACATATATGTTAAATGTTAGTTAGCTAGTGGTTAATGGTTTGCTATAAAACTATACAAACTAGCTAACTTAGGCTGTTTTTAAAATTTAGGTCATTCTTAATATAATGTTCTGATTATTCATTAAAAGGGTAAATAAGTTAAAGATAATGCCAACATTGTAAATGATTCTCATTAAAAACAACTTAAAACTAATCTGGGAATGTAGGTATGGAATGTCTGTATTGTGTTCATTGACTATTCAAGATTACAATAGGTGCATCTGGAGTAGGATAACTCAATAAACTATTATCCTACAGTTATCTTATGATAATTGGCTAATGACTAATAAATTCTTTTGTTTTCAAGCAATGCTATTTTTTTTCTTAGTTTGCTCAATAATAGTTTTGGAAGATTAGGCAACAGAATATTATTTCCAAATGCTATCACATGCTGGCTTTAGCTCCATTTAATATCTTCAAAACTCAATTGATCTTCTAATCAAGACTTGTGCTTCAAATATAAAATCAGCTCTAAATAATATCTGAACAAGATTAAATCATCAAGATTCTTTAATGCTATTTGTTGGAGTTTTTAGTATATAATAGGAAAAGTAGTAAATTTTGCATAGCTTATATTAATTTTTTGGGAAGTTTAACCTGTTGTTGCTGCACAGTATGCTTGACAATCGTAGACAATGTCTTTATAATTCCAGTATTATTTCCAATATAAATTTAATTTATCACTTAATGTAATATATATTAAGGCTATAACCTTAAGATAATGCACCTGAAAAATAACAATAGGAACCTCTACAAATCTCAATACAAGATTTATATAATAAGCTTTATAAATAAATAATTTGTATACATAAATATTGTATTAAATAAGCCTTTTGCTGTTCCATGTTTGATAGTGACAAACTTGTCTTTTTCACAATGAACATACATGTATGACTTGAAGTTCAATCTATTAATGCTGTAACAAAACTGTATGTATGCTTTTTTGTTAAAAAAATGTTTTCTAGCTAATAAATATTTGAGATACATTTTTAAGTAATATCAAAACATTTATTGTATCTTTTTATAGCAATAACATATTTACAACAATCGAAGGGGTTCACCATTTGTTGTAGTTAACAAGAGTACAAATATTTAGTTTTACTAGGAATAACTAGTAAATGTAAGTTTGACTTCTAATAAAGCTAACATGTTTGGCCATTGACTAGCCTGAGAAAAATCTGATATTATTTGTTGTCAGAAACTCCCTGTTTGTATCTTAAGTGTGCTTGAAGACTTTATGCAAATAGTGAAAGTGTGTTACTGTCAAAGTAATTCTAGATTATGAATTATTGTTCTGAAAATAAGATATGGTGACACAAGTATTTGCAGTAATAGTCTATCAAATGGACCTCAGTTTCATAACTACCACATCAGTCTTACTATGTGCAATCTAATTTGCTGATCTAATTCTATAATTGTCGCTTATGCTATTGGCTATTTTTACACTATTATTGGTTTATTGATCATCCATTCTTAATCTAATTTAGAGAGCACTATACTTTGCCTAATCCATTGCTGAGCATACGCTTAAGATGAGTTTACAATAAATAAATATCTAAAAATGTGTATAGGAAATCTTTCAGTATCCTTTTTTTAAATATATATTACTGTATTGCATGTAACTTTTTTTTATTTGAAATTGTTATGAAGATCTTGTGCAAGAAATTTAATAAAAGAGATTTTCATTCTGTCAAAAAGTATATATTTCAAAAAATAATTATATAGTAATTATAATTCAAAATGTGTATCTTTTTTTTTTTTTGTTTATGTTTAAAGTAAAATGAAAAAAAAAGCAACTTGTATATCTTATTAAAAAAAGGACATTTACACTTTTTTTTAAAATAAGAAAATAAAAAGACTTAAAATGTTATAAATTAAGTTTAATAGTTTTTAAATAATTAAAGAGAAGCTCCTCCTTCACCGATCTGCAAATAATGTAATATATTTTGGTTTATATTTAAATAATATTATTTAAACAAAAGTTTAGATTAGGCAAGATCAACCTCCAGTTGTCGACATGGGGCCTTATATGATATTCTATATGGCATGCTTAAACCATGACTATATCAGTATAATAATTGTTTGTTAAAATGTTTGTGTTTCTAAACAACAATTGACTTGTTGAGACAATTTTGAAAAGCAAGTAACAATTTTTTTTAAAAGTTATTTTAATTTATATTTTTGACTTTTAATTAAATGCTGGCTTTGAGTTGGTATTTTTAGATTTAGTGTCCGAAGCTATCCTAGCGCCTCTCTGAGGAGTGCCAAAGCACGAAATCATGGTCAGAAGTTAGAGGGATAGTTTCCTGAAGAGATATTTTAAATGCTTTCTCTGGCTAAGCATTTGTCACAAAGCTTGTTGAGCAATTGGCAATGCTCATTGTTTATATCTTACAAGCTTAAGAGAATTGGGTCATGTGATCTATGACTCTTATTTTGATTATTTTTATTTAGTATTTTTTTTTATAAATGGGGTGTTAGCGATTTTTTTTTTTTTTTAGCAGAGCGAACTCATAGTAGCAATAACTCACTCATATAGCCCACTGCTTTAGATAAATATTTTTTTTTTATTTTGTACATGTATACTGTATAAGTGTATTAGTAGCTATATATACAATATTGTATTTGATGTGTTTATTATATGCATTATAAACAGGAAAGTAATATTCCTAATAGCACAAGCAAAAATAGGCGTTTGTTTAAAGAGGATGAAAAATATCAGCTTTTTAACAACAATCCGTTATAATACATAATTTTTTTTTTTAAAAAAAAAATCATTTCTAAAACAAATATTGAGGCGAATTATTTCTGTGGAATTAAACTCATCAAAATAATATAGTACATATTCTATTATTTTTACTTAATCATATTTATAATTAAAGATAAAAAGAGGTAATTTTTAAACGCAAAGGTGCTGTAAATAAAGAGTTAATTTTCTTAGACTGTATTTTAAATGTTTTCTTCTCTCAAACAAGATGATCACATGATTTATTAATCACGTGATAACCAAATAGTTGATTTTGTTGGTATCAAGTAATAGAATAGAAATTAACATTTAAAATGTTTGAAAAAATTCTGTCTCGTTTTAATATTATTGAAGAAAAAAAAAGGAATCTACATATTTTGCATAAAACCTTGAAATATGTACAGAAAAAATATATATATTTACACTTGTTTTTTCTATTTTATTTTTTTTTACGATTTACATTATTAATATTACCAAATTTTATTAGGCTAACATTGTCAATAATAACATCTTTAGAAAAATCATTAACGAGCAAGATTTTTTTTTTATAATTTATTTTAATACTGCTAATAAATTTTCTTCTAATCTAAATCAGGTTAAATTATATATATTGACTACATATATTTTATTCTAATGTTAATCTAATTTTATTTTATTATTTCGATATTATAAAATTCTAACTGATACTTAACATTTGCCTTAATTAGAGAAAACACAGGTGATTTATAAAAATAAAAATTTTAATATATGAATTTTTCTGCAGTACAGGCTTTTTTATACCTGCACTCCAATATGTAATATATAGGGTTTGAACTCAGACTTTCACACGACCCTCAACTATCCACGCTATCTCATACTGCTGACACACTTGATCACACACATGTCGAAAAGATAAATAATCATCAATATACGTATTTCGTGGTAAACCAGCACTCGTCAGTTGATCCAGATTATTATCTCCACATATATATATACAATCAATGCTCAGCTTATATTAAGATAGCCAATCAAGTGTGTCAGTAGTATGAGATAGGGTGAATAGTTGAAGGTCATGTGAAAATCTGAGTTCAAACTCCCTATATATAAAAATTATAAAAAATAGGAGTAGCGAAAAGCTATAAACTCATTCACATTAATTAATATAGCAACCAAAAAAAAAAAAAAAACTGTAATAAGAAACTAAAGTATAATACTTTTAGAAAAAAGTGATAAAGAAACGCTATTAAAATTTCATGTTAAAAATATTACCCAATACTACTTATGAAAAACAGTGTACTATTAAACAGAAAAAATTGTTAATTTCAGATCACAGGTATTAAAAATTAAAATTAATATGATGTTATATACTTAATAAAGTAATCTATTTTAAAAGAGAAAAATATGTACTGAACAAATAAAAATTATTATAGAAAATACAGTTATTTTTTATCTGAGAAAAGATACTTAAATAGAATATATATAATGGATTAAAAAACATTCTAAAAAATGTTAGATACAACTTTCATATATAATTATGCCCTAAAAAAAATTTAAATGTGAAAGTTACCTCAAGCAAATGAAAAATATGAAAAATATAATGAGAGATTATAAATAATATAAATTTAGAAATTATAATTATTAATGAAAATTTTCAGACAATATATTGGTGTAAATGGATTTGGAGAAAGGACTTTATATTCACAGTATTCCAGTGTGCAACTTCTGAAAGTTATTGAATGCTTTAAAAACTTTATAAAAATTTATCATGTAATAAATCAATTTTTTGTTCTGCAACAAAACAATATAATATATTTCTTAAGAGGAACTAATTATAATATCATAGGAAATTTCTGTATAATTTTTACATGCTTAATAAAGTTATATATATAATCATGCAGTTAGTTGATTAGAAAGTCAAGTGACATTTAAGCACTCAAATAATAAGTTGAGTTCAGCAGATCAATTTACTTGATCAAATTGATATTTGTTTTACTTAGATGAAAATTTAGTAATTGAGTCAACCACTCAATTAGAGTGCTAAAATTATCTAGAATGAAAAATAGCATGTGGTTTAGTTACTCAAGAGTTCTGTAATATTTGAATATATATAACAGACTGAGCTCAATAGTTTTATTCAATTGACTAAATTGAGATTTTTTAAAAATGTTTTATTCAACTGAAAATTTATCAAAAAGCTTAGTTCATGTATTTACCATTATACAAATGTTTTATACCAAAAGAGCAAATAATCACATAATATTACTAATTGTGAATTATTCATATGGAAGAAAAACAAATTTATAGTTCAACACATATTAGAAAAGCTGTTTTCAGAATTATTTTGTATATAAACTGAATAATAATAAAAAATCAGCAAACAAAATAGAATTTGCTATAAATTTATTTTTGATTATGTAAAACTCTTAATATTTCAGTGACATCAATTAATATGGCAAATATTTGAAGTGTATTCAAGTTGTTTTATCTGGAATACAATGATTTCATGTAACAAAATGGATAAATTTAGAAAATAAAATCTTTAATATAGATATATATCTTTAATTTTAAAAATTTTGTTAACTGACTTATATTTTATTGGCTATTAACAACTTCAAATATAATTTACCCACATATAACACAATTCTCAAGATAAAAAATTATCACATAAATATTATTTACACTTTACTCTTTAATATTGAAATAAAACATTACATAAAACTTAACAATAAATATATTATAATAAAATTATTTTTGTTGATTTTCAAGCAATAATATGAATTAAAAAAATCATATACTATCAACAAAATTTTGATTTCTAATTTAAAAAATTAATAAATGGTTCAGTTTACAATTATTTTATTTTGTAAAATATAAACACTTCATTAAATATATTTGATACGAAATCTATAGCAGTAGTGAAAGAAAATAAGATCGAGCCAATTAATAGAATGAACATAAGTGATGTGCATTTATATGACATCTTATTGAATAAATAAATTAACTGTAATCTGCAAATCCAACACATTAACAAATTTTAGTTTACTAAAAGGCATTTAATTATACCATTTATAGGGAAATATTATTACATCACTTCCATTATCTTTACCTTCCCATATATTTTGTTTGCTCTTTTTTGGTTCTCAAACTAGTTAAATACAATTTTTTAATGACTTCATCATTCCTCAAAATGTTCTTTTATATTCTCAAATACATAATATTTTTTAAAGTATATAAAACTCCATCTCTTTTTTTGGATTAAATGAAGACTTACCCATGTTTAATTGCAGTCAGTTACAAGTGCTTGTTTTTGAGTTTTAGAGTAATTATTCCAATAGGAGAACTCATATGCAACAGTTTTATCCATTATCCTGAGTTTTTATATTTTATTTTTGTTATAATAAATTATTTATTTTATTAAATAAAAGGAGGAAAGAAAATGATGAATTTAAAATTGTGCTAAGCCTTTCTGAGGCATTTAAAGACTGGATAAAGTAACTGCCTTTTAATTCTCATTACATACTGTTCTACATAACTGTTTTGCAAAATAGAATATGTCAGTGTTCATTTTCACTACACAATTTTCAATATTTTTTTACCAAGACAGATTGTATGGTTTTCATTGTTTACATTAGATATCTACAATAATAACATTAATATCACTTTAATCTACCAGATAGTAGGGCTAACCATATTCTCATACTAGTTTCTAATTTTCACAAGTGAGAACAATGAATTTTTATGTATCCATTCAGTAGTTAACTCTATGTAATAATATTTAAACTAAAGACAAAAAATAGTAAAATAATGATATTATATAAGAGGTCATTAATATATAGTTTAAAATTTCAAACCATTAAATAAATAGTATAATATAAGAAATGAATATGTGCAGAATGAAAAGGTGCACTTCAGTGCTTCTTACTGATAAAGGGACATTTCCAGAAATTAGAATTTCCATTGATTATGATATATATTGAAATGAAATTGGTTGTATTAAATGAAGATATCAAAAAGGGTGTTCAACTCAATGCACCATTTGTAATGGTATACAGTGTTATGAATTAATATGGGAGTGTGTGGAGATGGGAACACATCATCATCCCCACAGAATGGTCAAAATCATCAATGATTGTCTAGAGATACTAAATAATAAAATATGCATAAAATGAATATAGAATAAATGAATCCCTGTGAATAAGCACAGAGAATCAGCATGAACAAAACATAAGATGCCTATTTAGCATTACAAAAGAATAATAATAATTATTAGTCATCAACAATCAGCAAATAATAGTAAAAATCAACAGTTAGCTTTGTGACTGGATTTGAAAAGAGTTCACTATAGACAGGCCAATTATCTAACAACTGCCAAACTTAGGGCAGAAATACACACAATTATCTAGATGCACATACTTAGGTGCAGAATATAAAAATCAAATAATTCTGAGATACAGAAACATGCTTATCATCATCAACTTAGGGCAGAAATACACACAATTATCTAGATGCACATACTTAGGTGCAGAATATAAAAATCAAATAATTCTGAGATACAGAAACATGCTTATCATCATCAATGCTCTAGCCTCATAGTACTATTAATGTACTGGTTAACTATAAACTTAATTTCTAATAATAATAAATATAAAATATAGTGCATGGATTTTAAGAGTGATACCTTTGCACCATTATGGGTTATCATTTGAATATTCAAACACCCACATAACCACTACATTTATATAACTAACCATTATGCTCTAATCTAGCTTAAAAAGCAAGAATTCTATAAACTGTTATTGTCAGCAAGAGATAAATAAATACAATCGCTTATTCTAATTTATTTTAAAATAACTTTATTGGATAATTTAAAAACAATCCCTCAAATTCTAAGCTGTATTAAAATCAAGTTACACCCACTGCCAATTCATATAACAAAGATATAGATGAATAAAGACATTAACACTAGAACAATTATTTAATAAACTGATTAATAATTAAAAAATAAAAAAAATGACATAATAAAATGATACTTCAGATTTACACATTCTTTTCAAAAGGTATAGTTTCATTAAAAATTTATTAACTAGTTAGTTTTTATTCCTTAAATTAATTAACTTTTGCTTTCATTAAGTTACTTCTTTGAATAACAAAAGTTGGAGATAGCTTTTCAATTGGAGATAAAACCATTTTAAGTTATATCCTTTTTGTATATAATTTGGGGGTGGGGAGGTGAAATAATATAAAGCAAAAAAGCATCAACTTTTATAAAATTAACTTACTTAAAAAAACTCTTTCTAGAATTGTGAAAAAAAAAAATCACATGAATTAAACAAAAATATGTTCAACTAAAAAAAAACTACTAATAAAATTATTATTTAATACCAATTTGCTACTTCATTTTAAAAACATTTATAAATTTAAATATACTATGTACAACAAAAAAATAGAGTAGCTTATCCAGCAGTTTTAATTTTCTTTGGAATCTTTCTATGCAATTTGTAATTTACAGGTTTTCCAGATAAATGTTCTTTTTGAAGGTTTTTAAATTTCAAATTACTTAAACACAATTATTATTTTTTTATTATTTTTCAATAAGATATTTTCTGCTAAGCAAACAGCAAGAATTTATCCATTGTCTTTCCAATAATTTTTTGAGGTTAGGCTAACACTAGAGTTATTCATGCTCATTTGAAGATGAGATTTGGTTTTAGATTACTTCAGAAGCATTTTCTTCTTCTTTACATTTTATTCCATTGAATCAGGTTACATGGAAAAAAATGATGCTTAGCTTTTAGTTAAACTTAACATATGATTTTCATTGTAAAAAAACAATTTTAAACAGTTAAGTTTTTGCATCTGCTTTCTTCTTTAGCATCTCATCAACAGCTTGGTTAGAACTTTTACTATTGTTTTCTTCAGCAGTTTGATTAGAACTTTTTCCTCCTATGGTCTTCTTTAGAAGCTGGCTTAAAACTGACTATCTTCTTCAATAGTTGGATCAGGAAGTGACTATCTCTTACAAGACAACTGAGTCTTCTTCAACCCACACTGCTAATTTCAGAATAACCCTGTTTTCAACTAACCACAATCCTGACTCCTACATTATAAAATTTACGAATAACCAATTAGATCAATTTTGACAAAAACAATTGTTCAGCTATTTCCCCTGCTCAACAATAACATTGGAAATCAAGTCAAAAACCCAAATTAGAATCATAGTTTATGACATTTGTTTTTAATTTAAAAAAAATTCCTGCTAAAAGAAAAATAAGATAATTAGTTAATTACACTGATTTGATAAAAACTGTTGTAATGAACAAAAATAAAGAGAAAAGAAAAAACAATTGTAATCAAATAAAACAAAAATCCTAAAATCTTATTTTTTCTTTTTTTTAAAAATGTTATTTATCTCTCTTATAAGTTAAAATTAAAATTTATTAATACTTAGGGAAGAAAGAACTTTTTTCACTTAGTATTTTTTTAACATTAGAAATCAAAGATTATAAAATAATTAATAGAGAGAATAAAAATTGTTTATTTTATTTTATACTTTTCTCATTCTTCTACAATCCTTTATAACTTATAACACATTTTAAATATTAAACTTATGTTTAACATATCTGAAAATAATCATATTATCATGATGTAAAAAAATATTTAAATAATTACTTCTTATTCATTAAAAACATGTGGGAAGATTAAATACAAATCCCCCTGCACTTAACTAATTATAACTTTAAGGATCATGTAATATTATTATTGTTAATACAGCAATGTAATCAAATGCTATAATATATTGAGAAGAATTATTTATTCTCATGATTTTTCCCCAGAATAACAACTTCAAACTTAAGTGATAGTATAAGTTCCAAATAATTTAAATAGTAAGAATATGAATATGTGTAATATTAAGGATACTTGTAAAAGAAAGAGAATATATATATACATATATTTAAAAAGTAATAAAATAATAGCAAATAATAAATAATAAAATAATCTTTTTACTCTCTCTTAAGTAAATTTATTTATTAGTAAAAAAAATGTATTTTTAAAAATAATAATATGAGATAAATAATTAAGATTGTAAATAAATGTTATCAGATTTTAAAAGAAAGAAAAAATAACTAACATTTTAATAAGAAATATTGTTTTAATTATTTAAAGTTTGTCATTTATTTTTTCTTTATTTCTCTAAAACAAACAGCAATGTTGTTCAAATGAAAGTATAATTTAAGGATTATATTGTTTTTGGATAGTTAAGAAAAAAAGAAAAATAACTACAAAAGAATTTTAATAATTAAGATTTAATTATTTTTTTTAAATTAAAAGATAAATGGGAGAAAATAACTGAAAAACCATTTGTAAAAATAGACTCAGTTGATCAGGCTTAATGCTATTATGTTAGAAATAACATGTGATTGGATGAAATACAAGAGTAATCCAAAAATAATAAGATGGGACAGGTTAAAGCAATAGATCTGTGTCTAGTGAGCAGCATTATTCTTAATTCAGCTTAAAGAAGAGCAGCAACAGCCTCTCCATAAAGCGCACATAAAAATAATTGTGTAGTCTGAAGTATAACTAACCTCACTAGTAGTTGTTTAAAAAATGTTTTTAAAATGGATTTGAAAAAAATGATGTACAAAGTTTTGGCTAGATGACAAGAATCACCAAATGTCATCAAATAGTTTGGTCACTAAAAGAAAATATAAAAGAATACTCTAGAAAAATTTGCAACAAATCTTGTCTTCTCCTTCAAACACATGCCAATCTTAGCCTATGAATCTGACCTGAAAATTAGTGGAAAATGAATAAATTCAGTCAGTACTAACATGCATATAGCCATACTAACATAAAAATTATACTGAAAGTGGACAAATTTAATTTGGTTTATCTATCCTGGAAATCTGTTAATCAAAGTTATTATAATAGAAATTTTAATGTACAAAAAGAAAATTTAATAAAACTTCTTGGAAAAAATATTATCTAAACTCAACATTTGAAACTTACAAAGAAAAAGACCAACATGAAAAAAAAATGAAAATTACAACTACCAAAAAAGGACTTAAAAAAATCCATGTTAAAAAGGTATTGTACTTACAAATATCTTTTAATATAATTGATAATAATGAATAACTTTTATCTTTTTTTTTTATGAAAACATTGTTTTTATTCATTTTATTTTCTCTCCAAAATTGTAAAAGAAAGTTTTAGCTAATTTAATTTTTTTATATTTTTTTTACAAGATGTTGTTTTAAAATATTGAAAGGGGAAATAATTCTGTTGAAACTAAAAGCTAATTAATTTAATTAATAAGTGCCACAATAAGTTAATATTAGTTGCTAAATAAAATATTTTATTGAGAAAATTGTATTTGACTTAGAATTATATTTTTTTTCAATTGTTTAATTATATAATAGTTAAATTTATTCAATAATTAATAATAGTGTTAATGGCTTTATTTCTTCAGCTATCAGTTCTATAAATTGGTGATGTTTGTGATTTATTTTATTATATCAATGTTTAAAGGATTTGGAAATTATTTCAGTAAAACTATTAAATTAAAGTAGAATAAGTTTATACATTTATATTTTCTTTTATACAAAGTCACAGTTCCTAAGGTCTTTTGAATCTCAGCAAACTCTATAGAACTAATATTGAATTTATTAATATGTAGAAGTTTATGTTTGTGTTTGGACATCCAGATAGTATTCTGGGTGGCACAAAGATATTATCTTAAGATTCCATTCATTAGAATTTATTGACAGATAAATTAATTTATAATTGGCCTGTAAAACTCTTGATATCATATGGCAAGAGAGAATCAATGATGGTTAGCATGTGTCAGAATCCCAGTTTTATATTTTATGATTAATAGATTAGCTCTTAAGGATGGACATTGGCTAAATAAGTAGCCTATCTTTTGATATACAATCTCTTTTAGAAATGGACATAAAGGATAACAGTTAATTAATTTTGTGTAATGTTGGCAATATAATTTATATTAATAAAATTATCTATTTTTATTTAATTCTGATTCTTTCATATTAATTTTATATTTATCTTTTTATATTAATTCAGTGGTTGTAAAATTAAATGGCAATGATGATGTTGTCCTATCTACCCATATTACCAATTTTTAGTATCAGTATCATATATACAGAAATTCTACATAGAAAATTTTAAAAATTTCTGTTATTAATGCATAAATCAAAGCAAGCTATGAAGATCATGCAATATTGTTTTGTTTTATGGAAAACATTTATTGCCTTTATAATATATAATCAAATTACTTTTATAATATTACAACTCTAATTAAAAAAATTAAATCTTATGGTGGAAAAAATATTAAAAAATATTAAATCTTCCTTATCAGTATGTAAAAGTATATATATATGACTAAATATATATATATTTTGCACAAATGATGTAAAAAAACTTGAAACTGTTTTCAAAAGAAATACTTTTTTATTAATTCAGATGAATAAATAGTAAGTATTTGGCTCCAATTAAAATTCAAAATACAATTCATTGTAAAAGGTCTAAAATAACAACAAAAAATAAAAGAAACTAATTAATATGTATAAAGGTGACTGCACTATATTTTGGTTTTATTCAGCTTTAATTATTAGGTGTATTTATCTACGATTTTAAATAGATATAAAAAAAAACTGCATAAAAAGTTTTTTGTTTAGATGTATTTATCTAGGATTTTAAATAGATATAAAAAACTGCATAAAAAGTTTTTTGTTACTTGGCAGTTTTCAGGACTACCATGATAGCAGTCTATATGTTTGATAAAATTTGATAAATATATAGTTTGAGGGCTTATCAAGATGACAGCCCATATTTTTGATAATGTTCATCAATAGTCTTACAATATTTACAAAATTAATGTTAAATTTTTTAAAAAAGGAATAAGTTCTGATAAATTTCTTAATCTTTATTTTACCTTTTTTTTAATTACTTTCTGAAAAAAGTGAGTGGGGGGCCTACAATTTCATGAAAATGTGTTAGTTATGTTTACAAAAAATGAGAGGAAAGGCCTACAATCTCCAAACATGGTTAGTTATATCTACAAAAAATGAACCAAATTTATATGTAAATACAATATTTATAATTTATTCATGTCAGTGGCATGCAATCCCTAATGGCTTCACAAATCATTACAAATAAATCTTGTTATCGCAGTCAACATCACATAAATTCTGTTAAATAGGAATCCAGATGTTGTCATGCAGTTCCATTGTGTTTTTTACTTCACTCTTTGGAAATACTTCACTGCATCCTGTTCTGTAAGAGGAAGATCCCAAATTTTGATCATTATCACAATTGACAAAAAAAAAATTACAACCAAAAAAAATATGTTGAACTGAAAGTTACAACAATGTTAAGAGTCTCCCATCATTTCCACATTGTAATATAAATAATAATAATAATAATAATAATAATAATAATAATAATAATAATAATAATAATAATAATAATAATAATAATAATAATAATATGTATCACAACTCCCCAAAAACAAGCATGCCACATATAATTATAAACAAAACATCTACAGATATTCTAGACTCACTAACCCCATGCCTCCCTCCCATAGAAACAACACCAACAGAAGTCCAAAAATCTGGTTGGCCAAGGAGAAATAAATCAAAAAGAGCCAAAACAGATGAAAACAATACTCTAACAGAAATGATTGAACACTTGGCAGAAAACTTAATACCTATGGAGCTGGATGGTAATCAAAACACTAATAACTGCTCACAAAACACTAGAGAATATGCAAAAGCTTCACGCAAACTTCAACACACTGTGAAACCAACTCGCAGCCATTCACGATAATGAAGCTAAAAATAACAGCATTTAATATCAGAGGGCTCAACTCAGTCTACAAAATACATCAGCTACAACAATGGATAAAGATTACACAACCTCATATACTAGGACTTCTAGAAACTAAAATATATAGTGGCTCACAAATTGACCCCACAGTACATCTAAGCAGAGAAGGCTACTGTGCATGCTCTAGAGACACATCATCTCCCTCAGGGGGTACTGGACTGCTCATAACACAAAATTGTCCATTTGACTCATTCAAAATCATATATAAGATGCAAATTTACTAATAGTAACTTTTAGTCATCAAATCATCACACTAAACATTATATTTGTGTATATTCCACCGAGCCCTACAATTGTCTCAAATATTATATTAAACATAAACTCCTTACTTGGCTCTAATTCACATCCAACCATACTTATTGGGGATTTCAACATGAAATATCAAGAGTTCATTTTAAAGTGGCTGCATCAAATATCAATTCCACTTATGAGTGCAGAAGGTTTTCTGTCAAATGAAGCAGTTACCTTTCACAATGGACGTCATACATCAAGAATTGATCTGTGCTTTTATTCACCTATGTTACACCATCAAATCAGCCTAAACATCAACACATCTCCCTTCTCTGATCACTCTGCACAAACCATACTAATTAATCTGACAGGAATTCAAACAACTGCACTTACACATGGTAAAACAATCAGAATTCTACTTCCAACTTCTACCCCAGAATTTATTTTTTCTGAAACATATATAATGCTTCACAAGATCAAAAATATGCAACTTGACCCCATTCAAAGATACTTAGCATTCATAAACATTTTATCATTTAATATAGATCACATTACACGCAAATCCCCCCCCACCCTCAAGACTGCTAGCACTGGCTGATGAAATACATAAACGGATTACAATGATAAACCCAACACACACCAGTCAACAACATATACGCAGACTTACAAAAACATATAATAGCATCTGTAACCACCTGAAAAACTACCTAGCAATAAAAAAGAGTAAAGTCTGCCTCGGCCAACAACACACATGGACAAGAAAATACATTCGCTGGGCCTTGGGCTACCCATCCACTGTCAGAGTGCCAATGGCACTCACAGAGCAGGGGCACACATACGCAGGAAATAATATGTTAAAACCGATATATCAGCATTTCAAACAAAAGCTGCAAGCATACCACCCAGTCAAATATAATCCTAATGTCTTTGGAAAACCAGAAACAAATACCCCACATAACATCACAGAATTTGCTACTAAACTGACAACAGTACCTAATGCATGTCACCCAGGAGCACATAGAATCCCCAAATTTGTCCTTGCACATCTCAGTCAGTTCACTAGCCAATATTTATGTGACCTTGCAAATCATCTATCACAGAAGTTGCATGACATTCAAGGCTTATATCCAATAGCAATAGTCTCCTTCAACAAGAAAAAAGTCCACGTATCAACACTATCTAACCTAAGACCAATCTCAATGGAGCCACTTACAATTAAAATAATTGAAAAAGTACTCAAAGACAGCCTAGAGCCACATATTCTACCACTAATTTCACACAGCCAGTTTGCAAGGAAGCAATCATCAACTGCACAGGCTGCAATGATATTCAAAACCGTTATAAACTCAGTACGGGACAGGAAGAAGTATGCACCAATTGCAGTTTTACTTGATATAGAAGCGGCTTTTGATTCGGTTGACATCAATACATTAATCAATATGCTAGCTGACACCACAATTCCACGAACTCATCTGTACCTGCTCACAAACCTACTACTTAGCAGAGAAATTCATATCACACTCAATGGCAAAAATTCCCCATCATTCATTCCCACACAATCCATATCCCAAGGCTCACCACTAAGCTCACTGCTATTTACTTTTTACATCAACCCACTTATACTCAAAATTCAACAGAGTATCAAAGGCTTACAGATACCAGGCACATCACAACATATAGCCTGCATTGCATATATGGATGACATCACGGTCTTCCTACCATCAAGAAAACAGATACCAATACTACAGAAAATACTGCAAGACTTTCAAGCAACACACCATCTAAAATTTAATCAAAACAAGACTGCTGCTTGGTCTCTATACACCAGTAAGCCATGCACACAAATTTTCCAAGGCAAACCATCTCCTTTCCTCGGCTTTCCTTTCTACATGGGAACAAACACAATGAGGCAAAAAATCCAGAACAAGTTAAAAGATGAAGCAGAACAGATCACTGCTTCACTATCAAAAGCATACCTCTCAATATATGCAAAAGTACAATTGTTCAATCAGCTGGTAATCACCAAGATTATCTATTATTCTCCCATAATTCAATTCTCAAAAGCCTTTACATCAAAAATCTCTTCATATTGCAATAAACTTCTATGGAATAGAAAGACAGTGTCAATATCTGCAAAACATCTTAGTCGACCAGCAATACACAATGGTTTGGGGCTACATAACATAGATATTTTTCGAGTACAAAAGACTGCAAACCTGATAATAGCCAGCCTCAGACATTTCCCAGAACTCCAGTATCTAATACAAATAATACCCACAGACAAACCTCCACCTTCACATTGCTATCTATCATCAGTTATAAACCAATTCAGAATCACACATACTCAAA
Source organism: Epiperipatus broadwayi (assembly GCA_028023455.1). Lineage (NCBI taxonomy): Eukaryota > Metazoa > Onychophora > Udeonychophora > Euonychophora > Peripatidae > Epiperipatus > Epiperipatus broadwayi. The sequence goes on from JAQFVV010012786.1 coordinate 273,548, forward strand.
TATCACTGCAAACAACTACAAAATATTCATATTGGCAGATATATGCAATGATCTACCCGGGATATACATCAGATATTTCAACACAGATGCTCGGAATAAACAACTGGCAGCTGCTTAAAAAATTTAAAAAATGGTCCATGGAGCCCAAATTCTTTGATTTCCTCCTGAAACTAAATCTATATGCTTTGCCAACATCATATTTCTTAAGATACAGACGATTATATACAAAAATAGACCCCTTCTGCACGCTATGCCACCAAGCAGAAGAAACTCAACAACATCTGTTTTACATCTGCCCAGCATTAAACAACATTCGGCATGAAATAACAAATATATACAGAAAACCAAACATCTCCCTGCAAGATATTATCAGTCCATTCAGCAGAACATCCACCCCAACAATCCGAGCAGCAACCTTCGTACTTTATGCATTTTGGTGCACACGATGCACATTTGCTTTTGGCAACAATACAAGGCGGCATCCATCAACTTTTCACAACAAGTTAGCACAATTAAAAACCAGAGACAATAAAATAGCACACCCAGACATTTTCGCGGCTACTTGGTCACTTGTAAAACAACGGTCAAATCTCTAATAGTTCTGCCTTTCCTCAATAATAGACTTAAAAAGAAAACAAGAAAATGGACAGCAAAAATCCATGAATCAATAAAGATAACTTAGGCTAAACAATCCATCGCTCACCCGGTATATATATGTAAGAACTTGGAAAGAACAATATATATAATCCTCGGAAATATCAGTGTAAATGCATGTATATAAAAATTATTAATGTAACCTGTTTTCTAGATTGAATAAAGTTCCCCTTTTTGAAACATAATAATAATAATAATAATAATAATAATAATAATAATAATAATAATAATAATAATAATAATAATAATAATAATAATAATAATAATAATAATAATAATAATAATAATAATAATAATAATAATAATAATAATAATAATAATAATAATAATAATAATAATAATAATAATAATAATAATAATAATAATAATAATAATAATAATAATAATAATAATAATAATAATAATAATAATAATAATAAAAAAAAAAATATTCTAAATAAAATTTATCACAGTTTATATAAAATTTATCAGAATTTATTACTTTTTTTTAAATTTACAATATATATATATTTTAATTTAACAACTAAGATCTTCAGGAGATTATAGGCTCTTGGAATATCTATAGTGATTTTGGAAGCCATTACAGATTGCATACCAATGATATGAATAAACTGTAAATATTGTATTTATATTATTATTATTTGGTTATCTTTTTATAAATGTAACTAAGACATCTTTGGGAGATTATAGACATGAATATGCTGTAAATATTGTATTTATATACTTTTTTGGTTCATTTTTTGTAAATGTAACTGATACATATTTGGGAGATTGTAGGCTCTCCACTCATTTTTTTGTAACTGTAACTAATCCACATTCAGGAAGTAAATAAAAAAATTGAAATAAACATTATCAATTAAATTTATTGGAATTTATTACTTTATTTTTTAATTTATTCAAACCTGGGAAATTGTAGGCCTTACATTCATTTTGTAAACGTTTTTGGGTAAAGAAAAAAACAATTGAAATAAATATTGTTAATGAAATTTCTCAGAATTTATTACTTTTTTAAAATTTAACATTACTTTTGTAAACGTTTTTGGGGAAGTAAAAAAAAATTGAAATAAAGATTGTTAATGACATTTATCAGGAACTTATTCCTTTTTTTAAAAAAATAACATTAATTTTGTAAATGTCAGAAGATTGTTAATAAAATTTATCAGAAATATGGTCTGCCATCTTGGTAAACCCACAAAACTGTATATTTATCAAATTTTATCAGAAATATGGTTTTCCATCTTAGTAGTCCTGAAAATTCACAAATACCTTTTTATATAATTTATGGATGGATTTCATTAAATCTTAAAAATCATTACAATGATATCTAATAAGAAAAATGTAGTATGGCAGCTAAATGCTTTTAAAAATAAAAGTACACTTGAAACATTAGATAAAAAAGACCAGGTAAAGAAATTTTTCACCCATCCATGTTTGACAAATTTTAATTGAAAACTTTTAATTAATTACTTTTACTTTATTTATCCAAAATCTTTTTATAACATTGCACGTTTGTAAAGCTAAATAATATATTTGTTGTGTCATAAAATTAAATACTTTTTGTTTTATTTTATATTTATTTAATTTTTAAAAATAAACCAAATTCATTAAAAAAAATACAATAATTGAATTTAAATAATATATCTGCAAGGAATTTATATAAAATAGATATAAGTGATTCCAAGAGCTTTACCTAACCAAAAGAACATAAAATAAATAAAGGTCAGATTGCATAAAGGACTTGCAATTAATTTAATATCCTGGCATCTTTTTAGTTAAAAATTAGAGTTAAATTTTTATGTACAGACAAATTCCAATGAATTGTTGCTGCATTAATAAATTAAATAATATATTTTTTCATAATGAAATATAATAGCAGTTTATGCTATTATATGAAAATGAGATCACGATAATATAAAGACATTGGAACACTTTATTTAAGAATGCTCTGTAATAATTTCAAAATACAGCATAAAAATTTAAAAACCAATCAATTTTTGGTTTTGAGATTAATAAATCTACTATTATAAAACCATGTCTTTGTTGGACTCTTCTTATAGTTTATTAAGAATAGTTTTCATGGAATTGAACCACTACCATTTCTTATGCTTACACAATCTGTTAGCACATTAATAACTTTTTCAACACAATTTTGCCACTCAATACAATCAATAGTAATCAATGCATGCTAAAAAGATAGAATATCAAAATCCCTATCTTGTGTCTACTCATCTAATATCCTCAAACTCATTTCTAGTTAATGGCTTTTATCAGTGAGTAGACATGAATCTGAGAGCAGTGCACCCATTCAGCAGCCATCTTTTACATTTTAGTTAACTATAAAATTATAAGCCTAAATTGAAAACACAATAATGTTTTCAATTCAAGATAATTCACTTTTATAGTAATACAGATCTGAAGTCAGTTCAATATTGATATATATTTTGATGTATTTGCTAAAAGATGGCTGCTGGCATGATGTATTAGATTCAAAGATTTTGGTGCAGCACTTTCAGATCTAAAGCTGCTCACTCATAAAAGCCTTAAGCTAGAAACCATATTGGAAGAGTAGGCACTAGATAAGAATTTTGATGCACTAACCTCCTAGTATCCATTGATTACTATGGCTTGGACTAATTGAAAAGATTGTATGGAGAAGGTTGCTACTGTGTTTTATTGGATTGGCATATCTTGCCTCCATTATATAGATTATTTAAATAAAACTTTGAGCATGCTATTAAATTTATGAAAATGTAATTAAGGATAGAATGTAATAGAGAAATATAAGTAGACAAAGTATTTAAGTAGTTCATAAAGAAAAGTTTATTGCAAAAACATTATAGGGCATAACTGTAAGATGCTAAAAAAAAAAAAAACTTTGAACCAGTATGCAAATATATTTGTGGTTTAGGAGTAGATTTATTTAGTCATCACAAAAGTAATCTATACTTTTTTCTTGTTGTTTTCTCTATTTTTTATGGGTAAAAGTGCTTTATTGGTTTTATGAGTAGCCACTAAAGATAAATGATGATAACTTTAGAAAGTTTTAACAAATGCAATAAACAACAATAACAAATAAGACAAAATGATATTTAATCAGATTATAAATAATTTCACAAATTTAAATATTTTTATTAAAAAATCAAGTAATTCCATTCAATGTTTTAAGGAAGAAAACAATATGCACAATATAAAATAATTTTATGTTGTGTAACTTTTTATAGAATACAAGAAAAAAAACTTCATCTAATATATGATATTGTCAAATGTTAGTATCATAACAACATTGCTTTAAAATGCAATAATTCATAAGATAACCTTATTGAAAGGAGTTTTAATTCAGTGACTAAGAAAAGAACTGCATCTGGTCTTTTGAACTATTATCAAATAGCATGTTAAACCTAAATCTACAAGTTTTATTTAAACCTTTATCTTTGTGAATTAGTACATTGACAAAATGATGAATATGAGAACTGATCATTCATGAATTGAAGATCAATCTGCCAATTCTATTATTCAAATGTCACATGATATAATAATTATTTTATTAATTTTTTATATTTAACATTTTTTTGTAACAATCTAGATAAATTTTTAACGTCAAATTCAAGTTAATCTCCTAAGTATCTGAAAACACTAAAACATTAATTAACTTATCATTTATTTCATGGCCTGATTTTTATTATGGCTAGCTACTGATTCTGATCAACCATTATAACACTAAATACACTATGTATTAGTCTGATCTACATTGAAACAACTTTGTAGATAAAGCATTTAATTTAATTTATGCTTATTGTTGGCTATTGAAATGGATGAATATAGATAGTTTTATAATGTTAAGTTTAGACACTTTTAAAAAGCATTTTGATATGTCTTAACAAAATTATTTTAGCTTAAAAATATAATTTCGGAATACTGAAATTACTTATATATACAATGATCTATTTTACTGTTGTGAAGCAGTGTTGCACAAATCTTTTCAAATATACTATGTTGAAGTAGAGAAAGAACAAATGTCCCAAAAAATTAAATGAATTGTTTTATAAATTACATTTAATGTACATTGTAAGCCTTTATATATAAATATATCAAATGTAGATTTTTGTTATCTTAGATTTGAAAAAAAAAAAATCATTTTCTTTATTTATAAAATCTTTTTGAAAATACATATTTAAAAAACGAGAGAATATCAATGCAGTTTGCTGATAACATTTAGTTTTGCAAAAAAAACATTTATAGAAAAAGCATAAGTTAAATTAATGTTTTTTAAATATTATTATGTATTTACATTGTATTTGATTAATAATTAACAGTTATTTATTTCAAATTCATATTGTTTAAAAAATGATCTTTATTAAAAACTCCATGGTGTCTATTAGCATGAAGTTGATGCCATAGAAACTTGTTAAATTCCTGCTAAATTTTCATTTAATTTAAAATAAAATTGAATGTTGTGATATTGCTTAAATAGCAATTGCATATCTATGTTTGATGGGTATCCAGAATGCTTTATGATGTTGGTTATGATCGAAATTGTTGCTTAAAGATTATAAAAAAATTTCTAGAGAATACAATTTAAATTAACATTATTTAATATTGTTTACATATATATAAAAGATATATTTTGCGTGTTTATCTGTGTAAGATTTTAATTAGATATTCCAACATTTCGACTTGATCAAGTAGAAACATTGAAATATCTAATTAAAATCTTATATGGATGAACCCATAAAATATGTCTTTTATATTGTAACCCATAAAACATTCGTATGAATATATATATACGTAAACTTATAAGTAAATATTTATTTATAAGTTTACGTATATTATTTTGAAGAAATACAGACATCGATTTGTAATATTATTATTATATATATAAGAAAAAATTGAAACTCAAATACGACAATAAATTTAAGTCTAAGACTTTATTATTTGCTAAGGGAGGCTTTCGACACGATATATTTTTGTCAAAAAATAACCTACAAAGTATTAGCGATTTTTCTCTGTGTGTAAAATGTAAATTAAACGGGCCTCTTGTTATTATATATTTGCATATTTACATGTGAACAGCTTCAGGTTTGTCATCAGATTAAATGACTTGTGTTTACTGAAAGAAATGCTATTGGCTCTTACATTTGTAGAATTCTAGGAGTTGATAATATGCCAAACCTCTTTCATTTTCAATTTTTTATTATTATTTTCAAAACAGAAAATTTTAGCACCCGCAGATTTGAAAGAATAATCAGTGTTATTTTTGTGGTCAATAAGTACAGAGCTTGAACTTAAGGACTTTTCAGATAATTTTCATTTTTCACTTCATCACAAATAACCAATACACATGTCCACATATATGTGAAAAAGATAAATGATTCTCAATATATATATTTCGGTTTTCTTGTAGAACCAGCAGTTTTCAGTTGGATCAGATCATAATATTTCATACATATATATAATCAGTGCTTGGCCTATATTAAGATAGCAATTCCTTAAAGTTTAATGGACAGGCTTCAATTTTCTCACCTTTCTCCCTATTCAACCATCAATTTCATTGAAAAATTCAACAGTGTTGTACATTACATAAATCTAACCTCCTATATTATCAAACTATTACATATCCACATAAGAGGGATTAGATTGACTTAATGTTTACATGGGTATGACTATAATATCAAATACACAAAGATCTTTGAACATTCCATCATTGTTTTTCGAATGAAATAGATTGTTGAATAAGTGAATAGGTCAGAAGCCTGAAGGCTGTTTATTAACATTTAAGAAATTTCTATCTTAATGTAGTTCAAGCACTGATTGTATATACATGTGGAAGATTATGATCTGGCCCAACTGATGATTGTTGGCCCTGCATAAATTACATATAATAATGGAAATAATCTATCTTTTTTGAATGTATGTGGTCTTGTGTATTGATTATTTGAGATGGAGTGGAGGATGAATTTAAACTGAAAAGAAAACTAAGTTCAAATCTCTCTATTTCACATAATAAACATTCAGTATACTGAATAAATAGGATAATTAAATATATAAGCATTAAAATCCTAAAACTGAATTAGTCAATAAAATAACCAAAATTACCCCCAAATTCATAACTCAACCAGACTAGTCAAAAAATATAAATTCTGAAACATAAGCAATGGTTTCACTGCTACAAGCAAACTTTTCAAATGTTAAGAACTACAGTTCTTTACACTTGAGAAGTCTTCTTGTAGCAGTGAAACCATTGATTGTATTTTAGAGTTTATATTTTTTGACTAGTCTGGTTGAGTTGTGAATTTGAGGTAAATTTTGATATATATACTGATTTGTTCTTGTCTGATTTTAAAGCTTAAATTTATTCACAATCAAACACACACACATATATATACTAATTGAACACCATACAAATATCAAACAAAATGGGCATAATTTCTATTCACATTAGAACACCCTATACAATGAATAAATATCATATTAAACTGATTATATATTTAATAATTGACACTTAACTATAATTGCATATATAATTAATCAGCTGTCAGATCAGTAAATGTACTTTTTGTATTTAAATATTGATCATATTATAATTATACACCAATGCTAAAAAAACCTCAGATTAAACTCTCTCACAATAAATGTATTTTTAATACATTTTCATTTTTCTGCTGAACTAAAGTTATAGTACACACCTCTCTAGTAAAAATATAGATATAGAAAACATAAATATAAAGTTTTTTTGTGTTCAAGAAAGCCTTGGATTTTTTTTTCAAGCAGTAATCTTATCACCAAATTTAGCTGGTCATTCAATTATTGGTAAGTAAATAGATATAGCCAGCTATTATTGGGATAAAATGACTGAACAAATTCAACATTTGGTGAATATTGTTATCCCTTTTATTGTTTCTCCTTAAAGTGATCATTATAAAGTTTTGTTATGCTGAGGTATGTTTAAACGTTATTTATGCCCTTTAATTTTATACAAAAAAATATCTTTACATAAATTATTTTATAAAATAATGAAGCTCTTTAACATCATTTAGATGAATTTGACAATTTTTCGAAGGCAAGTTATACTTTATTGTTTCTATGCTCTTCATATAATTTTTATACTATTCTGTCAAGGTGCATAGCAGAATTAAAATTAAAATTTTTGCCTCTTAATACATAATATGTATCTCAGCAAAGCAATATCTTTAAAATAAGTCAAAATAGAACTAGATATTAAAAGAATTATAAATTCGTATTTAATAACTGATTTATATATATTTTTATATTAAAATCCATGACTTTTTAGTATTGTAATAATTATCAATTTTTTAACTATGGAGTAATCACAGCTTTTATCATTTAAATTTAATTTAAATTTAATTCCGGAAAATATTCCAAATATTATGGATCTATTGAAAATATATTAATTTATATATCTTGACTTTTTTAAATGGTTCTCACTTAATACTTTGTAACACAGTAACGATTTTATCAAAAACAAAAAAGGCATTATTTTGGGGGCAAAATGTTTTTTTAAAGACTAGATTTATTCTCAAATGCATCGGTAATTGTTTTTTTGTAATAATAATTAAATTATATTTCAAATTAACTTCTGAGCATATATCTTTAAGACAACTTTTGCTGAACTTTATTTTAATGCAATCAGACCAAACAAACTAGGAATATGAGTTTGTATTTGTATTAATTTTTAGCTATCATATGTTTTTATGATAAGTAATTCATTTCATTTTCTTTATTCCAAATCTATCTATTATTAGTTTAATTAAATCAATTGGCTCTAAATGTCCCTTATCTACCTTAACATTCAATATCATAAAATTCAATAATATCTTGTTTGTATATTATGCAGACCTGACACTAGGCCTATAAACTTATATTTTAGTAAACTGTAAATACTTTCCATTCTTTGGTTAGCATATTATGTACCAAAAACATTGCATAACTTTTTTACTCCCATTTAACATATACTTTTAGGAACAGTTATTCACTTTATTTTCTCTACTCCAAAAATATCTCATTGTAAGATGTTGGAACTAATGGCTAATAGCTTGCCAATGCAAAAGAATTAAAGATATTCACTGAGTATGAAAGTATTGTAGGGGTTTAAACTTCCTCATAGAAAAGCTGTAAGCTATAAACCAGGGGGAGTAGTCAAAGTATATAGTAATATTACCATACAGTATCTATTAATTATTTATGATAACAATAGGTGGCTTTAAAGTAAGTAAAGTGAATTACCACTTCTAAAAATTTATATTAATTGTAAGCAGAGGAAGTCATGAGATGTTTTGTTGGTAATTTCCAGAAAATTTAAAAATCTATAATTATTTTACATATCCATACACTTCCATAATTCTGAAACATGAGAGAAATATTGGAACATGTCAAGTGTTGGTGGCTTAGTGGTTAGTATAGCTGCCTTCCAAGCAACTGGCCTGGGTTCGCTTCCTGGTCAATGCTTTGACATATAAAAAAAATTATTGGAACATATCTTTAGATCTGAAAAAGTCAAAATAATTTACAAGAAGAGTTAAAAAAATGAGGTTCACTGTTTTTTCAATGAGTGCAATGAATCAGCATACTAACAGTATTGCAATTACCAAATATTGGAATTTAAATATTAATTTAAAATGTAAAATCTGGGCACACAATTTAGCATACATACATTATTGTGACATGATTATAAAGTGAAAATATTGAGAATTCACTTGACAAAAAATTAAGCCATTGTGAAAGAAAACTATTTAAAAGCTCTAATTTATTATTAGATTTATTATTTAAATCCACAATATAAGAATAAATTCTATAATTTTCAATACACTACTATATAAATAAGTAAATAACAGTTTTAGTTAGCTAACAGCATGATTTCTGTCTCCAGTAGCATTTACAGTAAAAATTTTAAATATCAAATTTTCATTAAAATCACACACTATTAACTACTTTAATATGAATGGTAAACTTCCCATAATTTATGGATATTTATACAAGTATATTGGTTATTTAATAAATTATTTATCATATTAATAAAATATCTTATTTGCATTTTCTTTTCCTCAAATCATTTTCCACATATAAAAGAAAACAATATCAAAACAAAAACTTCCATTGAAAATATTTTGCAAACACAGATTTAAATCTATTCACAGAGTAAGTTTTTTTTATATAAATTAAGTTATATTAATGTGCAGTTAAAAAAATTCCATTTAGAGCATAAATATAATGTGATCTTGACAACAGATTGCTGTTATTCTATTGGTTTATTTAAGAATGAGAACTGTGGGATATGTAATTCATATGTAAAATATTACACCAAATCTTATCAATAAAGCTAAATACAAGTTAATGGGTGCTACTGCTTGAATGAATACTCATCAAGTTCATAATAGGTTTCTTTTATTGTTATTTAAAATTTTTATGCAGTGTGCAAAAAATACTTTAAATCCTTAGCATGATAAACAGAGCAGCCAAAATTCAAAAATCATTAATTACAAACAACAATTTGCCAAGTGCTTTCAGTACTGTATACCAGAATCATGTGACATATTGGAACTCTCCCCATGATTCTGCTTCTGGTATACAGTACTGAAAGCGCTTGGAAAATTGTTGTTTATAATTAATGTTTTTTGAATTTTGGCTGCTCTGTTTATCATGCTTTATTCATGTAGAATAATTTTCATTATCTGACAGAGTTTTTGTATTATTTATTTAAATGCTTAGATATATTTAAGATTATAGTTAAAATACTATAAAACATATCAGAGATTTTATGCAGATCATCATAACAATCAATACATAATATTGTAAAATATAATGATTAAAAGATTATCACACAATTTCAAGACAGTGCAACATAAAAAAATAAAAAAATAAATTCTCATAATGAATTCAGGCCATTAATTATTTGCCTATAGTCTGAATTTTTGATAAAATTTAGTGTTATATTTTATTTCTCCTATTTTAAAAAATGTTATTAATATATATCATTATTTAATATACACATATATAAATTTTACATAGCCTAATGATAATTGTCTTTTCCACTGTTGTTTCAGTGTAGATGGTGATGCAGAGGTTTTTTCTCTGCATTGAATTATTTAATGATTTCTACAACTTTGCAATACAGTGATTAAAATCCACTCTAAAGAAAGCTTTCACAAAATCGTTAAAATATTTTTTCTGTTATAAAAACATGAGTCTTTTTTTTTTTTTTCTGGAATCAAAAAATTAAAATAATTCCATGGCAACCATTTAAGTCAAAAGTTTATAAACACTATTTGTTCTATTTTTGATTATTGCAAATGAAAATAATAGAGAATACAAGCTTTAACATGAAAATGCATTGCACAAAATAAATAGTGTAAATATTAAATAAATCACTATAAATGTCTGAAAAATTTTGACATGCCCAAAAAAACTACATTAAAAGTTAATGATGAAGTTTTTAAATGTTTTGATGTGGTTGATGTTTTTGGAAGTTTGGTAGAACAACCTAACCTCTACTGTGACTTCAAATGAATGATAAATTAAAATGATGAATTACTATAGTTACTATAGTAAAGAACGGTTCTCTAACAAATATTGTCATCGTTATTAAAGAAAAATATCAGTTATTTCGTCAAACCATAAGGTAAAATTGACTTATATATTATTTATATATAATAACATAATTTTTCTACATATTTTTTTAAAAAAAAAAATCTCAAAATAATCATATTTTAGAAAAAAAATAATCCAAAGAAATACGCCATAATATGGCGATTCCAAATAAGAACGAACAAATTAATTGTTCTACAAATATGACTATCGAATTTCCAATTCTAGCTATCAATAATATAAACAAAAATAAATCGTATGCTAGCATTACCAAAACTATTAATAATTCAAATAATAAATTAGTGTTAAATGAATATCAAAAAACACGTTTTCGAACGTCTACATTAAATGACATACAGGAATTAGACTTAAATACAATAGAAAATTCTCCACCGCCACTTACCAAATATACGCAGGAAATGTTAAATAAGATTTCTGAAAATTTTAATAACACCATTCCTCGAAATCTTTTTAATTCGTTCAAACGTTTTTTTTTTTTTCAAAGATCAATCATAATAGCTGCAAAGGATTCGGATTGTTCACTCTATAGATTTCCTCGTCAAGCACTATATGATGCAATAACCTCACATAATTTATGGGAAACAATGTCTAAAATAGCAGATCTCACTAATCCGAGATATATAGCAATTGAATTTTTTGTAACAGGTCAAAAACAGCGTTTTCAAACACTTATCAAAACAATACATAATTACGTTCTAGTAATAGTAGACGAAAATAAACAAAATATTATTAGCGGTATACTCAAAAACACATATTTTAACTACAAAATAGAAGATTTTCAAAATATGATGCAACCTTTTGGAAAAGTATTAAGCCTACAAGGAATATATTATAAAGACACACCCATACCTATACCATCAAATAATTACGAATTCAAAATAAAGTTGCACTCAAATATTGATCCAAATAATATCCCAACACAAATATTAGATCAAGAAGCAATGCTATGTTTATATATAAGAGGATTCAAACCTAAGTGTTACGCTTGCAGATTAAGAGGTCATCTAGCAATTCAATGCAAAGAGTTTTCTACACATCAAAAAAAAAAAAAAACCAGGTCAATGAATCAAGCATTGAACATCAAACTAACATGTCAATAGCAGATAAATCAAAAATTATCATACAAAATAATGAAAACAACAATGATCATGAGGCAAAAAATTCAAAAGAAAATGATCCCAAAAATGAAGATAATAGTAACAACAATGCACACATGCCAGAAAAACAATCTGAAAACTCAAATAACTCAATGAATATAGGAGAAAATGATGAAAACATGGATCCAGAAATGACTCATATTATAATTAATAAAACATCAACAGAAATTATGCAAACTATAATACCGCCACAGACAATCATTGAAACATCAACACAAGAAACTAAAAGAAAAACAGCACAACTCAAAACAAAGCCTGATATTAAAAAAATTAAAACAGATTACAAGGATAATAAATCAAGCATATCTGATCTACCAACTGAAAACATACAAATAGAATTTAATAACTTTCAACAAAATATCAAGCAGAAAAAACATCAATTTAAAAATACAACATCATATGAAACAAGATCATCAACTACACAAACCATGCCACAAAGAAGTATAACATAAGAAAATTAAAAAAAGCAAAAAAAAAAAATCATAATTCACATATAACCAAGGAAAATTACAATCATCCAACATACAATAAAACTACTTTATGAAAATTACAATATCAGCTTTTAACATTAGAGGAATAAATTCAATATCAAAACTACAACATCTTAGTAAATGGATAAGTATTGTAAAACCACATATACTTGGTCTCCTAGAAACCAAAATATATAGTGGCTCATATATAGATCCATCCAACTACTCAAACAAGCATGGTTTTTGTGCTTGTTCATGTGATGCTTCAACACCGTCAGCAGGTACTGGAATAATTGTAACACCTACAATCATATTTGGTAATTTTAAAATATTATACATAGATTCTCACTTATTAATTATGTTTCATAACCATATCACACCCATTAACATCATCTTTGTCTACATTCCACCAGGACCTACAGTAATATCATATATCATTCTCTCAATAAACTCTATGTTAACATCAACTTCTTATCCTACTATATTAATTGGTGATTTTAATATGAGTTACTACCAATTTACAACCAAATGGCTTCACCAGCTAACAATACCTCTTATGAGTGGAGAAGGATTCCTACCTTTACATTCAGTATCATTCCACAACAAATGATTTGCAACACTAATTGACTTATGCTTCTACTCACCAATGCTTCATCATATAATCGATATTAAGTTAAATCCATCTCCATTCTCTGATCACTCAGCACAAACACTTATAATAAATTTAACAAATTTTCAAACAACCACCACTCAGCTAGAAAAAACAATCTGTATGCTCACTCCAACATCAACACCAGAATTCCTATTTTCAGAAACATATATAATGCTACGAAAACTAGATACTATCATACTTGATCCAATACAAAAACACTTGGCATTTATCAATATACTATCATTCAACATAAATCATCTAACATATACAACTCACCATCACCCTCAAGGCTTCTAACAAAAGTGGATGAAATACACAAAAGAATTACAATGTTACATCCTTCACCTAACTCACAGGAAAATATGTACAAGCTCACACAAAGTTACAATAACACATGTAACAAACTAAAGGAATACATAATTAAAAAAGCAAAAATATGTCTCTCACAAACACACACATGGTCAAGAGTATATATTAGATGGGCTCTAGGATATCCATCAAAATTGAGAGTACCAATGGCAATAGAAATAGAAGGAATGACCTATGCAGGACAGAATATGATAATACCCATATTTAATTACTTCAAGAAAAAACTACAAGAACATAAAAGATTTGCACCTTCAGATAATTACTTTGGACAACCAGAAACAAATTATCCATTTAACATATAACAATTTGCAGCTAAACTTAATACAATTAAAACCACATGTCATCCTGGAACAAATGGTATACCAAAATTTATCTTCACACATTTGAGCCAATTCACATCAAAATATATTTGCAACCTAGCAAATCATTTCTCTCAAAAAATCTACAACCTTAAAGAACTAAATACCATAGTCATAGTGTCATTTAATAAAAAAAATAATATATCAACATTTACCAGTCTAAGACCTATTTCTATGGGAACATTAGCCATTAAAATTTTAGAAAAAGTCATCAAAGATCAAATTGAACAACACTTACTTCCACTTATATCACCTCTACAATTTGCAAAAAAAGAATCATATACAGGACAAGCAGCATTACTCTTAACTATTATGACTACAATACAAAAGCAAAAAAAATATGCACCAATAGCAGTACAATTAGACATTCAAGCAGCATTTGATTCAGTGTCAATCAAGATACTTCTTAATAAATTAGCCAGCACCACAATACCACTTACATTATTCTATGTAATTGCCAATCTTCTCCATAATAGACAAATTCATATCACACTCAATGGAACAAAATCAACATTATTCACTCCATCACAATCTATTTCACAAGGATCACCACTAAGTTCTCTTCTCTTCACATTCTACATAGATCCACTAATAAGAAAAATACAACAAAATATATCTGGAATACAAATTCCACACACACAACAAAATATCCCATGTTTAGCATACATGGATGATATCATAATTTTTTTTAAATCACGCAAAGAATTTCCAACACTACAAAAAATATTAGATCAATACTCATCTGAATTCAAACTAAAATTCAATCATAATAAAACAGCAGAACATATACTAAATACTTTCAAGGCAAACCCACTTCTTTTCTGGGATTTCCATTTTACTTGGGAACAAATGATATAAGGCAAAACATACAAAACAAATTACTTGAATTCATAAACAAAATTTCAAACTCTTTATCAAAAGCATAACTATCCATATACTCAAAAGTTCAATTATTCAATATGTTAATTACCACAAAAATAACATATTTTTTTTTCCAATAATAAATTTCTCTAAACATTTCAAATCAAAAATATCATCATTATGCACTAAACTACTATGGGGATGCAAAGCCGTTGCAATATCCGCTAAATCTCTTAGCAAATCTACAGAAAACAATGGTTTAGGACTGCACACTATTTACACATTCCATATACAGAAATCAATCAACATATTAGCATCAACAATAAGACAATTCCCTAAACTAAAATGTTTGCTCACAATTACACCAATGGATACTCCACCTCCAAATTCACAGTATTTTTCTTCACTAATACAAAGTGTCACAACAATATCTACTCAAATTAACATAGAAGCAACATACAAATATTCATACTGGAAAATTTAGAAACTATTATACCCAGAAAATCCTGGAAACACACAAACAACAATGCTTGGAATTAGCAATTATCAATTATTGAAAAATTCGAAAAATGGTCATTAGAACCAAAATATTTTGATTTTATATTAAAAATAAACCTTTATGCATTACCAACATCATATTGCCTTCAATACAGACATCTATATAAAAACATTGATCCTTTTTGCAATCTTTGCCACACAGCAGAAGAGATGCAACATCATATATTCTACTCATGCACAAGTTTATCCAATATACGCAAATTATTAATAGAAACTTACCAAAGGAAAAATACATAATTAATAAACATATTACAATCTTTTAAAAAACCTCTACCCCAACAATATGAGCAATAACTTTTTTACTATATGCATACTGGTGCACGAGATGCTCATTTACATTTGGTAACAATACAAGAAGACATCCAGCAACATTTACAAAAAAACTTCAACAAATAAAAGAGCGGGATTACAAAATTAGTGCTACAGACATTGCAGCAGCAACATGGTCATTCATAAGACAGCCATTAAACCTATAACAGAATAACCATCAAACAAATTATTTAAAATGTAAAATACAATTGATTTTAAAATTTAGAACTTGTTCCAAAGTCCTATGATTGCCTATGTAACAGAATGCAATCGTTTGTTGTAAATCTATGTAACATTTGATTAATAAAATTATTTGAAACATAAATGAAAATGATATTTTTAGGATATTATCAATAATTAAAATACTACATTAGTGATAAGGTCACAGATGCAGATAATGGTGACTAAAATACATAACAAATGAGAATGCATAATTTAGTTATAGGGTTAGAGATTACTGAGTTTTCTACTTCACCATACATTCTTGAAACATATATTTAAAGTCATCTGAAGTTTGATTCTTGTAGATCATAATTGTAATTATTACTGAAGTTTTTATTTTTTTAAGAAAGTGATTTTTAAGTGGAAAATTTTCTAATTAGAAAAAAGCAGCAATTTATAATTATATATATGGTTTATTTAATGTTTAATTATACCAAAATAGTATTATTTATAGATAACCACTGTAAGATTACTGATGATTTAACATAAATTCATCAATTTAATGATATTAATATATGAAAAATGGTTATTACATATACATAGGCAATGGGTATTGTCCTAGAAGTTGGTAAAGGAGTATTTCGATATATGTATATATCCTTTTGTTTAAGATGACATGGGCAGTGAGCAATGCATGTTTAAAGCACTATTATTGGGATAACCATCTATCAAAATTTGTTTACATATATATTGCTGTATAGATAGTTTTTTAGAATATCATGTGATATTTGAGCAAGTTCAGCAAAACAGTGTCATTCAATTAATTAAACTGCTATATTTTTTTTTTCCTCAGCTAATAATTAATTCAGAAATCTTTAATTGTTAATTCTGATACTTTATCATTATGGCAAATTATGTAGAGATATGACTAAATTATAACAACTAAGTCCTTTATTTCATTAATTAAAGTAGACAGTAATGTTCATACTTTTAAATATCAGATGTTTACCCTCCAATCAACAATATTGTATAACATTTTAATTATTATATAAACAATCCACTGATATTCGCCTATTTAAAAATTTGGGACAAATTTTATTTTATAAAAATAATTACACACATTTATACTTTAATTAATACTGGATAGTTATTTAGATCTATTTCATAGAAAAACTTTCAGCTTATCTAGAATTATTTTAGTTAACCCATTTTTTCCTAAAATTCCGAGTGCAGGTAAGTAGACTAGCATTTAATTATTTCTCCATAAGACCATTATCCTGGTTTGATCGGATTTTATAATTACTTTGAAATCAATAAATCTATATAAAAAATTTATATATGCATCATCATTACTATTTAGTATTATTTTTATTATATTTAATAATAATTTAATTATCGTCATTAAAAATTAAATGTAAAACAAAAAAATCGACTACAAATTTAAATTAATAAAGTAAAAATAATATCTGTATTTTTTTTATTCTAATGTGGCACCAAAAAATGTAATTTTGTTAAAAATTAATACAAGAATAAAATTGGCAGAAACAAACTATCATTTGTAAAGAAAGATTATCACAATATGGTAGCAGATGTCTCATATTCATGCATTCACTCATCTGAAAAAATAGCATCAACAATAAAGCAATTACTTCTCTTCTTTTTTAAATAAAGAATTTATGATATAACTGATAATGAGGACTCTCTGACTTTAAAAATTCAATATAAATGGTTTTCCAAACCAAACATTTTTTAACATTATATGAATTATTTAAATAGAAGAGAAACTGCAGTAGAAAACAACAAAAATTATTTGGCTAAATCAATGCATCTTTAATGCGTTATAAATGCATCATACGTTTATATACATATATAAATGCACACACATAGGTTTTTTTGTCTAAGTCTCTTAGCAACCAATCACAGTGATAATTAGCATGATTTGTGATCTTTTCATTACATCATATCAGATGCTATATATGATAAACACATAGTTCTACAAATAGTGTGACTATGATTATTAAAATATAAATAAATATTGAGATTAACAGTCATGACATTTTTCACCAGAAAAAATATTAATTACTTATAATATAATTAGAATATTCACTATTAATCTGACTCATTCAATAAAATATTAGGCAGGTAAGCTGAATTAGTTGCAAAATGTTTAATATTTCTCAAACAATAACATAATCATTTTGATTACTCCTTTTGTCAATATGATTACAAATATGGGAAAATATACCCAAATTGTTAAAGTGTATTTCAACATGAACCTTATCTTGTCAATAGATTCATGCCCTCACATGTAATATTCTATTAGCATTGTTTTTTTTTATTTAATTTATGATAATTATATCAATCTACATTCATCTTGGGAGTCATTTATATTATTTTTATGGATATATATATATTTAAAAAAGTAATGCTAATATTTATGATTATTTAACCCTAGAAAATATCTATAATTTTTATATGTATATTGAGTAACTTCTGACCTGAGGGATGCATCTTCCAGTATCCTGTACAAAATCTCAAAGCACATTATTAATGTTGTCTTACAGTGACTTTCTCTCATTCAGTTTTATGTTATTGTTGATGTGGATTGGATCAATACTCACTGTTAACATGCTATATCTCTTGTTTCTCAATACACATGTAGTAATAAAATATGAAAATGTAGATAAAATAAATAGAATGAATCAACACAAAATACAAATAATAAAAAATTGAATGGTTTATTGTATAGAAGCACATATGAAAGTTTAGCAAATGAATGGCAGAAACTCATCTGCAATACATGTAAATTTAACTCTAGCATTTTCTACTCAATCATTGCATTAAACCAAACAAAGCAAAATAATTGAGTGATTTATTGCTTGGGAGTTTATAAAAAATTTGAGCATTAAGCGACAGAGCTGAAGATCTATGATTCATGGATTCTATTTTCCAAAGTTCATTATTCTACAAGTAAAATATTATTAACCATGCAGAATGATAATAATACAATTAAAAAGTCATCCTTATAAAATAGTCAAAAAGACAAAATTTACCATATATTCTAGTAAAAGAACTATGACTAATAGACCAAAGAGATTATCTGAGCTCATGAAAAATATTATGCCTAAGAAAAGACATTGACTATGTAAGTGATATTATATAAAACACTAGATTAAAACAAAAATAATTTAGTTACACAAAAAATATCACTTGAATGACACACAGTTTTAATTCATTCACAGATTTGATTATTTTGTTGTCCACAATTTGAATGGTATATTAAAATAAAGTTTCTGTATTCTTTAAATGTATATATTTTTGTTTATGTAATCAAATTAAGTTACTACCATTGGAATGGTCTTTAATTATAAGAGTTAACTGTGAATTGTGTTGGATCAAAAATATGTTTTGATGCCTCCTGAGATACACTGTTATCTATTAAAGATTGATGCAAATATTCTTTTTCTTTATTTTTACCTTCCTAATTATTGAGGCTGGGAGTAATGCATCTATTTATTATACCCAAAATCTGAGATTTGAATTTAGCAAATTTTGAATCTTGGAAATTGTTTTCATTGTCACAAGCAGATTTAAGATTTTTTTCATTAGGAAGTTGGTATATAGATAAACAACTAGCTACCACTTATTTTTCAGTAAATAAGTATCAAGCATTGATTAGCTAGAGCATAGAAGTCTTGATTAATATGAATTGTGCAGATGAATGGTGCTGTGCTAATTGCAAAAACAAAAAATATATACTTGTATCATAATATAACTTTCACCATTGGTAGAAAGTACTTTATATATATATATATATATTTAAAAGGCTTCAAACATAGACAAAAATTAAAAAATCAGGTATAAAAATAACATTATTAAAAAAAATAGTTTGATTATTTTCTGAGTAATTAAGTTACTTCAGACAATTTTAAAACTGGATGTGCGTGTGAATATATTACAAATATATATTTACACTAAAATAATTTATTATGTGAAATAACTGCCATAATAATATTTATGTGTGCATTTGGCATTCAATCACCAGCAATGTGAAACATAGTAGTTCATTTTAATTGTCAAGTCACTTTTTTTTTCAAGAGAAATTCTATATAAATTTGCTCAATAGTTATTCTTAAACTGAATGAATTGTTCAAGATTATATTTTTGCTAATAATTTAATATTCCAAAAGTTGAATACTGTGCAGAAAAATAAAAATGATAAACATATTGTCATAAACAGTGAATCACTGTTGTGACAGATAAACCACTAATTGTTACTAAAATACTAATATTAATAATAATAATTGAATGGTTTTATTACCTAGGAGCTCATAAGATGTTTGAGCACCAGAAATAATATAACTGGATTACAATTTATGAACCTTGAAGCTCCAGAGTCTGCCACTCTGCTACTGTACCAAATAAAGACTAATGATTAATAACTATTGAGTATAAATATAAATTTAAGTAAATTAATAATATACAAAAATATTCAAATAATATAAAAACAAATTTGATAATACAATATTTATTATCTTACAGATTCATTATATTCAAATAAAAAATAAAAATAAACATTACTTAGTTACCATGGTAAATATGATGTAAGTGATCAGCTATAAAATGCAAGGTAATATTTTACTTACAGCTCATGTGATCACATACGAAATTAATATATGATTTGGAAAAAAAATTATTAAAATGATTTCAAAATAAACACTAATTATTTGCTGTTTCTTTTAATTTTTGAAATATTTTATATGCTTAAAAAAACTTATTATGATAAAATACATATACATTTATAAACTAATAATACATATTATAGAACTGGATTCTCAAACTTTTCAAGTTTAGGATAAGTTTTTTATAGGTTCTCATCATTTTACTTTATATTTTCAAGTATCCAAGAGCATATTTTTAAAATATAAAAGATAAATGCATATTGCAATTTCGTATTTAGAAAAAAACAACAACTTAGTCTCAAAACCTAACAAATCATAAAAGAAATGAATTATAAATTTTACTATTCATTGATGTAAGACCTTCAGGATTCACATCTCTTTTTTATTCTTTTGCTAGTTATTTGATTATTCTGGAATTAAACAACTAAAACATAGCAGACTTGCACATAAAAATTTACAAAATTTTAGAACAAATACAAAAATTAGGAAAAAGCCCGTATTCATATACCATACATTGGTCAATATCCACTGACTAAAAGCAGGTTTCACACTATATGTATATATTTTTCAAAATATTTAAATATTAATTATAAAACCTAACAGCGAAGCAGATAATTTAATTGTTATTACACAATATAAAACCTTACTCTGATATATATAAATATTTTTAAAGATATCCTCATAGCTCTGTATTTAATTTTTAATTTGTCTATAGGCTAGAAAAAAAAAACATAAACCATATTCTGGTCCATGGACTGTACTTTGGAAGCCTTTTACATTATTGTTATGTATTATATAAAAAAATATTATTATACCTTAAAGTTTTTAATTCAATATTATTTACAATAAGTTGATTCTTCCCAACATTTGTAAGTTTATTTAAATTCTAAATAAATTCAAGACAAAAGCTGAAATAAATTTGCCATAAATTAACATGTAAGATTATGTATCTATTTCATACCATTTATTCTTGAAATTCAGCCAATTTAACGATCATTATCAAAAATGAATTGATAGTAATTATAATATAGTTTTGAACATGCCAACTTACCAAAATCCATATTAGCTATATATATATATATATATAATAAAATATAATTCAATAACAGATTTCAAACTTTTGACAAATTTGTGCTAAGTTACTCTTAGTCTTATAATCTACCTTATAGTGATGTGAGGTTAAATGCAAATATTATTTATTTGTTGATCCAGAATTAATCCAGATACACTTTTAATGGGTAAAAAGATAAAATCCTTTTTAAATAACCCACTGCCAAGCAAAGCTTCTTATGTGAAAAAGAACGCATTATTCCCTAGGTTTATTATTTGGTCAATAATGAGAATTTTTATTTTTTGGGGGGTTCTGGCTAAAAATAGCTAGATATATATTTGCTGATCAATAATAACTAGTTAGTGAATTAGATATGGTTAGATACTTAATGAATACTTAACCCTGATTAAAATCTGAAATGAATTTCAAATGTTAACCATGCATATTTAAGACAAATCATAGACATAGTAAGCAGATGCCTAGTGTTTATCATGTTTATATAAACATCTAACATTGATTGGTAAATGAATTTAAAATAATTTGAATTGATGATGTAAATGTTAATAGGTTGACCATAAAATACCAATATGGTTGTAATATGATTGAACTCCTTTATATATATGAAAGTTATGTCATGAAACTTTGGACATTAAATCCATGCTCCAGTTTATATTCATATTCATCATCATTTTCAAACATTATTTTTTCACTGTAGGATAAGAATCTCTCCAAGATTTAATTCAGTTTCATTGATCCACAGTCTTTTCTCATCACAACACATCAGTAAACTTTCTATATCATCAACCCATCTCATATATTGTCTCAATTTTAATTTTATACAATGTTTTGGGATCCAATTTAACACTTCAACTGTACATCTATTATCATCTTTTCTTGCAATATGTTCAAACCCACTCCATTTTAGTTTTTTACCTCATAACTATGATATCACTAAATATCACATGATCACTATATCATACTAGCACATTACTCTGATTAGAACAGGGTGGCGCTACTGTATGGAGAGAGTTTTGCCTTGTTTAATAGCAATGATATCACCAATATCTGTTTCTTCTCTCATCCATGTGCTTTATTTTCATTCTCTTCTTGTTTTTCCTACGATAATTTTCTTCACATTTTGTAGAAAGGTCTGAAGTCTCTCTATTGTTCTTCTATTAAGTGCCCAAGTCTTTGATACTGAAGCAGTCAATCTTAGCTTAAGATTGTGCTTCATGTTTCTACCTACTAACCTATGTTTAAATCCCTATTTCCCATCCCGCTCCTTTTGCTGTGTATATATATTTCATGTATATATTTGAGATGCGTGCCTAAATTATGAAATTTAATGTTTCAATAACATGTTTTAAAATTATTATTAATTCTTTTTATTAATTATTAGTTCTTTTTTATTAAAGTATTATAGATGCGACTCAAATATATACAAAGGAGCAAAACTTACTAACAAAATATTGATGTTTTTAAATATTTATCATATGTCAGTTTTAGCTTTTTCTTTTTAAATTGCTTGTTTTTCTATTAAACTATATATTTTTTATAAAATCAATATGGAAGATGTGACTGTTGTTAATTGTCCAAAAATAATTAAGGGTTGGAAGCACTATTGTTTTAATCTGGGGTAGGTATTTTTAATTAAAATTTTTTACTCAAAATGGGATTAAGATTACAGATACTTTTGTTAAAAACATGTTGTTAAATCTATTTCTAATCTGGAAATAGATTTGAATTTATTTTTGGACATTATCTTACTATTGCATCTTCAAAAACAACTGATAAAAGAAAAAGTATAAAATGACTGAATTTTGAATCACAAGAGAGATTAGATACTCTAGTGAAAATGATTGTTAACATTGCTTGAAACTTAAATAATGTAGCAGTAAATCCACCACTCTTCTCGACCCAATGGGTCAGGGTCATCATCTGCTGCTACTATAATATCCTGCTGCCATGAAATGAAGAAATGTCTAAAAAGAACTTTAGAATACTAATAGAAGTTTACTGCCACCGAAGTACTTGCATGTCAATCGCCGTGCACATGCCATACTTTAAAATGGATTCTTAAAATTGCAACGTAAATTTCCAAGCTGCCACCTAATAGTCAATTTAGTCTAAATAATCTATCAAGATCTCTTCTCATGTATTCTTTAACTTTGTTTTATATATATATATCTGTGAATGTAATTTTGCTCTCAAATGATTTCTTTATATCTAATCCTATCTCATATGCTTTTAACCTTCCTTAACTTCGGTGCGGTCATTTATTTATAGATATTTATTACTTGATTTTATATATATATATGCTTTTTTTTATTAATTTTCTAATCACAAACAAACTGGTGATTTTTAATTTATGAAAATCTTTTCTGTCATTTTTTTAAGTAAACCTTCACGAAGCAAGTTATAAACGTCCATTTAAAACAATGCATTATTAATTAATATACTTACCAGATTGTTTTTCGAGTCAACATTTTATTTATGATAAAAATGTATTTGTTTAACTCTGAGTTTTCTGCCTGGAAAATCCAGAACTCAAGCTAATTAATGCTCTGAAACATTTATTTTATAATTATTTATTAAATTCTGAAAGGGTGACTTATAATTTGTTTCCTATACAACTGCTAATCCTACTTCATTTTTCATACTCTTAGAATATCAAATATAGTATTTAAATATTCCAGATATTATAAAAATCATGAATGTCGGATTAAATTATTTTAAATAGTAGGAAAGGGAAGGGGGAAATCTTAATGTTTCTGTTACTAAATCAAATCTTAACATATATTTTATTAATTTGAAATCTAAATCTTAATGTTTCTTTTGCTAAATAAAATCTTCAAGTATATTTTATTAAATGAAATATTCTCTCTATATATATATTATAATTGCATGGCGTATTATAGTATTTAAACAAGGGTCATTTATTTTAAAGCAGTAAAATTTATTCAATGTTGTTAGAGACATTTATCATTCATACTGCATTCCTATCATTTAGCCTATCTTCATATATATACATTACGTGCTTCTAATCTGGGGGTTGTGACAAGTTTGAACCCATAGATTTCTTCTTGTTCCATAGATAGTTGAGCTATCTTGAACCACATTTATTTCATATAAAATGCCTCTGGCAGTGATCCCGTAAGTTTGACACATGCTATGCATATTCACTTCGTAGACAAAAGGCCTCTTGCATTGATTATACCAGCAAAAGTCTGGGCCATGCCATGCCTATCCACTTTTCTCTAAGCACTACCCAAGAAGGGGGTGTGAGATTTCATTTTTCATCCAGAAGCATGACCTTTTCCTCTTAGTTATTTTAGGCTATTAGGTCAGCACCACAAACTTCTTCATATTATTATTTCTTTTGTTTCATGACCCAGTTTTAATGCTCTAATATTAAAATTAAGCTTTGCTTAAAATATATATAAATGCCAACTACTTCTAATTTATTAATTAAATTTATTTCAGTCTTATACAGTCCCACCATCATAATTTATATATCTATTTAAGAGTATCTATGTGCCTTGGGAAAAATAAAGCGTTCGTCTTACTATTGTTAAATGATTTTCATTAAATATTTTGTCATAGTTTCAGATATAATCTTTTAACTGTCTTTTGTTTATTTTCATGATCTTAATGGTCTGAAAATAGTTTATATCATATGTAAAATGAATTTCAGAATGCTCCCCTAAATCATATGTTAGTCACCATGTTTCAGAACCATAACTCAATGCATTAATAGCAATTTTATGTAACTTCTTTCTAATACTGATTGGCATCTTAATATTGGACCCACCAAAATGTGTGTTTATTTGTAATATACCATATAGCTAATAAAGAGCATATGAGAAATAATAGCATGAATAACACTATGTAATTATCTACCTCTTGTTCATTCATGCACATACTAATGTATTTAATTTATAAATGTATATAAATAATTTTTCATTATATTAAACTATATTTTATTGTCTAATTTATTTGAGTTGTTCAAATTCCTTTTTCTCCACTTCCACATATTACAGCCATGCTTCTGTATATTTTAATATAGTCATTGTTAATAGATGTCTCATTGTTTTGCTCAGCTTTGCTAGTCGGCCAGATTAAGATTAATTCTCATGGGCCATCACTATTATGTTATCCATTAGGTGTTAGATCTGGGGCTTAGAGAGTGGGTTTGAATCCAGGCTGGTTCCTGACCTAAATCTTGGGCTTGACTGGGTTTGAAGTACATTTTGTGAGTTCCAGCTCATGTTAGATGGGTATATATATTTTGACCGGTACATAGAATTTTTTTTCTCGGGCTTGGTGCCCAATGTGGGGTCAAGCTCAGAAAAAAAATGCAGCCTCTGAGCTGGTCAAAATTGTATATTCATTTAACAAGACCAATAATCCAAGCAAAAGTACCTTGAATCCAACCATGCACCAGATACATATGTCAGGACAAGGATGAATCCTAACCTATTTCCCTAAACTATTGCCTCTCTGCCTAATGGATAATGTTTGCGATAACACTAGCAGTGCTTGGTTTTATTCCATCCCAGCTGGAGGTCATGGTTCACATAGAGACTCAAAATACTAAAGGGTTTATATAAAAAACCAATGATTTAATGGATTCTGATGATTGCAGAATGGTATAGATATGATTTGATCAATTACTAATGGTTGAAACCATAATAATGATAATTCTTTCTGGCAACATTATAAAGAAGTGAATTTAAATCAAAGAAATATTTAAATAAATAGAGTTATTAACTTGAGATATTGGGACTGAAGACAAACTAAGCTTATTTAAAATGACAATATTATAGGAATTTATTAAGGAATTTAGTACAAAATAAGTTCAAGTCTTTGTTTATACAACTTGGTTATTTTCTTTAATTTGTTTTGATGCGGCTTTGACAAACAATGTAAAAGTTTGTTAATTGGTCATCCAAAAACCAATCAGCAATAAAATATTATTAGCCCCTCTTCAAGATATTACAAGTAAATCTGTTTATATATATAAGACATGAAAGATCGGCATTTAAAACACTATTACATTTAAAATCATTTGTATATAATGAGTGTGGGAAGCAAAATAGTTCATAAATAAATAATTGACAATTATACAGTCAGATTTAAGTAATTACGAAATTTGTTTGTGAAGGATGTGCCATCATGGCAGAGAGCCTTTCAGGTTTGCTAAATAAAGATATAAAATGATGAAGAAGGCAGTATGCTATTATAGATTACAACAAAAATGAATGAGGTCTGTTATGAAGCTCAGAGTGGGTTTGCTAAAGGAAATTCCTAGTAAATGCAACTAGATGATGAGAAATGCTGGCCCTCCAGCCAAAACATATCTCTGAATAATAATAAAATATTTTGATGTGCTGGACTTCCCATACACATCTTAAATGCAATGCCTGGAAATGGATCCCTTGGTATGAACTATGTCTACTTTGAGGGAGAGTAAAAGGCTGGACTGGTCAGTTAATTTTTCGAAGGGCCTGATGAGTAAGTAGCAAAGCAAAATAATAAATGAATGGTTGTAGCTATAAAAGATTAATGCCTTAGACATATATATATATATATATATAGATAGATAGATAGATAGATAGATAGATATATAGATAGATAGATAGATAGATAGATAGATAGATAGATAGATAGATAGATAGATAGATAGATAGATAGATAGATAGATAGATAGATAGATAGATAGATAGATAGATAGATAGATAGATAGATAGATAGATAGATAGATAGATAGATAGATAGATAGATAGATAGATAGATAGATAGATAGATAGATAGATAGATAAGAATTAACTAAAATATAAATTGTTTTCCACACTTCACAAATATTTCATTTATTAATAAGTTCTTAAATACTTTATCAAAGATTACAAAATAAGACTGTTTTAATTAACATAGATGACGGGCATTGAATATCAAACTAATAAATTGTAAATCATAATTTTAATATTTTTCTGACAAATAAAATATATATATGAAATATAGACTGATAAAATTCTATGATAAATTTTACTTAATTGATTCACTAAAATTATTTATTCTTTCAGAAATAATGACAGGGCTATTTTAAATTGGAGGTAATAGTAAGATACTTTTAAAATAATTTCAATCATTCAAATAAATTTATATATGATGTACAAAACTAAATGAGCTTTCTATTAATTAATTTACAGGAAGTAAATCTCCTGTAATAATTTTTAACTGGAGAAAATAAGAGGAAGGGGATTTAAAGTTAGTTTTTCATTGAGTTTTGTACTTAGCAATGTCAGTAAGTCAAATATTATAAATAAACCAACAAAATTTAATTTAAGAAAATAACCAAGTTGTATGAACAAAGACTTAACTTATTTTGTACTAAATTCCTTAATAAATTCCTATAATATTGTTATTTTAAATAAGCTTAGTTTGTCATCACTCCCAATCTCTCAAGTTAATTACTCTATTTATTTAAATATTTATTTGATTTAAATTCATTTCTTTATAACGTTGCAAGAAAGAATTATCATCATTACAGTTCAAACCATTAGTAATTGATCAAATCATATCTGTACCATTCTGCAATCATCAGAATTCATTAAATCATTGGTTTTTTATATAAACCCTTTTATTATTTTGAGTCTCTATGTGAACCATGATCTCCAGCTGGGATGAAATAAAATCAAGCACTGCTAGTGTCATCACAAACATTATCCATTAGCCAGAGAGGCAATAGTTTAGGCAAATCGATTAGAATTCATCCTTGTCCTGACATATGTATCTTGTGCATGGTTGGATTCAAGGTACTTTTTCTTGGATTATTGGTCTTGTTCAATGAATACATGATTTTGACCAGCACAGAGGCTGTGGGATTTTTTCTGAGTTTGGCGCCCAACATGAGACTTCAATATAAACACCTACATACGCTGAGTACTGAATTCTGTTTTTATATATTCTTAAAAAAAAGTTGTTATATAATTTTTTTCATGTTTGGTATGTTTAAAATAATGTGTTCAAAGTGTAAAATCCACTGTTTAAAGTTAAAACTCATGTACTACAACCATAGTACATATGTATTTTTTCTTCAATGTCATATATAAAGTTTTTGGTTCTTGAGACATATATAAAAATGTATAAATAATTCATAAATCATTGATCACTCTGTCTTAGCTGGTGCCCTTATAAAAAGAAATTTTGCTAACCAGTAGTGAGTCAAATGCAAAAATATTGGAAGTGGAGAGTTTGAACTCAGATAAAAAATTATTGAGAGCAAACTTTTTTTGGCTTAATATTATGATGTATCAATTTTAAACATGTAATAACCAGACTATGAGTTTTCTTTTAAATGCATGGATTCTTTTTCTCAACTTTTCCTCCAAAGTTTTTTTTCTCTTTTCCAATAGTGTGTAGTATTGTGTAATGTATATAGAAGTGTATGTGTGTGTAAAAGTTATGTATTTGTATATGGTCGTGCTGCATATATATGTACATAGATGTGTATGTGCGATGTGTAGGAACAGATGTATTTGAAAATGTTATATGTATTGCATTGCTATATATTTTCTTGGAAACCCATATGTGTTGAGAAATTGTGTTGTAGCCCAAGCATAGAAATTGTTTTTTTCATTATATAGATATGAAAAAAATATCTTTTTTTCTGGATTAAACAGTTGAACAAATATTCACATCCCCAAATGATATCTCATATATATAGTTTTATATAACAAGATTGTGTACTGAATTTGGAAAATTTTTGTCGTTCGTTCTTTTGGTCGTCACTTAAAAACTCCTAGTCAAGACATTTTTTTTAATGTTTTTGTTTTTTGTTTCATTGTATGTCCAGAGAAATGAAGCAGTCAATCTTAGCTTAAGATTGTGCTTCATGTTTCTACCTACTAACCTGTGTTTAAATCCCTATTTCCCATCCTGCTCCTTTTGCCGTGTAAATATATTTCATGTATATATTTGAGATGCGCGCCTAAATTATAAAATTTAATGTTTCAATAACATGTTTTAAAATTATTATTAATTCGTTTTATTAATTATTAGTTTTTTTTTATTAAAGTATTATAGATGCGGCTCAAATATATACATAGAAGCAAAACTTACTAACAAAATATTGATGTTTTTAAATATATATTATATGTCATTTTTAGCTTTTTCTTTTTAAATTGCTTGTTTTTCTATTAAACTATATATTTTTTATAAAATCCAATATGGAAGATGTGACTGTTGTTAATTGTCCAAAAATAATTAAGGGTTGGAAGCACTATTGTTTTAATCTGGGTAGGTATTTTTAATTAAATTTTTTTACTTAAAATGGGATTAAGATTAGAGATACTTTTGTTAAAAACATGTTGTTAAATCTATTTCTAATCTGGAAATAGATTTGAATTTATTTTTGGACGTTATCTTACTATTGCATCTTCAAAAACAACTGATAAAAGAAAAAGTATAAAATGACTGAATTTTGAATCACAAGAGAGATTAGATACTCTAGTGAAAATGATTGTTAACATTGCTTGAAACTTAAATAATGTAGCAGTAAATGCACCACTCTTCTCGACCCTATGGGTCAGGGTCATCATCTGCTGCTACTGTACTATCCTGCTGCTATGAAATGAAGAAAGGTCTAAAAAGAACTTTAGAATGCTAATAGAAGTTTCCTGCCACCGAAGTACTTGCATGTCAATCACCGTGCACGTGCAATACTTTAAAATGGATTCTTAAAATTGCAAGGTAAATTTCCAAGCTGCCACCTAATAGTAAATTTAGTCTAAATAATCTATCAAGATCTCTTCTCGTGTATTTTTTAACTTTGTTTTATACATATATCTGTGAATGTAATTTTGCTCTCAAATGATTTCTTTATATCTAATCCTATCTCATATGCTTTTAACCTTTCTTAACTTCAGTGCAGTCATTTATTTATAGATATTTATTACTTGATTTTATATATATATATATGCTTTTTTTTATTAATTTGCCAATCTCAAACAAACTGGCGATTTTTAATTTATGAAAATCTTTTCTGTCATTTTTTTAAGTAAACCTTCACGAAGCAAGTTATTAATGTCCATTTAAAAGAATGCATTATTAATTAATATACTCGCCAGATTGTTTTTTGAGTCAACATTTTATTTATGATAAAAATGTATTTGTTTAATTCTGGGTTTTCTACCTGGAAAATCCAGAACTCAAGCTAATTAATGCTCTGAAACATTTATTTTATAATTATTTATTAAATTCTGAAAGGGTGACTTATAATTTGTTTCCTATATATCTGCTAATCCTACTTCATTTTTCATACTCTTAAAATATCAAATATAGTATTTAAATATTCCAGATATTATAAAAATCACGAACGTGGGATTGAATTATTTTAAATAGTAGGAAAGGGAAGGGGGGAAATCTTAATGTTTCTGTTACTAAATCAAATCTTAACGTATATTTTATTAATTTGAAATCTAAATCTTAATGTTTCTTTTGCTAAATAAAATCTTCAAGTATATTTTATTAAATGAAATATTCTCTCTCTATATATATTATAATTGCATGGCGTATTATAATATTCAAACAAGGGTCATTTATTTTAAAGCAGTAAAATTTATTCAATGTTGTTAGAGACATTTATCATTCATACTGCGTTCCTGTCATTTAGCCTATCTTTGTATATATACATTACGTGCTTCTAATCTGGGCATTGTGACAAGTTCAAACCCATAGATTTCTTCTTGTTCCATAGATAGTTGAGCTATCTGGAACCACATTTATTTCATATAAAATGCCTCTGGCAGTGATCCCATAAGTTTGGCACATGCTATGCATATTCACTTCATAGATAAAAGGCCTCTCGCATCGGTTATACCAGCAAAAGTCTGGGCCACGACATGCCTATCCACTTTTCTATATGCACTACCCATGAAGGGGGTGTGAGATTTTGTTTTTCATCCAGAAGCATGACCTTTTCCTCTTAGTTATTTTAGGCTATTATGTCAGCACCGCAAACTTCTTCGTATTATTATTTCTTTTGCTTCATGACCCAGTTTTAATGCTCTAATATTAAAATTAAGCTTTGCTTAAAATATATATAAATGCCAACTACTTCTAATTTATTAATTAAATTTATTTCAGTCTTATACAGTCCCACCATCATAATTTATATATCTATTTAAGAGTATCTATGTGCCTTGGGAAAAATAAAGCCTTCATCTTACTATTGTTAAATGATTTTCATTAAATATTTTGTCATATTTTCAGATATAATCTTTTAACTATCTTTTGTTAATTTTCATGATCTTAATGGTGTGAAAATAGTTTATATCATATGTAAAATGAATTTCAGAATGCTCCCCTAAATCATATGTTAGTCACCACATTTCAGAACCATAACTCAAAGTGTTAATAGCAATTTTATGTAACTTCTTTCTAATACTGATTGGCATCTTAATATTGGACCCACCAAAGATGTGTGTTTATTTGTAATATACCATTTAGCTAATAAAGAGCATATGAGAAATAATAGCATGAATAACACTATGTAATTATCTACCTCTTGCTCATTCATGCACATACTAATGTATTTAATTTACAAATGTATATAAATAATTTTTCATTATATTAAACTATATTTTATTGTCTAATTTATTTGAGTTGTTCGAATTCCTTTTCCTTGACTTCCACATATTACAACCATGCTTCTGTATATTTTAATATAGTCATAGTTAATAGATGTCTCATTGTTTTGCTCAGCTTTGCTAGTCAGCTGGATTAAGATTAATTCTCATGGGACATCACTATTATGTTATCCATTAGGTGTTAGATCTGGGGCTTAGAGAGTGGGTTCGAATCCCGGATGGTCCCTGATCTAAATCTTGGGCTTGACTGGGTTTGAAGTACATTTTGTGAGTTCCAGCTCATGTTAGATGGGTATACATATTTTGACCGGTACAATACATAAGTAAAAACTAGCAAAACACAGACCTTTTCAAATTTTTATCAAAAGCACTCTATCCAAGTTTAATTCTATGATTAATTTCATTCATTGTGTTTCCATCTGTATTGATAATCTTCCTAAAGTGATTGTAATTGCCAATTTCTTTTAATTCACATTTATTAAGCTCTATTTTTTTCTGATAAAAATCCATTCTACATTATTTTAGTCATTTTATGTTTGTTTTTATTCTTTCATTCTTACTATTATCTAATGACTTCTGCAACATTTAATAAAGTTCTGAAAATTTATTTAAAAAAAAACTACCACATTATCTGTAAAGTCTATATGACTTAAATAATCTCTCTTTACTTTTATTCCCTTAACTTCACATTTTAATTCACAAAATAATTCTTGCAAAATTACATAAAAGTTTTGACAAAATGGAATCATCTACCATACAGTCTTGTCAATGTTATTCTTCTTAATCCCATCACAAAATGTAATCACACTATTGCATTTTGATAAATTTTTATTTTTATTTTATAACAGTATATTAGTATATTGGTATATAATCCAATGCTCTAATTAGTATATAAATGTTTATAGAATCAAATGCTTTTCATAATTTACAAATCCAAAGCTTGATGACAATTGATATTCTTTGTTCATTGGTTCCTTCTTTAATTTTTTTCATTTCTTCCATGTGATCCACTGTGCTACAGCCACTTTCGAATCTACTTTTTGTTTTGGTTGGTTAGATTTCAAAATTGACTAAAAGTATATCATATTTATCTTAGTAAAGATTTTGTATACACTAATAAAAGATTGATAGGTTTGTAATTTCTAATGTTTTTTGTATCATCAATATTATTAATGCATTTTTTCTAAGCATCTAATATATTTTTATCATTTAGATATTTGGTATATAACTTTGGTAACATTTTTATCTATTTTTTACCTGATTATTTTATGATATCAATAATAATTCCATCATTTCTAATTGCATCTCTCACCTTTTCATTTAAAATGTTGTGCTATTCAGAAGATATAATAGTTTATAGAAAAACTTTATCTTTCATTTACTATATAATTCCTTATAGATATCTTACCCAAATAATTTAATATATATTAAGCACAGAGTTCTTTTCAAAATAGTTCATAAATATCCAAAATAGAAATAAAACAACCTAACTCCTTTTTAAAACTTGTTTTTTATATGACTATTACATGAAAAAAAAAAAAAAAATCCAACATTTCAACTATTTTATATAGTCTTTTTCAAGGCACACTAAAATAAAATAAAATATATATATAACAAATAACACATATTTCAAAATAAAATAATAATAATAAATAAA
Organism: Epiperipatus broadwayi; assembly: GCA_028023455.1. Taxonomy (NCBI): domain Eukaryota; kingdom Metazoa; phylum Onychophora; class Udeonychophora; order Euonychophora; family Peripatidae; genus Epiperipatus; species Epiperipatus broadwayi. The sequence goes on from JAQFVV010012786.1 coordinate 307,758, forward strand.
TAAATAAATAAAATAATAATAATAATAATAATAATAATAATAATAATAATAATAATAATAATAATAATAATAATAATAATAATAATAATAATAATAATAATAATAATAATAATAATAATAATAATAATAATAATAATAATAATAATAGTAATAATAATAATAAAAAATTACAAAATATATTCATAACCAAAATTTTATCTTATCTCACTCCCTTTCCTATTACCAACAATCACAACTCAAAGAGAAACAATTTCCTTTTTTTTAAATAAAAAAAATCTCTATATATATCCTTTAAAACATTTAATTAAAAACCTATTATTATTTTATTTATATCTTACCCACATTTCATGATTTCATCTCTTGTTTTAGTAAGAGTTCTATCTTCTTTTCTTATTACATTTTTTTCCAATATCAAGATATTATTTTACATGTTTGAGACTTATTCTCTATTATAACTTTTCTTGTCAATTTATAATTATATTTCTTTATACTATTATTAACTTTTTTCCACATCATTTTACAAAAATCTACAAAATATTGGAATTCTTCTTAATATATCATTTTTAAAAAAAATTCATATTTCTTCTTTTCTTTATATATTGCCTTGTCTCATTAGAAAATTCACTGGTAAATTGTTACTTCTTTGTACCAGCTATTTTCCTTGCAGTTCTTAGTAGAACATTAGTTATATTTTTATTGAGTTCAATCAAGTCAGAATCATTTTCAGTCAATGAATATTTTAAAATGATTTGCATGTTCCAATTTAAATTCATTGAAGTGCCTCAGAAAGTTGGGAATATCAATTATTAATACTGTTTTGTTAATAATTTTCATGCTCCTAATTTTGCATTATCATATATCTTTCATCTTACTACTTGGTAACCACATTATGTGTTAAATCTATCAGGAAAATTACCACATTGAAATATTTATTTTGTATTATTTAAAATATAATCCAATTCTGTTGTTTCTTCATTTAGATGTTTCAATGTCCATTTCCATCAGCATTTTCTTAAAGAAATGAATTTATAACATAGTTTTTTTTCTATGAATTTCACAAGTTTGTGGCCTCTCTAACTTCTATTATAAACCCACAAAACTGTTATCTTTCAATTGTTTAACAATTTTAGCATTAAAGGTCTCCCATGACAATTTTAAAATGTTGTTTTATAAATTTTTGTTATACATTCTAATAAAATTTTTCTCCTTTTCATTGCAATAACAACTTGTTGAAGCATAAATGTAAATTATTCGCATATAATATCTTTCATTGTATGAATAAACTATTCATGTTATTCTATCTGATATATTATAAATATCCATAAGGTTGTTCTTCCACTTTTTATTTATAAAGTATCCCATTTTATTTGTGCTTTTGTAGTAAAATTTATATCAAATTTTTTAAATCAATTATCTCTTCACCTTTTTTACTAACTTAAGAAAGTTCAACAATGTCCCATTTAATATTAGATATTTCTTATTTTAATTGGTGTAATATTTCTACACTTGAAGGTAATATGCAGTTATTGATACCTAAATTAAAGGATATCATCAAATGTTACCTTGAATCTGTAATTATTGGATTATTAGCACTTTTCACCTTTGACCATTAAGTGTTGCTTTATCTGGTGATTTTATAGTCTCCTTGAATAAAAGGACATAATTTAGTTTTGTATATTAAGATTTTAATGTTATAAATGCTGTTATAGTAAATGAGATACACTCCCCCTAGTCATATGACAATATAGTAATACGAAAATGGCAGCCACTTTCAAATTGTTTTTCTTTTATATATTAAAAAGTTGCCATGAATAACTACAGAAGAAAATGTGAGAATAAATCAATCTAATTACTTATTGTGTATTATTTGTTAAAAGATTGATTTTCATATAACAAACCAAAGAAATAAATTCTTATTTTTAAACTTTGTAATAAACCTTTAAATGATAAATATGTAACTAAAACAATTATTAAATGAAAATATATAACATTAAACAGATCATTTAAATAGTAAATGTTGTTATAGTAAATGAGACACACTTTCTCTAATCATCTCATAATATAGTAATAATATATATTTATAAAGATCATTCACACACACACACTTTCATTCTACTGTTAAGAAAACTAAATTAATATTTTAATAAAGAACAGTCAGGAAACTGATAAGAGAGACATGATTCTTACTGATATTAAAAAACAACTAACTCATCACTACTGATATAAGTTGGAAACCAGTCCAAATTTGTTTACTATATAAATAATCACACAGCAACAACAGTAACAATGACAAGAACATATGGAATGGATAGTATAAGTTTGGACTGCTTAATTCTTTAAGACTCAAAGAGTAATCAACAGATCACTTTTCAGTTAATAACAGAAGTTCTCTCTCTGATTATTTAATTTTAATTATCCACTGCTACATCATACTAAATTGACAAATAGTGTTGAAATTTTCTGGAAAAAAGTTCATTTTCATCTGACATGCACAATTTTTCTAATTTTATCTTAATATTTCTCTTTGTTAACAAAACGTTTATCAACAATTTCTTGCATATGTCAGCGCAACTGCCTTGTAGGCAGTTGCCCGGGTTGCGGGTTCGCATCCTGGCCGATGCTATGACACTTAAAAAAAAAAACAATGATATTCACAAAATATCAAATCATTATAAATTTTAATAAAAAGATTTATTTTAAATCTATTTACTATTTTCTTCTGCAATGATTTAACATAAAGTTGTCAAGTATACTAATTTGTTTGATATGCTATTACTAACAGTTGAACGAATTTGGAATATTTAAATAAAGTTAATTTTTTCTAAAGACATGCAATACTCATATTGGATGATGAAAATAGTCCAATTTAAAAATACAATTAAAACACCATCATCACAGACTTTTAGGAAAACACTCCTAAATATACTATTCAATACCCAATACCCTAAAACAAAGGCATGGTATTCTTCTGTCAAAGTTTTGAATATTGTTATTTTTTATAATAATCATTTTAAGACTCACAAATCAATAACTAAATAATAAAAAAATTATTCACATTCTATAATTTCTATATTGTTTTTAGTAGCAAAAAATATTTGGGATTAATCTATTATTTATTATATCAACAAAATATAAAATACAGTTATAAATTTTTTACAATCTGAAGAATAAAATAGTTTAAAATGTTATAGTTTGGAAGCAATTTTATGACAACCATAGACTTATCTTATGTCTAACTTAACAGTTTATCTTTGCTTTTAAATATGAAAGTCAAGATAAAAATACAATAAAATTATAATCAGCAAGGTATTTTGCAAGATGTAATATTTAAATGGCATGGACTGTATATACAGATCTATATTAAATTATTAATGTTGACAATGAAATGGTTATTATATAAAATTTAACATTCACAGACCTTATGCTTAAACCAAGCAATAAAATATTACAGCAATCTATATTATCAAGCATCATTTTATTTTATAGTTGTAGGATTACTTTAACAACATATTGTTATAATATACTATTAGTTTGCTTAAGTATGGGGACTATAATGATATAACGTAGATAGATAGATAGATAGATAGATAGATAGATAGATAGATAGATAGATAGATAGATAGATAGATAGATAGATAGATAGATAGATAGATAGATAGATAGATAGATAGATAGGTGGGTAGGTAGGTAGGTAGATAGATAGATAGATAGATAGATAGATAGATAAGATCGGAAGAGCACGTGGATAGATAGATATCTGATAGATAGATAGATAGATAGATAGATAGATAGATAGATAGATAGATAGATAGATAGATAGATAGATAGATAGATAGATAGATAGATAGATAGATAGATAGATAGATAGATAGATAGATAGATAGATAGATAGATAGATAGATAGATAGATAGATAGATAGATAGATAGATAGATAGATAGATAGATAGATAGATAGATAGATAGATAGATAGATAGATAGATAGACAGACAGACATACAGACAGACAGACATATGTTTTCTTTCAAAGACAAGAAGAGAAACTAAGCAACAGAGTACTTTGATCAAGCAATAATAACTGCTTATCATCAGCAATAATTTGTAATTTCTTTCTACACTCTTAATTAATTTAATATCTCAATTTTTGAATAATATTCTCATACATCTATTATTTAAAAAAATATTTAGATTAAAATTGTATCACATTTAATTGTATTAAATTATTTCTTAGTAGTATAAAGCATTCTGAATAAAAAAAACTAGCTTATTAATCAAGAATTATATTTAAATATAATAATGTTGTAGTTTTAAATTGGGTTTGAACTTAAATGAAATAGCATGTATATTATTAGTATTGAAATAAAAGTAAGCTATAATATTTAAGCAAAATAGACTACCTTTGTTAATGCTAAATTTTATTTACAATGATAAAATCACAAACTGACAACCCAGACAAATGAATACTTAAATTATATTTTAAATACAAATATATATTATATTCCTGGAATCCAGATGTAATATAAAGGATTTAAATTCGCTATACTAATGTCCGTTAAACATAAGTAGGGTAGACATATTATCACAAATTTATAAGTGTTAATTTTTAATATACTCTTTTTTTTCCATTTTTTTTTTTTTTTCATTTATGAACAAATTTTTATTTCAGTTTTTCTCGAATGCTTTAACCATATTATATGGTATTTGCTAAGGATTTATTATTCCTATAACTATATATATATATGTTACCAAAAATTTCTAAAACAACATAATAAAAATATTTTATTAAATAAATTACAATTTTTTTTTGTTTTAAAAAACCTATTCTTGCTTTTAAAAAATATTATATAATAGAATATGTTGTTTTAGAAATTTTTTGTTCACATATATATATAACTATAAAAATAATAAATATAACAGTAATTAACTATTATATACAGTCTTTCAATCCATAGATACTTTCAATTAATTAATTCCTTAACCCTTTTCAACTGCTGTTAAATGTTAACTGATATTGATGAGAGCTAAAGAATTAACCACAAGTACTTTTTCAGATTGAAAGACTATATATAAGGTTAATTACTGTTATGTTTATTATTTTTATTGTTATTACAATAGTTTTTAATTAATGAACATTTTATTTGTATTATATATATATAATAACAATATATATATATATATATATTATAGGAATAATCAATCCTTGACAATGTTTATATAATATTGTTCAAACAGTGGAGAAAAATATTTTAAAAAATGGTTTATAAAATAAAAAAAAATGAAGTTTTAAAGAGAAAAAGTGTGTTAAAAGATTTGTTTATTGTTGTTATTTTTAAATTCTTAAATATATTAATGGTTCATATTTGTAAATAAAATGGTGAAATACTTACTATTGATTTTATTAAATAATATCACTGTTTTATAATATATAAATTTGGTTGCTGAGCATTAATATTAAGTTATCCAAGTTTAATATTTTATTTACTAATCTTTCAACTATCATGCTTAAATGCTAATCCAATCTTGCTAAGTTTTTTACTGATATTTTTAAATATTTTCCAAAGTCTTAGATCTATGAATTGTAAACAATACATAATTTTGTTATATTTTTCCTGCATACATATAGCTCTGTGATTGTTAATGTAATTTGACAGAAAATCACATTTTCATAGAAATAATAATCATTTAGAAGTTGAAGTCGTACCTTTAGCTTCTTGAATATCGAATTTTAAGGCAAACACTCTACCAACTGACCTATTCTGTCAAAGGCTCAGTTGGTAGAACATTTGCCTTAAAATTCGATATTCAAGAATCTGAAGGTGTGTTCAACTTTTAAATGAATATTGTCACTGTGCATATAGGCCAGCAACACCTGAAGAAGAGTGGAGAATACTACCACTTGAAATGATATGTAATTACTAACATGTATTGTCTATTTGTGTGTTATTACTAACAAGTTGTTTGTATTTGGAAAGTTTAAATAAAGTTTAAAATTTTTTATACATTCAACATTCACTCATAAATGTTGGAAATAGTCCAACATATCACATCTTATAATATACCATCATTATATTTTAAATAATAATCATAACTTTTTATTGGTATTCAGAAAAATAAAATTGTAATATTAACTTGTATACATTAATGTAAAGTATATTTAATGAATGTGCAAATATTAATATTATATTAAGTATTTGTTTAATAATCAAATAATATGAATTAAAAAATACAAAGTTAATATATTTTTTTTTTCATTTAAATTTTATTTTCTAAAAAAAATAATTGTCATATAGTTTCTTTTTCTACCATCACATCAATTAATCTTCAAGTTTAAAATTAAACAAAATAAAAAATGACTTCATCTTTTAAATTAATTTCAAACAATTGGTAATAAATCTTTGGCAAGATTTTTTTATGGTATTTACATTTACAAATTAAAAAGGGTTTCTAATTATTATTATTTTTTTGCTATATTTCTGTTTTGCTTTAAAACTTAAAAAAAAAAAGATTTTTTTTTTCACATATTTTGATCTGTGGCAAATATTTAAATTTTGTTTTTGATATATAATTTTTTCCAATACTTCTAAGTTTATTTTATTTGGATAAATTTCTGTGAACTTTTTACTTACACTATGTTTTATCATTTATAAATTTAAACATAACCTTTTGTTTTTAGGTAATTTATCAACTATTTTTATTTAGTGTTATGGGTAGTTTTATGTATAGTATTGTATTTGAAAATAATATCTATATTTTGTTCAATTTAATAACTTTTAGTTTTATATTTAAGGTGAATTTTATTAAGTTGAAAAGATATTGATAATATACAAATGGACTATAATAATAATAGGGCTAATACTGAAATTGGCCATCATATTTTGAAATATACATTTTTTTAACTTATGCATTGTGAAACAATTTTAAATGAAAGTTTTGGTTAATGTTTTCATTTCATGAAAGTTTTTGTCATGTTTTTACAATTATTTACTAATAATCATGGGAAATCATTTTTTTATTAAAACATTTCTGTATAAAATATTTTTTCCAATGAGATCACTATTTTATTCAATGTAATAAATAGCATGTGAAATTATACATACTTTCTTAATTGAATAATATTTTATTTTTTAATTTATGAATATCAAAATTACATTTCTTTGATTATTAAATTATTTATGAATATTATAATCTTTCACCTAAATGATGATTTTATATATATATATGGACAATTAGTAAATAATATAATAATAAACTTCAAAAAATTGATAAGCTAGGCTTTCAATGGAGTGAATTTTTATTAAAACAAATCTACAATTAATTTTAGCACACTTATATATATATATATATCAATAGAAATTGACATACTAAACATAGGAATACTATTGGCTCTTCTATTAATGGAATTTTTAAAATTAATTAGATGCCAAGCTTATTTTACATTTTTATTATTTTTCTTCAAACGAATAATTTTAATTTTAAAAATAATGATTAATGTTCTTTTCATGTTTCAAAAATACAGAATTATTTGCATAATTGCTTATAACTACACCATATAGGTGGATGTGCTGAACTACTCTTATAATCTCAAATTTGTTTGTGTCCCCGTAATATCTAGCATTACAAATCTGGTAACCTGGGCAATAAACTATGCTTTATTATCATTTTAATGCATATTTTTAAAATTATTAATTAGTCTGTTTAACAATAAATGACATCAATAACCAAATTTAAATTTTTTATTCATAACTAGAAGTTTTTCCTGGGCAAAATAGGATTATTGTTTTTATATTTACATATACATTTTTATATTTGCTTATCAGTCATAAATTAAGAATATTCAATTCTGACCAAAACATTTTCATTATTCTGTGTATTATTTCTTTTATCAGAATCAAATTTACAATGTTTAAACTTCTAAATAAAAAAGCTTTCAATGAACCTGCCATTTTATAATAAAATAGAACTTTTGGTTAATAGATGTAGATAATTCCAATACCTACTGGCCTTATTTTTTGCATTGCCATTGTAATTTTAAGTCTAAAAACTTAATAACTTTATTAATGTCTTCATCTTTCATCTATTTAATTTAGGAAATTTTATTTAAATTATTAAATATTACCTAAATAGACTTATTAGAGGCACTTACATAAATATTATTAATTATTGCATAAATATTATTAGTTTTTGTATTATTTATAAATGTAATCATTATATCTAACATATATGAGGTAAAAAGGATTGAAAAATCTTTTTTCAATGGAGGCAGCAGCTGAATTATAAATAATACTACAAATAGATGAATCCAAGAACCAGCTTGCAATGATTATAAAATTTAGTAAAACAAATTATTATTAATCTAATATAAAATGTCTATTATAAATTATTTTATTTTATAATCTGTAGTGTTATGTTTCAAACATCCTGAATAATGTTGATGGACCAAATTCTATATGGCATCTTTTACTTTACTGATGAAACCAAATGGAGAATTTATTGGCAAGCTTCCAAAACCAAATTCAGTATGAATTCATTCTGAAACAACTATGAAGTTCTGTCACAATAAGCTTCTCCAAAATCGTATATATGCTTCAATAGATTATGGAATTTATATTTACAAATATTCATGGTTGAGAGCTTGTGTTAAAAAATGTTTTATTATTATGATTTCTGATAACAATGAATATAAATTTAACCTTTTGTCTTTTAATATAATAAAGAATTAGATTTTTGAAACTTAATAAAATATGTTATAATTATAAATATGGAGTTTTCTATAGCATATGCTTCAGGAATAAAAAAATTGTAGAACTTATTTTTTTTACTCTCATGATTTATAGGACAAATGCAATTTCTATAAGACATGCCAGTTCTTAGCATTGCATGCATGTTCAAAGTTTTACTTCAGCTAGAATTTCGGATATATCTTTCACACTTTGTGAGGCTTAATAACCAATTTACTTCACTTACCTGTTTGTTTATACTCTTATCAATAAAAATTGGGCACCTATCTTTTAAAAAATTATTTTACTATGTAATATACAATTTTAGCTATGAACTTCCCCCTCCCCCACTTGGATAATTTTCAAATAATTAAAGTAGCTGTTTGTAAAATAAAACGATCAAATCAACAAAAAAATATTTTTTATGATTTCTTTTTATTAAACAATTGTTTATGTTTTTATTTCTTTTTAATATTTTGATTTTAGTTTTAACAAAAATATGTAAAAAATAGAAAATTATTTTTAAAAAAAAATGAATTTCAAGAAAGAAAGCAAAAGTTTTAAACATAGAAAATGGTAAATTAATAATATTTTGAATAGGCTGAAGTCGAATTTTGATAATCTTTTGAAGAATTGTGATGATAATTTTTAATGATATATCAATTTTCTCTCTCATTTAGATATAGGCAAAGATATCTAGATTAAAAAATTCAAAACAGCTCTTTGTAATCTTAAAAATAAAAAGGCTACAGGTCCTGAAAAAATGATAAAAGAATGGTGATAATATGTATACTGAAAGTTTAAATTTAAAAAATAAAGAGAATGGATTTGATTTCAGTAATTATCATAGAATATCGCTATTATTCACTACAGTTAAAGTACTTTAAGGATTTTGTTGAAGAGCTTGTTTCCAGTCATAGATAAATAGTTAACAGAGATGCAATGTAGCTTTAGAAAATCAAGAAACACTATAATCATGGTTTTGTTGCCAGGCAAATGCAAAACAAGTATCAGAAGCAAAAGAATGATTTACATATTGCTTTAATTGATTTGTTCAAGGAATTTGACTTAGATAATTGTTTGAAGTTAATTATTCATCCATCAAAATTTATTTGTATTATACAGCTTCTAAATGATGGAATGTGTGAAAATATTATTACTATAGTCGGAAATAAAAACATCTGAAATGAAAGCTTATATCAAACAAAGATATGTATTTGCACCAGGATTATTTTCTATTTGTATATATTTTATTTTTTAAACTGTTCATTAATAAAACAAGATAATATTAACAGTAATATTAATATAATTTTAATATTGCTATTTGCAGCAATGACAATAGCGATATTAACAACAAATAATAGTTGTAATATTAATGTCAATAAAAAAATTTAAAATTATGATTATTGTTGCCAATTTCTATATTAAATTTCATTACATCCCCCCCCCCCAATGAAAAAAAAATTTCTTCACTTTTTTTTTTAAAAAGTTTTATTAACATTAGCCTAAAATTAATATAACTAACTATATTAGTATTTCCAAAATTACCCACTTATAATTATTAAGTTTAAATCTTTATAATTAATAGTAAATTGTTTTATGAGAATAGAAAAACTTTTAATATACATTATTATTTGTAACACAAACTAATTATTTCACTTGAATTTCTAACATATAACCCAGGAATAAATAAATAATTTATTTTCTTATTTATTAAAATATTTCCCAAAATATAGTTTATTAACGCAATAAATCTTTTAATAGCCCTATTGAATATAAGCTTCTTATATACTCTTATAACAGTAATTCCTTTTTAATTGTAAAACTAACAAGTCATTTCTTTAATATAAACATATATGTTTAACATAAATGTGGCATGAGCTTTAAACAATGTACATTATAGGTACCTCGTATTCCATTTCTCCATTTTTTATTTAATTTGGAAAGGTCTTTCCTATATATTGTAAAAATTCTTAAACTTATGCTTTTGCTGGTTACTAATCAGGGGAATGTTTACCAATATGAAATCATCAACTTTAAGCACATAGGGCTGTGTTGATTGTGATATTCGTTTACAACTCATTTCTTTTAAATTTATTTTTGCTTTATTAATATCAGTTACATGATCAACTGCCTCTATTATTTTGGGTAAGGGAGTTTTAATTAATAAGAGCTCATTCCATCAAGCTATAGTTGAATGTGCAAAAATTTAGTGAGCTTGTTTTGAGTCATATTGATATAATTACTTACTTCTTTTAATTTATTTACCCAGTTTTTATGGTTATCCTCAAGATACACTCTAAATACTTTACCCAATTTTAGCATTACTTTTTTACAAAGATTGGAGTGTGGATTATGAATTGAGTTAGCTCATAAGGTGTCTAATATTTTGATTTCCTATCCATCTTATCCATATCTTAGACATAAAAGAGGTAGTGTAATATATAAATATAGATTTTGGTTTATCAATTAAAAGAAATAGGTAACTTTGCAAGTATTTTATAACATTTTTAGCATCAGCTTTGGTAACAGGATAAGCAGTTATATATTTTGAAAATACATCCCAAGTTACCAAGATAAATTTATATGTTAAATGGTGAAAGAAGCTCATAAAAATCAATGGGTTAAGATTTCATTAGATTGACTTGATAATATGTGTTGGAGTTTATCCACATATGATATATTAATATATTTTGACTTAAGACAGATTTTACAATATTTTAAATAGTTCACTATAGAGGCTTATATGCTAGGCCAAAAAAACAATTTTTTAAAATATACTTAATTTTTTTGGTTCCATAATGTTCCTATAAACAATGAATGTAATAAAATAATTAGCTTCTAATGCAGGTAGAAATTGTAACTTCCCATGATTACTCATTGATCAGTAGATTTTATCTTATTTTACATCTTTTTATTGATTTATTAATTAGTTTATTATTACATTCACATTCTATTTCATATGATAAACTGGTAATAATTATTCTTAACTTCAAATCCTGCAATTGTAATATGGATAAAAATTTTAAATCATTTTCTATGGAGTCATCAATAATTAAATTGGGTGTAGTAACAAATATATTTTTACATCTGAATGAATATTTTTCACTTTCACCAGATGATGACTAAATACATTACTATGATATTGTTTTTTTTCTTCATAATATTGAATCTCATAATAAAATTGTAGCAGAAATAAATACCATCAGATTAAATGCTCATTATTTAAATAACTTTTCCTTAGAAACTCTTATGGTCTATGATACCTATTATGTTTGACCCTAATAGCAATTGTCACAGTTTTTGCAATGCCCGTATGACAACAAGAGATTTTTTTCTCAGTTGTGGAATAACGCAATTCAGTGCCTTTTAAAATATGTTTTAAAAAGTATAATGTCTGTGGCTTCTGTGATCATCTAGTTGAAAATACAATCCCAAGTTCAATACTAGTTCTATCAGTCTGAATATAAAAACAATTTCTAAAGTAAGAATATGATAGAATAACCTGTTTCAAAAATTTAGTCATTATGCAATTGAATACATGTGAGTGAATATTATTCAGTTTCCATATTTCTCTCTTTTTTAGAAATTAAACATAAAATGTAATAGACAAAATTCTGATAAAATTTATGGTAAAAGTTGCACAATCCAAAAAAAGATTGCAATTGTTTCTGATGTTTACATTCTGGAAAATTTTGAATAGCTGTTATTTTGTCAGGATGTGGTTTAACTCCATGGATTCTAACAGACTAGAAAATTCATTTCTTTTCCAGATATTGCACTCTTATTTAAATTAATTTTAATATTTTTAGCTTAACACTCTTTAAAGAAAATCTCAATGTTTTATATGTTCTTCTACATATTTAGAGGCAATAACAACATCATCTATATGCATAACTATTATTTGCTTTAATTATTCATATAGAACTTTGTGTAAGCAATGAATTAATCCAACTTCACTGTTGATGAGTCCAAATGGCATTCTCTTGAAAGTGTATGATTGACTTTCATATAAATGATGTTTTTTTAATTATTAGGATAAAGGGAAATTTTCCAAATGGTTATCAAATGCATTGTAGTAAATATTATGTTATCTTTAAATTTAGATAATAATTCATGTATTGTAGGAGAAACATCACATTCAAGAATAGTTAACTAATTTAGAAAACAAGTATCAAGGCAAATTCAAACAAATCCATCCTTTTTCCAAACAACAATTAAGGGATTAATATAAGCAGAAGCACACTGTTTAATAATTTTCCACTCTAGCATTTTATTAATTTGCTGGTATACTTCTTCTTTATATGGGTAAGGAATTGGATATGTTTTGCATTGAAAAGGATTGTAATATTTTAAATATAAATGAAGAACATACCCCCTAATAATGCCTGGTATCTTAGTAAATATATTTTTATATTTACATTTTAAACAGCAAATTTTTTCTTTATATTCAAAATTTAATTCATTGGAATCTTTTAATTTTAACACTTAATTCTACTGAGATTTCTTGAATACATAATAAACTTTTAGCTTAAAATTATTGAAACTACAAATTTCATGTTGAAATTCAATTTGTTGATTTTGATAATCAATAATACAATTGTATTTATTCATGAAATCTGATCTGATAATTATTTCATGAATAAATCCAGGTATGATTTTAAAAATATGTTCAAAATTAGTACTATTAATTTTTATAATAATCCATATTTGGTTACTGTATAATTTAGGTCTCTTTCCATTGGCTAATATTATTTGTGACTGTTTTAATGGCAAGTATGGTATTTGTTGATTTACATATATTATTTTAGTAAATAGATTTTCTGATAGTATAGACTCTTGGATACCCATATTCAGTAGATCTTTAGTTATAATCCTTTCATCAGTTACATTAATTACAGAATAATTAATCAATTATTCAGTTGCTAAATTTTCAAAATCATATATCAAAATCTATAGTATTGAGGCAAAATAAAATTCTTCTTCTCCAAATTAGCAATCAGTACCACAGTGAGGAGCTTTCTGATGAGGTCATTTTTAGCTTAATGCACATGTTTTTGTTTTAACCCTTAATACTTTCATAGAAGTATTCTGAACTTCATCTAGGGATAATTTCCTGTGTAACAAGTATTTTTAACTGGTTCTTTATCTGTAATAACATTTAAATTAGTGTTGTTGTAAGGAAGTCATCTACCTAAACAATGATTTATATTCCTATTATACATTTATTTTTAAATGGATTTCTTATTCCAAGGATGTTTACATTAGATATTGAATAATGAGATGATTATTTATTATGTTTATATTTATTTTTGGAATTTTCTCACTCATTTCTAAAGCCTTCAATTTCTCAGAAATCTCCTCTATGGTATGTCTATCCACAGCAATTAGAGTTTACTCAACGTGCCTAGGCAAGTTATTCCTGATAATTCTTACTAGTTGGCATTCAGATAGAGGGAGTGCAGTGAAAATATTTGACATAGCAGCTGGTTTCTGAAAAATTGAGTGTAACTTTCCCCATTAAAATTATATTTTTCCTGATTAACATATCTTTTCACCCCAGAAGCTGGACATTATCGAATGCTTAAAATCACCATATATCTTTGGTTTATCAAAACCCCCAACTATAAAAGTAATTATTAATGTTAAAATTTTTTAATAAAATAGTTAGATCAATATGAATTGCTCTCCTAAAAATAATTCACCTAAATATTGAAACATCAATAACAGTCCCTAACCTTATTATCATTGCAGAATCACTAATATCCCTCTTCCCTTCAAAAACAGAATTCATTCTTTTTGAATGAATTTTTTTTTCAAAATGAAAAATAAGCTATTCGAATAGAATAGGATGCTGTTATAGAAGTTGCAATAAATAATATGTAAAATGAAATAATATTTCAATTTCTATAACAATATATCTCCAAAATTATATCCCTAGAATAAAACCCAGCCCAAAATGGCATCCTACATAAAGCTAAATTAGCTGTATTTAAACAAATTCTAACTTTTGGTAATTGATTAGTTACAAACCCAAGTATCCGAATATCTTGAATATGATTAAAGTTATGAATAATTCTTCCAGAACAAATAAAAACAACAATGCTTTAAAAACTGCATGCATTAATAAATGAAAAAATGCCAAAGTCGCAAACCCAAGAGATAAAATACTCATTATTAATCCAAGTTGCCTAAGAGTTGATAAAGCAATAATTTCTTAATATCATATTCAAAATTAGCTACAATTCTTGCTATTATTATAGTTAATCTTGATATAAATAATAAACTAATCTTAAATGATATTTCTCTCCTAAAAAACTCAGAAAACCGAATTAATAAAAAAACTCCAGCAGTAACCAATGTTGATGAATGAACTAATGCTGATATAGGTGTTGGTGCTGCCATAGCAGCAGGTAATCATGCAGAAAAAGGAATTTGGGCACTTTTAGTAATTCCAGCTAATAATATTAATACAATCAAAATGTGGATAATATCCTTATCAAGTCAATTTATTGAAAAAAAATTTCAATTACCATGATTTAATATAAAAGCAAAGCAACATCCCCAATTCGATTACTCAAAATTGTTAATATTGCAGCACTATTTGATTTTTTGTTTTGATAATAAATTACTAATATGTAAGAAACTAATCCTAAACCATCCTAAACCATCTCGTAAATCCAATCTTTTGCCAAAGAATATAAATTGTTACTGGCAACAGCTAATAATTTTTTCCATTTAATCAACTCAAGTCAAACAGCTCTTCTAGTCCACGTAAATACTCAATAGAATTTTCATAATAATCTCTCCTCAAAACACTTTAATCTGTATAAGTCTTGAAATTACAAAATTCCTTTGCATAAGATCTTCTGGTCCTAATGTTGACTCTGGAGGATTTTTATCATACAGTGATATGTATTGATCCTTATTTGTCTTTTACTCTATCTTTATTTATATGATTTGAAAAAAATGAGTGGTAGTTTAGAGATTATTTATTACATTTATATTACAGAAATATTGATTTAAAAAAGAAAATTATATTCGTAGAAACTAGAAGTAATTTACCCAAACAATTTTCTGATACGAGAGATTTTTTTGACGAAGCTAATGAATTACGATAAAAATTTGGATTGTATTAGTAATTCAAATATAACTTCAGGAAAATTGAAAATAATTTAAACATTTATCACTCTGAGAACTAAATCTTAAGTTTATTATTTAAATAATGTTTAACAGACATGATCTTTAATTTAAAGCCAATCTTATGAATATTACTGAATTATTTTTATACGTACATGATGTGTATTAAAATTAATATTATAGAATAAATAAAAACCTAATTAATTAGAATTTTAAAATAAATGAAAAGCTTTATAAAATTAAAAATAATGTTTTATAAATTCTAGGAAGCTTATCTTAATGTTTTAAAAAACGGGTAATCCTTATTCTAATTAAAACAACACTACAATCCATGTATTATATAAAAACACTTGATTATGATATTCTAAGTTATTGGCTACTTCTGAGAAAATAATTGAAAAACTTATAAAAATAGATATAATTAAAATGTGAATTTTCTTCTTTTAGCTTTGAAATTGCAAATATCATAATGACCTCCATCATTTATGAGAAAAGCAAAAACAAGAAATGGAAAATATTTGCTTCTTTAAAGGTCATCTTGGCTTCATAACTTTTATAGTATTTGAATATCATAAGCAATAATTTGCCAAGTTTTAACTATTCATTCATTACATAAAGAGTTGTAATTATAAATTTATTACGTATAAATATTACTTACATAAACGGTTGTATATAATTAATTACATAAGGAAATGTCCTGATTCATTTATATAAAAAAACATACTCATTTACATATATACAAAATGTATTCATTCATGTGTGTTTATAGTTTTATTATAGCTTAATTCATTGTATATAAATATAATTGATTGTAATATATATATATATATATATTAGTGCAGCATTGATCAGTATTTTATTACAAATATTTTGGGAATATAATAAACACTTCCATACTTCCCCATTATTTTCAAATTCATATAAATAAAGATATAATAAAAGACAAATGACGCCCAAGATGCATTTCGTGCTGGACCAGCACTCATCAGTTGGTCCAGGTCACTATCTCTCATATATATCTCTATTATATGCAAAGTATTTATCTAGAGTAAATTATTACATTTTCATTTACCATTGTCAAACTCCCTCCACTCACAACTTTGATGCCATCCATTTCAGATAAATACACTAATGATTATTACTAATCATTTTCAAAACTATAAACTTTAACCCTCAGTTAAAGATTAATATATCATATATTCATATATTTTGGGAACTATATTGATCAAATTGTTGATTACCTGACTGCCAATGGAAGTTTTAAATTGTAATAAAATTTGTTTTTTACTCACTGCAGACCAAATAACAAAGCTAGCATAGTCAGTTGTTGATTGCAAATTACTGTTATTCATAATAGATAAATTTGAACAAAGTTTACTAATATGGCTTGAACTGTGGTTAGTAAATTTGATATTGAAAATCCAGTGGATGGACAGCATTTACCCAATAAAGTAAAAAAGTTCTTCCTCATGATCAAAATTTGATTAAAATCAATTACAAACTTTATATATAGTAGTGCCCTCAAGAGCAAGCTTTCATAATCAATGTATGCAGGAAGGTTTGTATATAAATTCCCTATCTAGTGTCTACTCATCTAA
This sequence comes from Epiperipatus broadwayi, assembly GCA_028023455.1. NCBI lineage: Eukaryota > Metazoa > Onychophora > Udeonychophora > Euonychophora > Peripatidae > Epiperipatus > Epiperipatus broadwayi. The sequence continues at coordinate 325,211 of JAQFVV010012786.1, forward strand.
TATCGCCAGACTAGTTTCTAGCTTGTGGCTTTCATCAGTGAAGAGTCATGGATTTGAGATCACTGTGCCTAGATCTTAGAATTTAATGCAACCCTTCAACAGTCATCTTTTATCTATTTGGTTAACTTAAAGTTATACATACTGTAAGCATATGAAATGGTGATCATTTAATGTTTTGATGGAAGAATGAAATCAAGATATTAACATTATTGTATTTTGCAAGGAAAAAAAAATCTAAATTATTACAAAGAAATATTTAATGAATTAAATAACTAATTTCAATCCTTTATTCTCAAGGTATGTATTAAGCAGAGATGTCAAGACCAGAGAGACAAATTTTATGATTATAATGGATTCTGGAAAAAGATTAATAAAGTGTTATCAAAGAAGAGCTTAATGAATAATTTCCCTGGAGAAAAAGATTGAGACAGTGACTACAAACTAGCTGGCAAAGATATGTCATATAATAAAAGTAATTAAGAAAGAGATATCATACATAGAATACAGAAGTTCGTAATTGTGATTCAAAAAACAAAGGAAATGATTTCAAAGAAAGTAGTCACATCACAATATCTTAAGTAAAAAAATTGCATGTTTGTGCTAGAAAAAAAATGGCTTCATAGCATGAAATGAGATTCTATCTCAAGCATAGCTCAAAAAATATAAAAATTGTGATTTGAAAGAAGTATATATCATATTTACATGTCATAAATCAGGAGAAATAAATAAAACTAAACCTATGTAGTCAGTATTATGACCCAAAAAAGTAAAAATAAAATGCATATTAAAAATAAAAAAGTAGTGATAATGAGGAAATAATACTGCTTGTTTCAAACCTGAAGGAGAGACATAAATATGAATATTGGCAGCAAATCAGACAAACTATTAGTGTCAAAAAAGGAATGGAGGAACTACTAATGTAAAAATAAAAAAATTCTGCACTTTTAAAAAGATTCCTCTTAGCACAACAAAATAAACATTCTCAGATAGGTTTTGTAATCATAAAACCAAAACCAAAATAGAAGTATTACCATTTTAAATTTCATACGTTAAATTAATCCATTTGTAAAAGATCAATATTGAATGAGAAATCAAAACCAGATTTCTGTACCTCACTATAAAATAAAAACTAGCTTATTAATTATAATCTAAAAGAAAAAGTTAACTCTATTATTTGTGAAGTGTTTAAAGTATTATTTGATCAAAGACAGAAAGTTAGATTTTTAATGAATTAGTTTTCAAAAAAGTATTAAAACTGATAAAGTTTTGGGCCATACTCGTAGTTGTGACTATTTAAAAAAATGGGAAATTAAAAAATTGTGACTATTATCATTACAGGATAATCTCTGTGAATGGAAAATATTTGTGATTTTACAAAATTCATTACATTTCATAAAATTACATTTGGCATTTCATCAGATGCTTGTTAACAAAAGATCATCATAACTCTTGATACTAAGCAATATGTCAGGCTGCTTTATTGCAATTACTTTTTGAGATAACAACTGTGCTGAATTTCCATATTAAAATTGATATTCTATTTCAGGGAATAGACAAAAACAATCCTTATTTCAATGAAATATTAATTAGTACAATTTGGAAACATCATTTAGTCAATGTATGTAAAAAGTTTGTTGTAAATATGAGGAACACTTAAATGAAAAAAAAATGCATATGATATGACTAACATTGAATTTTCTTTACTACATAATTAGAAAAAAAAAGATAAAGCATCTACTTTGGAAAAGATAAGAATAATAAAAGAGATGAATCATGTACAATGTGCAGATTAATGCCTTAGGTTTTTGTTAGAGTTCATGGACTATTTTGAAACTTTTTAAAGTACTTAGCAAGAAAAAAAAACAGAAATAATTCTGTGTATCCTCCACATAGATACCAATTGCATTATTGCTATTATAAAAATCCAGGGTTTTCTGTTCACTCTTATCAATGTGTATGTTATACATAATATAAACATAGCAATTAGATTGAACCCTAGCCCAGGTATCTGGCTATTTTCTTCTGACACACTTTGAAAAATTTACCACACCCTTGGAAAAATTTACCATACATGTTACAAGGGGAATCATTGATCTCTTAGCCACTGATACCCTACATCTTCCAGGTATCTATCCTATATCAGTGGTCCCTTTCATAAAAAAGAAAGATCTACCTGTAGACTTAAATAACATTAGGCCAATATCCATGGTTCCTCTCCTAATCAAAATTATCGAAAGCATTATAAAAGATAAAATTCAAGAGAAAATCATATCAAAACTTTCCAGGCATCAATATGCTAAGATGGGTACATTGACTGGTGATGCTGTAAGCCGATTTTGACTCCTCATTGATCATATCCATAGAACAAAACAATCCCAGCTGGTCGCAGTCCAACTAGACTTCGCCGGGGTTTTTGACTCTGTCCAAATAGATGTACTACTTGGTGAACTAGAGGTTCTTCAGGTTCCTTTGGCATACATTCAGATCATAGAGAATCTCCTAGCAAATTGAGATTTTTTTTCTCTAAATGGGAGAATTATCCCCGAGTTTAAACCCTGCATCTCCATTCCCCAGGACTCCCCATTAAGTGCTCTCCTCTTCATGATCTATATAAATCCCTTGCTTTTGAGCATTGATGATGCACTCCCTGTGATCTCCATCCCTCTTCTTAATGAAAACATCTCCTACATGGATGATGTAGTGGTGTTTCTTAAATCACATGAAGAAATAAACAGTCTTGAAAGCCTATTACAGCACTATGCTCAGACCCACGGGCTTACAGTTAACAGGAACAAATCGGCAATTTGGAATATCAAAACAGCTAACAGGATAACAGGTTCATTACAAGCTATGCCTCAGCCTTTCTTGGGATTCAGTATGTCACTATCCCCTACAGCAATGAGGATGGAAATACAATGAAGACTTCTAAACAAAATAGACATCACCATAACATGCCTTTCAAGAATATATATAACCACATTTGGAAAGGTTTCACTCTTAAACTCCCTCATATTTCCCAAGTATATTATCTTGCGGGTTTTAAACCAACAGAAGCTTTCATTAAAAAAGTAGAATCCCACTGTCTGTGACTCTGTAGAGGTGGGTGAAGATCATTTATTAGTCTGTGCACCCTTCAAAAGCCAAGAGACATGAATGGACTGGGACTGCATTCAATAAAGCTATTTGCAATACAGAGAACTTACAATATAATCCATAAACTTTATTCTGATTGCCTTCTGCGATCATGTTCAATTCAAATATAAGCTATTGGGATGCCTTCAACCTATCCAACTCAAATACCCAGAAGGCACACACTTACCACCCCATCGACATAAACAAACTGTGCAAACTTGCCCATAGATTGAAACTAGCACCTAAACACACAGACTTCCTTCTCAAAATTAACCTTGGTAGCATCTCCACTGCTATAGTTTCTTAATAGAAGAGGCTTTCACATAGATCCCATATGTTGTCTCTATCTTTCCAGCCTGAAAGATATGGACCATATCCTTCACCTTTGTCCAGTCTGGCAAGGACTAAGACAAAACTTCCAGAAACACATTGATAATAATGGTCCAGATCTAACATCTCTTCAAAGGGTTTTAAATAGAGGCATTTTTGCTGAAATCAGGCTTGCCACTTACATAAACTTTGCCATCTGGTTGACCAGATGCAAGATGATTTTTCAAAAATTACCACTTGACGAAATCAATAACTGCTTCCTCAACATAATTAAAAATATCCAAGAAACAGATAAGAGAGAGGCTGATCCATACCTGGCCATATTAACCTGGGAATTCACAACTGACCTAAATAGCACCTCTCCAACCAACCCCTAAATAATTTATATGAAAATAACTATTATGATTTAATAAAACCCTCCAACCATAACTTGCCAAAACAGGGTTTACTAGCAAAGGTATTTCGTTATAGACTAGATGAATAATATTCACCTTGCATCCACAGGCTAAGTTCTTCACTAACATTCATTTTATATTCTACTGACTGTTGGATCATTTCTTCTTTGTATATATCACCCTGTAACCTCATCTAGTTAATTCTTGTTATCTTTTTATTTTTATTTTTTTGTAATCACTTATAGGTCAAATAAAATTATCTTGAAAGAGAGAAATAATTCTGTGTAATAAAAGTCATAAGAACATTCTTATTCTAACTAAAGGCTAGCTGTTTATTTACTATAATAACAATTTGGAGTAACACTCATTATGAATTTCTTATAAATATTAAAAAGTAACTGTAGTAAGTAATACAACTTATAGTAGAGAGAAGTCAATAGTTTATGCATTTATAAAATTTATCTAACTATGAAAAGAAATTACAGTTATTGAACAAAGAATCTCTGACTATAATATGTGGAACAAGTAAGTTTTTGCAGTACTTGTATAGCCAGATGTTTTTGGTAGTGATAGATCAATGGCAACTGTTTAGCATGTTATAAAATTCAAAGCCAGCTCCCAATCACTTATGATCACATATATTATGGTTAAATTTTTCATCAAAGTATGATTATAAATTAAATTTATAAAAAGGAAAAATTAAATCAACATATAGATGTGTTGTCATGAAAATCCAGGAAACTACAAGATAAGTGAAATATATTGATACACCCTGGTCAAATAAATTGAAGAATAGGCTGACATGAAAATGGATAAGTGATAAAAGAGTGGAGGTTGGCCATTTAAAGTACCTAAAGAGGTTATAATTTTTACTGAATATAAAATCTGATCTCTCAGTATACAATATATTAAATAGTGATGAACTAATAATAATGATAACTGATTGAAAAAAAATATTTATCATGGTCATCATAGGGTAGAGCAAAGACATTAGAAATACATCTGGTGACTAAACATCAATATTTAAATAGAATTGTAAACAATATCAATTATAGCTAAATTTCTAAATATACATATATTATGGTCTTGTTACTAAGCTATAGTTTTTTATTTATTTCAGGGTATTGACTTGAGTAGTATAAAGCCATAAATCAAAGTTGCCAGAAATGTCTTAGGTCCAGCTTTGAATCTTAAAGCTCATTGATAAAATAAAAATCAGTATCTGTCTTATGGAACTTTATATAGTATCCATTGATTATTCAAGCTTACAATAGATGATTTTAGAATAGAATTATGAATACAGCTTTTAGAAAGTATATTTGAATTATACAATTGATCAATCTTTCAGGTTCATTAATTTTTTTAACATTTAATGAGAAAAAAATACTAAAAAAAAAAATGGAGATATCTAGAAAATAAAAGTTTTAGGTCAGAATTTCAAAGAGACTCAAAAAGAAACAAAAAAAATATTCTTGGCTTTCTTGACTCATCTAAATTATGACTTGGCATTCTGTCTTTAAAGTTCTTGCATATTATCAATATAAGATTTTTAATTGTTGAGTGCAACTAAACATTTGTTATCTCTGAACGATCTATTTGCTTCTTTTTTTTTTTCATTTGAAAATAATTTATTCTGAACAGTTTTGAGAAAACATAGACTGCATTAATCTAAAAATCAACAATGAATGGTTGGAATCTATCCTAACATTCACCAAATTCATCCATTTATGGTTTGATTAAATATTGATCAAATTAAGTGTAAAAAAACTGAACTTACTAAGTTTACTGTCTCTGTTATTGATTAAAAATCTAATATAAAATGAAGTCTGTTTTATGAGTGGAGACATTGTTTTTCTTGCAGAAGCATGTTACGTACATGTGGATAGGAAGATAAAATAGCTAGCTTGAAAGAGAAGCCAGAAGCAAAAGGTTTACAAATTTGAATATTATTTTGTCTATTTAGTTACTAACACAACTATCATCTAAAAGTGCAGTCTATATATCATGTCATCTTCACTTATTAAAAAACATCAGTCTAGAAAAACAACTAAGAACTTTCTAGCCACTATTGATTAATGTTACCCTATATGGTTTGATATACTAGTATAGTAATAGAAAGTTAAAAACAATTTGATCAATAATATTCAACCTGATACTTCTTTTGATGCAGAAGCAATTATCTCTCAAGCGACAAATATTAAGCTGTATAAAAATCAGTAACAAGTTTATGAGAACTACCAAATCCAAAATTAAAATGTCTCAAAACTAAAAAATTGCTTTGTTTTAATTAACAAATTATTCTAGATGATTTATTTGAAATATAAGATTTAGATGAGTGTTGATTGGTGAAAATTTCATGTCATAAAGAAGACAGATAGCCACTCAAAAATGGTTAGTACTTGTGTATCAAGTTATTCTTAAATAGGGATAAAAATCCCGGGTAAATCTGAAATGGTTTGACGAATGCTGATATTCCGACTCTTAAAACAATAAGTACAACAATAATATGATGTGATCTTCCAACTAGCCTGGAAGATATCATGCTCTTGTAGATTCTGAGTTCATGCTTACCTTTAGTTAAACATGAATCAGCTAGTAACAGATACTGAGTTCATGCTTACCTTTAGTTAAACATGAATCAGCTAGCATAACACTGAAAAGATATCAAGCAAATACTCGTGCGCAAACAAATAAATATATAAAGAAGTGTATTTATATTAAAATAATCAGAGAAAAAGATAATTTGCTGCAAAAGTTTAAAAAAGAAAATAGTTAAAATGAAAGCCAGAAATGAGATTAAAAAGATAAAGGCTTGGGGCAGAAAAATAGAAGCCGAAAGTATAAAGATATGTCCAGTAATAATATAAAAAAGTCAATACTTTTTGGGAGAGACTTTCCGCGTAGAATTGTAATAACAGAAAAAAATCTTAAAATTTAGGGCATTTTTTAATAAATTAAAAAAACAATCACTATTAAACATTATTTATTGGCATTATTGGTGAAAGCTTATAAAATCAAACGTAAGACGACTTATAAAAGCTCTCTAAGATTTTTTTTTTTTACTAAATGACAATATAATATCCTAAACAATACAGTTGCCAAGTAAATAAAAAAAAAAGAAAATTGCTAGGATACATTCAAAATATAATTAGAATTGATGTTATTTATTCAACTGCAAAATTTTATAGCCATTTGAAAATATTTTCAAGTATACAAAAAAATTAAAAATTTAAACCTATCTATTTTATACAGAATACAGACTGACACCAATAGTAAAAAAAATTAGGCATATTAAATGAAATATTGTTAGCAATCATTACGATTGTAAACGTTTGACGACTACTCATACCTATACACCCCTATTTTTATAAAATGGTATAACCATTACTTTTTTCACACAATCTAAGCCCAGTGTTGTGGGTTTTTTTTTTGTTTGATTTTCTCTTTCAAATTTTATATTATTTGAAGTAAATCTGTATTTTAATAAAATAAATAAAAGGAATAACAATTATTACGTTTTTATTATTAAACTTCAAAAATTAAACTATATGAAATAAGAATACTAGAAGAATTGTTAGACCAAATATGATCTTAATTATAAAGATTTCCGGAGACAGTATTTCTTTGACTGCAGTACTAATTATAGCCAACAGAATGCAAAAACACAAATAACCAGGAGACGAGAAAATTAAAAAAAAAAAAACGGAGGTTAAAAAAGAAAAAAAGATTTAAAGACTTGTCCTTTAAATAAATAATTAATCATTTTTAAAAAAGAAGGTCGTAACTACTAAGTTTAAGAAAAATTTACGAAATATTCGGAAAACAAAATTTCAGAATCGAAATACTTTACTTGGCAATGTGTAAATAAAATATAGTTGATTTCCATAAACATTTTATTTCGGAATGCACATCTTTTAAGGCTGATAAAGAGAATATCATATGGTTATATATATATTCTTTTTACATATTAAATTCCTTTATTATTAAGCCAATGCTCAAACAATCATTTCTTGACAGCTAACAGTTTCGATTGCCCCTGTAATCTTCCTCTGAACCACAAAATATATACATTCAAACTATATATATACACAAAAAATATACATTACATACATACACAAATTATACATATATATATATAGTCACAAAGATACAAACATATACCTACATATTTCTAAATACATGAATACTTATAAATATAGGTAAAAAGATAAAATCCTTTTTAAACAGGCCACTGCAGAATGAAGGCTCGCTAATAATCTTTCCCTTTCCTAAAGAAATTATTAAGGGAAAACCATTACTCACCAAGTATTCCAACTTTCGGAATGAGATCTTTAGCGTATTCCATTGCTTAAAATAAGATACACATTTATCGTATAGTATTGGACGTTTATCTGAATTGGCTATAAACTATCTAAAAATATTCTAAAGTAATTTGGAGCCTGAAAAAACAAATCTCAATTTTACTTAGCCCAAATTCGATCCTCAAATTGTTAATAAAGCAAAAATCATTGGGCTTGTAGCACATTTGCATACTTTGCTTACTATATGTGTTTTAATCAAAGTCTAAGCCAATTTTTAAATTTTTTTCAGGCTGTAAAAAATAAAGGTAAAGGCACAAAGCCTACCTGACATATATGAATATGATTTTGTTCTGCATTGTTCTCTACATGGAGCTGTAGTAGAAGCTTTGCTCTGCTGCAAACTATGTAAGGACTGCTTTATTTACATGCAGTGGTATACTGATACATTTTTAGCAAGATCTCACTAATAAAACATAAATACACCAAATTTATTATAAGTTTTATTGATTTATTGCATTTTGAAATACAGTAATAACATTTAAATTAAAATTAAGTATTTCTTGTTATTATATATGCCAACTGGTTTTCATAAAATGTTTTTGTTGACTTTGTTGAGCTCTAGCATATGTAGTCAATATGTAGGTACAATTCTATTATGATTTTATAAATGAAATTGCAGCTAATATGTTCTTTTATCAATAAATTAATTATATTTTAAATAGTATAAAAATTATTTAATTGGCCCTCAAACAACTGATGCTCATTTAACTGACAACCCTTTTCAACTTTTATGCTACAGGTGCAGTAATATTAACTATATTTTTAGTTTTGTGAAGAATTGAAACACACTTTTTAATTCTGCATTGAAATGTAATACACTCATACCATTTTGTTTATTATATTGATAATAGAGAGAATGACTTGAGAATTAAAAGTTCCTGTACAGAATTTTAATCTCTACACATAATCTCCTGAGCAACTAACTATTTTTTTAAAAATAAATAAATTGAATTTTATATTCTAAATGTTCACATATATATAATTTCTTATCAATCCCCAACAAATCACACACTCAATAATTTCTTTTCTTGGGGAACTAAGACATCAAAGTTTCATATTTATTATTTTAAATTATATGGATCAATATCAGTTTATTTATTAAAATTTAAATATGTTTTTTTGGAAAAAATTTACAAATTTTCAGTTGTTTGACTAAATAGCTTTGTGACAAATCTTATTCTCTAATCATCAGCTAAATGGTGATTATTTTCCAATCATAGCTGAACATTGTATTCAACCAAAACTAAAATAAATTCTTTTTATCAGTGGATAGAGACTCCGAATATTATATTTTAAATTTAACTGAATAGAAATCATTTCTACAAAATATATTTTATTGTTCAAGCTCATCCATTCAGATAATAAGAATCTAGAACATCAAGAAGATGGAACATCAATGACAAACATATCAGCAGTAATCAAGTACATATATGGCCTGATTAATGTATCCTTTAGTCATGATTTTTAAATCTGCCTTTAAAATAGATATTTCCAAAAGGGTCTGGGTTTTTATATCTCCTCATTGGTTTTAGGTCCAATAGTAATATATATGGATTATACTAATTTTTAAGTCTAACAAGTGAACTAAATTTCTAAAGACAATATTCTTTAACAATGGTCAAACATAAATTTGTCCATAATGTTGTTTTCAAAAAATTAATAATAATTTCAACACAAATGAAATAAAACAACTATATAAAAAATAAATATTTTCTTTATTATTGAACCGGTTTTTATCTTATATTAGGGCCTTTTCAAAATACACTATTCTAATACAATCATATGACTCTTATATCTATCAATACTTCTGCTAATATTCATTTTACATAATCATTTTATAAACAGCATTAAGCTGTTGCACATGCGCTTTGCAGATTTTAACTATAAATGACTGAATACAAACACTTCAAACTCATGATAAAGTGTTTGTATTCAGTCATTTATAGTTAAAATCTGCAAAGCGCATGTGCAACAGCTTAATGCTGTTTAGCTATTAGAGTTTATAAAACTTTGCGCTATATAAAATAATTGATTTATTTACATAATCATTTTATATAATCACATAACCTATTTACATATACTCTGCCCTCCCTTTTTTTTATATACATATTACTTTTATACAATACATAAAAGTTACATTAATTATAATTCAATAATTATATACATACATTATACACCATAAATTATATATTACTTTACATTAACATCATTAAATTAATTATATACACTAAACAAAATTATATATCATTTGTCATATATTTCAATTAACCATACCTTCAAATATAACCTTATTTATTTATAGCAAGTAATTATTTACATTAACTAATTATTTACATATATATTAATTTAAAAACAAATCAACCATATATTAAAATTTCCAATTATTCTTTAATACCCATTTACTACAGGTTCTTTAACTAAATTAACACATTTAGTCATATTCTCTTGAATATATATTGTCTCATAATATTTCCTTCTATTATAATTTTTAACATATTTTATAACTTCCATATCTTCAATACATCTCATTCTATAACCAGTATACAAATAATGAACATTTACATCCTTCCTATCACTAGCCCTATTGGCTCCTTTCCCCTTTCTATTGCTGTTTTCCCTGTTTGACACATATATATATATCTTATTGCAACTCCTACAAATTATTTTGTGTACCATTTTAATTTCTTTATTAATTTCCCTCTTCATATTTGATATTTTCCAATGATTTACTTCCAAGCACTTCTTATATTCTTATTCAACTGTTCTTTCCCTAAAATCTTATATTCATCTTTATAATAAAGTATTGATATCAATTTATTATTGATCTGTTTATCTTTATTTCTATTTTTCTTTCCTCATAATTTACTTTATCTTTACTCTTACTATTCAAAACTCTTTTAATATCTTTTTTATTATATTAAAACAGGAAAAACTCACTATATGTATTGGGGATATTGGATGAGTAGGCACTAGATGGGAATTTTATGCACAAGCCTTCTGGCATCCATTGATTACTCTATCTTGCTGTGTGTGGCAATACGTATAGTGAGTTTTGCCTGTTTTAACAACAGTTATAAGCAAGCATAAGAAATGGTGATAATGTGATGTTTATTGGTTTTTTTTTATTATATCCCATCTTCACATAATCCTTTTCTATATTCATTTTTTCTTCAATAGATTCCTTTTTATCTATTGTAAGTCTATCATTCTTTATTTTAAATCTCTTTAATAAAAACTGACATTTTCTGTGACCAAGATTGATATGAACTAGGATCAATTACCCCTCTAATTTCAACATTTTTAATATACTGTTTCACCTCTATTTCATTTTTCTTCTTTCTATTCAAATAAATATCCAAATATTTTAAACTTTTTTCTTCTTTTTTCATTGTAAACTTAATTTTATATATATTATCATTCAATTCATTACATATTTTTAATACACTCCTATTATTTTCAACATCAATTATATCATTCACATATCTATAATATTTGATTATTTCTTTATTTTTATATATTTTCCTACTATCTTTTCTTCCAAATTATTTATAAACATTGAACTTCCCATAACCTATCCTTTTTTTAATATTCCAAAATCTATCTTTATATTTAAAATACATACTATCACTTTTTTTTAAACATACTTATAACTAACTTTATACTTTTATCTCTTGGAAAACTTTGATACATTTTTTCTATATTTAATTAAGCAATCAAACTATGCCTATTAACTTAATATTATTTAATTCCATAACAATTTCTTCTGAATTTTTAATACTATACCTACTATATCCAATTACATCTAGTATCTTTTAATATATCATTGTACATAAATTCTTAAGAATATGATTGTCAAAATTTACAATTACTCTTGAAGTCACCTCTTCTTTATGTATTTTTATTTTTCCAAATATATATGGATATATAAAAGTCATTGGATATAACCATGTATACTCTTTACTTTTAATCAATTTCTTCTCTTCATATAATTCAGTACCACTATATATTTTGTTTTTATTTTATTTCCAGGATCTTTATACATTTCTTCATATCTTTGTTTTATTTTATCTTCATTAATTTTATTATTACACTCATAATCTTTTAAAATTATAAATATATTACTTTTGTCTTCATATATTATTATCAACCTCTCATTATTCACCTTTTCTATCATTTCTTTTATAATATACTTTTCTTTCCATTCTTTTTTATTATAACCTTCTTTTGTATTTATCACACTATTAAGTTTTGATTGAAGTTAAATTTTTAATTAATCTGTTATGTTTGCAGCTTCCACACTTACAATAGTTTCTTTATGGATATCTTCACTAACAAATGGTATATACTTTTTTCCCTTATTCAATATCTCTAACTGATCATTGTCAAATTTAATATTTGATCAATTTACAACTTTAACTCTTTTTTTAATACAATTATCACTTTCTATATTATTTTCATGTAAATCATCTTTCAAATTCTCATTTTTCCTTTTTAACCATTCCCATTTCTTATCGAACTTTTATCTTTAATACATTCATTAATTTCTTATTATGATCCAATATTTGATATTTTATAACTTCAAATATTTCTTTATAGACATCTCTTCGTAACATATTTTTAAGTATATTATACTTTTTTTATGCAATTACCCACACTGTTATATTTTTTCAATTCAAAATAATTTTTTTAAATCCTATTGTATAAAGAAATATTGTTATTTTATTTTAATCGAAGAATTGAAGCCCCAGTTATTTTTTTTTTTAAAATGCAAAAATAATGGTTTGATGCCCAAGTCATGTGAATTTTATATAAATAATAATAATAATAAAATATTACTTTATACAGTAGAATGAAAAAAAATATTTTGAATTGATTTATAAAGGAAAAATATTAAAACTGGCCAAACTCTCTATATGTATTGCCACTCCCTGCAAGCCAGAATAATCAATGGATGCCAAAAGGCTTGTGCATAAAATCTCCATCTAGAGCCTACTCATCCAATATCCCCAGATTAGTTTATGGCTTGTGACCTTCATCAGTGAGAAGCCTTGGATCTGAGAGCACTGTATCTATATCTTAGATCTAATGCAATCCTCCAGCAGCCATCTTTTATTTCTACTTAACTACAAAACTATGAGACTTAAATTGAAAAAACATTAATATTTTTGAAGCTCATAAGCTTATATAGTCATGTAGGTCTGAAATCAGTTCAGTACCTACACATTTTGATGTCTTGGGTTCTTTAATAACCATAGCCACCACTATCCTATTAGGCAGGATTGGTTTTAAGCCAATAAACATCACATGATCATCATTTCTTATACTTGCTCTTAACTGTTATTAAAACAGGTAAAACTCTCTATAAATATGACTATATAAACTGATGAGCTATATTTAAGTCTCATAGTTTTGTAGTTAAGTAGAGATAAAAGGCGGCTTCTGGAGGGGTGCATTAGATCCTAAGATCTAGGTGCAGTGCTCTCAGATACAAGGCTCATCATTGATGAAGGCCACAAGCCAAAACTAGTCTGGGAATCTTGGATGAGTAGGCATTAGATGAGAATTTTATGCAAATACTTCTGGCATCCATTGATTACTCTGGCTTGCACTGTGTGACAATATGTATAGAGAGTTTTGTCTGTTTTAATAACAGTTAAGAGCAAGCATAAGAAATGGTGAACATATGATGTTTATTGGCTTCAAATCAATCCCACCTAATAGGATAGTGGTGGCTATGGTTATTAAAGAACCAAAGACACCAAAATGTATAGGTACTGAACTGAATTCAGACCTATATGACTATATAAGCTGATGTGCTTGGATTAAAAATATTATAGTGTTTTCAATTTAAGTATCATAGTTTTGTAGTTAAGTAGAGATAAAAGGTGGCTACTGGAGGATTGAATCTAGGTGCAGTGCTCTCAGGTTTGAGGCTCCTCACTGACAAAGGCCACAAGCCAGAAACTAGTCTGGGAATATTGGATGAGTAGGCTCTAGATGGGATTTTATGCACAAACCTTCTGGCATCCATTGATTACTCTGGATTGCACTGAGTGACGATACATATAGAGAGTTTTGACTGTTTTAATAGCAGTTAAGAGCAAGCATAAGAAATGGTGATCATGTAATGTTTAAAGGGAAAATATCACAATGTGGATAATTGTATGAAAAAGTATAATAGACTTAAAAATATGTTAAAAAAAGATGTATATAAAGAAATATTTGTGAAGTTATAAAATTCAAATATTGGATCATAATAAGAAATTAATAAATGTATTAAGGATAAAGGTTGATAAGAAATGGGAATGGTTAAAAAGGAAAAATGAAAATTTGGAAGATGGTTTACATGAAAATAATATAGAAAGTGATAATTGTATTAAAGAAAGGGTTAAAGTTGTAAATTTATCAAATATTGAATTTGATAGTGATCAGTTGGAGATTGTGAATAAGGGGGAAAAATATATACTATTTGTTAGTGAAGATATCCATAAAAAAGTGGTTGTAAGTGTGGAAGCTGTAAACATAATAGATGAATTAAAAATTAAACTGCAATCAAAACTTAATTGTGTAATAAATATAAAAAAGGTCATAATAAAAAGGAATAGAAAGAAAAGTGTATTATAAAATAAATTATAGAAAAGGTGAATAATGAGAGGCTGATAATATGTGATGACAAAGGTAATAGATTTGTAATTTTAAAAGATTATGAGTATAATAATAAAATGAATAAAGATATACAAATCAAAGATATGAAGAAATGTATAAAGATCCTAGAAATAAAATAAAAATAAAATATAAAGTGGTATTGAATTATATGGAGGAGTAGAAATTGATTAATAGTAAAGAGTATAGATGGATATATCCAATGGCTTTTATGTAGGCTACAAGAGTAAATGTAAATTTTGACAATCATATTCTTAAGAATTTATGTACAATAATATATTAAAAATAATAGATGTAATTAAATATGGTAGGTAAAGCCTTAAAAATTCAAAAAAAATTTTTATGGAATTAAATAATATTAAATTAAATAGAAATAGTTTGGTTGCTTCATTAGATATAGAAAAATGTATCAAAGTGTTTCAAGAGATGAAAGTATGAAGTTAGTTATAAGTATAGTAGACAAAAGTGGAAGAATATCTAAAGAATGAATATATATACTATTAAGAAAGCATTGATGATAATAAGTGATAGTTTGTATTTTAAATATAAGGATAGGTTTTGGAATATAAAAAAAGGATGGGTTATGGGAAGTTCAATAAGTGAGTTATTATCATCGATGTTTATAAATAATTTGGAAGAGAAGATAGTAGGAAAATATATAAAAAAATAAAGAAATACTTAAATATTATAGATATGTGGATGATATAATTGTTATTACAAATAGAAGTGTATTAAAATTATTTAATGAATTGAATGATAATATATATAAAATCAAGTTTACAGTGGAAAAGAAAGAAAAAGGTTTAAAATATTTGGATATTTATTTGAATCGAAATAAGGAAAATGAAATAGATGTGAAAAGTATATTAAAAATGTTGAAATTAGAGGGATAATTGATCCTACTTCATACCAACCTTGGTTGCAGAAGGTGTCAGTTTTTATTAAAGGGGTTTTAAATAAAAAATGATAGACTTGCAATAGATAAAAAGGAATCTATTGAACAAAAAATGAATACAGAAAAGGATTATGTGAAGATGGAATATAATAAAAAAGATATAAGAAGAGTTTTGAATAGTAAGAGTAAAAATAAAATAAATTATAAGGAAAGAAAAAAGGAAAATAGAAATAAAGATGGACAGATCAATAATAAAAGGATATCAATATCTTATTATAAAAATGTATATAAGAATTTAGAAAAAGGGAAGTTGAATGAAAATATATAAAGTGCTTGGAAGAATAGTAAATCATTGAAAAAATGGATGTCAAATGTGAAGAGAGAAAATAATAAAGAAAGTAAAATAGGATTGGTATACAAAATAATTTGTAAGAGTTGCAATAAGATATATATATATGTAGGTCAAACAGGGAAAACATCAATAGAAAGGAGAAATGAGCATAATAGGGCTATTGATAAGAATGATATGAATTCAGACTATATGTTCATTATTTGAATATTGGTCATAGAATTGGTATACAAAATAATTTGTAAGAGTTGCAATAAGATATATATATATATATATATGTAGGTCAAACAGGGAAAACATCAATAGAAAGGAGAAATGAACATAATAGGGCTATTGATAGGAATGATATGAATTCAGACTATATGTTCCTTATTTGAATATTGGTCATAGAATGAGATGTATTGAAGATATTGAAGTTATAAAATATGTTAAAGATTATAATAGAAGGAAATATTATGAAACAGTATACATTCAAGAAAATATAAGTAAAGGTGTAAATTTAGTTAAAGGACCTGCAAAATTGAGTAGTGAATGGGCATTAAAGAATAATTGGAAAATTTAATATATAATTGATTTGTTTTTTAAATTAATATATATGATATATGTAAATAATTAGTTAATGTAAATAATTACTTAACTATAAATAAATAAGGTTGTATGTGAAGTAGAAATATATAGAGAAATGATATATAATTTTGTTTAGTATATAAATTATGTGTATGTAATTAATTTAATGAAGTTAATGTAAAGTAATATATAATTTATGGTGTGTAATGTATGTATATAATTATTGAATTATAAGTCATGTACCTTTTATTTATTGTATAAAAATAATATTCATATAAAAAAGGAAAGGGGAGTATATATATATGTAAATAGGTTATGCGATTATATAAAATGATTATGTACAATGAACGTAAAGCGTATTTTGAAAAGGCCGTAATATAGGGCGAAAACCGTTCCAATAATGAAGGAAATATTTATTTATATATAGTTGTTTTATTTCAATTGTGCTGGAATTATTATTAAAGACATTTTCAATGTGTTATTTGCACTTGATCTATATGCATTTTTTAGTATTTTTATCCAACTAATTTTATTTCATCATTTTTATTGATACTTATATAGATATTTTTGCTAAACATTTCTATATTAGTTATAATTAATAAATATTTTTAATTTGTTTAAAAATTGTGTTGTTTTTCATTTTGAAATTATTACTTTTCTAATAGTATGCTTTGTTAATGTTATTGTATATAAGATATTTTTATTAAAAAAGTACTGAAATCTTTTATAATTGATCTAAGTGGTATATTCTGTTTATGAATGTTTGGATATTCTTTTATAATGGCAATTTTTATTTTAAGTTTTTTATGTTTATCAATATTGTTTTTTTATATTTAAATGTTATAAAATGATTTCTAACTATCTTTAATAATAATAACGATAATAATAATATTTTCTATTCCTGTAAATTGTTTTTCATTTAACAATTCCATTATTTTTTGATTATTGTTTTTATCTATTATCATCATATTTGTGGTTGTGAAGTTCAAGGATTGCAGCTCTATCTATATCACTTTCAAGGCTCAAATTTCACAATCAATTTTATTATTTTTATTTACCCTTGTGCCTCTATTAACAAATATTTGTTTTTTTTTCTTCTATTTTTTATTAATATTTTGAATCTTAATATTCCTAATTTTTTAATAGCTATTTTATTTCTGTCTTTATCATCATCATCATTATTATTATTATATTATTATTATTATTGTTGTTGTTGTTATTATTATGATTGTGATGATGTCCTATATTAGTTAGATATTTAATTATTTTGCTCATTTCATTTTTAAATCAGTAATTTATCTTTAAATTATATATTATTAACTGGCATGCTTTTATCATATTATTTATTTACTAGAGTGGGTATGCGACCCTATTTTTTTTTTTGCAGAGCTTATGAAAAAATATTTATATCTAACACTGCTTTTCATACAATATATATAGAGTACTTTTTAAAATTCCAATAGTATTGCATTAATGTTGAATAAAATTACAAAACACTAATACCAAACACTATGTGCTGGATTTAAAATAATGTATAAAATCGTCATTCATATCCTTTTCTCTGATTTTTTGTTTAACATATGCTTAATATGCATATTCTACGTTTTATTATCTGGACAATATGCGTTTATTTTTAAATAAATAATTATTAATAGTTTTTATTACAGATGCTGAGTTCTGCAATATTAAAAGTTTTATTTTATCCACGTGTAATTGCCAAATCATTTATATTAGAATCTTCTAAACGAGTTGCCAAAAATATTCATGATAAAATATTGTTTATCTATGAGGAGAAATTCATATTCTATTTTTTGTATGTGAAATAAGTCTGCATTAATTAGTTCATAAAATACAACTGTTTTTTTTTTCATGTTAACACATTTACATTAGGATTTTTAGCAGTGTAATTTGTTTCTATTTCTATTACTTCAAATAATCATTTATGATTTTATATATATAGGGTAGATAAAATTATTCATTAGTAATTTTGCCTTTGCTTTTATTTCACTGCATGAATCATAATCATTAATATATTTTGAAAGTTTTTTTTTTTTTTTGGTTTTTATTGGTGCATCTTTCACCTTAGCTCATTGCTATCACAACCGTTCAGAAGCCAGAACAATATCTCTCACTATAGATACATTTGAAAAATTCATATACATACTATTTTTAGAGATACTTAAACTTAACTCCATATTATATGTATTTAAATATATTTCAAACTTCTATTCCATCACACATTACTAAAACATATCATCAAAGGCATGTGAAAAAAAGAAATGATCCCCAAGATTGCATTTCATGTTGAACCACCATTTATCGGTTAGCTCATATCACAATCCCTTACAAATATCTTCATCATTTGGTCAGTATTTATAGAAATAGCAAATTACTACAGTTTAGTTGACAGATTCCAATCTTTTTGCTTATAACTGTGATACAACAGGCAAAACTCTCTGGACATATTGCCACTGAGTGCAAGCCAGAGTAATCAATGGATACCAGAAGGCTTGTGCACAAATTCCCCATTTAGTGTCTACTCATCCAATATCCCCAGACTAGTTTCTGGCTTGTGGCCTTTGTCAGTGAGGAGCTTTGGATCTGAGAGCATTGCACCTAGATCTTAGGATCTAATGCAAAACTATGAGACTTAAATTGAAAATACTATAATATTTTCAATCCAAGTTCATCAGTTTATATAGGCATATAGGTCTGAACTCAGTTCAGTACCTATACATTTTGGTGTCTTTGGTTCTTTAATAACCATAGCCACCACTATACTATTAGACATGATTGGTTTAAAGCCAATAAACATCACATAATCATTTGTTATGCTTGCTCTTAACTGTTATTAAAGCAGACAAAACTCTCTATGTATTGCCACTCAGTTAACAATTAAGATCAAGCATAAGAAATGGTGATCATGTAATGTTTATTAACTGTGATACAACTGACTATATATTAACAACTCTTACTAATCAGTTATTAAGTTAGATATTATTTCTATTTAAATATATATTTTAAATCTTACTTATATATCTGCAATGTTATAGAGGTATCAACACCTGATTTCCTTGCTTATGTTGTTAGGTTTGATAACTTTGACTACACTACTGTTACACAAGATAGGGACGGGTTTCTATCCATTTTTAACACCTTATGGATGGATACACAATCACTGCATTATAATTTATGTTTGCAAATTTTTTATTTGTATTGACCATTTTTCAACTTAGCTCATTCCTATCACAATCCATCAGCCTAAAAACATATATTTATATTAATGATTATGATTCATCCAGTGAAATTTCATTACATAAAATGATCAGTTATGATTTTATATATATGGTATATAAAATTATTCATTAATAATTTTGATTTTGTGTTTATTTTACTATATGAATCATAATTACTAATATATTGTTTCTCTCTTTACAAACTCTCATTTAGAGATGTATAAAATCCACCTTCATGAAATTTCTTAAGTCATCATTTTTTTAAATTCAGATGATTTCCATTCTTTTTGTTGCACCTCACTGAGAAAGCCAGAAGCAGAAACCAGTTGGGGATGTGCTGAAAAACTTGTTAAGAGCTATTGGCAAGCTCATTAGATAATATTATTTTTGTGTTTTTTTCAGCATTAGATGCTAAAACAGAAGAGATCTTCAATTTAAAGACTACATTTTTTTAGTTTTGACAAAATAATTTTCTATATTTATTTTCATCAATGTAAACATTCATAAAATTATGACCACATGTTGATTAATGGCTTTATGTCTAATGCAATCATTACTGTTATAATTGGTAATTTAGCAATGTATGCTATAATATTTATGATCCTATGTTTATTCCTTAGGTGTAAGCATTTGTAAAATCACCACTAATTTTAAATTGCCTAAAAAAGTTTAAATTTTACTGAAATTTTGAAGATTTGCTTCTAGATGGTTTTCCATAATAATAATAATAATATGTAGTAGATGCATCATTTTTTTATTTCTTTATTTTGTGAAGATGGAAATGGAATAGATATAGCAATAGCTTTGAATTAAATTTTTTTTTGAAATCTATGATATTATTAATAAATGTCTGCAACTTCCTTACAGAGATAACTAGTGGAAGTAAGTTCTAAAGTCCAAGTAAGGTAAGAAGATAATGATCTCCAGTAGAAAAAATCTTTTTAACTACTTCAGCAAATTTTGGATGAAAGAAAAATTGTATTATTTAAATTTTGGTAATTGAATACAAATGCACAGAAACAATTTATTATTACATATGTATCATTTATTTATTGACTCTCGGCTACTATCACATATTAAAATTACACCATTATTACATGCCAGTATCACATACCATTGAGAAATTAATTATTAGCAATCAATAGAATAGTTATTTCTAAAGTTAAAATAAACTAACACTTTAATGTTTATAAAGAAATTTAAGTGGTTTCCTTAAACATTTCCAACATTAGCTAAGTCGGTATTATGAATCTGGGTTTACAAGCCAGAATGACACTCGAATACAGTTAACAAACAAACCAATTACAAATAGGATAAGGAAAAAGAGAATAACCTGAATATAAAAGGAATTTAAAAAAATATAAATGTATGATATTGTTTTAAAAATAAAACTTATCGTTAATCAATTTTGGCATAATTTCTTAATGTATCAAAAAAATTGGTTTATTTTCACAAAAATTTGCTATTAAAAGTTTTAAAAATGCAAAAGTTTTATCTTATTATTAGAATTCAGTACTAGTTTAAATTTCTTATGCAAATATTTCATGCCATTATCAGATAATGTATACAATAAATATACTGGAAATTAAATTACACAGAATTATTCTGTGATACATATGTTTTAAAGTTAACAGCTGAAAAACTTATGTGTTGGTATGGGATACCAGCACATGGCAGTTGAAGATTAGTGATTTAATTTATAAAATTGTAAATATAATTTTAAATTACTGATGAAAATAAGTGACACATTATAGGTACACAATCTTTTCACTCCTATGGCTCTTCCTTCAACAGAATTTGAAGATACTCATTATTTGTTTTTACTATGCCTAAATACTAAGTATGAGTATGTAAGGATATTATAATAAAATGATAACTGAAATACCCAAGCTTATTATAAACCTGTGTTTATGTATGTAATATATAGGGTATATGAGCACAGACTTTCACATGACCCACCACTCTCCAAAGTATCTCATATCACTGGTACACTTGAACACAAATATGTTGGAAAGATAAATAATCACCAATATACATATTTCATGCTAAAACAGCAATCATCAGTTGGTCCAGATTACCATATCTACACATATATGCCATAAGTGCTCAGATATATATTAAGATAGCCACTCCTCATACTTAAATGGACACACTTCAATCTACTCCCCACTCCAACTCTCTTCAACTGTCAATCCAATTGAAAATCTGATGATAGAATGCTCAAAGGCCACCCTGAGGCTGAGATTCTTGTCACATCCATGTTAACCTAAGATCAATCTGACCCCTCATGTACAGGACATAATTCATTTAATACATATACAAGGGATGGGCAGACATCACTACTATGTAATAACTGAAATACCCAAGCTTGTTATATACCTGTGTTTATGTATGTAATATATAGGGTATATGAGCACAGACTTTTGCATGACCCACCACTCTCCACACTATCTCATATCACTGGTACACTTGAACACATATATGTTGAAAAGATAAATAATCACCAATATATGTATTTTATGCTAAACCAGCAATCATCAGTTGGTCCAGATTACCATTTCTACACATATATGCCATAAGTGCTCAGATATATATTAAGATAGCCAATCATCATACTTAAATGGACAGGCTTCAATCTACTCCACACTCCAACCCTCTTCAACTGTCAATCCAATTGAAAATCTGATGATGGAATGCTCAAAGGCCATCCTGAGGCCGAGATTCTTGATAAAATAAAATGATAGTAATTTTAATTAATAAACAAATTTATATATCTTAATATTTTGAATATTAAGCACATATCATTTGAAATGAAATTTTTTAATAAATCGTATTTGCAAAAATAATTTATTTTCATGTAATTTTTATTATTTTTTAAAAATTCCATGACTTCTTAGAAGCCATTATTATCTTGAATATAGTTTATATATATAGTATAATGAAAACAAAAAAAAGCAAACTTAAATCTTACTATTATTTTTATCAGGTAAACAGACAGTTCAAAGTCAAACTATTTAGTCATTCAATATTGGGCAATAAATGGATATCTAGCTATTATTAACTAAAGAATAAAAACCCCAAGTTAATCTAGCTTCTAGACTGATGATCGATATGCTAAATGTTGGAGTTGTCACTCTTACAGTCCCTGGATTAATTTTTTATTCATATCTTTTGTTTAAAAAAGATAACAATTATTATTAAAGATTTTTATTGCTTAATTAAAGGTAACTTTGGAGGGAGCAAGCATGATTTTTCTTTTTTCTTAACAATTTCAGTCTAAAATATTTTGCTATTCATTTTTACGTGTTTATATAATATTATTTTTAAATATGCACGTTATACCTGTAATAAATGTTGCAATTTAAGAATATATTAATGCAATTTATAAAAATAACTAAGATTATTTTAATGACTAGTATTGTAGTCTAGATACTCAATTTTAATAAATAAAATTATATATTAAGTCTTAATATTTATCATTAGTTTTGTCTCAAAGTGATTAGAGATTAAAGATATATAAAATGAATTCCTTAATATTAATTAAGCACTTAGGAAAATTTTGACTTATATTTACTAATTTGTAGATTTACAATTAGTAAGTAGATTTGGCATCTCTTTTTTATCTACCGAGTTTTCTTTTTTTTTAAAACAACAGCATAATTTTTTCCTTATCTTTAGTATTTTATTACTATTTTGTCTCGCTTGTTCTATTTATTGTGTTTAAATGTTTAATGATTTAAAACTAATGTTTATATTGTGCAGTGATAATACAGAATTATGATTTTCACAATTAGTTCAGTCATTTCAATAGCAAAATAAATTGTGAGGAAGAAAGCGATCATAAACTACTTCCATATATTCTTATGATTGCCAGTAGCTAATGATAATTTGACAGTTCTTAATAATAATAATAATAATATTCAAATTATTAAACTGATTTAAATGATTCAATTACTTAGTAAGCGGATCAAAAATTTTACTTTTCAGTTTTATATTTAGCTTATACGAATTTTTCTTTCATTTTGTTAAATAAATTTTAACTTAGTCTGATAATAAATAATTCTCAATTTTGAATTAATCTATAAGCATTTATAGGAATGTTTCTTACATGAAGAACCTATCAATAATATTAAATAAAACTTTTATGCAATTTCAATGCAAAACATCCTTTTCAAAGGCAACATTTTGCTAATTGTTTGTAATTACACAAAGTTGTCAAAGATTTTAATTTTAATTTACAGTAGTTATATAATTTTTATTTTCACTGCAATTCTTTTCTCTTAATGTTAATATAATATAGTGTTGTTGTTTTACTTTTAATATTAATAAGCATATTTAAAGATTTGTAAATGTAAAATATAATTATATAAATAATAGACAGATTTCAAAAAATGTTTTTGAATTAATATAGTAAATGTAATTTTGAAGCTTTAGATGTAAAAAATCAAGAAAAAAACTATTTCCAATAAAAATATTATTCTCCATGTTTATACCTATCAATCCAATTACTATTGTATATTCCCAGCCAATAGAATAAAAGACTGGATATTTAAATTTAGAAATATAAATAAATCCATAGAAGATGGCAGATTTATTGTCACATATGAAATGGGAAAATAAGATATTGTAGAATATATTGAAATGATATGGTTGAGGTATGCAAATATAAATGAGTGTAATAGATTTTTTTAATTCTGGAAAGATAGTAACAGATATTATGAAGCCTGTTTTGTTTTAGTTTTTTGTATGCAGAATTTCTATAAGTCATATTTTATTGATGGTTATGCTGAAAGCTTATAACTAGAAATTACCAAATAATTACAATGCTGACAATATAAAGTAAAACACATCTGGAAAATTTTTTAAAAATATAAAAATTTTATTGTATTAATGAGAGAATACACTAATGAGGAAAACAGAGATGATAAAATTGTAGATTATATATTAATTGAGAAGTTTTATATAGAAAATAATAGGCCAACATTGAACACATAGTTAAGATTGCAATTGAAAAAGATATTATAGATTCAGGTTATAATTTAATATTGATAGATTTTTACTATTGATAAATTGAACAATGAATACTTGAAATTTTTTCCCAATTTTTTTTTAATATTTTTAAATAAAAAGTGTACACAAATAATATATCTATATATTTTAGAAAATAAGCACATACAAGGTAGATTAATTTAATTAATATTCATTATCCAAAGATTAAAACAAGCTACTATTTTTTACTTTAATTACTCTAATAAAACTGATAATTTCAAGAATATTATAAAGTACAAATATACCAGACCAGAAAAAGATATATGCAGATTTGTTAGAAAAAAAAATTACCAATTTCTTCAGATTACCCAGATTTAAATTAATATGATTAAATATAAAATAATAAATGAACAAATAAATTATGTAGATAATATTTTAATAATTGGCAAAAAAAAGCCATGAATAATATTTACAATGAATTTAAAAATAATATATATATGTGTGTGTGTGTGTGTAAATAAAATCAAGTCATACATCATGTGACTTAACTTGATAAGCTTGTATTTTATAAAATAAAATAATGAGGAGGATAATAGTTCTATCCAAGTCTTATCGATAAATGCCACAAGAGAAAGCATTTAAAATCTCTATTTACAAACATTTCCATTTCCAAACTGTTTTCAAGCTATTGGCCATCCTCAATGAGGTGCTAGGATATTTCAGACACTAGTTCTAAAATACCAACTCAAAGACAGTACTTATCTGATACTTAATTATTAAGTAGATTTTAAATGCTGTGGCATTTATTGATAAAGCTTGGCTAGAAATATTAGCATGCTCATTATTTTATTTTAAAATACAAGCTTATCAAGTTAAGTCACATGATGTATGCCTTGATTTTATTTACTATTATAGTTTCGATTTTAAGTCTGAATGGATGTTGTATTGCTAAGGCTATTAATATATGGTGTGGCTGAAGAGTTTTCAGACCCATATAGCTATTTAAGTTAGATAACTAGATTTGAAGACATATAGGTATCTGACAATTTCAGATTTTCTTTAATAGTTAAGTATCAGATAAATACTGGCTTTGGGTTGGTATTTTAGATCTAGTGTCTGAAATATCCTAGCATCTCACTGAAGATAACCAATAGCTTGAAAGCTATTTGGGGATGGGGATATTTGTAGATAGAGATTTTAAATGTGCTTTCTCTTGCTGCTTTTATCAATAAAACTTGGTTAGAGCTATCAGCACATTCATTATTTTATTTTATTATATATATATTGTGCCCTTTTGTATGGGTCTCCATAAATTGTTGTATCAATCTATTTAAAAAATTTTAAATTTAAGATATATTTAACTATATGATGTTAATTTTGTTTATAATAATCTTTTAAAAAGTGTAATTAAAGTAATTCATGAGTATTTGATATGTAAAAATTGTGCTGATGTTTGAGAGAGACGTTTCAATGGGAATGATAATAGTATATGGTTGGGAAAACTGGCCATGATCAATACTGCATTAATAAATTTAATAAATAAATGTTTAAAGTTAAAAGTTTTAAAAAGACAAATTAAAATTAAATGCATATATTTATTGTTGATAAAGATTAATATTTAATAAATGAATATAAATATTTTAATTATTAGTAGTACATGATAGAAGATTAATATTTGATTTTAATAATATCGAAGTATTATTTTAAAATTGTTATAAGATATTATTTATTTTAAAAATATTTATTTTTAAAAAATGAATTGTTAGTTTATTTTTAGATTATTACAAGCGTCTGTAGCTCTGTTGTAAAACAGATGTTAGTTAGACACATACACACATGCTTGGGAGTTTTTTTTAGTAAAGTTGCAAAACTATTTTAAAAATTCTGTTATAAAATTTATAAATATTATATTGGCTATCACAAGATAAAAATAAAAATAATTAATGTGAAACATTAAATCTGATTTTTAAAATACTGCTTAAAAACATAACGAATAAAAATAGACTTAATTTGTTTATAAAAATAATCTTATAAAAGTTAAAAGTGAAATAAAGTAAGAAAGTATATTTTAAAAAATGTTTAATGGATTTAAATAAACGATAAAGATTAATTTAAGAATTTAATAATGTGATAAATAATAAATATTAAATAAGTCATTATTTATTTTTAATTCTGTATTGTTGGTAAAATATGTAAATAAGCTAGCAAGTTGATTGTTTAACTCACCAATCAAGTGGGAGTTTTCTTCCGGTATAAAACCAAGGTTCAATTGTTTGGAGGGGACTTGTGATTGAAATTCTTAAAGTAAAGTGTGCTATTAGAAATAGCTAAGTAATTATAGACGCTCTCAAAATCGTTTAAAATTATAAGAGAGTAATTTTTTAAAAATAATTTATAAAAGTTTATCGATAAATATGCAGTGTTAATTTTAATTATAATTTCCTATTGATCGTTTCTTGAAGCTCAATTTACTATCAAATAATCATGAAGACATCGTATAAGGATAGAATGTATTGGAGACTTTATACTAAAAATTTAACAAACGCTGGATTAACTAGGAGAGTTACTAGATGCACAAAAGTAATACGTTGGACTTTGTATAAATTTAAAAGCTAATGGTAATTAATTTTATAAAATAGATATTTAAAAGAATGAGAAATACTTCTTTATGAAGAAAGTATTTGTGAATTGTAAATCTAAGTATATAACTTAGTAAAGATGGTAAATAATAATGATTACCTAAATACTTGCCTTGTTAAGTCTTTATGGTTTAAAAGACTACATTTTTGATAGTTTTAAAAGGCAAATAAATTGAAAATTTAATTGGCAGAAAAGTACTTATAAGTAAAATTATAATATTAGAAAATCTGAACGCTGGTCGTACAGAAGACTCTAAAATTAATCTTACCTAAATATTCGTTAAGGAATGTGCAAATCAAATATACGTGGATATCCAAATCAATTAAAAAAATAATTAAATAAGAACTTTATAAACTATTGACTAATACTAAAAAATAATAACTTTAAAATAATTTTCTTTTAAAGAAATGAATCTGAATTATAAACTATTTTAATTATTATTTTATTCTTATGATGGAACTGACTTTTTCTTTATTTTTTTTTTAAAAAAAGAACGTTTTCATTTTCTTCATAAAAACTTTTAAAAACACGTGATGTACCGGAAAAGGAAGTAATGTTTGGTGAAAATTTGTGCCTAGGAAAAAGAACAATATAGTGAAAGAAGACACCGTTGGATGTTATGTAATATGTTTTATTTATTAACTAACATAAATATTTAATTAATTATTAATTTATTGAAAGATAGGAAAGGTACATTTACATTTTTTTAAAAGTAATAACTAAATATTAATATAATTTTTTATTGCATAAAGTTTATTTTATAATTATACAACACGTAATATTTTAAAGAATAATTGTTGAGTGTAAATGTGAAATTATTTTGTAAAACTGAAATCTTGGAGGACATCGTGTGACGGACTGTACATTGAAGTATCATTTATGGTAAAATTGTGTAATAATAATAATAATTTGATGTATTTACTATGTTTTCTTTAGATCAACCAAATGTTATATGATTATTGAATGAATGTATTAATATTTAAATAATATACACGCATAAGATTAATAATAGCAGTTTTATTTTAATATGCATACTTTAAATTGATGATGTAAATTTAGTACAACGTAATATGAGAACCTAGAAACAATTATATGATTCTTTGTGAATAAATTTTAATGTTTCTGTTACAATATTAGAATTAGATTTATATTAGTGTAATTATTTATTTTTCTTTTCAAGTTAGTAAGAGATATATAAAAATCTATATTTTATTTTTATTTTTTTTATTAGATAAGTAAGTTAATTTTACATAGAAATTTATATCTTGATTGAAGGCTTATTGTATATAGAGGATGAGGTATAAGAGAGTTTGGATCGTTATTATTTTTGTTTTTGAAATTGGTCATTTGTTTTTCTGAAATTAAATAAGGTTAAAATGACTTTTGTAGATAGAAGTTTATTAGGAAGGAATAAGAATAACAAGTAAAGAAGAGTAATAGTTTTTTTTTTTTAAATGGAAAAGAATCATAGAATTTTTATTTGATATAATACTTTATAAAAATTTGAAATTATTGAATAATTTAAAATATTATTTTTAAAAGTACATATACGTATTGCATATTTTGATAAGACATGTAGTATGACATTATATCGGAATGAAATAAGTGGTTATAATATAATATAATTGTTATTATATTACAAAATTATGTCAGTTTATACATTAATTAATATTTGAGTAATACTGATAGTAAATGTAGTACATCCTAGTACATTATAATCTAAATAGCAGTAAGACTTCAGTGAAGTAGCATTTTAATTATTAAAGTTTGTTTAGTTACATATATGCTACATGAATGATATCTCACATAAAACCTTTTCTTGTATTAACTGAGGACAAATGATGTTTATTAAAATTTAAAGTCATAAACTTAATTAAATGTTATTGATAGAACATTTTAAGAAATGTATAAATTATCTATTTATGATTATGGAAATAGTAACAGTGTAAAAATCTTGTATTATTATTTTTCTTATTTTTGTTTTATTTTCTTTAGTTCCATGTGTAATGTAAATAGTGTAAATAAGTTACTTGTTAAAGTTAATGTAAATAAATTTGTTAAGTTGTTTAAAAGATGTGTTGAATTCATTATTTTACACCACAGCATTTGACAACAGATAATTTGAATGTACATAATATTTGCACAATATGAATTTATTATTTTATTATTTGAGAAAGAAACACAATATTTTCTTAATATAATTTATAGAAATTGATTGACATTAACATATAATATTACAATGGTCACAAAGTAATTATAATGCACAATATAAGAGTATAATATTATTTATTGCCACAAATTGTTAAATTATAAGATTTTGGTCTATTTTAAAATTAAGATACTATATGGAAATGAAAGACATGTATATGATTTACTTATTTTCTTAATGATTAAAAGTATAATCAAATAGATAAGACTAAGCTATACACTAAAGATTATTATTGTCAGTTATTGTTATTAGAATAAGTTAGGTGTATTTAGGTTTGATATTAAATCCCTTATCATTCCTATCTACACGAATTATTATTACTTTAAGATAATTAGAAGAACCTGAGATCATTTAATTATATTTCCTTAACAAAAGATTGAGATTTATTTATCTATTATTATTAAAGATAGTTCATTTATAAAAGTCATAAGAGTGCTGTAGAGTTAGTAATGAGATAATAAAGAGGTAATAGTATTCTTATGCCATTGAGACAATGTCTTGGAAAGACATTGGTTCAATGTAAATCTAATTACCAATTGTAACTTCACTTCACAGTCTCATGATTTTAATAAATACTTATTTAATTAGTACATAATATTGAACTATATTAATTTTTGATAAGTTTGTAATAAATTTGATAAGTTATAATATTATAAAAATATATTAAAGATAGTTGTACATATTTTAGCCGAGCATAATGATTTAATTGAGCTAGTCATATTTAAAATTATATCATATATATATATATAAATTATTTCAACATATAAATTAATACAGACAATGATAACAAAATTTTATTAAAACATTCAATAATTTTTATAGATTTACAACAAGAATGGATATAAAAAACAGAAGTTATTAAAAATTGTAAATTCAAAAATGATAAATATAATACTAATAAAAACATACCTAAAATACAAAAGAAACAGTTTATTAAATTATACAAAATTATAACCTCAACAGTATTTAAATATAGTTTTGTTTTATTATAAATATATAAATTAAAGAAAAAATGAATAAAACTTTTGTATTAACCTAAAATTTATAATACATTTATAAAATAAAAATTATATAGATAGAAAGAAAAACATAGAATGGTCAAATAGTAAAAATCTAGACAAATTAATATATAATTATAAAGTAAAAGATGATTTAAAATATAAAAAAGAAATTACATATAAAATTAATTGTGAAAATGGCCATATCAATTATTATGGACATGGAGAAAAACAATTAGATGAAAAACCAATAGAACACAGCAATGTAATTAATAGAAGAAATAATAAATCTGCATTATATATTCGTTATTTGAAATTTGAACATAAAATAGATTGTATAAAAATATTAAATATTTAAACTACATTAGAGAACCTAATACAAGAAAAATATATAAAATTAATTGTATATCCAACAATAAACATAATTATATGAATATATATAAAACATCGTTAATTAAAAATGAGTAGAAAATTATTTATCTTTATTTTTTATATATTGTTATATGTACTTTAATTGATAAATTTTACTTTCGCATTTTACTTTTGGACATTACATTTGTAAATATTTAGATTGTTTTTCCATTATTATCATTCTAATTAATTTTATATGAAAACAATAAATGTCACTGTTTTTAAAGTAAATTGAAACTTTACAAAAAAGTATAATCATACTAAGAAGGGTGTAAAATATTTGCTAAAAAAAAGCATTTCTGTATCATTTTTATAATAAAATGATCTTATAGAAAATGCTGATAAGTCATTATCTATAGCTATTAAGTCAAAAGACTACGACTTATTATATTTGGATATATTGCTGACCACAGGTTGTTAAAGCATCAATATTATTTTTCAGTATTGCGATATTTTTTAAAATCATGAACAATTTTTCTTTTATTTTCAAAAAAAGAGTTTTTGCAACTGTTATAGATACTTGTCACTACATAAATATAAATTAAAAAGGAGAATGTTTCATATCTAAACTTTAAATTCATCATTTTGCCCACAGAAAAACACATTCTTGGTCTTTATTCTGTTGAGATTTTATTTGGCATTTCCATGCTAACAATTGATCCAGAAATTTTTAGTTTCTTGTCTAAAAGTTTCTAAATAACTCCATTAAGTTCTAAAGTTCTCTCTTAATCTAAACTATTATACCTCTGAAGAGTTTAAAATAAAATAACATTCTTCTAAAAAAATTGTGATATAAGAAAAAAAGATTATATTCATTAATTGTAACTGAGACTTAGACTTTAATTTTATCTTATTCTAAAATTCATAATTAAATGTTGAAAATATCTTTTTCAAGAATCAAATCGCATGTGATCAAGTGTAAATAAATAGTAATGTTTTAATGCAATATTTTTAAAAAATAAACAATTGGAATTATGCAACTTATGAACAATTAAAAATGATGACTGGAAAATTTAAAAAAAAAGTATATAGTTGAATGTAAGTAAAAATGAGGTTCTTTGTGTAATAAATAGATAATTTTTAGAAAACAAAAGAAGTATTTCTAAACATAGATTAGATTATTAATAATCATATTAGATAAAAGCAATATAAAAATATTCACAACAAATACCATTGGCTCCTCTATAACTTTTAGAAAAAAAGAGATAAAGTTTGGTCAATATAACTAAGAGCTCCTCAATAACTAAGAATAACATTTAATGGAATAATAGAGTGACAGAGTCTAGAGTTCATGGTTTAAAGGTCGAGATCCTGCTTTGTCTCTTTTTGTTTTTCCAAACCTCTTGAGCAATAAAACATTCAATTACTTATAATAATAAGGAATATTAACTAAAATTTGATTCTACAAGAAAAAAATAATGCTTCATTGAAATCAAAAGTATAACTTTATTACTTGATTCTAATAATTGCATACAAAAATTGGAATGTTAATAAATACAGGGATATTATAGGTCTAAAAGAAATGATGAATAATGTTAGTAAAAGCAAAATAAATTATTTTCAATATGAATATTAAAAGAAAATGATATATACATAAAATACCACCATGATCTAAGCATGCTGAATTTTGATAGCAAAAAAAAAAAAACATTGTGAAGAGTAAATATTGTTAAAAAATGATGGAAGATTTATGATAACATTTTACTTACAGTTATATTCAAGACTATTTCAATCATCTAGTTGAACTGTTAAATGTTTTTAGAAAAGCCCCAAATTTATTTATATTTTTACAAATACATTGATAGCTATTCAATAATGTAGAACATAACATTATGAATTGTATTATTTTTTTCTTTTTTTAAAAAATTTTTATAATCAAGTAAAATATTATACCAAAATAAACAAATGGTAAAAATTTTATTTATTTAACTATGAAGACCCTTCCAATTTCTCAATTTTTTCCCTTTTTAGGAGTAATGTTATGTTAAATTATAATGTTATTTACCATTGTCACATATGAAGCTTTTTTAAATTTTCTTCTTTTTGGTTTTCTTTCCGAATAATTCTGTTGCTTTCTAAGGAAGCATATATTCACTGTCATACAAGCATTATTTTGTCTTTTATTCTCTCATTATATATTTTGTATACTTTTAATTATTTTGCAATAGAGTGGGTAACTTCTGTGATAATTCAATCCATATTCACATATGATTTTATAGATGCAATTCTTGTTTTTAATTTTTCAAGTTTAGGTTTCTAGAGTTTAAATTTTCTTAAAACATGCCATGGCTTTGAAAAGCTATTCTGATATTCTATTGATTGCAGATTTTCTTAGGTTATCTGACATTACAGTATGTATTTATACATTACAGTAATGAATATTGTTTTTATGTTTCATTTTGTTGTCATAGGATAGTTGAAGGATAATCATTTCTAATGGTAGAGTTCAGTATCTTTTGTGAAATTATGATAATAAAAAAGCTGCTCTAATTGAATTGGAGATCAATTCTTCAGTAAATAAATAAGCAAAATTTTATCATTTATTTATTTTTAAAAAATATACATCTAACACAGTTTATGATAACAAAAGTGAATGTTTTTATTGTAAATTGAAAAAAATTATTTATTTTAAAAAATATAGTCAAGCGTTGTTAGCCAAGAGGTCAGCCTAGCTGCCTTGCGAGCAAGCAGTTGGTTGCAAGTTTGCCTCCCAGCCAATATGAAAATATATACATATATTGCAAAGTAAAGAATTATTTACTTCTATTTTCTTTATAATTAATTTGTGTAAAGGCCAGTAGCTTTATTATAAATTAACTTATGAGAATTTGTTCTATGTAATTTTTTTTTCCAAATCAATAACTTCTGAATATTTTTTTTTTGCTTAGATGTATAGTGATAATATAATCTCACTTTTTGTATTTTGAACATGAGCTAGATATATTCTAAATGTTTTATTGTCTGTATGCAGTTTTTTTTGTAATAACTTTTATTTTGCCATGAATTAGTATTGTCACAACAACATATAAGAATTCTAATTATTGTTCTTTTTTTTAATTGTATTATGAATTTAATTTAAAATGATATGGTATTAATATGTGTTCAAAATGTTTGTAATAATGACATTTACTTGTATAATTACTAACAGTTGAATTTATTTAGAAAAATGTAAAGAAAATTTGAATTTTTAAAGAACTTTTAACAATTCGACTAGATGAAATAGTTAATAGAACATATAACTATGAACATAAAAAAGTGATAATAATGAAAGAAAAAAATCATACTAAAGAAAAGAAAAAAAAAGAATCCTCAAAACAGAAATATTGGAGGAAACCTTGAAAATACACAGAATAACAATCTTAATGTTCAAGTTTACAAAAACACTTTAGAAAGTTTTATTAATTGCATATGTCAGATGTAAAAATTAAATATTATGCAGAGTATTAAAGATACCATTATTTTGGCATTAACACCCCCAACAGAAAGTTACTATCTTTACTAAAAATCTAGAATTTTATTGAAATTAGTATACTAATTGGAAATGATATTCTATGATTTTTGATCAAGATGATAGCTTCAATTCTTATTCCCTCATTCTATTCACTGTCATCTGTTGCTATGCTTATCATTTCATGGATGATTTATCATGACATTTTTATTGCTGGAAATTAATATTGTTTGGTGATTATCCATGAAACAACCAATGTATTAAGACATTCAATTACAAATTTTTTAAACATATCCATTTAGCATCTAAGTTTACTTTCAAAATTTCATGAAAATCTTTGAGATTTAGATATATTGGAACAATCTAGTAGATTATTTACACTTAAACTGTTTGCTTTTAATTCTCCCACAACTAGGTGCCTTTGCTTCCACTTTTTTTATAATTTGAATGTATGTTTTTAATGCTTATTTTTATGCTCTAATGTTTTTCCTGGATATGAAATTTTTATATTAAGAAGATATTTAATCTTTTAAAACAAAATTATATGGTTACAGTAAAAACAGAAGCATGATTATAGATTTTGATAATTTGTGATAAAAATGTTTGTTATTACTGCAAAGCTTTGTAAATGTCATATTATTTTTCTTACCATCATTTATATAAATCTTCTCTTACATTTTAGATATAACCTAAGTAGACATCTCAATACTAGTAGTTCTCTGATGAGAAAAAATATCTAAATCAAGTTTCAACTAAAAATAGCAGGAAAAGTCTCATTATGGCTAATGAGAATTATGAAAAAAGTTATTTTAATGTTGCCATTGATATGTTGTGAGTGTTAAGAAAAAAAATTATTTTGGCAAACTTCTGAATTTTGTCTTTGTTCTATTTATTACTATTATGTGTGTAATAATTCAGAATAGTTCAAAAACATTATAGATAAAAATCAATAGTTATTTGTATCTAATTTATTTGAATATATGTATTGTTTTCTATGATTTATTGTATGTTGAATCACATATAGATAAAAAAGGGGCTAACATAGCATTTCATAAAACTTTTCAAACAGTAAAGGAAAAGGATTATCAATTGACTTTTTTCCATTCTTGCTTATTCTTTGTAGGTAAGAAAATTTGGGTACCCATTATTCAATCAGGCTACACATTGGATCTGAAAAAAAAAATTAAAATCCTGATTGTAAGAATCGCAGGCACTGCTACTATTGCTGCATAAGTTTCTTAAATATATTTCAGCTATTAGAAAAGTCTATTTATATAATATTTACTTTGGTCTAATGTTAAAACACTTGTAGAATACATTGTATAAATGACATTTATTTTAAATATTTATGTATATTGTAATTATTGATGTCAAAATTTTACTTTTAAATGTAAATATCCTGTAAATAATTTGTATAAATTAAATAAAACTATATTTTTAAAATAATGAACATAAATAAATGAGTATAAACATAATGTCAATATGTTAATTATCAAATATTTGGTAGAATCATTATATTATGAATGGAAAATCTTATGTTATAATAGAGCATATACCTGCCATGTCCACAGCAGATGTTGAATCTTGTTGGAATTTAAAAAACAAAAGACTAAATTATTTTTTAAATAACTAACTTAGTAATTAATTATTGATAAGTAAATAAATACCAATATTGTTATCTGGAGTAAAGATACAGATTTTACTACCGGTAAAGAAAAATCATATAATTATACTCACCGAGCCCATAGTTTACCTTTATCTTGCTGTCAAAAATATTGAGTTTTTTTTTTTTTTTTACTTTATTTTATTTTAGTTATTATAATGTAAAAGTTGATTTTTTTGTAATATATTTTATCAATGTATTTTGTTTTTACTGTAATTATGTAAAGTTTTCTACTCAAGGAAGCTTGAAATGTCTAAGCAATAAGTTATTATCATCAAATTATAAATTTCGATATTTAGATCTACATCTTAATGGGTCTGATAATTAATACTAGATTATAAAATAATCATGGCTCTATATTATTTAGACGATTTTAATAGCTATCTAATACCAAATAATTGTATGTATAGTAAGTTCTTTAACCAAAACAGGTTTGTTTAATTAGTAATCCACTATCTTAATATAATTTACTCTAAAGTCGCAATTTTAAAGTTACTTCATAAACTTTGATGGACATCATTAAAATGTCATTTTTTATTTATTTTTGTTTGTTTATATATTTTTTTTAAAAAATCACTTTTATTTACATTTTTTAAACACAATTGTTTGAAAGTTTTTTGATCTTAGAAATTCATAGCCAGAATAATAATTTAAAGATAATTTTTCTACTAACTTTGTTGACAAACTGATAAATGAAATCCATGATAAGAGACAATATTATTAATAAGTTAATCCCAATCCCAATTTTTGCTTTTGTCTCAATTATCTTTAAATTTCAAGTTAATATAAAATGATGAATGGTTGTCATACATTTTAAAATTCTGATTATTGACATTTTGGCTATTTTTTATTCTTAAAAGATAAATGAAGGTTTATAAGAGGTCAAAAAAGAATATCTTTTTAAAATATACCAAGACAGATACTATAACGATAAAAACAAAGCAAAGAAATATATCATTTATTTAAAATATAGCATTTATTTTTTAACTTTAATATATATAGTTATCTTTGTCAAAAAGTAATTCATCTAAAAAATAAAATAACTTCAGTTTGACAGATGATAAATACATATAATGAACAAATTTTGCTTAATCTTGTAAGTCTTATTGCCATTAATTGTGACAACTAGAAGTTCTATTTTTAAAAATACTATGATCTTTTTCAGTTACTAATCCTAAAATATTCCATGAAAGTGTAAAAACAGGATGTTAGGTATCTCATTTTTTAACAAGGGCAATCTATTTTTTTTCTTTATAATTCTTAAACTCTAACTGAAACTGTTGTACAGGACTAAAGATAAATTATTATTTACTGAGCGAATCATAGGAGGAATATGTGTAATTCTAAGGTTTTATCATTTAAAGAAGTATTAATGTAATAACTTATCAGGAAAAGTAGTGGGACAACTGAAACAATAAAAAATAAAGACATTACTTTGAAGTGTAAAACAGGTTGTAGAAAATAACATATTTTGGACTTACTAAAGAAATAATTATCAACTGATAACTGTGTAATCAAAAATATGGTACTTATTTATTAGTCCAGCAGTAAAATTTTAGCCTTCATTACTTATGATTATTTATGATTTCTAAATATCTGATAGCAAGTTTTATTTAATTTAATTTTCAAAGATTTCAATAATTATTTTTAACAAAATTGTAAATAACAACTTCATTTTCTGTATTAATAACAATTTATTTACTAGCTAAAGATGACTGTCTTTAAAGCATAAGTAGGTCAGTGTAGGTAAAAGTTAACAAAGAATATATAATAGATATAAAAATACTCTAAATATCTTCAGCAACTTATTTTTGAAAGTTAAATTTACTTAATTAGCTACTATCAAATATTTAGCAATCAGAGATTATCATTATGAATTTAATGGAGAATAAAATTTCACCACTGGACTAATACATAAGTACCAAAAATACTTTAAAAAGCTATTGCTTATATGGATTTTTACAATTTCATAAAGCCTTTTGGAAGAAATTTAGTTTTACAATACCTCATAAGACATTAAATGACTATATGTGCTTACAATAAATGACTCTGGAATAGAATAGAGAAAATTTACTTTAAAACATATTATGAAGATTTTAGTTATATATATTTGAAATCATCTTTTCATCAAATGCTTGTGTAATTAGATAATAATAATAACACAAACTCAGTTTTAAAATGTTGTATCTACTTTTTTATTTTTGTATCAATTTGTTTTCTGAAATCTATTTATATGCGTTGATGGTCGAGAGGTCGCACAGCTGCCTTACAAGCAATTGTCCCAGGTTGGCGGGTTCGCTTCCCGGCCGATGCTATGACACATTAAAAAAAAGATTAGATTGTGAATATATATTAAGAACAAATACATTATGAAAATAAAGTTAGCAAATAATTTTAAAATTAACAAAGAAACAAATAAACATTTGATAACTTTTGTATCTCTGAATGTTTTTCAAAAATAAATAATCTTGTAGCTCTTATTGCAGATTAACTATGGTCAGAGTTCTAATGAAAATTCTGAAAAATAATTTTAAATATTAGAACATTTCTTCAAAAATTAAAAGTAAAATTGATATGGCATCATTTATGTTTCTATGGATATAAAAGGTAGATGTTTAAAAACATATTAGGGGAAGTATTGATGCTTTAGGACAGTAAAACAGTGATATTGGCAAAACATTTTTGAAAATTCCTTGAGTAACAAAAAATGAACAAGTTGATATTTCCTTAGATTAGATAGAACTCTCACTTAAAGAACCATGGTGATCTTGTTTTATTTTGTTATATTACAAAGTGATTTCATACATTAGAAAAATGAAAGTAACTTTAAAAGATTATTGCTGAAAAAATTGAGAACAATCAGAAATAATAATATGAATGGCTACATCATCACAATATTAAATGTATCTTTAATAATTATAAATAGAAAACTCCACATACTATATATTTTAACCTTTAAGTATATTTAAAATTGTGAAGAAATGTTATGCATATGATTACCTGATAATTCAAAGTTTTAGACTTAATCAGTTTTTAATGCTTCATATCTTTACTGAAACCAATAAATGCAAATCATTAATAATGTAAATCAATGGGTGTCAAATGGCAAACTAAAGTTTCAATGTTAATGGCATGATTAGAGAAGTTTATAAACCAATTTTTTTTTAATGTAAAATCTCAAATTATTCTCCATACAAACAATATCAATCCTATTTAGTGCATAACAATGACCACAAATCTTTTCTGTGTTTAAAAAAAATTGATGACAGTATTTCATCAGTTTTTGTTCTATTATATATGTGTGTATAAATAAATGTTGTAACAATATAGTTTTTAGATTAGTCATTGTTTCTCTGTAATATATACTAAGATAATTTCTATACATATAACATTGTCAACTCATTAATTTGTTATTGGAATTATTAATTTTATTCTGGGATAGCACATATCTAAAATCTATCATACAGCTTGTAAGAAAATGACAAAGTCTGAAGACATTTGAACTCAAGATTTTTGCTTAATAGATGCATTACTTATCTCATTAAATTTTTCAATATATTGATTATTAAATCTTTTTGAAGATATGAATTAGACAACTACCTCATTACATATTTTAATATTCACTTTACTATTAGCTTTCTATTTTTCGTAAATTTGTATTGTGAAACAAAAAATCTAAGTCAAACTATTTTATGATATTTTGTTATATTGTTGGTATATTTGATTTTTATATGTATAGGTTTCAAAACAATCAATTCTATCATCTAGTGTAGGGATCTTCAATATTATCAGTAGCACTCTCCAATGAGTGTTTTATCATTTTTGGTGGGTAATAATTAATTAAATGCCATAGTATCTTTCATTTAATTTTTTTAAAAATTATGTCTTTATGTTCCTGTTTTATACATTTTTTATTCAATTTATGTAGTTTGAGTGTATTGTCAATATTTAGAATTTTGTATAAAAACAGGCAAAACTCTCCACACAGTATTGCCATTCAATATTGAATGTGTTTAATGTCACACATTCAATACGGAATTCTGAAAATGTGAAATGTAAAAATATGGTAGATGGTGACATGATAATATGTGCATAGAATTATGTCTGTTCAGTTGACTTAATTTTCAGAATAATTTTGTATTAAAATTGTATTTTCCAAGTGTACTTAAGTTTTCATTATATCACCTAAGAAAAGGTGTACATTTGGTATATGGTTTCATCAAATTGTCAATAAATAAAATTGTCAATGCACTTATTCTGTCAAAAAGCATTTTCTAATGAAGAAATGAAACCATCTTGATTGCAAGAACATCTTGACACTAAACACAAAGATAAAAGTAAAAAATCAGTAGAGTATTTTAAAGATATTTATAAACAATTTTAAAAATATAATACCACAATCTCAATATTTGAAAAATTTTCAAAAAAAATTAAAGATGGACTCATAGCAAGTTATCAAATATCTGAACTTATTGCTAAAAATGGGGGAGCTCCAAAGTATTTTTATGGATGATGATGCTTCAGAACCCAGCCAATAATCTGAAAAATTTGCTGATTACTGATAATACAATCAGATGGTAAATAGCTGTTGATGTCAAAAAGCAACTTGTTTGTATGCTTCAAACAAAATTATGTTCTTTGCAAGTGGATGAGACAACAGTTGTTGATAATAATGCTTTTTTAATGGCCAATGCTTGTTATTTATATGAAAATGATTCACTGCATAAAGATCTGCTGTTTACCAGTAACCTTATTATGGTTACAAAAGGTATATCCATTTATACCTTTCAATCCTATTTTGAAAAACAACATACCATTAACAAATGGCATTGCTTGTGCAACAGATGGAGCACCAACAATAATTGGACACTATCAAGAATTTTTAATACTTTTGTAGAAATAACTTTCCAGAATATTATGCATCTATTGCATTATTCGAAGCAACACCTTGCTGCAAACATACTAGCCCTAATTTACATTTATCTTTAACAATTGTCATAAACACAATTAACAAGATTAAATCTGATGAAAAAAATGATTGAATATTCAGCCAATTTTGTAAAAATTGTGATGAATCATATGTCTGATAAATTTTTTATACAGAAATGCACTGGTTATCAAGAAGGTACTATCTTTCATGCTTTGTGAAATTATATGCAGTTATCTTAGGATTTTTTGAAAATGCCAAATGAGTTAATATGTGTCAGAAAGTAAAAATATACAAAAAAAGTTTTTTTTTTTTTATTTAGGTTATATATTTACAAAAAGAAGTTAATTTACATCTCAAAGAAAATTTTATGATTCTTCTTGAATGCAAAACAATAATTTATCTATTTATTGTTAAATTAAATTTGTTCACTCAAAATATGATAA
The DNA here is from genome assembly GCA_028023455.1 of Epiperipatus broadwayi. NCBI lineage: Eukaryota > Metazoa > Onychophora > Udeonychophora > Euonychophora > Peripatidae > Epiperipatus > Epiperipatus broadwayi. Next base: position 366,870 of record JAQFVV010012786.1, read on the forward strand.
ATAAGAAATTAAATCAGTTTAGTATGTTGTTGTCAATCAAAGATGATCTTACAGTTAATGACTTGAACGCATATAGTAGTCATCCTTATATACTCAAACTTGATTTGGAACCCATTTTTAAGATATCATCAAACTGGGTGTGAATACATAAATGGAGTTCTCATTTAATGTGAATATAACGGAAGTTAAAATTAGGTTGCAAGAAAAATTATTACAGCTAAAATATGACATTGAGGGTAAAATTAAAGTTCAATGAAAGAGAGTGTGGGAAAATAAAAAAAATGCCAAGTTATATCCACATTTATAGAATAAAATATTTTCACTTCTGATAACCCTTCCAACTTTTGCGAACAAACTTTTGACCAAGGTGAGAAACTTCCTGGATATACCAAACATAAACTATGTACTTAGCGAACACCAAGGACAAGGCTCTCATTAACAGGAATTTCTACTAAACATTAATTTTTTAAAATAAATATTAGTTATTAAATAAATATGCAGTTATTTCTTATTGTTATATTATTATAAGTATCACAATATATATAATAATGAGTTTTTTTCTTGCATTAGTTCGGTTTAAATTTAATTTAGGTCTCTATGTGCAATTGCTCATATTTATATTTGTATTGGTTGCTTCCTATATCTTATTTCATTATTACTTCTCAATATTATTTTTTGATAAAATTATCTTTTGTAAGAGTATTATAAAATTTTATTAGATAGGCAGTAAGCGTATTGTAATCTCGCGAAAATATTCAAAGAGGGTGGTAAGCAAAAAAAGATTCAAAATCTCTGATTTAATCTATACAGTAGTAAAACTAAATATTTTAATATTTGATTATGATTTTCCATTTTTATTGAAATGCTTAATATTACAAAATTATCTTATTTACTAAACATGATGTCTGCAGTTATTTGAGAAGAAATAAACACATTATAAATATATCTTCCTCATCATATTGTTACACCAAATGTAAATTTACTGACATAAATTGATTTATCAATATCTAAAATAACTTTTTGTGGTTGTATATATCTTATTCTATAGAAAAAAAACTTTATTTTTCTTAGTTTTATATTCAGAATGCTAATGTGTTTGTCCCATTGAAGATGTAAATCTAATGTACTTTCTATGAAATTTGTCAAGTCCTTCCAATTTTATTTTTAGAATCATATAAAACCAGTATCTTTAAATCTTCTATATACTTTGGTTTATTGTAATGCAATAATAGAGCATGATAACTCAACTATTTTGTAATTTTATCCAAATCATCACGTAATAATTTCTTCACAGTAGAATAATTTATTGCTGATGTTACTAATGCTGTACCATCTACATTTCAGAAAATGTTTTAGTGATAATCCAAATCCAATAATCCATTGGAATAAATTGTAAATAACAGATGTTCTAGAATTGAACCAGAAATATATCATATTCGGACTTCAGATAATCATTACATACTTTATTAAGTTTTATTACTTGAATTCTTTCCTGTACATAAGAAAATAATCATTTACTCACAATATCTCCTAGTCCTATATAGAAGAAAGAGTCATATAAAGTTAATCATGGAGAATAATATCAAAGGTTTTAGTTAGGTCTAGGTATATTCCTATAGTTTTTAGTTCATTATCAACATCTTTAAATTTTCATGGATAATGAAGTTGATATTCCATCTTTACCTGCACATTTTTAGTTCTTGATATTTTAAATTACATCAATAATTTTAAATTTTTGTATGAACACCATAGTTTCTAAAATACATTTATGTATGGAAACAGAATCATTATATGATTTTTTTTATATATGAACTTAATATTTTCTGAATGCATCTGCAGCAATTTTCTTATTACCTATTATGACAATAAATTCTTAGTAACATTAATATTTTCTATGGAAGAGTATATTTTCTTCGTAATAAACCTATTAACAAATATCCAAAAAATTTTATCTTTACTTATCTTAAGAGTTTCTATTCAATTTGAAAAGTAATTTATCTTAGCTTTATATGTTGTTGTTTTTTTAATGTTTTTATTAATAAATCTTATTTTCCTAAATCACTGATATCCTGTTCATTTGTTTATATAATTTATTTTTGAAATTTATTTTTAAATAAGATCATTTGCAATCCAAACACTTCTTGTTAACAATGATTTATGAATATATTTCAAATAAGTGGAAGATTTTACTATTTTTTTCAAAATATTTATAAATTCCATAAAATCTTCATTAACACTGTTTTGTAAATAGATATAATCCTGTACTTGCATTTATGGACAAAATTGACACTATATGCCTTTACAAAAATGCCATAAGAATCTGTAATAAAAGGTTCCATTACATAGCAAACAAAAAACATTCTGTATATTTCTTATAAAGATATAGTCAAATAAGGAAGATGAAGAACTTTTAAAATGAGTAGGTTGGAAAATATATTGTTCAAAACCAAAAAACGATAAAAGATTCAATTAATTTTGGATATCCTGATTAAAATGATCTGATATAATATTAATATCACCTATCAAAATAACAAAATCCATTATTATTGTTGTTATGATGATATTTCAGCAATGTACTTTGTTGACCAAAAGATGTGTTACATGAGATTTACAAATGTTTTCCAGAGGTTTTTCCAGGGTTATTTCAAGTACAGTGACAGTTATACATAAATCTGATTAATATTGTTGATTACAGTACAATTATATGAACATAGTAGTTATATAATTATTTAATGATATATAAATACATGATTGTTATTCATACTTTTTGGGTATATATGAACATATAATTTGAATTAAAATTCATTTGCCTGAAGTTTGACTAGTACAGGTAGACAGACTTCTGTGGAATTGAACAATTTTAATGAGAATGTCTGGAACATTGTTTTTCATATCGCTAGTTGTATTATGAAGAAGATAAAACATTTGAGAAAGTTGTTACTACTGTCTACTGTGGTTGTGGCCACATAAAGTGGACTGCACTCTAATGAGTGACCAGGTGGTCACAAAAATGTGTAGGGGACTATATTCTTATACTATGCTTTTAGCTGGAAGAATTTATTGGTAATTGTGGATGGATGCCTCCTGGTGTTTTTGCCTAGGGAGAAGGTGTAATGAGTGTACCAAAATGCAAACAGGGTAAATGTGGCTGCATGCACTGCAGAAATGTTTGATCTTTGAAAGCACTGAATTATGTGATGGATGAAATAGTGGACTGCCTGTATGCATTGAACATAATTTGCCATTTGGAATTTATTGCTTGGAAATCATTGATAAGGTGTTGTTGAGTCTCCTCAGGTTAATTGTGTAGCCCACATAATAGATTGATATTTTTGTAGATAGTGATATCACAGAAAAAAGGATTTGGAAGTATGTGCAGGTTGAGTCTGGTCAGCAAGTCAAAAAAACTTTGGTTCTAATGCCCATTTTTCAAATTTGGTGAGAAGGTGATGGTTATTAATGCCAAACATGGAGATGGTGTAATCACTGTCAGGGTATAGATAAAAACTAAGTCATAATTTTGCCATCCGATGTACTTGGAATTATGGGAGAGACTGATCTTGTTAGTAGTACCTAGGATTGATTGAATAGTTATAAGATATGGCATTGAAGGAGGAGGTTTATCTTTAGTAATTAGTTTCAGCAGGCACTGTAAGTTTTGGAACTGGTTAGTAATAGTTGCTATTGAGTAAGTGGCTTTTTGTGTATAGAACACCCATATGCTGTGTAAACCTAGGTTTGCAGCTGAGATGGTCTACGGAGATTGATACAGTCTTGTGGCCCTAGAACAATTTATTTTACATGGAGATGATAGAAATGAACATCTTTAAAAATTTGATAGGGTGTAAAGTATCTGAATTTTATCATAACAAGAGTATTAAACTGGTCACTCACAGAGTAACTGTATAGTTATGCTTTAAAAAGTGAGATAAAAATTTGGAGTACAGTCTTATAACTGAGTTTGTCTTGTGAGCCTCATTTCATGAGAGCTTTGTAAAAGGGAAAGCCTAAGAATGGAATAGGTTTTTCTTGGAAAACTTGGGAACATGATTTCTTTGTAAATGGAGTCAATGCAGCAGTTTTTGGGAATTAAAGTAAAATTTGTAGGCTGCTGTGCAATCATTAAAATTTTTTGTAATGTGGAGAGTTGTTTCCTGAGAAGGTAGTAAAACAGTGACATTACCAATGTAAGCTATGCTGGTAATATATTGCTGGATGTGTGGAATTTGGATTCTGGTAATTTTATTCTATATTTATTAAGAAAGCAAATTTATGTAGATTATACAAAATAATAAACTTAAGAGCAATTCTTGTGAGATTGACTGAATGGGATTGAAGGATAGAGAATTTCTAACATTAAGAGCGATGGGCAATTCACAATTCAGAATGAGGTTGGTGATTAAGTGTAACAGAGTGGGTGGAAGAGTGGCGTTATTGAGCATTTGAATAAGTAGGTTAATGAGATGGAATCAAATTCTGCTTGTATGTCAAGCTGGACTGCGATGGTTCTATAATTTTTATCTTTTTAAACTGAACTTAAAATTGTCATAAAGTGAGTGCTGCTTGTCTGGTGAAAAAATCTTTTTTGGCAAACTGTAGTTGTGACCATAATGGAAGTATGTGTGGCTCAGATTTATCCTTGATTACTTTCTCAAGTATTTTAGTGGCTAGTGGGCTCATGTACATAGACCAAAGATTGGTAAGATTAGGTATAGTCTCAAGCTTTTTTATAAAAGGCACTATTGTAATTGGGTACAAACCTTTTACACTATATATTCTCTGGGATAAGAAATTGGCCAGATCATGGATATGCAGCAGAATAAAATGATAAAGATGACTCAAAATAAATGCAGGAATTCCATGAAGCCCAGCATGAAAAGAAGTTTCAATTGTTGCAAGTTTAGCAGCAAATTGATTGGTTTGAAAAGGCATAGTAGTTACCAGTGTCCCAAAATAGTGTACAAATGGAATCAATATATTGTAGGTCTGAAGTTCATTTCAAAAGTGTATGTATATATGGTGGATCAAATTATGTCCAGTAATACACCGCCATATGGACCTTTGATGGCAATGGATAACTAAATTCTCAGCATGGGCTGCTGGGTTGGCTTTTTTCTGATAGCTATGTAGTCTTTCAACTGTTTGCAGACATGATGATAAATTTGACTAAGCCTTTTTAACTGTTGGTGTGTTTGATGAGTGGGCTTAGAAGCAGTTATTTGCTTCTATAACTCATTGTTTAATGTTAATATGAGGATGAAGGGGATCATCAAGTCTCATATATTAAATGATAATACATGTAAGAAATCAAGGTTTTATAGCCCTTTGGTGTAGCTTGTTCAACATGATACAAGATTAGGAAAACATGAACTCAGTAGTAAAGAATCACATATTTTTATGTAACTTAATGGATATTGCCTGGAGTTCAATAAGATTGAGTGTGACTGCTGGGCAGAATGGGATGTGAATGGACTAGAATTAAGGTTAAGTTCTATTAAGTGATACAACATTGGAGAGTAAAAACATAGGTTGCTGAATGTGGCATGAAAGTTGTTGTGAAAAGTGATTGAACTAGGTGGTAGAAAACTCTGTGCATTTATTAGTGGGATTTTTTAAGAGATGAAGCCATTTATTTATAAAAGTTGGATAATCGAGATTAAAATCCCATTAATATAGTTAGGTGTGGGTTAGTTGCAAGAACTGAATTGATGGTTTTAATAATATATGTGATGATTGTAGGACCAGGATGAATATAGATGAGTACTATGTTCAATGCTATCATATGGTGGTGAAAAGTGGTATTTAATAAGTGTCTATCAATATATAATTTATCTGAATGGATAATCAGAGGTGATGAGGATGCCTGTTCCTGATAATAGCAAGAAAGTATCTCTGGAGCAAGTGCAGAATGCACATTTATGGAGGTAAGCAGTGGAGTAAACTTGAGATTCTCTGTAAATTTTCATTTTCAGCATTCCTCTCAAGAAGACCTGAGGATAAATGATAGTAAACCACTTCTACAGTTGGTATGGCTTTGATGGTGAATTGAGGCTACAGATATTGAGCCCAATTATTTTCAATTTCATGGAGTAAGAAAGATTTATTGATATAAGAGGGGTGGTTTTAAAAGTAAAAGACTGTAAATGAGCATTTCATGCTGCTAATGTGAAGTTCAGTGACTGCAATTATTCGATGATAAATTATGAATTGATGAGTTTGGTTGAAAAAGAGAAGATCGTGTTGGGATGGCATTAGTTCTGTTTCAGAGGGTGAACTCTGTAAATGATCAGTGTGAGTTGGTAGTTTGAATGATCTTGTAGGGAATATCAGCAACCTCAGGGATAAGTGATATGTGGTCTACATCATCAGTTTTTGATTTTTTATTGATGGTTTTTCTTAAACTGTGCAGACTTTCTCTCACTTTTATTAGGGATTGGGGATGAGTGGGGAAGTAGTAGAGGTGATAAAGCATGGTGTAATTATTTCCGTGATACTCATTAGAGTTTTATTTCTTATGATGTATTGAACCTGTGCTACATCCTGATGAAAATCTATCTCATTAGGAGGCTGGGTGATGGTGCTATAGCCTCATATACCTGTTGCATTGGGAAGGGAGGTAGCAGGTTCATTAGATTCTGGATATAAATTTCACTGTGTGTAGACAATGGGAATTGACTGAGACATATAGATTGTTCTGAGGGTGAGATCTATTGATATGAATTTTAAATTAGGTGTGGGATAGAGGGTAGGTAGTAGCTGGAAGGTTATTGAACCATCAGGGTGGCTGTTGTTGCAGGCCCCAGCTAAAGAATGGCTATATACTAGCTGATGGTTGCTTGTTTGCAAATTTGTGTAAGAGATAGATGGTGATGAAGGTGGGACTGATAGGTTGAAGCACTGAGTTGCAAGATGACTCTGCTGACCATAGGCATAGCACTGAGATTTTAGTTTATGAATGTTTAAACATAAAGGTGCCTCCTTGTCAAGGATTTGGATACAGATCATATTCAGGTCTATATCTGAATACAGCTAAACTTTAACTGTTGCCTGGAATAGGTACAGTGTATCCTTGAAAAGAATTGATTGGAAAAGGTTTCTTTACCAAATGGCTGCATCATCCATTGGGAAAACGTTTGGGATGTATTAAAAATAGGTATTCTGAAGCACTCCCATGATGCAGTAGTTCTGATTTGGATTGACTATCAGTTCATATTTCGAAAGCACTCCTTCAGATAAATTATGGTAAAATTCAATCACTTGGTATATAGGATTTGGATAATCAGTGATCCATCTGGTTGAATCCCATATTACATGCATTGTGATGACTGATAGCACCAGAGACTGGGATGAAAAAAAATCTTAAATTTATAAAGATCTTCAGGTATAGTGCTTCTTGGTGTCCAATCAATGGTTGGAGTGGGGTTGCATCCCATTCCCAAGTGAAATAAAATTAATATTAGTTCAGCTCTTATAAGATGTACTTCATGAATTTTTTTATATTTTCTAAAAAATATTAGATCACTAGTTTTTCACTTAGAGATAATTTTAAATAAGAAAAAAAACACAAACTCTTAACTTTAACATTTTAATTATTTAATATGCATGAGTTTAAAGAAAGCAAAGGTTATTCGAGCATTTGCAAAAAGTTGAGAGCAAAAAAAGATACTATATATTGCATCATTAAATTTTTACATTTTTTACCAAAAATTTATGAAATTTAACATTTTTCTGTTTATTAAGCAATTGCTAAAGTTTGGCATATCGGTTAGTTATATTAATTTCTAAATATTTAAGGTTACATTGGGGGATGGGGAGATGCTTCTTATTTATATAAAAAATTTAAAATAAATGGTTTTAATAAGTTTACATTGAAAGTTTTAGAAAGGACATTGGAAAAAAAATTATGTCTGTTTACATTGAAAAATTTAATACATGAAAATAATTTATATTTTTAAAATTAAGTTATGAAGTTTATTATTTTAATTTTTGTTTATTTATAAATATTTTTTAAGTCGTATATAGTGGAACCATTCTATATTTATATACATAATCGAATTCACACATATATGCACACTATAATCAATGCACTCAAATATATAGTTAGTATATAAAAGTATAGCATCCATATAAAACAAACGTACATACATATCCTATTAACACATACAATCATATAAACATACACATCCATATATTTGCATACAACATCCCATAATTATATATATATGTCATCATATGCAAATGTAAATACATTTATATAATATACCTTCATACAAACAAATACATATATGCATAAACATATATATATATATAAATTCATATTTTCTCTTTATTTTCTTTCCATATATAATGGGTTTTATATTATTTTCACAATTTATTTTATATCACAATCTATAAAGTGAATAAAAAAGCTAATTTTGCATCTTGGCTTTTAAAATCTGTTATGTTCTTTCTTTCTTTTTTCTTCTAGAATTGATGTATTGCAGTAACAAATTTTTGTTGTAATATTTATTAAATAAACACTTTCTTGTTTGTTCATGCAATTTTACAATCTTTTATTCTGCTGTTTATTTTAGAATATATTTTTTGATAAAATGTTCAATTCTTTTTGGTATTAGTATTATTTTTATTGTTTTGTATTCATTGTCATTAGACATATAATATTGTAAAAAAAAAAAAAGCTGTTTATAATTTTTATTTAAATGAGAATTTAGTAAATAAGTTTTTTTGCTTAAAAATATTAAATATTGCTAATTTTCAATGTGAATTTTTGATATTCTTATGATATCAGCATTTTTTATATTAGGTTTTACTGTCAAATATTCAACATCATAAATGTTTACTGTATTAGTGTTGTGTTTGATTAGGCTTGCAGGTTCGTTTCCAAACCAACAGATACAAAAGAACAACTAATATGTACAATTTATTAGTACAAAATATATACACATGTTAATTAACAAATGAACAAATACAGTTGATAGACTTCACGGCTGAGGTAGTCATGCGGATATGGAACTCACTTCTAGCTAATGATTAGCCTGTGTCATGAGTTCTGGTAAGACTCTTCCAGCTATGTAGTTAGCTTGCCTCAGGTTGGCTCTATTTCAGACATAGCAGTTTCCAGTCCATACTTGCCTCACTGCGTGGATGTCACAATAATGACTAGATAAATACCTTTGCTGATGGCAGAAAGTTTAATGGAGAGCACATTCTGTCATTCAGGTTAACAAAAGAAATTGCTCTCTGCCTTGCTTCCAAAAGGTTGACTATTTAAAGGCAGATCCCCTACCTTACTGTAAACACACGGATTCAGTGCGCGAACCCCAGTGAAGGTTTTAATCCTGATGGATAGCAACTGGGTGCTAGCCAGTCAGGCAAGGAATCTGGAATAGTCCATTTCTAAAGGCAGGGTCAGATATGACATCCTTCCCCCTGGCTGAAATTATCCCTGGGGGATAGTCATTGAAATGCATTGGACAACGTTTTGTCCACTTGGTTTGTTTCTCCAGTTGATTGTTGTTCCTGTCTTCATCTTCTTCACTTGATGAGTTTGTTTCTGTTTGTCTACTGCTGCCTTGATTTTGCTGTTCATCTTCTCTGCTTGAGGTAATCATCCATGGTTTACCACTGCTTTTGTTAGCTTCTGATGTGTGGTTGAGTCTTAGCTAGTTGTGATGGTGATGATGATGATGACCATCTTCAGTTTGCACCATAACAGTGTAGAGGCCCTTTATTTGCATCACCACTGCTAGTCTCCATCTTGTGGACCCATAGTACATATGACATAATACTTTTGTTCCTATCTGGAATTTTATTTTGTTTTTATCTTCTAGTTGAAGTTTGACCTCAGGTTTCAGCTTTTTGTTAAAGACTTCTGAGTCATTAAACTTCACCTTTGATAATGTTGTGAGCCAATCCCAGTGAAGGTTTTAATCCCGTTGGATAGCAAATGGGTGCTAGCCAATCAGGCAAGGAATCTGGAATAGTCCACTTCTGAAGGCAGGGTCAGATATGACAATTAGTATATCAAGGAACTTTATAGAATTTATCATATCTTCTTTAATTAAAGAGAAAAGATTTCACCTTTTTAACATATGCATTTTACAGATTTTATATTAACTCACCATGATAGTGTTGTGTATAGAGGAGATTCTCAAACCCAAACACAAGCAGCTGTCTTATCTTTAACCTAAATTCTGATTTATATAAGCCTATTTGAAGCATCTTGGTTTAAGAGAATGAAGTTGTTACTCTGTTCACTTTTACATCCTTTATTTTCTTAAATACATTAACATTCAGAAATCTTTCAATTTACTACATGTTAATATTACAAGTTAATAGAAATTTTGTAATGTTCAGATTTATTCATTAAGCATACAAAATTAAACAGAACGGATTTCACCATTTTAACATATGCATCTTAATGATTTTGTAATAGCTCATTACTGTTGTGTTGAATACAGAGGAGACCCTCAAATTCAAACACAAGATAGAGATTCTTCACTGCCTCAAACCAAGACCCTTCAGCTTGATGTATATAAATTAGAATTTAGGTTAAATATAAGATGGACACTCTTATCTTTATAAAATCTCTATCTAAGTGTTTGTGTTTGAGAGTCTTCTCTGTACTCAATATGACAGCATTGAGTTATTATAAAATCAGTAAATGCATATGTTATAAGGGTAAAATCCTTTCTCTTTAATTTCATACAATCTATAAACTTAATAAATAAATCTGGATATTACTTAATTTCTATTAATTCATAATTATTAACATGTAATAAATCAAAAGATTTCATAAATGTTAATGTATGTAAGAAAGTAATGGATGTAAAAGTGACCGAGTAACATCTTTCCTCTATCAAACCAAGACACTTCAGATTGGCTTAAATAAATTAGATTGCTCTTATCTTTTTAAAGTATTTTGTGTTTAGGTTTGAGAGTCCCCTCTGTACTCAATATGGCAGCATTGAGTTATTATAAAATTAGTAAAGTGCATATATTAAAAAGGTGAAGTGCTTTTCAGTTAATTTCGTACTATCTATGAGTTTAATAAATAAATCTAAAAGTTATATACCTTCTTTAATAAATTTAATTTTGAATTTATTATTATATAATTGTTTTAAAAATAATTATTATTCTTTTATTTCTTATAATTATTATATAATCTATTATATAAAATAATATTTTTTTTCATTATATATTTATTAATAATGTAGTTGTTTTGCAAATAATGCTTCGGAGCTGCAGGAAATGTTGCAGGAGTTATCAGATGAAAGTAGGAAAGCAGGGCTAAAGATAAATGTTAAAAAGATTAAAGTAATGTTTAATAGATTTTTTCAAAATATGAAAATAAAGATTGATTATGATGAGTTAGAAGAAGTTAACAGCTACAAATCCCTTGGTCAGATTATTAATACAGATGGAAACATAATGAATGAAATTAATCATAGAATTAAATTTAGTTGGAGTGCTTTTGGTAGAAAAAATTTGATACTAAAAGAAAATATGCCTATGTGTTTGAAAATGAAGGTGTTTAATAGAGGTATTTTACCAGTTCTTACTTATGGATCTGAGACTTGGATACTTAATGGAAGAGCTATACAGAGACTTCAGACCACTCAAAGAAGTATGGAGAGATGCATGTTGGGAGTAACAAGAAGAAGTTGATAATGCAATATATAGATAAAAGAACAAGTAGGTATTACTGACCTCATTGAAAAAATTAATAAAAAATTGGACTGGACATATTACTAGAAGAGATGATAATAGATGGACAATTGAAATCTTAAATGGGATTCCAAAAATTGTAAAAGACCCAGAAAGAGACTGCATGTGAGATGGATAAAATAAGAAGGTGTGCAGGAGTGATGTGGAGAAAAGAAGCTAAAAATCAGAGAAGATTGATTGAATTTGAAGAAACCTTTATCCTGCAGTGGACTGATAATGGTTGATGATGATATAAACTATTCTCATTTAATCATAAACAATCTAAAATTATCGAGATTTGATTTTTTGATATACATAGATATAGTTTTAATATTTTAATTATTGCATTTTATAGGAAAATAACAAATAAGAAAATATTACAATTCACTATTTCTTAAAACAAATACAAATTAATGTATGAAAATCATAGGTATATATAATATCTGGATTTTAAATAAAGAATAGAAATTATAATATTATGTACATAATATTGAAAGAATAAATTTTGTCTGCATGCATCATACATTTGATATGTACATATGTAATATGTCTTTCTATGTATATAAATACATGTTGTATTTATATATATATTGTAACAGGCACAGACGTCATTACATTGTTTTTTTTTATTAGTAAACATAAAAAAAAAATAAAAGTTCGCCAATAAAAACTTCTTTTTTAAGAATTAAAAATAAAAAAATCATCTTAAACTCGCATATATATAAAATCGCACAGATAAATAATTATTAAAATAAAACTTTATTAAAGAAAAAGTATTTTAAAACTAAATTTTCAGAAAAGATTTACATATAAAAATATATGTTTAAGTTTGAAAACAGATTAATTAATCTTTTGTAAAATGGAAATGATTATTTTAATTAGTAAACTAGCCTTGGGCATCTAAAATGTATAAGCAACAGTCTGATAGGAAAACAATAGGAACAGAATGGCCAATGAAAAAAATCCATCAGGGAAATTGGACCTCAATGGAAGGATCATCATCAACGATGATGTAACGTTCATTGGATCCTAAAGTTATGTATAAAAGAAAAAATTTGGAAATAAAAAGTGATTTGGTTTCAATTAATTAGAATGAGGAGATGTGACTATATGTGCTAGTGTGGAGATGAAGGAGAAGGGATTGAAAAGACGCACTCTTCAATCCCTTCAGTTGTTAAAAAAAAGAAATGAAACATCGCTTTTCTTATACTGAGGACAACAGGATCGTCGGGGGATTTAATGTGGATTCCAAATGGCAAGCAACAGATAAAAGGAATGTTTTGAAATCATAAGAACTTTTTGAACTCCCAGCTTTAAATATAAATAATTTATGAACTTTTCTAAACAAAAGAACTCTAAATACTAAACTTTTCAATATTTATAAATATAAGGATTTCCTATCTGACTAAAGTAGTTAAAATATTATTTGATGTATTTCTTTTGTAAAATCATTTCCATTTATATTTTTTTTTATTCTTTAAGTTTTATTATAATTTCTGTTTTCCGATAAAGTAAAATATATCAATGATAAATTTAAGTCGGGCGTGAATGGCTGTATAGATTTGTGAAGTTATATTAGGGAAGGGTAATCTTAGGTTATTCATGTTGTTGTTGAATTGGGTCAATGGATTGGATATATTGATGTAATTAGTAGATGTAATGCAAGATTCGCTACGGGAAGAATCACTTGTATACACCACACACTTCCTCTTGCCTAGGGAATGCGATCGCAAGTCGGCAAAATGACCGCAGTCCGTTTCTATGGAGTTTTTTTTAATTGTTCTTCTCATTAGATAGATGTAATATTCCTATCTGATGAGAATCAATGTCTTAACCTATTTTGTGCTGCCGTATTCGTATTACATTGAATACATCGATATATCAGATGGATTGATGCCAGGTTGACTGTGAACTTTTAGCTTAAGGTTAAATGGGAATAGAATGTTTTATCTTCAAATGCAAATCTATGTATTCTATTCATACTCAACACTAAATAAAAATGCATTAAATTTAAGTTGTTTATAGATGGTTGCATGGATTCATTACCAGCTAATTATGTTTTTGGTTTTTATATTTGGTCAAGATATATATAGACATTCGGTAAATACTGATATCTTATGGTGAGTATCTAAAATGTATTTATTCGGATGTCTTTTAAGTTATTGGTGCCACTGTGGTATCTTACGATGAATACCAGTGGGTTTCTTGTATTCCCTATGCAATTGACGGTATCAATGATTTTGTATTTTGATCGTTTATGTTTATTTTGGAATGTTTTGGCCATGTAATCTATGTAACCGATCTATACTCAACATTTATAAACAACTTTTATAAATCCCTCTGTGCAAACTTATAATAGCATAAAAATTAAAATGTAAATTTAAATTCTAAAATAAAAGTAAAAATAATGTTAAATGTTAAAGTAAACATATTAAAATAATAATGTTAAATCTTATATATATATATATATGTGCGTAAATAAATTTTTGTATGTTAATTACTGGCAGTGGCTTATTTTATTTATTTTTTAATATTGAAATATAATTAGATAAGATATTATATTATTAAATCTCTGCTACTCCCTGAGCTAGTGACATGGGCTAACGACCGGATATCAAAATATATAAATAAAATAAAAAAAATTTTTTTTTGACTTACGTATCTACCTACTTTATAAATTTTTCTAGGTTCAAATGCCTAGATGGCGCCCTTTAGTGCAGATCACGTTAAGCTCTCTTTCTCCGGATCATTACAACTGGCCACTCAACTTGGGCCGATCTATTAATAAAAACCACATATACCCTGAGTAAATTTCTTTTTTCAAAATGAAATATTTTTATCTGTTACATAAAGTTGTATACTTTAAATCTTATAAAAGCACTGCCAGAAGAAATTGTGCATATATATTAAACACGAGAAAGTATAAATGATTTCAAAACTAATTTTTGTTAAAAAAAAAGTCAAAAGGTTGCAATAAATATGTTTTTTTGTTTGTTGATATATATTATGCTTTAACGTGTACAGGCGTGCACAGCCACATAAGTTTATGATCGAAATGTGGTACCTTACGATGAGTACCATTGGGAATTTACTTCAGTGTAATCCTATTTAAGCATTTTAATCAGTCATAAATAAGTTGGTGGTATTTATAATTGTGCTGCAAATATACACGTATAAATCCATTATCTTTCAAAACGTATTTAGTTCAATGCAACCTTCTTAAATAAATAATTTAAATAACTTGCTTGTCATGCCATGTGTAAAAATAAAATGTATAAAAAAAATAATAGAACTCTTGTGGGGAGAAGGTGTAGATGTGGATGGTCCTTAGTAAAACGATAGTCAAACATTTTTTTTTTGTATATAGTCTTTATACTAACCGGATGTTTTTGTAAATTTTGTTAATCATGTACTGTAATTACTAACCCTAAGTAAAATATTTTTTTTGGTCATTTTTTTAAGCAAGTTTACTGATATGTAACGGGCACAGAAGTCATTACATTGTTTCATTTATTAGTAAACATGAAAAAAAATAAAAGTTCGCCAATAAAAACTTCTTTTTTAAGAATTAAAAATTGAAAAAATCATCTTAAAGTCGCATATATATAAAATTGCACAGATAAATAATTATTAAACTAAAACTTCTATTAAAGAAAAAGTATTTTAAAACTAAATTTTCAGAAAAGATTTAGAGATAAAAATATATGTTTAAGTTTGAAAACAGATTAATTAATCTTTTGTAAAATGGAAATGATTATTTTAATTAGTAAACTAGCCTTGGGCATCTAAAATGTATAAGCAATGGTCAGATAGGAAAACAATAGGAACAGAATGGCCAATGAAAGAAATCCATCGGGGAAATCGGACCTCAATGGAAGGATCATCATCAACGATGATGTAATGTCCATTGGATCCTAACGTTATGTATAAAAAAAAATTTGGAAATAAAAAGTGATTTGGTTTTAATTAATGTGACTATTTGTGTTAGTGTGGAGTTGAAGGAGAAGGGATTGAAAAGATGCTCTCTTCAATCTCTTCAGTTGTTAAAAAAAAGAAATGAAACATCGCTTTTCTTATACTGAGGACAACAGAATCATCGGGGGATTTAATGTGGATTTCAAATGGCAAGCAATGGATAAAAGGAACGTTTTGAAATCGTAAAAACTTTTTGCACTCTCAGCTTTAAATATAAATAATTTATGAACATTTTTCTAAACAAAAGAACTCTAAATACTAAACTTTTCAATATTTATAAATATAAGAATTTCCTATCTGACTAAAGTAGTTAAAATGTTATTTGATGTATTTCTTTTGTAAAATCATTTTCATTTATATTTTTTTTGTTCTTTAAGTTTTATTATGATTTCTGTTTTCCGATAAATTAAAATATATCAATGATAAATTTAAGTCGGGTGTGAATGGCTGTATAGATTTGTAAAGTTATATTAGGGAAGGGTAATCTTAGGTTATTCATGTTGTTGTTGAATTGGGTCAATGGATTGGATATATTGATGTAGTTAGTAGATGTAATGCAAGATTCACTATGGGCAAAATCACTTGTATACGCCACACACTTTCTCTTGCCTAGGGAATGCGATCGTAAGTCGGCAAAATGACCACAGTCCATTTCTATGGGATTTTTTTTATTGTTCTTCTCGTTAGATAGATGTAATATTCCTATGTGATGAGAGTCAATGTCTTATCTTAACCTATTTTGTGTTGCCGTATTTGTATTACATTGAATACATCGATATATCAGATGGATTGACACCAGGTTGACTGCGAACTTTTAGCCTAAGGTTAAATGGGGATAGAATGTTTTATCTTCAAATGCAAATCTATGTAGTCTATTCATACTCAACACTAAATAAAAATGCATTAAATTTAAGTTGTTTATAGACGCTTGCATGGATTCGTTACCGGCTAATTATGTTTTTGGTTTTCATATTCGGTCAAGATATATATAGACATTCGGTAAATACTGATACCTTAAGGTGAGTATCTAAAATGTATTTATTCGGATGTCTTTTAAGTTATTGTTGCCACTGCGGTATCTTACGATGAATACCAGTGGGTTTTTTGTATTCCCTATGCAATTGACGGTATCAATGATTTTGTATTTTGATCGTTTATGTTTATTTTGGAATGTTTTGGCCATGTAATCTATGTAACTGATCTATACTCAACATTTATAAACAACTTTTATAAATCCCTCTGTGCGAACTTATAATAGCATAAAAATTAAAATGCAAATTTAAATTCTAAAATAAAAGTAAAAATAATGTTAAATGTTAAAGTAAACATATTAAAATAATAATGTTAAATCTTATATATATATGTGCATAAATAAATTTTTGTATGTTAATTACTGGCAGTGGCTTATTTTATTTATTTTTTAATATTGAAATATAATTAGATAAGATATTATATTATTAAATCTCTGCTACTCCCTGAGCTAGTGACATGGGCTAATGACCGGATATCAAAATATATAAATAAAATTTTAAAAAATTTTTTTTGACTTACGTATCTGCCTACTTTATAAATTTTTCTAGGTTCAAATGCCTAGATGGCGCCCTGTAGTGCAGATCACGTCAAGCTTTCTTTCTCTGGATCATTACAATATATATATATACGTTGTGCATATGTATATCCATTATATATATATATTAAAATAATATAATCATAATAAAAATAATATTACTGTTAAATTTATTATTTTTATTATGATTACAATTTTTATTTTAATAAATGGACATTTTATTTATATTATATATATATTAATATCTATATATAAATGTATGGATGTGAAAGTTCAAATGTGTGCATATATAATGTATAGGTAGAATATATGTCTGTGTAAAACTTTGTTCTATGTACATGTGTGTATTGTTATATATGAGAATAAATTAATGAATCTATGTTGAATGTTATTAGTTTTGTGTATGAGTGTTGGTACAAGTGGTTATGTTTGCATACATTGATATATATGTATACTTGTCTATTATGGTTATATAAGTATGCATATTACTATGATGTGTGTTTATAGTTTATGTGAACATATGTGTGTGATTGTGAATTTATTAAAATATGATTTCCTACACACACAGAATTAAGTGTACATAAATGTATATGCATTTTTCTATTTATTTTTTTTACATATGTAAGTTTTAATAGTTAAATAGCATTAAGCTGTGCACATACGCTTTGCAGATTTGAACTATAAATGACTGAATACAAACACTTCAAACACATGATAAAGTCTTTGGGAAAAGATACAATGGCCATCTATCCTTTCGAACCCAAACACTTTTGTATGGGCAAATCTTAAGTGTCTGAAAGTAAAAGCATGAAAATATTAAATAATCACTTTAAATTACTTTTACATGCTTGAATGAATGACGCTGGTGAAAATTACTAGAATTTACGATACGTCATTCTTATTTGAAATTAAATATATGCAAATAAATCAATTATTTTATATAGCGCACTGTTTTATAAACTGTAATAGTTAAACAGCATTAAGCTGTGCACATAAAAGTGATTATTTAATATCTTCATGCTTTCATGTTCTGATACTTAAGATTTGCCCATACAAAAGCGTTTGGGTTCGAAAGGATAGATGGCCATTCTATCTTTTCCCAAAGACTTTATCATGTGTTTGAAGTGTTTGTATTCAGTCATTTATAGTTAAAATCTGCAAAGCGTATGTGCACAGCTTAATGCTACTTAACTATTACAGTTTATAAAACAACGTGCTATATAAAATAATTGATTTATTTACATATGTAAGTTGTTATACAGAATAATTAAAGATCTTTTAGAAAGATTTATATTCCATAATCCACATTGTTTTGTTATTTATTTATTATTATTATTATTTAATGAATTATATAGGTATTTACTATTTTATAATTTGTTCTTAATAAGTTTTATTATTATTATTATTATTATTTATTTAATTTAATATTGATTTTACATGTATGATAATTATTATATATACAATGACCAATAGAGGGCTCAGAAATTTTTCTGATGAGAGCTACAATCAAATATAAAAAATCTATTTGTAGTTCACATTTTAAAAATTGAAACATCTATTTTTAAATTATAATTTTTATAGCTAAAACATTTATTAATAATGAAAACAATCTTTTTACATTTTAAAAAAAATAAGACAATAAGGATTCTTACTTTCACAGATTGAAACCTATATTAATGGATGATCTTGGAGAGGTATTTGCTGGATTACCTCTACAAGAATTTACTTTTTTGTGCTAATTACTAACAGAGTATTCACAAACAAAAATTAGTGTATTTCTTTTTATGCTTCATTCTTTTTCCCTATTTGCATTTGCATTTTCGATATAACTTAATAAATTATCAGAGCCTTATGAACAGATAATTTTTTTTTATGATCATTATTAAGCAGTTGTTTAATATTTGGAAACCTGTTCTTTTTAACCAAATATCTCCAAAATTGTCAATTTTTTACAATAAATTTGAATGAAGATGAATTAAATTTACAACATTTTTTAATACTACAATCTATTTTTTATGAAGTCTTCCTTTTTTAATGGTGCTTTATTATATAATGTCAGAAATTAAAATCTCTAATTTCCAATCATTAATTATTTGATATATTTTGTTAAATAGTTGTATCTTCTATTGTATAATCTTCTCTAATAAATTCTTTCTACTTTGTTTTAGTTATTAACCTTAGTTAATAATGCATCTACCAAACTATCTTTGCAACATAAATCTGAAAATTTATGGTAGCTATAAATATTAATTAAGAATCATTTATATATATTAATTTTTAAAGAATCTATTTAGTAATTCATAAGAAATATAAAACTTAAAATCGATCCTATATTTTGAAAAATCCAAAAGAAATGCTTAAAATGAATAATTTATTTCTCTGTAAAGGATTTTTAATCAAAAATCACCAAACATTATTTCTCTTTCAAAATAATAACAAGAGAAATTCTTAGAAAAGATGTTCTCTTCCAAATTCAATTTGTGGGTATTAAAATGTTTAGAAATACTCTGTGTATATTTATACAAAATCTATTTCTATCTTTAAAAACATTAATATTAAACAAATTAAAGCAAAAAAAAAATTGAACAATTTCAAAAAAATTAAAATATTTATTATATTAATATAAGATATTGTAGCCTTTAATATAATAATTATAGTAAATTACTTTAATTGGCAACAGTGAAATAACTATGGTAGACCACATGCTCTCAAGTTTTACAGAAATACTGTAGATATAAGAGTAAAGCTCAGTATATTTGAACTTTTTTCTTGTAGTTATTTAGTTTTTCAAGAATTTAAACCCACCTGAAAAATTTTGTTACCTATATAATCAAATTTTGAATTGTCTTTTATTAATGTAATATTAACATCAGAAGATAATTTATTGTTTTTATTTTGTAATTAAACAAGATAATAATTTATGTAGAAACTAGAAATCATTAAAAGAAATTAATATTTATTTAATCAAAAAACATTTGAAAGTATTGTTTCTTAATCAGGAAAAACTGATATTAAAAGTAATAAAAACATTTTTAGTTGGATATTCTAGCTTCAAAACTTCATTTGTTTGCATTTCAAATTTTAAAGATAAAAATCAGTAAAATTTCATATGTCTCACAATCTTTTTAAATATAAACAAGATTAATAGTTTGTATTATGCATGCACACTAGATCTTATTTCAAAAGCAAGTAAATTTCATATAAAATAGTTGAAAATGCAGCTATCTAATTCATATATATATATATATTATGATTTTTTTCATAGAAGATACTTTTTAAGAAAAAGTATTTTCATAGAAAAAAGAAGCGATCAAAAATTTATATGAGATGAACATTTTAAAAAAAATTGACAAAAATTTTAAGAAAATATAGAAATTATTTTTTAATATTAATTTACATTATGTCTCAATAAATTTTTCAATTTTTTCTACAAAATCACTTGTACTATATATATAAATTAAATTAAAAGTTAGATAGTTTATAAACAAATATTTATATGAAACATGTGAGTATATGTTTGTGTAAAATGTATAAATATATTCATGCATGGATGTGTGTATAGATGTATCATGCATTTGTTTATTTTATATATATATTTATTCTTTTAGACTATAGTTTATTAATGCTATTATTAAATAAATATTCGAAAACAAATTATTATCTAATTTAATATTGAATTTTATAGAAAAGATATTCCTTAATCAAAGAATCTCTTAATTTGAGTCATGACTTGAGAATGAAATCAGGAAATTTTACTGTTGTTATAAAAATTCTAACATTAAATATGACATATAAGAAATATTCTACAAGATTGTAATCAAAATTTTATCAAAAATTTACTAACTTACCAACAAAATTCCTATTTTAAATTTAATAATTTATAAATAAATTCAAAACTAATTCCTTTTAGAATAGAATATGTAAATTCATTGTGTTTTTATTTCATGGTAATTATTATATTTTCTTAACTTTTTTTTATTCTCTGCTATAGACACTTTATGGAACACGTAATGCTTTATTTATGACATCATATAAATTATTGTGAAAACTTCATTTTCATTCAAATTTATTCAGTCAATATGATGCAGATGACAGTAAAAGACTTTGTAAAACATTCAAGTAACTGGATCCATTTTATTAGCAACGATAAATATTTATGTGGAAAGCATGTTTTAAAATCATCCTTTATTCTAAATATATTAATACTTTTTAGTTCAAAGGTAAGCTTCATAAATTTTCTTAAATTATAATAATTAACATTAGTAAGATGCCTCTCATACCTGTCACAGCAAACCTGAAAATATTTATTAATTCAATGAACATAGACTTTCAGAATTAATAGTCAAAAATTAATTACAACTTTTGAATTCCAGATAGTTAGAAATATCATGAAGATCAAGTCTATTTTACTGGTATCTGGAAACCATTGAATAATAATTACCCATATTCCTAGGTTCTAAAATAAAGATAGAGAAATGACCAAGTACTTTGTTCAATGAAAGGATTAATATACAGCTAACTATAATCAATAGAGCTGACATTTTGAGAAATTTCTATGCAATTAAAACTAAGACTATTATGTTTCTGTACTGATTAATATTTTTTTAAACAAAAATAAAACTTTTACAGATATATTTTATCTTAATTATATTCCATAACAATATAAACCTCTTGCCAGATGAAATTTTATGTTGTCCTACAACAGCCAAAGATTATAGATTAATGTTATATAAATAATATGTAACTATTTGGTAACTTGAAGTCAACAAAATACCTTAAAATAATCTAATATTAAAATTATTTTTTCATTAACTTGAAAATCAGATTGCAACATATTAACACCAACTTGCTTTTACATCAAATACAAAATAAACTTTTCCAGTTTACAGATGATTTTAAGTAACTAATAAAATGTGTGGGAAAAAAATCAAATGAAAATAAATTGTTTAATTTTACACAAATTTAATTTTAAACCATTATCCTAATTTGTTTGTTAACTACATTTTTAATTTTTAAATAAAATACTTTTTATATCTCAGTTTAATGCGTATCAATGCCATTTCAGTAATGATATTAACTCTAAATTATTTGTAATGTTTATGCTGCCATCTGAACTGTACTTTATTTTTCAGTATTTTATACTGTTGTTGTTTGTCAGTTTATTTTTTGTCTAATGACATCTGTTTTATTCTTTTCTTATGCATTTAAAAAAATCATAGATTTATCTTTAGATGTTTTTTTTATAATACATATATATATATATAGTGATAAAAAATCAAGTCAGATGTCACATGACTTAATTTAATAAAGCTTGTATTTACAAATGTTATATACAGAGCTCGCAAAATAAACTCTTAACAAGCTTTGAGAATATCCTCAACCCCAGACCGTTTTCTGCTTCTGGCATCATCAGTGAGGTGCCAGGATATTCAAGAATTAGATTAAAAATACTAGGACAAACCCAGCACTTTACCTAATGTATAACTATTGAATAGAAAATCTGAAATTGTCAGACATTGATATATCTTCCAATTCAGCTATCTAACTCAAATAACCATATGGGATGGAACTAAGTTCAGATACATCATATATTAATAACTTTAGCAATATTAAATCACCAAAGCCTTAATAGCAAAAAATAAAATGATGAAAAAAATTAAGTCAGATGTCACATGACTTAATTGTAAATACAAGCTTTATTAAATTAAGTCATGTGACATCTGACTTCATTTTTTCATTATTTTATTTTTTGCTATTAAGGCTTTGGTGATTTTATATTGCTAAAGCTATTAATATATGGTGTATCTGAACTTAGTCCCATCCCATATGGCTATTTAAGTTAGATAGCTGGATTGGAAGACATATGGATGTCTGACAATTTCAGAATTTTTACTCAATAGTTATACATTAGATGAAGTGCTGGGCTTGTCCTAGTATTTTTAATCTAATGCTTGAATATACTGGCACCTCATTGATGATGCCAGAAGCATAAACCGGTCTGGGGTTGAGGATATTCTCAAAGCTTGTTAAGAGCTTATTTTGTGAGCTCTATATATATATAGTCTTTCAGTGCTTGTATCTTTTCTGCTTTCATTCCCTACTTTTTTTATCATTAACATTATTTCTATAAAAATTGCAAAATTATATTCACTACATTTATAAAATCCCCTATTATAATTTAATACATCATTTCTTTATTTATTTATTTATTAAAGCAATTTTATTTCTTGTTTCAACTAATCTTATAGTCTTCATCAGAGATCCATTTAAATAGATATTCTAGTGAAGGCTGTAGATTCTCCTGAAATAATTAGGAAAAAAAATGTTTTAAAAAGTAAAAAAAAAAATGTATTTTATTAAATTGATCTATTAAAAAATAGACAAGCACTAAACATTTTCTATCATGTTTTTCTATTTATAAGTAATCATAAAATATAAGCATAAAAACAAACCATTATATATTTATTCCTTTTGAATGGAAAAATGTATTTACAATAACAATTATCAAATTTAAGCATAAACAGATAATATTATAATAACATGAAAGCTAAACACCTTCAAACAAATACGCTTTAAACATGCTTATGTGACAGCCAATCAGATGGAATAATGACATCACATGGGACTCTCAATTCTAAAACACAAGCCAGAACTATTAGAAAAAGATGGGACCCATCTTAATCTATGCCTCAATTTTATTTAAATAAGCCAGACTCAAGCATTTTGAACTAAGAGTGTGAAGCTTAAATATCTTCACATTTAATCCACTAAATATTATATATATAAATTAACAACATGAAATCATCCAATTTACAATGAAGCAATATTTTAAATCTAATGAAATGATATTAATAAATGTAAATATATCAAATTTAAGCGTAAACAGATAATATTATAATAATGTGAAAGCTAAACACCTTCAAACAGATATGCTTTAAACATGCTTACGTGACAGCCAATCAGATGGAATAATGACATCACATGGGACTCTCAATTCTAAAACACAAGCCAGAACTATTAGAAAAAGATGGGGCCCATCTTAATCTATGCCTCAATTTTATTTAAATAAGCCAGACTCAAGCATTTTGAACTAAGAATGTGAAGCTTAAATACTCTTAGTTCAAAATGCTTGAGTCTGGCTTATTTAAATAAAATTGAGGCATAGATTAAGATGAGTCCCATCTTTTTCTAATAGTTCTGGCTTGTGTTTTAGAATTGAGAGTCCCATGTGATGTCATTATTCCATCTGATTGGCTGTCACATAAGCATGTTTAAAGCGTATCTGTTTGAAGGTGTTTAGTTTTCACGTTATTATAATAACAATTATCATATTGTTCAAACCTGTTAACAATCTTCAGCATTAACTATAAAAAAGAATTATAAAAAATCTTGAAAATGTAAAAATTAAATTGAAAATGAAGTTGATAAACTATAATTTAATAAATAAATCCCAAACATGATTACTTTTAGCCATTAACTTATAAAAAAAATTTCATTTATCATTATATATCTATATAACAGTAATCACTAAATAGAAATGTGAATATATATATATATATATATATATATTCACATTTCTATTTAGTATATATATATATATATATATATTAAAACTAAGAACTACACTATATTTTGTTTCAAGCTCCTTCATGTTCAAACATATATAACATATAATAGTTTGTATTTTCTAGATAAGCAATGATTGGAATAGAATACATATTTTTTATTGAACTATGAGTGTACAGTGCTTTTCAACACCCTCATATATAGCATAAATGCTTTTTTTATATGCATAGAACATATATAAATCAAGATTACTGTACAAATAAGGTTTTGAAAATAGCCATAATATAGTTATTAATACTAAATTGAGGAGATATATATTTACTGAGTATGTGTTTACTTATGCATTTATTGAAGCACTAAAAATAAAAATAAAAACTAACTATTTTTATTTTTAAAATAAAGTAAATAATGAAATGTTGGACCTTTATTACTAATGAATATGCCCTGGGTGGTATTCTTTTTTTTTTATCAATAACTTTTTTCTTTTATAGAAACATAAAATTTTGATATCAAGAAATTAGAATCTCTATTTGACATTTTAAAATCAATATTAACTTTTACTATGTTCTAAAATTTTGTAAAACTTTAACATTATATTTTAAAAATATTTCACTATGCAAAATGTTGCACATCAAATTTGAAAAGAATAAAAGAAGAATAAAATGTATGTGCTTTCAACAATAATCAAAGAAATTTTATTAATATATATAATCACACATTGCACTCAGAGAAGGACAAATGATCCTTAATATCATACAATTTGCAAATTTTAATATTTTTTTTGTTTGATTTATTTACATTTTTGTTTGTTTGATTAGTGTTTTCTTAGGATAGCATACAATTGAAGTTGTGTTGTCAGATACAACAAAATTTATGGATTCACTGTAAATATACACATCACATTTATATAGTAACAATTTTTCAAAATTTCTTACTAATACTTTTTTTGTTGGACATTAATTTTCTGTTACAAATAATTTTTTTAAAATATATATAAATTTGTCTTTATACTTACAGTTTTAAGTGTCAAAAGTGATCAATCTTTGCCTAGGGGCACTTTTCTGGATCATAAAAAACAAATATTTAAATAAGTTATGTTTTCTTATCTCAGTCAATGTGTTCACAAAATATTTGACAAATAGTAAGTCAAATTTTCTTCAAGGTTTTGTTATAATGTATTTTATTTGTTGAATTTGTATTTTGTATTTATTTAAGCAGTTACTAGTTATAATTGCTTTACTTTTATCTCAATCTTAGACATTTGTTTTGTTTTTTCATTATCTAGAAAAGATTAATGTGGTCAAATAATTTTTGTTTGATTTTGCCCATTTTATACTTTTTAGATAATACAATATTTTTATAGCGTTATTTTTTATTAATTGAGTCTAATATTATTATCATTTATGATTATTTAATCATTATACAAGATATATTTTTGACTATATGTAATGTGGTAATTGCCTTTTGTAATTCTCTCTGATAATGTTGTGACTATATATATTCTCCACTTTTTGCAAAAATCATCTGTCTTATTTATTGATAGTTTTGATCCATTAAAATTAGGGTAGCTACTTAACCATTACATTTTCAAAGTTTTATTTAGTTGGTGAATATAAATCCTGGATCTGTGCATTTTGGGATTTTTTTAGTATCTTTGATTATGAAAACAAATTGACAAGGTAACTAAAATTTTAGATCCATCTTCAAAAATTTAATAATGGTCTCTTTCTATGATTATGTCAGTTTAATAGCTCTCTATATTAAAATATTGTGTCTCACAATTATGCTACTAATCATTGAACTAAAACTTTTATTGAGTTCTAAATTATCAATAAAATGAGAAACTTTTCCCTCAATCAATGAAATACTCTAACAACAGAATCAAATACCTAAATATGATTTAATAAAATAATAATAATAAATGAATTATTTTATTTTTCACAGCTAAGAAATTCAAGTTGCCAGATATACTACAATTGGAATTGGTCCGACATTCTACCGCTATACTAAACGATACAGGGCAGTGATGCAGTAATAGTTTGTTATTGAGTAAAAGTTAATTGTTTCTTTGTTGTTATAGAAAAATTATGGTCGAAAAGGAATCCACAAAAAATGTTTAAGCATTTACAGAAAAAAGGAAAGTATTGAAAGATTAATTTTTATTATTTACATCTTTTTATGCTACATTATTTAACTTTAATTTTACACTTCATACTGTATTGAATTTACTTTGCCATTTTCTCCGGTAAAAGTGAAATAAAAGTATTTTCTAATCAATATTTAGACAATTTGAAAATAAAAAAAGCTTTATACTAATTGATTAAAAATCAGTTATTATATATAGAAAAAATCTATTTGTCATTAAGCAGCAAACTTTTATTTTATTAGTTCAAGTAGGTTTGCTTTTTCTTTTCACTCTGCCAAACCATTTTTTCCCCTTTATTATTATATATGTTGATTCGTTTCATTTGTTATTTGTTTTAATGCAAAAGCTTTATTACCTATCAAGAATTTACACGAGAGTAAGGCATACAAGGATTTTTTTATTTTATTTAATAATGTATGTATATATGTTAAGTTGATTTCCCGAAGTCAGGTTGGATTAATTAGTCAACATAAAAGTACGATCAACAGATAACATTTTTAAATAAATGACATAAAAATAAACTTTTTAATTTTCTAACACATTTAACAAAAAATCAATAGAGAGAATGCTTGATTGACGTTATGGACAACTTGCTGCGATATCTAAAAGTTCCAAATTATTATTAAAAATTTAATTTTACGCAATTAAACCTTTTTATCATATACATGTGTATAAGGACTTTGTCACCCATAACTTAGCAAAGTACTAGTTATCGGCACGAAGTAAAAATATATATATACAAATTTATTGTACTGGCTACGAAGAATCAATCGTTTTATTATTATATATTTTTGCTTCTTTATTATATCGAAAGTAATTATATGTCACCTTTATTATAAAAAAAAATAAAGTAGCAGTTTGAGACGTGCGCGTGTGCATTCACGAAGTCATTTTAGATTCTTATATGAATTTGCGAAAATGTTACTCATTAAAAAAGAAAAAATGGTTAAAGAGAGAAGCAGCAATTTCTTTATGTTTATTTGATATTCTTTTAATACTTACAAATAAAAACTGAAAATAGATATATATGTTTACAACCAATTGAGCTAAAATAAAACAAGTGGTCGTAATTAAGTTTTCCGAAGATTTAGATATAGCATCTCTCCCAACAACCTTATTAACTATTCTCTTAAGAAAAGCGCAACTTGAAGTTTCTTCGCGCGTAAGCTTAAAAAAATTAGAAAGAATACAGAAAATAAACTTATGTATATTTATGAGTTTAACGTGTTTTTTTTTTTTAAAAAAAAACTAGCTTACGGCAGTAATTAATTCAAAACTTAAATTAGATATTTGAATTATGTTATTATGATGTCATCCTAATAGCACTAAAGTGATTGGCTAAAATGAGTTCTGCGAGTAGACAGGTCATTGAGGAAGTGGTCTCACGCAATTATATTTCAATTAAAACATTCTAATAATCTGCCTTCATACAAATGATTTAGCAGTACCAAGTGTTGATTTATTTCCTCCAGAATCCTAAACTATCAATTTATAAAAACGAAATAAATATTTTAGAATTTGTGAGAAGTATTTACGAGTACGAGTTATTATAAAAGCAAATGTTAAGACATGAAATTTATTTTGATATGATTTATTAAATAAATTATTTTATATTTAAGATAATAAAAGCTGGCATAATAAATCGTATTATATTGTTATTTTCTGTACTACACAGTATCAAACAACTTTTTGATTTATTAATCATAAACTAGTTTTCTTTTTTTGCAAAATGGAACAACAAAATTAAAAAATATGCAGCAAAATAGCTTACAATTTGGACTAGAAACTATGTGCCAATTTGATGATTTACAAGTTTGTTTTTATTTTTATATATTTTTTGAAAGTAAAGTATCTCGTCTGTATGTGCGCACGTAAATTTAAGTGAATTTGTATATATTTTACAGAGTTCAAATAATCTTTAACATATATATAAAAACAGAAACACAATTATTTCTATATATATGACTCAAATATTGGCTCCAAAATGAATATAAATTTAAAACAAAACAAAAAAAGACAAATTAAAATTCGTAAAACATTGTAAACTCAATTAAATAAATTTTCTATACAAGTCAAAAATTAAAATAGAAATTTTTCTATAAGAAAATTTTTCTTTCCACCGAAAACATAATTAAAAATAGATTTCTGAGACGCACAACAAACAAATATACGGAAAATTTTGTATAGTATTCTGAAAAGATTATTGCATTAACTAATTAAATTTGATCAACATTCTTAATAAAAGACTATGTAAAACACTGACAAAAAAAGAAAAAAGGATGGTGAAATTTGCTTATTGCATTTACTGGATGATCAATTAGATAATGTTAATGATGTCAATCTTTGATTGCTGCCCTGACTGCATACAGCAGACACATATAAAAAAGATTATATATTTGTAAAAGTCTTCAATGCAAGAACTTGTGAGCACAAAAAATGAAGTCAACAGTAAAAATTGATGATAGGAATGAAATGCAATTAATCAGATCTGCGATTGTAAGTAGGACTATAAAACACATTGATGTTCATTTTATTTTATCTTCAAAAAAGCAATTGTGGTTGAAGAAAAAATTAGTTATGTCCTAATTTTTTTTAATCAATTATGTATTTGTATTATATATCTGTGAATGCAAATAATACAATCACATTTTATCTTACTTAAAATGCTTAATATATTTGAACATTTAAGCCAATGATAAGCTTAACTGAAATATCAGTTTGTATATATATTTCTTGCTTTAAAAATTCGATTGCTATTTTATAATTCTAATATATTTTATGAATGCTATGATTTCTCAAAATTAAACTGATATCAATCAATTGTTCACAGCAATGTGTTTGTTGATAGATATTGCAACTAATTCCGTGAAAGTCATACTATGTTTTTATTCGGAATCACAATATTACCTCCACTCTTTTAAAATTTCAATGTAAAAATAATTGATTTTCTTCATTAGATCAGTTTTCTTATACATGTGGATAATCTTTTACATATCATAAAATCTAATTTTTTTAAAATAACTTTAATTTAACATATCTTTAGCTCCATCTCAGTAATATATTAAACCTCATCTAACTTAAATAACTACATTCTACCATTACATTTTGATCATATATTAATTACTGTATTATATAATGAGCATGCCAGTATCTTTTAACAAGCTTTTCAGAATATCCTTATTCCCAGTCCAGTTTTCTTGTAATTAATTATTGTAATATAACAAAAGATAAATTGCAGTATATTTATTAAATTAATGGATATTTTCTCCACCTATACATTGTAGCATTATGTTTTGATACCAATGCTATAATGGTTTACAAAGTATGAATTGTTAAAAAAAATTCTTGATTATATATTTCATAATAGATAGAAAAATCAAGTGATATGTGTAAAATCAAGGGTCAACTTCCATAAAGTCAATATACAAGGGGATAATCTTTTTAATTTTTTTTAAACTTCAATTATTAGTTTTTGAATATTTCAAATATTAAATAATGCATTTCTTTATAACAATTTAAAAACAATTCATGAATTGTTTTAGCAATGGCTATATCCATTCACATAGAATAGTGTTTGTGAATAAACAGTGAGATCATAAGTCGTGAAACTTTACTAAATTGAAATATTTACAACAAATTTAAAATAAATAAATTGGCAATTAAATCAAAAGAAGTGTTAGTAATTAGAAATATATAAAATTTTCTTAGTTTTACATATAAATGCATGGGCATTTGTATAAATAATATTCACAAATTTAGAAAAAAATATTAGAAAGACTAACACAACAATTATTGAAATTGAAGATAATTAAATATTTAGATTTAATAAATATTTCTAAAATAGCAGAATATAAATCATAATGAAGTTATTAATATTAAAATATTAGTAAAATTTTATTGATCTAATAATGTTTATTGACAAATATTTATTGCTCTAATAAGGTTTGTTAATAAATAGATAAATGCATTTCATTTATTTGTTTATAATAAATTGATGTTAAACATTTTTTAAATTAATTTATTGTTTTGTATTTCAAAATGAATACACATTCCTGACAATTGAAAGAAAAAGCATAGGATCTCATCTGATTATTTACAGTACTATGGAGGTGCCCAGGAAATTAACTGCAAGGAGAGATGCATTGCAGAAAATTTTGACAACATAAGAGAAAAGCTACAAATACTAGCAAATCAAAATAAGAAGTCAATTTATAAAATTTTCAGTGTATTATAAGATCAGTCATGTTTTTATCCAAAATCTCCATTCTATCTGCCTGAGGATGACAATATAGAAAACATTATCTAGAAGTTTGCCCTAGACTGGGTCATATCTCTATTTCATTTCAATAGCAGTCATGGATATATTTTAAACTAAAATATATAATAAAAAAAACAAATGGTTTTGTTTTTTTTAATTTTCAGTTAAGAAGATTTGAAATTTGCAATATTAAAATTCTAAAATATCCAATTAAAATTTGTTTAAAGGAATAACAGCTAAATTGTGTTTCTCCAATTTCAAAGTAAAATGTTTTTAGTATGTGTTATAGCAAAATTTTGAGTTATCCCAGAATCTTATCCAGTAAAGGAAGCTTTTTGGGAAGAATATTGGAAGTACCTCACATATAAAGAAATAAATAATATATGTTATTGAATAGAAACAATTGAATTAATTTTATTTAAAACATCATAAGCATGAATGTGATATAGGTATTGGAGTACTTATTTTGATAAAGAGTTACTTGAAGATTTTATGTGGTTTATATATATGACTATCCAAAGAATTAAGGAGACTAAAGAAATTCAATATATACATTTAATATTTGGGATGAATATTTTTCAAAATGGATTAGTTTGATTGAGATTAATATTTTCTAAAATGGATTAATTTGATTGTGATAATTTAATCTTCAGTAAACATGAATAAAAATGCTACAGATCATTAAATGTGCTGGCATTTGCAGGTTCAATTATTGATAAATTTGGAAATGTTTGATATTCGATTTCCATATGAACTTTATATGAGTCTTGTATTAGCTATTTCTGTTTTAATTAATAGAGAAATAAATTATTAGAGTAGTAAATATACAAAATCTAATCACAAAACTCCATTGAAAATCCAGATAATATATTTTATATTAAATATTTAAGGATATAGTGTGATAAATAAGTGAGAATGAATACATATTAAATCTTTGTTGGTGGAGAGAAATTGCCTTTTTTAACCATCATTTTAAATTTATTTAAAATGTAAATATCAAGTTATATTTCATCATTTGTGATTTTTTTCTTTGAAAGTTCCTTTCTTTATCCATGTTTGAGTAAAACTATCTAAAATAAGTGGTGCATTTTTCAAGATAAAGGTTATTTATATTTGATTCATAATATACTACATGTTTAATTTAAAAGTATGAGTTGAAATTTACTTTTGTGATATAATTATATATATCAGTTCCACTAGCATGGTGAAAAAGTATTAAAATACTCAATTGAATAGGTGTTTGTAAAATAAACCTTACAATAATAAAGTTTGAATTCTAACTCAAGTGGATAAAAAAAGTGACAAATGTATATTAAATTTATAGTTTTGAGATACTTAATTTGATTATATGTCCAAAGTAAAAGTGGGATGTAACATTGCAATTTATCTTTTACAACATGTATGTTGTATTGCCACACTTACTAATAAGTTTATACATCAAATGTAAATATAATTCATACATCACACACACCTTCAAAAGTGCCAAAAACATTTATCTTTAATATTTGTTGTCATACAGAGATAATTCATATTATAAATATTTATCTTTAATATTTGCTATCAGATAGTGATGATTTGTATTTTATTATTATTATATTGTTTTGTTATTTATGTGAAATAAACAATTTTGTTATTTTTGTTAAAGTATATGATATTGTTCTTTGATTATAATTTTGATACCATTTAAGTTCATGTCAGACATCGCACTGACGATTCATTTAAGGTTATGTAAATATTTTAGTATATTTTCTATTTGAATTCAATAAGTTAAAAGTAGATTGTGTACTAAAAATCCCTGATAGGCATATTTATCTTGATAGTATTAAATGTTTATTAAAAAAAGCCTTGAGATAATTATTACAAGTCTTTATATTTGTCAATAGAAATTCAAGATTTGGTCATCAATGAATAAATAAACAGAATTATATAAATATTAAATCTTTTAATAATAAACCAGCAATTGTTGAAATATTATAAAAATTATACTGTATATTATATTTTAAAAGTTTATTAGTCAATATATATATATATTTTGTTTAAAAATTTCATGTTGGTTGTGTTCTTATAAAGGCTCAACAATATGCGAATGCATTTTCATGTGGGTTGTGTTCTTATAAAGACTCAACAATATGTGAATGCATTTTCAGTAAACACAAATGCAACCAGAAGTGCACTTTCAATTTCTCTCACTCTAATTTTAATTTTAGCCCACTTAGCTTCTTACTTGCTGAGTCTCTTTTAAACAAAGTCTGAATAGGAGTTTGCAATTTGGCTTGCCCAATGTATTGAACTATTGAACAACAAAATGGTTTAGATTGACTGTCTAGAGTTTAAGCACTATTGTCTGATTCTTTACATTTTTACTTAGATTGAGAGTTTGCAATTTCATGCCCAACATGGGATTATTGATAATTATTAATTTGATTTTAAATGTTCAGTATAATTTAATATGAGAACACAGTTTTAGTATAGTTTTTGCATGATAAAATAAAAGCAAAATCTTTATGGTCATTATTCAAATATTTATATTTAGTAATAATCAAGTTGAATGAATATGTTCATTAAATGGATAATGATGTGGATCTTGTTTGAGGAATGGATTTCCTAGAAAGCAGATTATTATTAAAATATTATCTTAGATTTTTACATTTTACGCATTATTTTTTATTACTAGCTAGTGTATTAAATTTTTTTTAAAAAATGGATGAAACTAACTTAATAGCTTCAGGTGGCCCTGAAACAGAGGTATCATTTAGCATAAGTCAAATCACCCAAATGATTATGGTGAGAATGAACAAATTAGGTAAAGATAATGGTAAAATAAATGAAAATCTAAAGAAAAAGTTAAGGGATAATGAAAATAAAATGAATGAAAATACTAATAAATTAAGTGAAGATAATAATAAAATGAATGAAAATCTTAAGAAAGAGTTAGGGGATAATCAAAATAAATAAATAAATTGAATAAATAAATAAATTTAAAATTATTATAAAATGAATGAAAATATTAATAAGTTAGGTAAAAATCTGAATAAAAGAATAGATGATTTAAATAAAGTATCTACATATGAAATAATGGGTTTAAGTAGAAAGCTTGGTGCATTTGAAAATGGTTGTCATGGAGCAAAAAGGGATTCAGATGAGAGATTAAATGAAATTAAAATAAAGTTAAGTACATATCAAGAAGTCAAGGAGTTGATAAGAAAGTGAAATAAGGTAGAAACTAAAGATGAAATAGTAGAGTATACAGAAGTTAATACAATTAGCAGTATTAAATAATAAAGGAGACAATATTATCATGAATAATAAAAAATATATTTATAGGATATTTAAAGATGATATTAGTATAAATAATAAATATTTATATTCAAATAAATTAATTAGTTTTAAATTATTTCTTAAAGATTATTATCCTCAGATAGATACAAGCTATAAAGAAGAAATAATGTTATATGATTTTGACAAGAAGTGAAAGAAATATTTTAAGTTTAATAAATGGAATGAAGATCCTAATAAAATAATTATATATACTTTACTAAGTGATGGTTCAAAATATTATGGGTTTATTATAAATGAAAAATATTTGGATACTAGAAAACATGACTGGTGGAAAATATATGAAATTAGATATACTAAAATGAGTAAGTTTGGTTCATTTCATCCTATAAACCATAATAGCAGAATAAACAATTCATGTTTATATATAATCATAATAATTTACAAATTAAATTATTTAATCCAGTAATATATAATTTTAGTAATGTTAATTTAAACAATAATGAGTTTTGTTTTAGATACAATTATCGATATAAAACAGGTTACATGTAAAAATGTTCAGACATGAGTTTTCTTTGTTGTTTTATTCAGAAATATTGAAAGTAGGTTAAAATTACATGAAGAAAGGAAAAGCTTTAATTCCAGTTTGATACTGTGATAAATTTGGATGATATTATTTTCTCAAAGACTCATGGTTTGATTAATGAATCAATGAGATTATGTTTGAATGAAAAATAAAAAATAATTTTACAAAAACATACAATGCCCACTCTAAAAATTTTCAAGGATAACTTAACTAGTGATGGTGAGTAAATGGTTTAACAGGTTAGAGATATAGGATGTAAGTGTTAAATATGTGTGGTAATTGTAGATTGAAATTATTAGTATGATTAAGCTGAGGAGTTGGATGAACTGTAGATGTGTGCTTCAGAGCATAGTCAACTATATAAATTGGAGTGTTAACAAATCCACTGGATTCACTCCCATTAGACTACAATTGAACCAAAACATCTCAATCTTATTTCAAAAATACATTCCAATAATCACAAAAACACCTATAGACTCAGAAAGAGATTAAAAAAGATAGTACAAATGGCCCAAAAATGTAACAAAAACAAAAAGTTGAATTACCAATTTAAAGGAGGGCATAAAGTGTTTGTAATGAGCCCATATGTCAGTAAACCACAAGAGTTCATCTTTCATAAATTCTGCAACACTTTCAATGGACCATTTACCATCACCAAGCATGCAGGGCCAAATGCATATTGATTAGATTGTAGAGTAAAAATTTGCAGGACATACGATGCCTGAATATTGAAACCTTATCATACACAAAAAAATAAAAAACAAATTAATTTCCCCCCATGATAAATTCAATTACAAAACATAAAAAGTCATTAAATCATCACAATTTGGGATATTAATTCAATCAGTGCAAAACACAATTATGTTAAATTATCATAATAATAAATGTCAAAGATCATAAAATACAGCAACTACTTTACACATGAATTAATAACCCAACAATAAAAATATTGTTTTCTCATACATAAATAAAACTTGTGAATTAAAGTATATATATATTAAATTTATTTCAATTCCCTAAGAGGAGAGAAATTGTAAGGTGTCAGTGTGAGTGGTGGAGAAACACCAGTTGAAAGATACCCTGGTCTCACTGCAGAGTAATTGCTAGAAAGGAATTCCCAGTGAAATGTCAAATACTTGAATATGAATTGTAAGTTAGACTAAAATGTTCAGCTTGACATTCACAAAAAGTGATTCAAACCCAAGAGTCCCTGATTAGCAACCATTTAGTGCATGACATGGCTCACAATATAGTTGCAACATCTTTGAGAAATTAAAATTGAGTTTAATTAACAGTCACTCAGTTTTCTTTAGTATGAAAAGTAAATTTAAACTTTGTATCTCTACTATTTTGATCTCCAGCTCATTATTGAAGTTAATTTGTATTTAGTTAGTTTATATTATCTGGAAAAGTGATTTTGAAGATGGTATATTCAAAGCCTTAATTAATTTAAAAAAGATGGGAATTAAAAGAATTTCCCAAGCAAAATTACTGTAATTCTTTTAAGATTGGGGATAGAGACATTATACATACTCTTGACCCATAGAAACATAAATTCAAAAAATTTATGAACTTATATGAAGGGCCTTTCCCAATTAAAATAAGATAAGTAAGAATGCCTTCAGCAGGTATAGTTAAGTACTAATCAATCAAATTTTCTCCTAAGGAGAGAGTAGTTGTAGCATTACATTTTGTAACCAATGCTATCTTGGTTTACAAAGTACAAATTGTTAAAAAAAATTCTTGATATGATTCATAATAGATAGAAAGATCAAGTGATGGGTGTAAAACCAAGGGTCAACTTCCTTAAAGTCAATTTGCAAGGGGATAATCGTTTTTAATTTTTTTTTAGACTTTGGATATTAGTTTTTGAATATTTTAAATATTAAATATTGCATTTCTTTATAACAATTTTAAAAAAAATTAGTGAATTGTTTTAGTGATGGCTATAAAACCAGGTATACATAGAATAGTGTTTGTGAATAAACAATAAATGAGATCATAAGTAGTCAAACTTTACTAAATTGGAATATTTACAACAAATTCAAAATAAATAAATTATTAATTATATCAGTAGGAGTGCTAGTAATTAAAAATATATAACATTTTCTTACATTTATATATAAATGTGTGGGCGTGTGTGTAAATAATATTCACAAAATTAGAAAAATGTGCTAGAAAGACTAACAAAACAATTACTGAAATAATACATATTTCTAAAATAACAGAATATAAAACAATAAAATTATTGATATTTAAATATTAATAAAAATTTTATTGATCTAATAATGTTTATGACAAATATTTATTACTCTAATTTGTTTATAATAAATTGATGTTAAACATTTTTTTAATTATTTTATTGTCTTGTATTTCAAAATGAATACACATTCCTGCCAATTGAGAGAAAAAGCATAGGATTTCATCTGAATATTTACAGTATTATTGAGATGCCCCAAAAATGAATTACAAGAAGTGCATTGTAGAAAATTTTGATATCTTAGGAGAAAACCTATGAATACCAGTAAATTAAAATGAGAAGTCTATTTATAAAATTTTCAGTGTAGTGTATCCAAAATCTCCATTTTTGTATTTACCTGCCTCAGGATGACAATATAGAAAACATTATCCAGAAGTCTGTCTAAACTGGGTCAAGTCTCTAATTCATTTCAATAGCAGTCATGGATAAATTTTAAACTAAAATATAAAAGGAAAACCAATGCTTTTTTTTTTAATTTTCAGTTGAGAAAATTTGAAATTTGTTATAGTGAAATTCTAGACCATTCAATTAAAATAGCTAAATTGTTGTTTCTTCAATTTCAAAGGAATGTGTTTTTAATATGATCCAGTAAAATTTTGAATTGCTATCCAAGAATCATATCCACATAAAGGAAGCTTTTGGCAAAGATATTAAAAGTGCCTCGTATATAAAGGAATAAATAATATATTGTTATTGAATAGAAATGATTGAAATATTTTTTTAAATATCATAAGCATGAAGGCAGTATAATGATCAGAGTACTTATTCTGACCAAGAGTTACTTGAAGATTTTATGTGGTTTATACATACATCTATCAAAAGAATTAAGGAGACTAAAGGAATTCAAGATATATATTTAATATTTAGGATGAATATTTTTCAAAATGGAATCATTTTATTAAGATGTATATTTTCCAAAATGTATTAATTTCATAGTGATGATTTTAATCTTCATTAAATATGAATAATAGTGCTACAAATTGTTTAATGTGAAGTTGTTCTTAAGTTTTATTATTGATAAATTTGGGAATGTTCAATATTTGATTTCCATGTTACTTTATGTGAATTAGGTATTAGCTATTTATGTTTTAATTAATAGATAAATAAATTATTAAAGTATTAAATATACCACGTTTAACCATAAATCTCCATTGGAAATCCAGGTAGTATATTTTATATTCAATATTTAAGGGTATAGTGTGATAAATAGGTAAGAATGAATACATATTAAATCTCTGTTGGTGGAGAGAAATTGCATTTTTTAACCATTATTTTAAATTTATTTAAACATAAATATTAAGTTATTATTTCATCATTTGTAATTTTTTTAAAGTTCTTTTCTTGATCCACTTTTGAATAAAACTATCTAGAATAAGTAGAACGTTTTTCAGAGAGCCTCTATAAAATTTTAAAAAATACAATGGCAAGATTATAAAACCAATCAATATGTTCTTCAACTTACTAGATGTGATATTATTGTGTTGAGAATTGAAAAAACCACATCATTAGATTGGCCATGTGAAATGAGTGAACAATGGGAGACTCCCTAAAAGGGTATTTTATCGTAAGTGTGATTATGTTTTTAATGGAGAAGTAGATCATATCTAGAATATAGGGATTATCTCAAAAATAATCTAAAAAAGTGCAATGCTAATTATTTTAATTTGAAAGATAAGGTAGAGAATATAATGCACTGGAGAACTACAAAAATGCTATCGAGGTATTTCAGAAAAGACAGTTTTCTGTTAAAGAAATTAAAAGACAGCATCAAATGAACCAGTGTGTTCTACATGTAGATTTATTTGTGTATCATAGATTGGTTTGTTTAATTATTGCAAAACTTGTTTATAGAGTAATTTATCTTTTTTTTCCCTCCGTTTGAAATTGAAATGGCCACACTCATTTACATATGATTGTTTATTATTATTAGATATTATATCTAACTCTAAATTTGTCATTTAGGTACTTTAGAAAGATATTATATATGCACTTTATTTGAAAAATATTCATTACTACATTTTATGTTTGAAAGTAATCTAATGATCTGAAAATTTTGAATTCTCCTTTAACTAGTCATTGGTATATTTAATTTTGATAGGGGGTGAGGATGAGTTTGTGCAGTAATTAAAATAGATTGCTGAATTTCTTTTGTTTTCATTAAATCGAATGTAGTATTAAAATTTTGAATTAACTGCATGCCTACTAAGTTATTCAAATTTATACCAGGTCAGAAATAAGAAAAAGAAAATAAGAGACAATTCAGAAATTAAAAATTATGTTCTAATATAATATAAGGTAAACATCAATAGACTTTTAAAAAAAAATACTAATAAAATATAAAAATTACTCATCCTTTGCTCATAAGGGTGAAATTATTACAAGAGTGATCTAAAAAAGAATTTGTGCTAAGCATTATATGATTTTAATAAGAAATATATCAACAACCATAATTAGTAAAATCAATAGAGTTAATAAAGAATAAATAATTGTAAAGAAAAATTAGTCTTGTTGCCAAAGCTGGAAGAAAGATTTCAATAGTTATTTGTGATATGACAATTCCTGGTATTTGGATGACCATCACTGAGCAAATAAAAAATTAACAAAATATCTTTAGATTAAACATAAGAATATACTAATGAAATAGTGTATGATTAAATAATATTTCTATAAAAAAAAAAAAACATGGGGTAAAAATCAGATCTGTCTGTCATGGTAAAATTTAAATTTATTTTAAGTTTAGGATTTTTTGTCAACTGTCTCATAGATAACACAAATAACTTTTTGGTATTAGTTGGTAAATGGATATCTAGTTATTCTTAGCTACAATGTAAAACAATGATGGCAGACTACCCAAACAACTCACACATTGTCAAACTTAGTGATAGTGTTTTTTCTTTACTGTTCTCTATGGGAACAGTGGGAGAAACATTTGGTTTGAATGGAATACTTAATAGCTGATTTATCTGTAGTTATTTTATTTTTACACTGGTAATCTATATTTCGGTTTCTCAATATCTACTAATTAATCTTATATTGTAATTAATAAACAAGAACTAAATGTTTGTTTTGTTTAAAGAGCATAATATTTTTCAATCAAAGAGATGCATTATTTCACATCTTAGTCTGAGCCAGAATTAAAATGTTATCATAGGATATCTTAAAATATTTAATTTTTTTTAATTTGTATATGCTATTAATTTCTAAACTTTAATTGTTATATTATACAATTTGTTAAGTATTTACTTTATTAAGATTCTTAATTACTATTTAACATGGTCTGTGTTTAGATAATTTGTTGAAGCATATTTATTACAAGCTGAGATTGTTAGCATAAATCCAAAATCTTATCCTAAAGTTGATCTTATCAAACAATTTAATATTGCATAAGCAAATTTCTTGATAAGTTCATTCAATCTTATCACATTTCATCTGTTTGCAAATATCGATCAGAATAGCTATTGCTTTTGCAATATGTTTGCTAACAGGAGTGACTGACATGGCAAATTTGCAGAGACTTAATTAATTGTCTGATATTTTCACTTTTAATATAGAGTGAAATTAGTTTTTTCTTTAACTGGAGATTAAATAATTATATAATTACATTGTTTTTATTTGAACATTATCATTAATAATTCTAATTCACTTAAAGTTTCCAATAATAGCTTATTATTGTTTGCCATTCTATTTTTCAATGTATTTGATGTCTCATATATAGCGCTCCTTCACTACTTTTCTATAAAAATTGTTGAAACAGCCTTTATTTTCCAATTGGCTATTTAAAGTCT
Source organism: Epiperipatus broadwayi (assembly GCA_028023455.1). Classification (NCBI taxonomy): domain Eukaryota; kingdom Metazoa; phylum Onychophora; class Udeonychophora; order Euonychophora; family Peripatidae; genus Epiperipatus; species Epiperipatus broadwayi. Next base: position 407,995 of record JAQFVV010012786.1, read on the forward strand.
GTTTACCTTTATATAGAGCCAATCGTAAATTTTAATTAATGATAAAGAAATAAGAGACTAATAATATATAGCTTTTCAAAGCAAGAAAACTAATTACGTTTAATTTTAAATCTAATATTTTTCATGTTATTTTTATCAAGAAGTTCTTTTGTCTAAGCACATAATGTAAAACATGTGAATAGAATTTCATTTTACGTTTCAACCCGCACTCTTGCTATGTATTCGCAGCTTTCATCTCTGTCAATGACCAAAACATCAAATAATTTGATTTTTCCCATTACTTTTCATTCAGTTATCTTACATGAATATACGTTCAATTTTCTTTGAAAATACTTGTCACCTTTGATAAAGATTTGACACTGGTTATTACAATTTCTTCTTTCAATATTTGTTCATATTCTTTTTCTTACAAGATCTCACAAGTTTGAATAAACATTTAAATCACTTATTTGTGCAAATAAAATCGTACTAATAAAATAATACACAGTCTAGTGAAAGATAAAAATATAAAAGTCGTAAGCATCTATATTATTATATATTTAGTATTACATTTATATTAATATTATTAATCTAAGCAAGGCATCATATTAAGAATTTTACTACAGGAAGAAGAATCAAAAAGTAGTCAAATAATTTCTTTCCATCAATATATAAATATTTAACACTTAAAAAAATTAAATTATCTCTAGAAAATAATTATCTAGACTAAATTATGAAGAAATTTAAAAGAATAAAAAATAACACCAATCATTTTAAAATCTTTTTATAAATCGTAATTAAAACTATACAATACATGCTATTTGGTGATTCCTCCTGATTAAAAAAAAATAGTCAAGCGTTAGTAGCCGAGAGGTCAGCTCAGCCGCCTTGCAAGCAGTTGCTTGCAGACAGTTGGTGCGGGTTCGCTTCCCGGCCGATGCTTCGACATATGTAAAAAAAAATTAAAAAAAGTTATACGTCATTGTTAAATGCATACTACCTATAGGTATTTTTTTACTATTAGTTTTAGTCTGGATTTCCATCAAAAACACAGATAATTTGGGAGATATTTCTCTTATTATAAACTTAGTGTTATTCTTCATGAATATGTGACTAAAGAATAGAAGTTTTCCATAGTATTTCATCTTAAAAGAGTATTTAAATAAGCCATAATTTTCTCTTACCTAATGATGAAATAACACATATCTTCTTAATATTAGATATTATCTAGTCTCATAACTCATGTGGACAATGAATGCATATAGTGAGCAGGGGAATTTTTTTTTAATTTACAAACATATGCATGCAATATTGTAGTGAATATTTCATTAAAAGTTAATATTCTAGGTAAATAAAGAGGATTTGAATCCAAACTTTCAAGCTCCTTATAGTCATCCACTCTATCTAATATAACTGATACACATGACTACATAATGTGAAAAAGATAAATAATCTCCAATATATGTATTTCATGCTAAACCATCACTCATCAGTTGGTCTAGATTATTTTCCACACATATATATGATCAGTGCTCGGTCTATATTAAGATAGCAAATGTACACCTTTTAATGGACAGACTTCAATTCTCTCCATTCTTCTACTCTTCAGCCATTCATGTTAACTAAATACATTTTTTCTTATTAATTGTTTATAGAAAATTCTTTAAAAATATGTGTATATGAAAATTAATATTAAATTTGGATAAAATTTGAAATTTTGTGATGAAATGTATAAGTTGAATGTGTATACATATGAGGAGGAGAGGAAATAATTTTTACTCATTTTTAAAATATTTTCCAATCTAGGTTAATTTTTGTTGTATTTATATATTGAACTATTTCCATCAGCTAATATTAAGTATTAAATGTCTTTAGAAAAATTAATTTTATTTAAATTTTCCAATTGCATTCAACTGTTAGTGATAGCACACAGGGTAGTATATGCACAATGTTTTGGGAGTTATTATTCATCTCTCTTCTTAGGGTGTTACTGGCCTGACACCTGAAGAAGAGACAAGACTAATATCTCTTGAAATGTTTTGCATATACTAAACTGAAAAATTTAAATAAAGTTAATTTTTTTAAAAACATTGAATACTTAATATTAGATGAGTAAATAGTCCAATATATAAATACAATTAAAATACCATCATCACAAACCTTCAGGAAAATACTAAGTTGATTTTTATTTATGAATAAGACAATGATCAAAATACCCAATATTTATTTATAAAGTAAGCAGAATTATGATAATGAACATTAAATATTGAAATAACTTTAAGGATTATATCTCTCTACCAATATTTGCTACCTTTTTTTTCATGTGTCATAGCATCATCTGGAAAGCGAACCCACTAACCTGGGACAACTGCTTTTAAAGTTAAATTATAATCTTCAAATTCTGCTTACACTACTACAATATAATTGAATATGATATAATCTGTGCCTGAAGTATAATAATATTTTTATTGATAATATGATTTTTTTTTTTGGATAGCTAATTATTTGCAAACATTATTAAAGGACTTGGGAAATTCTAATCAGAGATAAATTCTCTAATGGTTTTATTAGACACTCATTAATTATGTAGTTCATAATTTGTATTTTTCCATAACTACATAAATCAAAGATTTTTAAATTCTGCTTCTGAAATATAAGCACAACAACCATAGATGTAATTCAATTGTTTTTGTTGCTTAATCTGGAAAATAAAAGTGTTTGGGCCATTTAAAAAGTCCATTTTTGTGCTATAATTTTTCTATTGTTTCAAGAATTTATTGCGTAAATATCTAAAAAAAAAATCTTAATTTGAGATATACTTTAGGTACTAATATTTTATTTTGAATTAGTAGTAATTTTAATCCATTCAATAACTTTTTTACATAATTTCTTTAAGTTAAATTGATTTATGATATCTTCAAAAGAACTATGTAATAAAATGTCAAGTACCCTTGGATATGACAGTGATATTGTAGCGGTTAATATTTAATTTTTTATTAGCATATTTTTTTAACTAAACAGTATTAAAACAATAGAATATAATAATGCTAAGAAAATTATTTTTATTCCTATCACACTAGTTAACTTTCAAAGGAAGTTGTTTCTGAAAATTGTTTAACTTTTGACAAATGAAGATAAGTTTGGCTATAATCCAAGGTTATTCCTAAATAGAATAGTATAGAATCATCTTCAGTTTATTGTTAAAAAACTTATATTCCATTTATGAAATATTTCCTACAGTTTAAATAGAAAGTTTTAAAATACAGGATTTAATGATTATAGATAAATAAGATTTCAATCTTCGGTAAAGATTTTTCAAATTTTCCTAACTTTATGTCAAGACAAAAACATCAGCATAGTGGAATTTTTTAAGTAATAAACTTAATGTAATAGATTATAGTAGGAGTTTTTTTTAATTACGTTTATTCAAATAATAATTCTAAAGAGAAAAATCTATTTTAAAGTATAATAAATAAAACTAAATAATTTGAAATTGCAGAAAAGATATTACAATTTTTTTATGAAAACCATCACAAAATATATTTTACAAGAAATATGTTTTGTGATTTTTTTAAAAAATAATCTATTAAATATTATTTTTCTCATATATAATTTTTAAACATTATGAAGTAAAGAGGGCAAAAAAAAAATGTTGAACAATTATTGATTTGAGCTAAGAAATCATGTCAAAGAAAAAAAATCACGAAGAAAAATTTAGTATTCATTAAATCAATAATATGAATGTCGGTCATAGACTAAAACAAAATTTTATAGCTGGTTTAAATATTTTTAGCAAAATCATATTATTTAATAAATGCCTAATAGTCATAGAATAATTTTAAAAATTTAAACGCAACTGTTTTAATTTATGCTCACGATAAAATAAATTTGTAGTAATCATTAAAAAGTATCAGATTACCAAAGTTGCACAATATGTTGATGTTAAAATATTATACAATGTGTGTGCGGATATACACATATTTATTCCTTGATTTAAAGAACTTCATGATATCATGATTACTACAACTATCTTTCATACCATTAATATGGAGATCAAATACAGATCAAGTAAAATATTTTTTTTCATCCTAATCATGCTTAGAAATTTTTCTTTCATGTAGTCATATCATAATCATTCTGGTAATAGTGATCAGAAAGTAAATATTTAGCTATTTTTAACTTAGTGGTGGAATAAATGTGAAAACACTTTTACATCTCCATATCCAAGTAATTAGAAGGGCTGGTGAGTAATAATTTCATTTTCATTATTCCTGTATAAGCAGCTACCATAAAAACTATTGTCCTGTAGTTGTTTATTTGAAGGTTATTTAATCTTTTTATTTTTTAAATTGATGCAAGTGGATTTTAAATTTTTTTTCCGGAGATATCTCAACAATGAAGTCAATAGTATATTATTCTCAAACCTAATTACTGCAATGTTTATTATTTATGGTAGTTTAATATGACTAGCCATTGATTTGGTAATCCAATAAGGTTACTCTTTTTTTTTTATTATTATCTTTTTTTATCTCATTCTTGTTTCTCTATATACATAGAAGAAAATAATTTGAATTTTTACAAGTATAGTTGTATCAGACATTATGTGCCCCTTCTCCCCATTTTAGAACTAATAGTTAAATATTGTAATAGTGTCAAAGGCTTATTAAAGTTTATAATGTAACTTTAATTTCAAAATGTTATAATAAATTGTATTAAAAAAAGTCAGAAGTAATTCCAAACGATTTTCCTATATATATATATATTAAATTGAGTTATTATTTTTACAAAAATTAATATAGAACTTAGATGCTAACTTAATATTGCATGTGTAATACATTATAACCAAGAAGTAATCATTGATAATTCCTGGAAATCGTTTGCCCTTGCTACTTATCGTAAAGCACCTGTAAATATTTAAATAAAATATTATTCACAATTTCTTTTTAAATTAATTTTGAAATGCAAGACTTTTAAAATGTAAGATTTCACAGCATGAATGTATTTATTATTTCAAAATTTTGATTTGAACCATTTTATCATGATTTATTAATAATATGCAAAGTGGGTATAGCTCTGAGCAGATGACTCAAGAAATTTTATACTCATTGAACAGAAAATCCTTTTTTGATAGCAGATGAAACAGATCCTTTTTCAAACCTTTGGCTTTGGATTTTTGAAATATCTTTTTTATTAGTTAAAATGTTCTGATGTTGATTTAATGGTTTTAGGACTGATTTCATTGAAGAAATAAGTTCTAAAGATTATTATATTGTGTGGATATTTTATAATGATTCTTATTAGAAGAAAAAAAGATTTCACTTATAAATATAAATCATATTTATTAATAGTTTTAGTTATAACAAAGTTTTTAAAACAGACAAATAAAAATTATAGAAATCATCTTAACAAAATATATGATATTTTTTGCTTAAACTTAACATACTTTTTGAGCACTTTTCTACTTTGGAGTCATTTAATAGAAGATATATTAATCAATGGGCATAACTATTATTCCAAAAAAAAAGTATAAACAGACTGAAAATTTTTTTTACAGTTTTGAGAACAAAACTATATCAGTAAGGTGATTTTAGTAATTTAGTTTTATGATTAACTTAATTCTTTTTCACTCTTGGGCTAAAGTAGCTTATAGATGCATTAGGTTAGTTAGAAACTAATCAGGTTGAGTGGGTTTAAGTTTTGTCATTAAATGTTCTTTGATAACTCTAGCTTATGATATATGGTTCTGGATTAAAAAGAAAAAACTTTCTGAAAGCATTTTTATCTCTTCCAGTTCTTATGAATAAATTAGCATTCTTTTTAAACAGGTACTTTAAAATCTATTTATGAATATATATTAAAATTGATAAATAATGATTCATTTTAAAGCCAATATAAAATAATATTTTTTCTACAAGAAATGAATCTAGTTAGTATGTTTTATTCCAGTAATAACTATTGACATATAATGTTCTGTATGATTTAGAGCAGTGGTAAAATGGCAAACTGTAGAAATCAATGGATTGCTCTTCCATTGCTCAAGCTTCATGCACAAAAACTCTTAAACAACAAACTATTTTTAATGAGAGATAATAATCAGAAAGAACTTATTTAAAATCTTTATTTTTTTTATATTTAATAAAAAATATTGAATGATTTGAGTTAATTACATGAAAGAGTTCAAAATCATAGGAAGTTAAATGAAAACATATAATATTTATTATTAATCATCACATGATCATATAAGCTATTGAGCTTGGATTGAAAATATTAATAGTGTTTTCAATTTCATTCTCATAGTTTTGTAGTTAAATAGAGTTAAAAGGTGGGTGCTGGAGGGTTGCATTAGATCCTAAGATCTAGGTGCAGTGCTCTCAGATCCAAGGCTCCTCACTGATGAAGGCCACAAGCCAGAAACTAGTCTGGGGATGTTGGATGAGTAGGCACTAGATAGGGATTTTATGCACAAGCCTTCTGGCATCCATTGATTGCTCTTGTTAGCACAAGATGGCACTACTATATGGAGAGTGTTGTTTTGTTTTGAATTGTTTATTATTAATATTATATTTAACTTTTCAATAACATTTTTATTATTAATTCTTTTCTCTATTAAAGTACATAGGTGTGGCTCAGATGTATGTATATATTACAGGAGCAGATATACTAACAAAATATTAACATTATAGATATTTTATCGTAGTTTATAAAACTCTTTTTATTATTATTATTTTTTTATTAAACTATATATTTATGTAAAATCCAAGATGAAAGATGCAACCGTTAATTGTCCAAAAATAATTAAAGAGTTGGAAACATAATATTGTTTCAGTTTTGGGAAATATTTTTTTTAATTAACGTTTTACTAAAAATAAAAAGGGGAATAAATATAATGGATTGTACTTTTGTTATAAACATTTTCGTCAAATCTATTTTTAATCTGGAAATAGATTTTAATACATTTTTGGAACATTATCTAATGACTGCATCTCCAGGAACAATGGACAAAGAAAATATAGTAAACATAGTATTTTTTTGAGATTGAAGATTATGTTTTGAGCTAGTGATTAAAATTAAAAGCATTCCACAAATACCTGAGTGGAATACTGAACACCAAAAAAATTACTGCTGAGAGAACTGTGTTGCCACTATACTCCATGCCATTCTGATATTTAATATGATGAATGAGTAGAAAGCCAATCATCTTTCCTGACCTTTGTGGGTCATCTTTCTGGGACTGTGCCATATTACTGCTGTTCTGAAATGAAGGAAAATCCTGAAATGAAAACTTTGGAATGCTGAATAGAAGCTTGCTCTCACCAAAAAGAACTTACATGGATCCCTTGACTGGTATACTAGTTTGGTGGTGCCTTCAAGTGTGTAAATGTATGTGTACAGTACAGTTATTTTTATTTTTGTAATTATGTTTATATTGAATTCATGTGGATGGGTTTCTCATTAACCAACATCATAAAATGAGCTTACTTTGTTCTCAAGTTTAAGACCAAAAAATATCATGTCTGTTATCTCAGATGCCTGACATTTTAAAAATAAAACATCAATTGATATTTTTCCAGTAGAATGAATACATAAATATATGTGTGAATAGTTATTTTCTCTTATATTTATAATAGTATAAACCAAAAATAATGGTCCTTATACTCAGAGGCTGAAAAATTGACAGCCTATGCAATGATTGGTGACTAAAGACAGAAGACATGAAAAATATCTGGTTATAGATGAAGGGTTCTATTTGATGATGATATTTTATTTAGCTATCTACAACATTAAATAACTTTTAAATGGGGGATTGAAGGTTGATTTACGATATGGAAGAAAAGATATCTAGTATTAAATAAAACATTGTTGAACTTTGTGAAGTTAGAAAAAAATATAGAAAGATGATACACATATGAATTTAAGTATTATTATAAATAAAAATGAAAGCTTAACATTGTGGAGATAAATAGTATATCAGATATAGTGAAAAAAATTGTTATTTAACTTAATCAAAGTCAATACATGCAACTAATTTAGATTTATGCTCAACAAGTTTCATTTTGATGAATAAAATTTTATTTAGGTGTAATTAATGATTTTCATCAGACTAAACAACATTTTAAAATTATTATGAAAGATTTTGATGATTAAATTAGAAAGTAATTAAAATATTAAAAGTTCTATTGGATAATATTTGGATAAAAAGCAGAAATAGGTAAGAAATAGACTTGAGGAATTTGTCCATACTGGTTTAGAAGTGATTCAAATAACAATGAATGATGACAGTCATTAGTGTTGCTTAAAGATGCAGAAAAATATATTTCATGTTAAACAATTTTTAAAAGAAAAATTTAATATAGAAAGAAAACAAGTTCCATTAAAATAAAAATGAGGTCTATAAATGTACAGAATCTTAAAAATGCAACATTGGGGCATTTATTGAATAAACAAATTCTTTATCCTAATTTGGGTCTTAACTTATTTCTAACTACTTTATACACAAGGTTTTGCAATATAAGTCACTCTAAAATAGTAGATAAAAATAGCAGGTTCAGGAACAGAAATAATCAAAATATGTCATTTATAAATTAATAAAAAAATATAATTAAATAGAGGAATATGAACAGGATATTCAATCTATATTCAACCTTCACTCTATCTCAAACAACTCATACACATGACCAGACACATGTAAAAAAGATAAATGATCCTCCGTGTGTATCTTTCATGCAGAACCAGCACTCACAGTTGAGCCAAATCATAATCTCCCACATATATATATACTATCAGTGCTCAGCATATATTAAGATAGCAATTCTTCAAACTTTAATAAGCAGGCTTCAATATTTCTTACCCTTCCAACAATTCAAATGTTCATTTTATTGAAAAACCAATGAGAATGCTCAAAGCCCTTGGTGGGTTTGATATTGTAGTCACACTCATAAATGGAATTAAGAAGTTAAACATGAATAAAAAAGCCTTATAAAAATGTGAAAGACTGACTTGGTAATAAAAGATAGACTATTTATTAAAATAGACTAACAGCATCAGAATTAAAAAGTGGATAATAAAAACAAATGTAAACCATTACACAACCTGGAATATTTTAAATAGTGGAACTAAAATTACACCAGTCTTAGTAAAAATTAAAAACATTATATGAAAAAAACTGTTGGTGTATAAAGTACATAAAAGCTTGTATTTTCCTAAATGCTAGAATGTTTTTTTTTTTTTTTATATTTAATAATTTTTCAAATGGACATAATTTATTGACTTAATTTTTTATTTGATGTTTTTTTTTCCTTTGGTTTATTTAACCTTCTCCAATTACTATGCATTTCCAAATTTTTATCCAGTGTATCTAAACTCAGTGCTACATATAATTTATATTTAGTATAAAATGTATGTAAATAAATCAATTATTTTATATAGCACAATGTTTTATAAACTGTAATAGTTAAACAGCATTAAGCTGTTGCACATGCGCTTTGCAGATTTTAACTATAAATGACTGAATACTAACACTTCAAACACATGATAAAGTCTTTAGGAAAAGATAGAATGGCCTATCTTTTCTAACCCAAATGCTTTTGTATGGGCAAATCTTGAGTGTCTGAAAGTGAAAGTATGAAGATATTAAATAATCACTTTAAATTACTTTTACGTGCTTGAATGAATGACGCTGGTGAAAATTACTAGAATTTACGATATGTCATTCTTATTTGAAATTAAATGTATGTAAATAAATCAATTATTTTATATAGCATGATGTTTTATTTTATAGACTGTAATAGTTAAACAGCATTAAACTGTTGCACATGCGCTTTGCAGATTTTGACATGTTCTAACATTATTTTTGATGCAGATTAGGAAGATGTGCCCATACTTAGAGTAATATTTTTTTTTGTTTTTATGAAAGTTTAGTCAGATGATCATAGATGAAAAAGCAAAAGGAATTCTTAGCAATTTGAGAAATATATTGCAGGGAAATGTAATATAATTCAATTTTTTTCTGAATATCTTTTCAGATTAAAAAATATATTAACAATCTCTGAAAATGGATATTGATCATTTGTTGTGTTTGTAAATTTCAAACTCAATATTATTTATGCAGTAGTTTAAAAATATCTAAAAATAAAACAATAAAAACCCAAACATTATATACATGTTTTAAGAATCAACTGAAATAAAATATCTGCATCATACTCATTTTAATCTATCTTTTATTTATTAAATAATAAAGTATGTTGCAACACACATGATTCAAAAAAACTTATTTATTCTAGTATCCACTTCATATCCATAGTCTAAAACCAACTTATCACCCAACACAAATATTGAATTAGCTAAAATATAATATGAAATGGAAATATGAATATAAAAATATTACACACTGTACAAATAAATGTAAAAATCATAAATAATATTTTTCTATTAAAAATATCATCAAACTTTTTATATTTAAAGCATATAAAAAGTAAAACAGTTCTCCTTAATGTATACAAATTGAAGTGATATAATTTCCAATCATAGTGCTGAAAATATTCTTTGTTTGATAACTACACTAGTTGAAAAATGGTCTATTTTAACATAAACTTTCTTGTTTTAACTTTTAAACATTTGAAAAGCGTAAGCATTATTTTCCGAATGAAAATTATAAATGAATTTTTAAAGCATAAGAAAATCTTAGATAAAAATTGTAAAAAAATTTACTATAATAAAAAATCATAAGAAATTATAGAAAGATGGGAATTATTTTTTAATGTTGATCTTAATTAATTTTGTAACTTTTGTTTTTCTGGTTCATAGCCAAATTACATATATAGACATGGCAGAAAACGAAAAATATAATAGTGTATTTTCACTGCTAAAGATGTAAATAGATAAGTAAACTAAATTGATAGCTAAACATAGTAAAATATGATATATAGGAATGATATATAGATTTAATAATTTAGTGAAAGTAGAAAATGTTCTGAAATGTTTTGCATATATACGCCATTACGTCAACCAATAATATTTGTTTGTAACAATTGAATTCATTATCTTAATTTAATAAGGAAATTGGTTCATTATGTACTTTGTTTATTCTAAAAATATATGTTGTGACAAATTCAACTATATAATTTATTTATTAAAAAACTATAAATTTACAGGAATAAAACCATTGAATTACTTTCTAGATCTTGTAAATGTCATGAAATTATAATAAAAATAAATTAAAACTAATTAATAAAAATATGCTAAATAAAATAAATAATAATTAAAATTATTTTTATACAGAATGATAATATAATATTAATAATTTTTGATATCATTATTATTAGAAAGAATACAATTAATTAAATCATTTTTTAAATGAAGGTAATTCCAAAATGAGCAAAACATAAATATGTCAATAATATTTATATATGTCTTGGAAATTACACATTTTACAAAAAAAAAAAAGGTACTTAACTTTAAGATTCTTTAAATATTACCAAATTATCAGACTTTGAAAAAATAATTAATGAAACAAGTGAATAGGGACTACAATCAGCCAGATCTTTCAATATTATCAACTACAATTTACAATTAATAAAATCTTATTTATGCAAGACAGATGGTAATTGTTTTACATGGTACTGTGAAACATGTTATATATATAAATCTACTACTCTTTATTAGCAAAACTGGGGACATCTAAGTGCTATATGTTATATGTTAATAACAGTTTTTTTTAAATATTCTTTTATTTTTATAAAAGGGATTCAAACTCAGACTTTCAACTCTCCATGACATCTCATATTGCTGAATTACCTGATCACACACATGTTGAAAAGATAAATAATCACCAATATACATATTTCATGCTAATCCAGCAATCATCAGTTGGCCCAGATTACTATCTCCATACACACATATATATACAATCAGTGTTCAGCTTTATATTAAGATAGCCAATCTTCATGCTTTTATGGACAGGCTTCAAACTATTCCAACTCACAACTCTTCAGCTGTCCATTTCATTAAAAATTTGAGATATATATATATTACTTCATTTTATTATTATTATTATTATTATTATTATTATTATTATTATTATTATTATTATTATTATTATTATTATTATTATTATTATTATTATTATTATTATTATTATTATTATTATTATTATTATTATTATTATTATTATTATTTGTTTCCAAGGTGAATTTAAGGAAAATGAAAATCAATATTGTTTTGATGACTTATCTGAGTGTTAGAGTGATGAACACAATAGCTAAAGGTTTCTGATGTTAAGCTCAATATGTTTTATCTAGTGCTTGAACATCATGTAGCCTTTATAATGCCAATATGAATGTGTATAAAGAAATGAATGAATTAAGGGCATGCTAAAATTTCTTTATGGTAATTATTTATCAATGAATTTGTATCATTAATTGATCTATAGAAAAATCTTGCTGCCAATTAGAACATTATAGATTATTGTTAACAGATTCACATCACAATTTGCTAAGAAAATTTTATTTCATTCTTTTTTTTTTTCAAAAATAGTTTATTTTCTAACTATATAAATTGAAATCAATAAAGATTAAGATAAGCAAAATGTCTGAATGCCAAGTCTTTCCACGTTTCACTATTTTTTTTAAATAAGTAATGGTTACTCAAAAATAATGGTAAAAATGAACTGTAAAAGCTTAAATATATTATTTGAACATTGCCATGACAGCGAATTGTTAATATTTAATTGGCTAATTTCAAGCATTGTCTGGGATGATATTATTATACAATAAAGTATCAATTAGATAAAAATTAAATAGTGATTTATCAAAGAATAGCGATTAAAAAGATAATTTAAAAAAATCAGATTTATTACTTGCTATGTTTTGATTTTTTTTTTACAATATATATATATTTGGGTTTTGCATTACATATTAAAAAACTATACAGTGGAGCAACTATATTTGTTATATATTTTTTCCAATACCCTTGTCTATATTGTACATCACACATAATGGCTCACATTTTGATGATAAAGTTTGATTAAAATAAAACATCTATTGTTTATTGAATTGCAAGCATACAGTACTTTTCAGTAAACACATATATACATAACATGTATATAATTTGAGATTATATTATAAACAAAATTTTACAAAAATAAAAATAATATAATTATTAATAATATATTGAGGGTCATATTTATAAACATTTTCTGAAAAAATAAGAATAAAAAAAGAACATATTCGAATTTTTTTTTAAAAAAAGAATAATGAAATGGTTGGGTGATACTTTTTTTTCATTAATTTTTTTGGCATTATGCTTAGAAAATATTTTATTATGCATAATATTCCCCATCAAATTTGGAAATAATAATAAAAAAAGAAACTAAAGAAATTTTAATAATTATGATTGTAAATGATATTTCAAGACAAAAAAAATGACTGCTGGCATATTGTAATTTTTTTTTACACATTTTAATTTTTGATTTAGATGTGATTGTGTACAGTACTTGCAGGCAGAAAAATGGCTGCTTGTGTATTGTAAAATGTATTAAATTTACAAATTCTAATATTTTTTTGTTTATTTAAGTTTTTGTTTGTTTACAATTTTATTGGATAGTGTGTAATTGAAATTGTACAGTTCATGGCTTTTCCCCATATATTTTTTAACTATACTTTATTATTGTATATATAATCCAAACATAAGTAATACTAAACTGAAATAGTACATATTTAAACAAATACTCCAGTCAAATTACATCTTTTAACATTATGCTAAAATCGTTAGCTATTCAAGTTTCTTCAAAACTATCATTTCATGGTGGCAAGACGGCTTATTGATTTGTTTTAAGCCTTCAGTAATATTTTAATATAATGTTGTTATTAAAAAGTCTATTTGCAAATATAAAAATATTTTTCCAATATTTTACATTTAAAAAACAAACATCAGTATTGCCTTCAGGCAAAACTTAATATCCAGCTCTGGCTAATATGTATCTGTGTGTTTTTATTTAAGTTGTCACTTAGACAAAGAGTTTTTACTTTATTTATCTGGACATCAATTACAATTTAAAATAAATAATTTTCAGTGAAATGTTATCAATGCTAATCTGTGTTTTACAAAAATACAATTTAATTATTGAATTATGACTATAATATTATCATTATAATTATTATCACTTTTTATTTTATCAATTAAAAACAAAACAAAACAAAAACAACAGTTTTTTTTACTTCTTTGTAATTCTGTATTGGACTATATCCATGATCTAAAATTAATTGTTAAATGTACTTAGAGAAATTCAAACTTTATTTAAACTTTCTAAATACACTATTAGTAGTAGCTCACAGATTAATATAACGAGTATTTTGAATGGTATTATTCTCTTTTCTTCTTCAGTTAATGATGGTCTGAACAGATGAATGTATTCAAAAAGTGTTTTTTTTACTTCTGTTTTGTAATTAAAATGGCAAATTATTAAAATTTTCACCAAAATATATATGATTAGCAATAAATAGTGATTTTTTATAATAAAAAAAATTATACTTTCTATTATAATAAATTAGAAGATGCTGGAAATTTGAAATAAAATGGCTATCTGAAAGTGAGTGTTTATAAACCAACACATTTATATGATTATAGCTTAACTATTAATTGCATTCATGCTTGATAAGCAAAAGATATATTAAATGAGATATGTAACAGACACATTTTTATGATAAATGATTTTTTGGAAAATGGGAATTTTATTATTTATTTTCAGCAAATCTTACCCAAGACTATTAATAATTGTCAGATAGTATTATGTATTATTTTAAATTGCTTAATATTAATTTCTTTCTCTCTTTTTTTACATATACTCATTTTAATATATGTACACAAAGTTTGGACAAAATAACCGGAAGGCTCTATTCAAATTATACTTTTTGTACATAATAGAGACTCTAATTTCCTACTAACAATAAAATGAATTTTAATAGACTTCTTTTTTGAAATTAAAAATTCTTAAACTGTATTAAATGTCATGATAATCAGTAATATTTGTCAAGATCAAAAGTTTTTATTTTGCCATGTTCATTTTGTGGTTTGAGTTCAAATAATCCATGTTTAATTAATCAGAAAAGAAACCAATACTTTTGGTCAGCTGATAGTCTATACAGAAACTTTAGTCCTTTAATCTACTATTCTCAGATCTAGACTAAGCTGAATAGAGGGTTTTATATTGAGAAACTTCCTGTGTATGTTAGTTTATGATATTTTTACATACTAATATTACGAGAGAATACTTTATCGTTAACACATACATGTCTACTTTCATTTGAAAAAAAAAAATATTAACAGATAAATTCTTAATTTTATTGAATTTTAATATTGACTAATTTTTTAATTTATCAATTCGTGTTTACAATCTTCTTGTAAAGAAATAAAAAGAAATTATTTCACCAATGTTAACCATCTATTAGGAGCATGCTCAGTTGTTTGATTTAATTTAAATACATTTTTATTTATGCTTTTGTTTCTGGAAAATAAAATAAAATATTCAAAAACAAGTTATTTTTATATAGCATAATTCAAGTTGAAAGGTTAACTATTCAAAATCTTTCTAATTAAGGGAAAATCGCAATTTAAATTACGTAAATTAAATTTAATAAGACTAAAATTAAAATTAATTACAAATATTTATTTATACTATTCAATATAATATTTTTTAAAAAATGAATAAAAAGATTGAATCTGTGTAAGAATATTGATTAGTAATTATTCGAAAACGGTGTTAAATATTTAATGTTATTTGAAATTAATTTGATGTGTGTGATAACATTTTATTATTGACAAGCATAAAAAAAACATGAATCAAAAATAATTTTAATTCTTAAAATATTGACACAGCAATATTATTATTTATTTTATATATTTGTCAGTTATGTGTTACCTGTCACTGTCAAAAAGATTACGAATGTAATGAACAAAGATAATAAACAAAGACATTTAACCTGAAGAAATGTTGTGATTTAAAGCAATCGCTGTTCTAAATAAAGAATGTATAAAAAAAAAATGGTGAAGGAAAAAAAAGAATTATAAAATCACATAATGTTATTTATTAATTTTTTAAAATAAGAATTTGATAATCAAAATAATATCCAGGACTTCTAGAAGATAAATTAATATCAATCAGTGAAGAGGATGTTATTATTGATTAATTTTCTTTTTTTAAACCGATATGTATGTTATCAAAATTAATAATTAGATGAGAAAGATAAAATGTGAAACCTTCTGTTTGGCTTTATGAATGACTAAGAGAATTAAATGACTAGTTTTTTTTCCTGCATAGCCTTTGGTTTTTTCCTCCTTAAAAAATAAAAAAGATTCTTGTTCAAACAAGACAGTACTATAAGTTTTTTTTTTTTGCTAAGTATATAAAATGGCAATAATTAAAAATTAAATAAAAGTTGTACATCATTATTATTATTGATATAATGTACAATGATGACTACCGCATTTCCTTAATTTTCATTAAGCTATAAACCGCTTGCTTTCCCAGATAACACTTCATGAAAGAAAAGGCAATGAAAACAGAAAACTATTATTGTAAAATGAATGCTATAATCTAGAATAGTCATAAAAAATACGCAGCTTGAATGCAACATGTGGGCCTTTATGACTTTTTTTGTAATAAATGCTTACTTCATGATTATGCCATCATAATAATTTTTATTAAAATTTTGTAAATTTCATTCATTCACACCTATTCACTCACATTTTCTCTCAATTGAGTTTGGTGTAAATGAGTAAATGAGTGATTTCTTTAATTATTAATTAGTGGATTAATCATTTAAATTGTAAAATGCTTATTTTTTGTTTTCCCTAATTGCAAGACATATTGTGATAATTTAGACAATGCATAAAAAAATATCCATGTGTGCATATACAGTATTAACAGGCAGGACAGTTTCTCATATTCTTTCAAAGTAAAAATGTTGTATTTTTTTTTAATTTTAATAAATCCATCTTCAATAGTTTTGCAACATTTCATTGTTATTATTCTTAAAATTTATGCAACAAGTTGGTAAAACTTGAAAATGTTATGCTTGTTATGAGAAACAACTACAAAAACATTTAACAAGTTATTTCAAGCAATGATTTTATAAAAATCCTAACATTTAACTACTACCAGCTTAAAAACATTTTTAGATTTGTATTTTATTGTGCAATTGATTGTTAAGTGCAAAGAAAATGCTTTAACATATTTATAGGCTCAAAGAAGAAGTAAATAACTTCTCAGAAATTTGAACATAAACTTATCCCTAACCAGAAAGATAATCAGTGAATTAATGATCTTGCATTTTTGTAGATATAATAATCTATTTAAATGATATTAATTTAAGATTGCAAAAGAAATAGCTTTTAAAATGAAACTTAAAAGTTTGGGCCAATCACCTTGTAACTAGTAATACATTCTATTCCTCACATTACCCAGCCAATCACATAAATATAAATAGGAATTCAGACTCCATGTGTTTGATGAAAAAATACTTGATAGTAAAGCTTCTCACTAAAATTCAGAAGTGTAGTAGTTTCTTTCTGGATAAATTTTTTTTAAAAAAATTAATTTCATATATCTATATTAAAAATATAATATTTATTCAAATTTTCTTTCAGTAGTGTGACCCAATTTATGATTATGGATGTCTCATGAATCCCACTGTTCAAAAAATATCATCCATGTCTTACCAGGACAAAGAATGATCAATTCTTCTATGAGATAATATTTGTTTAATTTAGATTCTGCAAGCCACAGTATGATGTAACTACTTTATTACATAAAACCAAGATGAAGATAATTAAATTTAGTTTAAGGCAAATCAGATCTAAAAACATCTTTATACATATTCATTAGGATCACATTTAGCACTATTCAAAGCTCTAAATACAGATAAAGAATGAAAGGTTTAGCAACCACTAATATTATCTCTTAGTTTAAAAAAATTATTTTGAATTCATTACTGTCTGCACATCATTTTATATTTACTTCACCATCAATTAAATAGTTCAACATATTAATTTGATCTTTACAGTGAAATAACTATAATTTATAATCACTTCTATTATTGTTTACCATAATTGGTTTAATATAATAATAATAAAAAATTCAATAACTATAAAAGAAACTAAGCTATCATCTATTTGTTGACATAAAAATCATTTGACTTTCACAGAGTTTATGTAAAGTCTTCAATATTTTAACAAATTGCCTGTATAAACACACACACACACATATATATATAAGCTTTTTATGGAGAAATTTATTATAGTGATATGATGATTGATTCAGAACCCAAAGGTTTCTAGATCAAAGTCCAACTTATTACTTTTGATTATTTAACTATTTGACTGTGACCCTTGCAGTGGAGCACATTGATAGCATAATGAAATCAAAAGCTAAAGATTTCTGAATCAAAACTCCATCTGACTCTATGATGATTAAATGCCATATGATCTCTTAAGTAATAATTACTTCATATTCTTAGTTTGATTTTCATTTAATGGCAATAAAACCAAAATTTCAACTTCATTAATTAAATAAAACTATTATATTGAACTTGTTATTCTGATATCATTTGACCATTTTATATATTGACTATTCAATTAATTAAGTGTAATTTTACCCAAAATTACCCTAGCATTTCTCACCTAATGTTAGATCCAATCAATCAGTTATTTTGCTTTTCATTTCAGCTAATAGTTTTTTAATTAATTATAATATCTTTAAGACTTTCAATATAAATAATACATACAACAGATATACTAAGAAAAGCTTGTTTAATACTTTACAATGAATATGCTAAAAATATCACAATAGTATGCTAAGCATTATTTTCATTAATTAGTAGTCATAATCATAACTATTATTATTCAAAAGGTTTGCAAATCTATAGAAGAATTACAATAGTGGTAATTTTCATAAAATTTAATTACAAGATATAAATGAATTTATTTACATGAGCTACTTCTTTAATAGGGGAGACACAGGATTATTTCTTGTTGATTGTGTGTATAATGTTGGTGATGTTCCAGGCCTCTTTAACTTTTCATTTGATATCGTTTTTCTTAGAGCAGACAATACCAGAAGATGTAGGTTTAAAGCTGTTACCATGCTTGAAACAATGCCAAACACAAAATTAAAGAGTGCTAGCACCTTGCCAATGATATAGATGCAATAAATTAAGAAAGAATCCTGCATTTTCCTGTCAAAAAATGGCTCATGTAAATAAATTTATTCACAACTTATAATCAAATTTTATGTAAATGACTTTTGTAATTCTTCTATAAATCTTGCAATCCATTTGGATAATAGTAGCAATGATTATGATTACTAATTAGTCAAAAGCATGCTCAGCACACTATTTTGACATATTTAGCATATTTATTTTAATGTATTAAACAAACTTTTCTTAGTATACATTTAGTATGTATTATTTATATTGGATTACATTTTTTTGAGAAAAGTTTAAATTTCCTGGAATTTATTTTTTGATATATTCAGTATATATAGGTCATTGCTTTCTAACAGTATATGATTGTACTAAAACACTTAATTCATTATAATTATTTAATCTAATATTTATAATGATTATCATTTAATATTTATTAAAAGGCAAGTCCTATTGTCTCAAGAATTTCTTCAAACACTTCTTTTTAAGATTAGTAAACATTAAGCCAATTTTTCCCCTTCTTAATTTACCCAATAAAAAACTTTTTCCATTTGTTTTTCCAACATTTTATAATGTCCTTCAAGCAAAACATAATTAAAGCAAGTAATTGTATTTTTATATTGGACTATTTCCATTACCTAATATGAGTATTGAATGTCTTTAGAAAAATTTAACTTTATTTAAATCTTCCAAATAAATTCAACTGTTAGTAATAGCACATCAAACGGGTTAGTATATGCACAACATTTTATGAGGTATTATTCTCCCTTCTTCCTCATGTGTTGCTGACCTGACCAGTGACAATACTAGCATGGGATTTGAACCTAGACCCTTAAAATCTTGAGTGTTGAATTTTAAGGTAATGCTCTAACCAACTGAGCCATTCTTCCAAAGGCAACAGTCAGTAGAAATTTAATATACTTATCCATGTGGTTTCCTGATTTCTCCATTTTTTTCTAAGAGCAAAGTTGATTAGTGGTTTCCATACATTATGTATAGTCACACTAAATATACTTATATTATAGATGATGGAAATAGTCCAAAATAAAAGTACACCAACATCACAAACTTTCAGGAAAGCAAATAATTATTTGGAATGATATATTTTAGAGTTGGCATTTTATAAAATAAATGACAATAAAACAAAAATGAAAAAATAAAATTTTAAATTATAAAATTATGTTATGAATTACAGTGGAGCCATAAATTCTGTTGTTCCAAACTACAAGACCTCAATTATCATATGTCATGTAAAGAAAAATGTCAATAAACAAACAAAAAAACCATTAAAATTCACACATTTTCTGATATTGGACACCATTTTTCACTTTATTAATGTCATACATAATCACATTTTAAAAAAGGAAAAATTTGTAAATAAATTTTACAATATGCCAATAGCCATTTTTCTGTCTTGAAGCACTGTACACAGTTATATATATGATTAATTTTTTTTTCAATTTATATTGAAAGCACATATATTATTTTATTATTCCTTTAATCATTTTTTTTAATTTAATGTGCATAATAAAATATGGTATTTAAGGATTAGTCTGAACACTGAGATTGATTGTGGATAATTTCAGATACTATGATTGGCAGCTATTTTTTTATTATACATTTTCAGGAATATAGTTATCTTGTAATGAATGTATTATACTTTTTAATATTAAAAAATATCAATAAATTGATTATAAAATCCAGTTACTTTAATAAATAGCAATAAATGTATTATAAATTCCATTCATAACAAGTAATTAATTATTTTTTATATATTGTATCATGTGTAAACACTAATAAGTTCATAATATTGTTCATATTTTTACATTCAAAGTACTTGATCATCAGCATGATTGTTTATTTTCCAATCATATCCATCAAAATGATTACAATTTGGGATCTTGCTTCAACAGAAGAGCAGACAATTCAGTATTTACAAAACTATGGTATATTGTCCTCCTAAAAAGTGTGTAATAATGGCCATTATATGAAAATTTATTTTCAACCAAACACGCAATGGAAATGGAACATGAAAGCTTGTCATAAATGAATCTGTCTTTTCTGATTGTAGTCAGTTTATTTATAGCTAGTGTGAAGAATTAGCAATCATACAATGAGGCAAATGACAATTACATTTATCTGACAAATTAGTTATGGATTGGAACAACTACCTCTGAAAAATTCAAATCTATAATCTTTTATCTACACTATCATGCAAAATCAAAGGCTCTAACAAAATAGTAAAAATTGATGAAGCCTTCTAAGCAAGCAAAAAAGCAATGGGAGAATATTTCCACAGCAGTGGTTTTTCAATGGCTTATGCAGAGAGATAGGCAAGTGCTTTATAATGACTGTCACAGGCAAAACAGCTACTATTCTTATGGAAGTATTAAAGAAAATATGACCAATAGATCTGCAATTTATTCGGATTGCTGTAAGCCATACAAAACAGATGGTTTCCCATTCTGGTGTCAAACATTTGATATAACTTAGTAAATCCACATACAGGTGTATGCATACACAAAACATCAAAAAGTATGGGATCTAGTCAATTGGTGGAACAAGAAGCATTGAGGAACTGTATGATAATACATACAATCCTATATATTGGAATTTATGTGGCAACACATTATCAAAACAGAAGATAAATTTGTGCTGATTTTGAGGTTATTAAAGATTTCAGTAACCAGCATAAATAAATCATTTTAGTTATTTTGTTTTTAAAAATAAATGCCTGTAACTTAAATTTATTTTTTATTTAAAATTTATTGTTATAATTTTGAGTTATTTCTGTGAATGGAATTTATAATACATTTGTTGCAGTTTTAAAATTAACATGAATTTATAATCGATTTATTGATATTTTCTAATATTAATAGGTAAAATATATTCATTAGGGTTACAGGATAACTATGCCCCTGAAAATATATAATTAAAAAAACATGGCTTAGGACACATCTGTACTCAATGTTGATGTCTGGGTTAACCGTTATGTATCTAAAATATTTTCTGAGAGTAATTCTAAAAGTTTTATAAAATTTTAGATCGTACTTAAAAGTTAATGCTGATTTAAAAACATTAAAATAATTAGAGAGGTTGTAATTCCTTAATAAAGAGATTAGTTTATTGGGTTTCTATAGGATAAGAAATTATTGCCCAGAGCATACTACATAATGATGGAAGACAAATATTTTGTTATTTCTTTCAAAAATAAAAATATAACAGTTAGGCTGGGGGGAAAATAAAAGAGGTGGGGGTGGGGCGGCGCCGTTTTTTTTTTTTTTTTTTTAAAAATAAAAAACCACAGCGGCGTACTTATTCCACCCCCTTTTTTCTTATTCTTATTACCTCATTGGATCCATGAGTACATGCTTTAATAAAATATATGTAAATATGTTCGCTCAATTTTTTATTTATAACTATATTATTATTTAACTTTTTTTAGATATACGTACTATACATATAAAAAGATTTCTGTTATATATATATGCATGTTGAAAAGTATTGTAAGCTTCAGTTCAATAAACAATATGCATTCTATTCTAATCAATGCTTATCAACAAAACATGAGCATATATATATACGCTATATATATATGCTATATATGACTGAATGCAAGGGGACTTGTAACAAAATGTAGCTTAGTTAGCAGCTTCGTTGTATATATTACTTTTAAAATTTGTATTAACTTGCTTAAAAACTAATAACAACAATATCTCAATGTCATGTACCTGACTTGGCTGCAATTATCCTATTAATTAAGACTGAAAATAACAGTGCATGCCAAGAAGCAAAAATAGTAAAATTTTGTAAAAAAAAAAAAAAATGATTTTTTTTATTTTATTTAAAGAAACAAATTATATATTTCTGAATCAATTTTAAAAAAACGAAAAGCAGTATAAAGCATGTTTACTAAAGCAACAAAAATTTTTGAATTGTCTTATTTTCATCTTATTTCTATCATTCTTCTTTCGTGTTTCGTCTTCAATCTTAATAATTTAAATCTCCTGTCTATAAGGAGCAAAGATTTAGCTCATCAGAAGCTTAAATAAATTTTAAAGAAACATATAAGAATCATACTTTATAAATCTACTGTTAATGGATCATGCAATAACATTATCTTTATTAAAAGTCTGTATAGCAATTGCAACTTTTATTGTATTGTTTAATATTTGATATTGCTTTTCTAATTATTGTTTCATTTCTGTTGTTTAATAGCAATTTGATAACGACTGTAATTAAAGAATTTTGACATCATATGTCATATTTTTTAATTTAATCTTCCTTTAATATTAATGATTAAAATTTGATTGTCATATTTAGATTTAAAATGTTGAAACTTTAATACTCACCTGCATACCAATAAAAAATGTTTTTTTTTTTTTTTCTTGTGACAAATGTAGTAAGATTTTAAAAGTTGATTTAAATTATTAGTGACACAATATAAGGCATTGTTTTTAAGAATGCCAAAAATTAAAAAAACAAATAACATGATATTTGCTACAATTTTCTTTTATTTGGCTAAACACATGGAAAAAAAGAGCTTCTAATAATATTTGGGTTTGTTTTTTTTTTAATTTTTTTAAAATAAACTCAATAAAAATATATATCTTTATAATATTCTTAAGTGTTTTTAGGGCTGCAATATATTTTTTGATTGAGACAGAACTTTATTTGGCCCTGGAAAGAAATTTGTCCTGAAAATCATAGAAGATAATTGTACAATAAGTTAAATATGTGCAGTCTCTTTAAAATAGTAAAAAATACATATATCCTCAAAATTAAATAAAATTGCCAATACAATTAAAAATCCAAAGACATTACTAATAGCAATGATAATGAATATAAACTATGAAATTTGTGCAAGAGAATAAGGAAATGTTCATTAAAAGCAAGCAAGAAAGAAAGAACACAAAATATATAAAAAGATTAATATTGTGTGATAAAAATACTAATCTTTTATAAAGTATGATTAATAATATAAACCAGAAGGGATAGTTAATATAGTGTTATTACAATCATGAATTATTACCTGTTGATCATAAAATGAATATTAATATGTTACAATCTGAATTTTTTAATTTAGCAGTGGTAGCTTTTTTAAACTTTGAAGTTTTAAACTTTTTAATTTGGTTATATTCAAATCTTATTATGAAATCAAAATAGTATTCGTATAAAGTACTTTTACAAAATTGTTTTATACTACTTAATACGAACAAATAGATGTTTATTATATATATTTTTTCTATAATGACATTTTGATAATTGCTAGAACTAAAAAAAAACAACATTGAACAAAGTAGTAATTTGCATGAAGAAAAAATGTCCCAAAATCAAAAACATGTTGTGAATGTTTGACTTTTTCTTATCATATAATGATTTAGTGACTTAAAGATGTCACTATTATATAATAATGCAAGCTAAAATGAATTAATGCTACTTCGTTGTTGTTTTTTATGAAACATTTAAATGTTTATAAAGTCGTATTTGACATTACAAATGCTGAAGTAAAGAAATGATAAATTAGGTGCTCATAAACATAAGACCTTAATCATAGTACAAATGTTTTATTTATTTTTATAATTAAAACATCACCATAAAGTCTTACCAATTTAGATTAATTTAAGTTTTTATATCTAGCTTAAATAACTAAACTATCATTTACAGTTCACTATTGAATTGACTAATGGAATATATATCGGGGGAAAAAAATATAAAATTGTTTGTGATCAGACAAAAAATGCAAAATTCATCCAGGCCATATTTAAATCCCAAATCATCATCATGCTAAGCTGAATCCTTACTATTATTACATTGGAATTTCCAAACTCTCAAACAAAATGCAATTATGTACTTATTAAAGAATCTGGACAAAAATCATAAATTAATATTATCTGAAAAGAAGATTAATATAAATATTAATTCAATAATATTAAATATTAATAAGTAAATAAAAAAAAATTTAGCACAAATTTTTAATTTATGTACACTTTTAAACATAATAAAGTACTTACAAATTGTTTACAAATTTCTACTTGAAGACTCATAAAGATCATAATTTAGACCAAAATTATTTTTAACATTTCAAATCCTATTTATGCCTTTCAATCAAAATATCATTAAGTATTGAAGACAATTCAGATTTTTCTTTTCTCTAGGTACTTATTTTTTAACACATTGGCTCTTTCTCTATCTCAGGTTTTTGGTTTATTCTCCTTTTGAACTATTCTTCATCTTACTTTCTATGATTATCTCAATCTCCTATATCTTTTTTAAAAGAAGCAACTAAAACTTTTATTCATTAGTTTTTATCTTATGTCTAAGTTGTTTTTTACCATAACAACTTTATTATATTTTAAAATTATATTTTTTCTTCATTATATCTTCTAATCAAAATTATTTTATATTAAATTTATTTAATACATGGTAGTTTAATCTATAGCATGTACAATTTTTAGTTCAATAAATTTATGTAACTGAACAACTAATACATGCACATTCCACATTGTTGCTCGTTCATAGTACTACTCTCTCACTCCAGAAAAAATTATGTTTTACCAGAATATTAAATATATCTTTTAAATATGCTGATAATCATTGCATATAGGAATCTTTGTTTCTATTTGTACATTTGGATGTCATTTTGCTTCTTATTAATTAGCTAATCTGACTTTAAACAATCAATTGACAGATTGCTTTTAAAATCACCTGCATTTTTGGTTACATATTTATACAACTTTTCTTTGATCCATTTTCTTCTCTGATTGATTTACACTTTAGAATTCTCTCATTTTTGGCATACTTTAATTCATACAAGGTCAATAAATATGATTCACATGAGGAAAAAAAATTGTAGTTTTAATAATGCATAAATTTCCACTATCTGGTCTAATATTAGTATTTATAACATAGTAGGAGTACACCCACCCCAACTTTTTTTCTGGTAGTTTTGCTCTTTCTAGCTTTCTGCCTCTTTTTTTGGAACAAACATGGGCAGCTTCCTTTGGGGCTTCAGCCTACAACTACTTCCACAGAATATTAATTATATATGCTGATAAATAATTTATGACTTTATTATAATCCATTTAGTGTCTTTTTCATAGGCTGAACACATTTCTAAGCAATCCCATTTAACTCTGTATGGTTATATTTGCTCCCCCATTCAACCAAAAATGCTTCAAATTCAGAAAACATAAACCCTGAACTATTACAAATAGCAAAGCTTTGATGATGGTATGTAAAAATTTCTTTTAAATTCTATGAGTTAGTGTTTATACTAGGTTATACTTATTTCCTTTTGACTAGAGCTAATTAGGAGCATAAAAAAATAACTTTTGCCTGATACTGCATGTTGTATGTACATGTATGAGTCCATGTCTTCTTAGTTTTATGGCCATGAAAAGTGTTTTTGAATGAGATACTTGTAAGACTATTTCATTTTTTTCTATAATCCAATATCTGTCCTAATTTCAAGCCACCACTGTAACTGTATATTAGGACTTTACTTTTCACTACACCAAGCTAACTCTAGTGTAGTATTTCTAAAGTTTAGTGTGTCTCTGAAATGAAATTAGCACTTTATTGCTGACTATAATACAACTTTTAATTATTGTCATTATATACTTTCTTCATCCAATTCATAAGATTTTGATAGACAAGATTAGTTTTAATCCAGAGTGATATGCTTTTACTGCTGAACATTTTCAGCTTCCTGTTGCTTACATGGTTGGATAAGACAATGTGTTGGTATATTTTATTTATATAATCTAATTTATAATTATATGTTAACAACAGATTATATTAATGAAACATTACTGGCTTATTGTTTAAATATCAGCTATATAGAAATTGCTGAAATTTTTTGACATACAAAATTGTTTATATTGCCTTTTTGCTCTTGTGGCTATAATTATTTTCAACTTTGATAGCATCCTGTACATAAATAATATTGGACATTCCCCATTTTATGAGGAATGATGAAGTTCCATTTCAATCCCATAATCAGAAGTATTCACTTGTTAAAGTAACAGTCATTTATTAATGCAAAGTTATTTGGAAAATTCTCACTTGCAGTTTCTTTCAAACTCAATATTCCTTTTTCTAATATAAATCACATAGGAGTGTGGCCATATTTATTTTTTTCCTTAGGAAATTTTCTAAAAAAGTTACTAAACACAGAAAGGTTGTAATTTTTTTACATTCTTTTGTCATTGATTATGCTTGATCATTTTAGCCTTTTTTTTAGTCAGGTCTTGTATTTAAACCTGTAATAAACTTAATTTTTTTAGGATATAATTTGGTGCATGTATAACTAATACATTCACATTATTGCTCTCAACAGATCTCATAGTAACAACACTATTAGACTCTTAAGAGTTTTATAACAGGCTTATAGCACTATTTTGTGTTTAGTTGAAAGTATTAACTTAAATAAGGGTGTATTAGCTATACATGCACATATATTTAACAAAATAAAAATAGTACATATTATAAACTATATAAATTAACATATGTATTAAATAATATATAAAAATTTAAATCAAAATATATAATGAAGAAAAAATACAATTTAAAAACATATTTTTGGAAGATTGAAATAATTCCTGAGAAATAGGGTTAAATATGAGCCTCAAAGAGAGAAAGAGAGACAAAGAAAGACTAAGCATCAACCAAGAAAAAGCACATAATAGGAAAAAGATTTGAATTAGATTCAATATACAATGACATCTGATACACGATTATAATTGGTATTTAGAGATGCAACAGAATATTTTGAGTCTAAATTATGATTTGAGTACGCATTCAAATAAAACCTTGTAAATAACTTGTCTATCTAGTTCTTAATATTTAATCTTATTGATATTCCTATTAACATAATTTGTTCATATAATATTGTTTTAAATTGAAAAGTTTTCTGAAGAGTTTTCATTAAAAAAATATAGGCATAGTTTGCTTCATTTATCTTTAATTTCCAAATTAAGAATAAAATTAAGTATTAAATAATTCTAAAGTAATTTTTGTTATATCATGTTAGGCACTAATGTGAAACATGGTTTCAACACAAATTTTACTAGACTTTTTAGGACACATGTAACTAAGTTCAAATAATAATAAAAATGGGACTTGGTTGTTATTTTTTGTTTATAAAAGACGCAAAATATTTATTTAGTTTAATTACTAGAAAGAGAAAATAAAAACCAGTCTTAGTTGTTGGTAATGGTATTATTTTTCTTCATTTTAATATATCTCATAAACACAGGGTCTAATATAGAAAAATATCATCTACTTTAAGAAAAATAGAATAGAATTATCAATATCTTCATTAATTATATTTCAAAAAGCAAGCTTCGTATACTAAAATATAGTTTCTCTAGGTTCTTCATCTTTTGTTTTATTCCTTTGAAATTGTATGCCTGGATAATATTCATTAACAACATTATCCTACCTATCTTTCTTTTACCATTCATATTTCCTTCCAGTATCTTTTTTATAATTTTATACCTTGAAATAAATGTCAAACTCAATTTCTCTTTTTAATTTATCATTTTTTTTTTTTTCAATATTTCTGCTTTATCAATTTTATTATTTCTCTAACTTTTCTCTTATCATTCTTTTTCAAATCTACACTACTAAATCTTCCAATTTTGTTTTTTCTCTGATCCACAAATTGAAATTTCAAACATAACATTAAGTTAGGATTATAACATAATCTCCTGTCTTTAATCAATGCAATATTTCCTCTAACTTTTTTAGCATTATTATTTTCATCTAATCCTCTAAATTTTTTTATCTTAATTATAATATTTAAATACAAGTATAATTAATATACTTGAAGCTTAGATATAATATAGGGGACTTGAACACAGATGTTCATGCTCTCTTTAGCTATCCTCTCTATCTCATACAAGAGATACACATGACCACAAACATGTGAAAAAGATAAATGATCTCTAATATATATGGTTTGTGCTGAACCAGAGCTCATCAGTTAGTCCCAATCATAATCTCTGACAGACATATATAATCAATGTTTGGTTTATATTAAAAAAGCAAATCTTTAAACTTTAATGGACAAATTTCAATCCATTCCACCCTCCAACTTCATCTCAATTATATCTTTTTATTATCAGCTCTAATATTCTTGCATAATATTTAGTGAAACTGATCTTCATTAGTCCAAATACTGTAATAATCATAGAAAATCTAATACAACAAAGCCTTCTGCTCTAATGCAATGCCAATTCTTGCTTAATTACTCTATTGCACATTAAATAAAATGAAATATTTGCATTACTGTCTTACAATTTTTTCTTATATTTTCTGTAAGAAAATCATTCAGTCTTATATATATATATAGATATTTTACATAAATATTCCTTTTTTCAATTTATACTTTTTGTTTTCAAAATATTCAACAAAGTAATCTAATTTTGTTTTATCAATTGCCTTTTTAGTATCAAACAAATATTAATCTCCCTTTCTTTCTCTCTATATATATCTTACAACAATAGTTTTCATTCACTTGCATATCTTGTCTCTCTGTTTACTTTAAATTGAAATTGCTTTATGGATATAAGCAGGATGATATATCTAAATTTAATCAATTTTTTTAAATGAAAGTCTGAAGTTTAAAAGATATTTTTCTTAAACAGAATAAAGTGTTTTATATTAGTCATATGTTAGGCACTGAAAATAACATGACTATCTGCTATGACAAATAACAGAATTTCTGAGAACTTCTTAAGGTCATATGATTTGTTGATAAATTCTAAAAGTACAACAACATAATTGCTAAGACCATCTCAATACCATGTTGATAGCAGAATTGCTGAGACTTTTCCATGATACACAACTTGCTAATAATTTTTAAAATTATACGAACAATATCTTCTAATATTTTTGTGATTCGTTGACTAGTTTTAAAGCAAAAAACAACAGAATTTTTAAATATCATGTCACATGACTTTTTATACTTCCTAAAGATATAAGAACATATTCTATTTGTGTAAAAACTAAACATATATCATCCAGTCACAATAATTAATTAAAATTACATTTATAGATATATTTACTTAAAATGTTTTATTATTAATCAGCAAAACTCTCCATACAATAGTGCCACCATGTGCTAACCAGAGTAATCATTAGATGCCAGAAGGCTTGTGCATAAAATACCCATCTAGTGCATACTCATCCAATATCCCCAGACTAGTTTCTGACTTGTGACCTTCATCAGTGAGGAGCCTTAGATCTGAGATAAAAGATGGTGATCATGTGATGTAACATTTTATTATCTTATAAGCAATAATGAATAAATTTAATTTTATTTTATTTAGACTAATATTCAATCAAGCATTTCAGTTTGTTTGATAAATAATTCATTCTTACATATTTCCACTGCATACAATCACTTTCACTATATGTCTCATCAGATTTATATTGCTGAAAAATAAATCTAATATTCAATTATATTTTTTAAATTCTTTTTGCCAGATACATACAAATAGAAAAATTAATATGTTCTAAAACCATTTAGAATTTTGTTTTTCTACTTTCATCATTAATTTGTCACTGATCCATATGTCATAATACAAGTAGTATAAACCAACATTTATTTACTTTTGTTATTAAACTTGAATTTTCCCACCATATCTTTCTAATACCTCTATATTTTTGATTTAATCCATACATATTCATATATTTTATTATTATATTCTTTATTATATAATGTTTTAATAGATCTGCTTACAATGACTTGAAACAGAACCTAATAATAATTCTATTTCCAAATAGCCTTTCTTTTTTTGACAGTCAGTTTATAGCCATCTGATATTTTCCATTAAATAGATCTCTAGTTATTTTTAATCATGCGATAAAATACTAAATAAAAACACTATAAATCATCATTAGTTAGATGTTGTTGCCTCATGATTCTGTCTTGTAAGTTCATTGTTTTTTATGAAAGGCTTAAAAAAATTATTTGCTGCGAAGTGACATATTCTAAGGTTTCCTTTTAATGCCACTCGTATACTATGATAATAGCAATGAAAACCATTATATCAAAAATTCAAGTTTCATTTATAAGTGAAACCGAAAGCAAAAATTAGAAGTTAAAATCTAGATTTTGTGTAAATAGAAAGGAGATTGTTTTGTTCATTTTTTTTTTTTGTAATATCCGTCCTAATTAGATGATATACAGATGTGAAAAATTAATTTTAAAATTATATAAATATCATTGTAATATGACGAACAAACAAGCAAAACTATGACGTGTTTTTTTTTTTAAAAAATTAAATTATTTCAAACAATTTTTAATGAATGAATTGTATAATCTAGTCCATGTATAATAAAAACAGTTCTCATGATGCTTATTGGGGTCAAATGTTTAACAAATGGTTCACGTGCTTGACATGAATCATCTATTTAAAAACAAGAAGGAAAAAATCTAAATAAAAGCTTTAAATGAGAAAACTCACTTTTTTGGAAAAATATCTGGAATTATTAAAGTTGTAATGGTATGTGTACTTATTATCTTTCAAAATAACAAAAACTGAATCATTGAAAAATAAAAAAAAAAACATTGAATAAAAAAAAGAATATTTAAATCAAGAAGTAAAGGTCCCGAATATTTTGCCTGAAAGTAAAGATGAATATATAGCTAAGTACCCAAAATTATTATTTGTGGTGGTCAACATTTAATAGATAATTTTTAAACATGCAAGAAATACATTTTTTGGTTCTTGGTGAGTTTTCAATAATTTCATTTACTACGAGATATACAATCGGCTTCAATGGTAATGAGTTGTAATATATTAGGTAATACTCAATTTCAATGCTATGTAATTGTAAAAAAAAATTACAAAAGATGATTAGAATTCAGAGAAAGATATTTAATGTATGCTGCTGAGCTCATCAATAATAATCATCAGATTGTAATGTCTTTAAAGGTAGGATGAGCAATATCTTTTATTAAAATTATCTTTAGATACATGAGTATTCAAATACAAGATCTTACATTCATCAAGGCTTATTATTATATTGCCTCTTTTTTCAGTACATGCCAATGTCTATAAGAAAGTCCCAGAAGAATTAATATATCAATTCAAATTAAAAAAATATACTATGCATCAAAAAAATCAAATCCATTGTTAATTAAATATCAAATGAATGCTTTATTGCTCAGAAGTATTATACAAGAAATTTGAATGCTTAAAGAGCGAGAATAAGATATGATTTATGGATTTTAAACTCTAGAGAATTAGAAGTTCAGACCATAAACCTTGGACTTTAACTTCCAAATCTGGCACATTGTCATTATACTAAACCATATAGAACATTTGAAAAGTAGATTAATGAGTCTATGGCAATTAAAATACATAGTCAGTCTATGCTTACTATTCTATTAATAGGTTCATCAACTATTGGCAATTTTTCTACAGGTCAAAAAAA
The DNA here is from genome assembly GCA_028023455.1 of Epiperipatus broadwayi. Classification (NCBI taxonomy): domain Eukaryota; kingdom Metazoa; phylum Onychophora; class Udeonychophora; order Euonychophora; family Peripatidae; genus Epiperipatus; species Epiperipatus broadwayi. The sequence goes on from JAQFVV010012786.1 coordinate 440,616, forward strand.
TGAAACGATGCTTTCTCACAGAACTGTTTTTGATGAATTGCTATCATTACATTGTTTAAAAGGGTGAGGCTTATGAATTTTGATTGGATAAGCAACAGTTAATTGCAACAACTAAATATGTACAATGTGTTCAATTTGAAAATCAGTCAATACAGTTTTCCATTAATACACGAAAGGGTTGAACACATCACTTGCATTCATAATTATTTTTTCATTTAATATATGATTGATACCATATTTTTTTAATGAGAATGTAATAATAACTCTTCTGTCATTAAAGAATTTGTGAAAATAAAATTATTCTCATGACTAACACTTACAATAAAATAATAGATGAATTTTCTCACTGATCTATTTAGATGAAATTATCATCATAAAGTTGAAATAAGTGAGATTAAATACCATCTGAAGATTAGAGTTGATAAATATCAATTTCAATTTCATTCCAAAATTAAGTTTGAAGATGTTTATGTTCATCCAAACAAAAAATTAATATATAACTTTCAAATTGACATCATAATAATGTCAAGCTTCCTTCAATTAGTGAGACTCTCAGTAAGAATAATAACTGGCTTTATATTAGAAAAAGAATTATCTATAATAATTTAAATAATAGTTTTTCCATCAAGCATTAGAAAAGTAAAGAAAAAAGTAAACTATTTTGGAATTTCTGAATCATCATCATTCTAACGATATTCTTGTCTTATGTAAAACAAAGTCAGACTTTTATCATTTACATTAGCTTACCAATGTTTCAAATAAAAATTGTATTCCAAAACACAAATTAAACAATAGTTCTGCATAATATGTTAATACCCTTTTAATTACAAATTTTCCCATTAATGGAATTCAAATTCACTTTTTTTTTTCAAATAGCATCATACTACATACTATTTAATTTCTATATATTATTGTTCTAAAGCTGAAGACATTGCTTCTATTATTTTTAAGATACATAAGAAAATTCCATAACAAATTTCTACAGTATTATAGCTAGTGACTTTATATATATATATAAATAATATAATAAAAAAAATCCACTAGAATAAAACTACAAAATTTTTTAAAATGCCTATACAAAATTGAAGATTGATATCCTTTGCTATAACCAGCTTATGGCATATTTTGCCATCTTGAGTAGCAATACATATGTACCAATGAACATATGTTCAATTGGGAAAATACAAAAATATTGGATAGAGAAGAAAAGGTACAAAGAAGAAAATATAAAGAGGTTATTCAGATGACAATGGAAAACAACTCATAAATCAATCTAGTGTGACTACACATAAAGTATGGAAATCACCAATCAACTTTGTTCTTAGAAAAAAGTGAAGAAATCAGCAGGAACCATATAGATAAGTATATAAAATTTTTGCTGAATGTGCCTTTGGCAGGATGGCCTAGTTGGTTAGAGCATTACCTTAAAATTCAATACTCAAAAAATCTAAAGGTCCAGATTTGATTTCTATGCTAATACTGTCACTGGTCATACCAGCAAAGAGAGGAGAATAATACCTCTTGAAATGCTGTGCATATACTAACCTGTGTGCTATTACTAACAGTTGAATGTACTTGGAATATTTAAAAAAAATTAAATTTTTCTAAAGACATTTAATACTCATATTAGATGATGGAAATAGTCCAACATATAAATACAACATTACTTTATATATTATATACATAAATGCAGAAAAAAATTATAAAGTTGCTTTAATATATTTTAATATTCAAACTTACAAAAATATCATTTATAATTATTATTTACATTTTTATTTTATTTGTTGGGTGTTTAAGCTAAATCTTAATAATTCAAGTTAAATCTTTATTTAAAAAAGGCCAAAGCAAGACAGATAAATCAATTATAGAAATCATAAAATTCAGCAGACTATAAATATTATATACATCCCTTTATAATAACAAGAAAATATTATAGCCAACTTTATAGAAAAAGATCTTAATGTTATATACAAATGATATATAGATGATCTATTAATAGGTACTCCCAGAGAAATCATCACAGAACTTTGTGATTTACTTGAACAAAAAACATTTCTTAAATGGATGATTGAACATGAAAACATCTTCACAGGCCTAACATTTTTAGATCTATATATCCAAAGAAATAATAATCAGATTTCAAAATTATCATAAAGCCATTTAAAATTTGAATTACAATTCATTCACAATTCCTCACCCTTATGATATATAAACTTGCTAGAATAAAGGGCTTCTTAAAAAAAAAAACTTAGACTTTGCAAATATGAAGTGAATAGAAAAGCAAACATAGATTCCTACATAAATGATGTATGCAGAATAGCTGTAACAGAAACACCTTACTAAACACATAAAAAATTTGATTAAAAACAAATCCAGTCTAACCCCTGGAGAAAATTAAGCCATGGATAAATATGCCATATATCCCAAAATCACACCCAAAATACAAAAAAATCTTTTCTATAATATATAAGTTTTAGAACCCTTCTAATCTTAACAGATTGTTAAACAATACCAAATATAGACTACTCCTGGATCAAACACTTTAGAATGTGCACAAAATTAAATGCAGCAAAACCACTTGAAAGGCAATATACTGCTGGGAATTGAAGACAAACATCACCATTAGAATCTCTTAACATAAATATTTATATAAGCAATTCCAAAATAACACTGACAAATAAGTTTTTGGGAGCATGAACAAAAATTGGGTCATGCCTTTGATCCAAAAAACATAAATATTGTTTGCATGAAGCAAGATGACAGATAAAGAAAAGCATGGTTTATCACTAACAACAACTACAATATTAACAAAAAAGAAAACAGTATCCAACTCTCAAGCAAAATGAATATTTAAATAACTAATTAAAATAATTAGTACTTCATCTATAAATATTGCAGCATACCCAGAAAATCCATGAGTACCATGAATATGTTTTGCTCAGCTATGTTTAAGAAAAATAAATACATATAATAAACTTCAAGCCAACATTAGAAACATTTCAGCCAATTTATTACAAACAAGAATGAAAACAATAAATTTTATATTTTCACAAAAATAACTATGAAAGCTTACAATTTAATCACTATATTGTATCAGCAATAAATGAATAAAAACATGTACAGTTTCAAAAAAATACTTCAAAATTATTTCTGTTTAATAACTGAACAGAAATAGGTATATAATATATTGGGTAGACAGTTGCATGAAATCAAATTAAAGAGGAAAGTATTGACTTAAGGACAAAATGTTCAAGGCCAAAGCATGCATATGTCATGAATAATTTCAACATGATATTTGCATTTACCAAATTAAAAAGTAGAATTCTATTTTTTCTCTAGATATGTTTGCAATTAAAGCAATTTGTGCATAATTTACCCACAATAGCAGGTATTTTACAATATCATAATATGACTGTTTATCATGTAAATGTATATCTAATGATAAAGTTAAAAAGTCTTATGGTTGATATTATTTGAGTAGCTATTTTCATATAATCTTCTGATTATTAACTCCTTTTATGAACTCTGTTATTCCTTGCAAATATATTTTTTAATCATTTTGACAAAGAATTGATTAACACTACTTAAATAATAATGTAAACTTTAATTAAGAGAGCATGTCACTCCTTCTCAGGCTATAAATAAATAACATTCCATATGTTTAACAAAAATCAAGAATAGAATGAATCCACATATTCTCTAAGGTTTTCATATTTATAAATTTACTTCTGCCAACTTCAGTAGAAATTCAGAGTGAGTTTACCACCCAGATTAAAATATGGTATTAATATTTATTAAACTAATATTTATTTACACAAGAATGGAGATAGAATCTCACTTCTAATAACTTTGTTTTAATAACCAAATTATAATTAATAATTGTAAATATTATGTTAGCTTAAGTTAATGTATATGTAATTAAAAGAACAAACTATTCTCTCTTAGGCTATAAATAAATAACAGCATATTTAACAAAAATTGAGTATAAAATGAATATACTAATTCTGTAAACATTTGATATTTATAAACTTACTTTTGCCAATGGTGGTCTTTAAAATATAGTTAGATTCACTCTATTCTTGAACTTATGTAAATGTGCAACATGTTATTTAAATATTTAGTGGTGTCATGCTGAACCTATGTTATAATATTTTTTATGTGCTGACATAATTCTACAAATCTTATTATATATAGTATTAAAATTGTTACAGTTATAATGGACTTTAAAATAATATATCTTTTGAAACCTATTATATTATTGAGCATTCAATATTTTAAAATACATAGGATCATATGTGAAAAGTATATTTTGTTAAATTTTAATTTTTAACACATTTATTAAAATTTCTATTACAAATTATAAATTACAACTTTTTTCTCAATACATAGTTTTCATAAGAAAAAAAATATCAAGAATTCTAATATGGTTAGTCATTCTTTATTATTAATCTGAGCTATTAATAAATTAATGTGAATCTTGTCCTTGTACCACTTTGTTCAAATGTAATTGGTCACTTTTAGCTTCACATAGGCTTCCGAATGTTCAAGTGCTAGTCAAACTTCTTTGCAAAATCAAAATACTTTTTAAATGTGAAAAAAATTGTTCACATAGTTAAATTGATCTGAATCCCTAAAAACAGAGCACAGACAATTTTTTTTCAAAGAATTAAATCTTTCAGATAAATATATCTAGCAATTAAAAATGCCAGCTGATTTTTACAGAGTTTTTTCCAAGAGTTTTCTGTAATTCTATAAATTTAGTTTTCCACAGTTCTAATGCTAATAATATGATGCATCCATTTCAAAATTATCACTATCCATCCACCCAAAAAAAAAAGTCAGTTAAATAGTGTCATCTTTAGATCAATTGGCAGATTTGATAAGAAAAGAAAATATGGGTTCATGTGGTTAAAAATCTTCACATTGTTTGGAAAATTCTTCTTTGGGAGCTTCAACATACTTTTGAATCAATTTGCATGGATCTTTACATTTAAAAAAATATTTAATGTTAGTGGTAATATCATGCCAAAATATATCTAATTTTGATGCAAATTCTTTCCAGTATTCAAAAAAATTCTAGTACTGTTTGACCCTTTCCTTGCAAATGCAATTTTAAATCATTCAGGTGTTGAGTTATATTAATCAGAAACATCAATTTTCGTAACCAGTGTATGTCATTTATTTCCAGGAAATTTTTTTTCTTCAAGAAACATCTTGATTTTTTCCATATATAATTGAAATCCAACCAAGATATTATTTTGACTAATCCAATGAATGTTGTTGTACAGCAGGAAGTCTATATAAGCATTGTTTCATTTCTTGTAAAAGGGACTTAAATTGTCTGTGTCTCAAGAAAGAATGAGAAATCTTAATGATAGTGACTATTACAGATTTAAGCACTGTGATGAAATTTTGGCAATTAAACATTCCTGGTGTGTAAGGCAGTGAAAACTCAGTACTCAATGTCTAATATGGTTTTTAAAAAATTTAACAAGTTTTTTTTTCCTTCTCACTATTGAGTGGTTGGCAACAGTAGTAACATTAAATATTTTCTTTATGATAATTTTCTGATTTTCAAAATAATTGAAAAATGCAATGAAAATATCATGTCCCTGTGTTGTCCAGTAAGAGGTTATTACAATATTGTGCAACTATCTCTAGACACACCACATAATTTATATCACTGCTTTAATCAACAGCAACACTGAATACAACAGCTTATTGTAATCCACTTTGCAGTTTAATTGTTACATTTTCATCAATGTCAGTTATTCATCTTTGAATTGATCTTGCAGAATCCAGTATTTCTTGAATTTGAGACAGGATTGTTTGCTCATTTAGTAGATCACTGAATAAGATTTCAGCACTTCTCAAAACCTTTTTTTTTATGAATTCTCCATCAATGAAGATTTGATTTTTGAAACCACACAATGAGCAATTGTATAACAACATTCAGTGTCTTTATTTGTGGTTTCAATTATTTAATTAAAATAAGTAGTTTGTTTCTTAAAAGTATAAACAGCCCTTTTTATAGCTGCACATTCTTCATCAGAGTTTTTAAACATGGACAGATGTTTAGTTTAATAATGCCTTTGTACACTGAAGTATGACACACAACACTTTCACATCATAATATACACACAGCATAACTTTTGCTGTAGAAATCTATATTCATTTGTCCAAGAGTCTTGAAAAGAGTGAACATGATGCTTTTGTTTTTTATGAGTCATTTTGGGATAATATATTACTTAATAATAATAAGATATATATTTTAATGTACCATGGCCTGCACTAAACATGATTTTCCTTTACATGTGAGCCACATGAACAAAATATAAGTTGAGATATGGAGTGTGAAAGCATATGCAGTAATTATATTATGACAAGAGCTTTGTTTTAACTGAAGGACCAAGGCCTGGACTCAATCATGGTTTTCATTTATGTGTCATGTATGCAAAATGTAGTTGATGGCACAAACTGTAATTAAAATATAATTTTTACTATTTCAATTCAATCAGAGTGTCATTGATAATCATTTCATGTGCCAAGAATGACACACGTGCTGTAGAATTTTGACCCCTGGACTCTAGTCAAAGCATGCATCCAAAGTTACTCCTTTCATTCAACCATACCATTTACTTTTCATCACTGAATTTTAGTACACTAAATTTGGTATATATACAACTTTATTATATAAATTCTACAATATTGTATGACTTTCTCAGTTTGCTCATATGCTTCCAAAAATAGAACTCTTTAGTCTAAAACCAGCAATTGCAAAATTAAGTAATCAGTATATACCAGTGATATGATACTGGAATTTGTATCTTCCAAGATCAGATTCTGGTTTTACTTTCATCACTGAGGACTTCAAATTCATAAGGTGGCATTAATGGATTTTACATATAACATTCAAAAGCAAAAGTTTTACATCATCATAAAAAGATAGTAGTTGAAGATTCTAAAATTATCTTTATTGAATTCAAGATGTTTTTAGTATATCAAAAAATTACTACACTTATTTAATATGACAAAATATTTTCACACATATAAATCTCTTCAGTCATACTAAAAATTTGTGATTAATTTTCTATATGCAATATTAAATAGAGTCCTTTTTAAATGGTAGATTTAATCGCAGATTAAATGTCATATGTAATCAACACCATTAATACGATCTATTTCATTATTTTGAAAGTTGGATTATTTCAATGGATTGTGACAGAAAAATTTTAATAGCAAAATGATCGTAACCCCCAAGCCTTTCAGTTCATTTCCATTAATCAGCGTCCTTAATCATGTTTTGTTGTTATATTAACAATAAGGAAAAGTGTTATCTAAATTTCCTTTGCATAGATTTATATAATTATCTCTTTTTATAAATGAAATATTTTGTATTATGTTAAAATTCAAGAATATTTCTGTTGGGTATTCTATTTTTGTTAATTAATGTTCTTATTTCGACTTTTATTTAATCTTCAATTAATATTAATATTCTTTGCCATAATTTTTTTCCCTTATATTATTTGTTAATTAAATAGTTTTTATTTTAATACAAAGATAGAAATGCGCATATTAATTTGAATTTTAAATAAACTTAAATGTGCGAATTATTTATTATGAAAAATATTTTATATAGTTATAATTTTCAAATGTAACTTTTATAACTAAATAAAATTAATATTGCGTATATCTCCACTAGTTAAATTACGAAATAGTAATAAACTGATGACATATTTTTAATAAAAAGTTCGATTTAAAAAAAAAAGTTGAGGGAAGAGAAATGTTGCAAAAATTTCTGCAGATAATTTGTTTATTGTTTCCCATTTTTAAATACTTGCGAAAACAATTCATCTTTGCATAATAAAAGTTGTTCTACCAGTCTATCAAGTTTGAGTCACCTGGGCACGTTCAATCTGAACTTTTTGACCTTGTAGCAAAACAACCTTGGAAAACCAACAAAATTAGCTATAATTGTTTCGATGTGTCAATGATCGTTTTTGAAGCTTCTATTGCGTTGAAAGCAGGAAGCTACTGCCACCTATCTGAAGATAGTTGGAAGGATTCCTTAATTGGTGTAATTAGTGATCCAGACCACTGGCTTAAAGTTTTCTTTTCGTGAAAACATTTTCACACTGGCCAATTACATTTTAATTTTGATTCTATTGGGATTTTTTTTTTAAATTCTCGATAGATAGTATTTGGAAAAATTAGATGAAAAGCTAGTACTGTAACTTATTTAATTATTGTTCGAAATAATGAATGTTGTTTCTATATCAAAATATATAAAAAATACTTAATCTTTAACATTGTTATCTAATATTATAAAAATGTATTCATTTATAAAACATTTAATGTATTCAATATTATTATAGATGGTAAAATAAATGAAATGAACATTAAATAAAAACACGACATTATATTGATTAACAAAATCATACAAAAAACTTTTTGCATACAAAGTAAATCTGTACATAAAATGTCAATGTGTGTGTGTGCATGTGTAAGATTTATTACCTATCACTCACGAATAAATACACACACACACTCTTTATAAATAAGTTAAACGTGCATGTTATGTAGAAATTTAACGAACATATATATATTTGCATAAAAAATAAATCATAAAGCATGTGTATGCGCATGTGTATAGTATATAGACAGTAAACAAAGAAGACAAATTTCTAAGTTTTTTTAAAAAAGTCTACTTGAGAATAACTCAGAAAATTACAAACATATAAATAATATGATTTGTGCTTAAACACAAGTATTTAAATAAGTATATTCTAATTTAATTTTTAAGTATGGGTATAATATAATATTCAAATTTTGCGAATGAGAAACCAAGCTTGAGATTTAAAAGTGCTAAATAAACAAATAATTTATTATTAGTAAAATTATCTTTCTTTTTAAAAAAAAAAAAAAAAAAATGCGTATGGGTACAAATGTCATATTTTGAGACTTTAAATTACAAGTATTAAAATAATGATAATATTTTCACAGATGCATCAAATAAAAATTTAGCTGACTGCTTTAAATGCTATATCCATACTAGTGACTTGTTTAGATACGAATAAAAGTATCCAGTTTGATGAAAGTAAACAACTTTTTGTAATTTTAAAAAATGTAAAACTATTATTCTTGATGGATATCTGAAATTTTTAAAAAATATAATAGTGATGTCTAAGATAATTGAAATTTTTGGGAATCGTATATGGATTGATATATTGCCCTTGATTTTAAAGTTTTTTCTAATTCTTTTAGTTTTATAAATTAAAAAATAGAAAGATCTTTAAAAGACCAGTATCCATTATAATAAAATTACTTTTAGAGTTTATTGAATATGTTGGTTGTAGTTTTAGAAATGTGAGTAACAGAGAATTAATGTGGTCATTGAAAAAGCATTATATTAAGGATTGTTGCCAGTCAAAATGCAATAAAAATATTATGAGCAAAGGTGTAATTGCTTTTAGCAATTGGATATGAGAAATATTTTAAAAATATATGATCAAACAATTAATTGTCCAGAAAACTTATGTGTTTTTTATTCAGTGGAAATGGCAAGTTGAGCTTTGATACTGGAATCTTTGATTTTGAGTTTATTATTTTACCAATGCATTAAACTGTTTAGGAACAAGGAAGTATAACTATTGATAATGGAAAGTTAGAGGAATTTGAGGTAAACAGAGATATGTAGTGCATTCAATTTCTATTTTTATGACAGGAAGCTTTTAAAAATATTATAGGTTGGTTTCATGAAGCAGATATCAAGATGCAACATACATTTGTTGGTGAAGTTTTTAATTTCAAATAAATTAAAATCAAAAATAAGAATTTCATTTTTTTGCTTATGCTTATATTATTATTGTCAACTCAGAGAATGATCTACACAATGTTCTTAATGTTTTGAATAAAAATTATAAAATCTTTGCTTTTATTAATCTTCATAAAACACTCGAGTAAGTTATTTGAAAAAAAAAAAATCTTAATTTTTAACTTAGATGGTTATTAATGTGGAAACATGAATCAGTTTAAATATGTTTATAGAATGGTGCATTAACCAGTTGAGATGCAACAGATTGCAATCTACTGCTGCATTTAGCAAGTCAAAAAATAGATTATTTAATCATAATGCTATCATCATTATCACCAATATTTTCAATCATTATCAATCCTCTGCAGAATGATTTTTCCAAGTTTAATACAATTTCTTCACCCCACAGTCTCTCTTCTTCTCAACACATCAGCAAACTTCATTATTACCACCCATCTCAAATGTGATCTCTTTCTAGGTCTTTTATTATCTTTTGGAATCCAATTCAAAACTTCAAATATTCATCTATTATCATTTTTTATCAAAATCTCCAGTCCTGTTTCATTTCAGTTTCTTAATTCTTTCATGAATGTGAGTGCATAGTGCTACAACTAGAACAAATTACTGGAATATTCTATCATACTTATTCAATTGAAAATAAATTATGAATTCACTATCATTACAACATAAAAGTTCTGCAAATGTTTTTTTTAAGAAGGATATTGTATGATATTTTTAAAATACTGTGGTGAGATTGTAAAACAAATCATTATGATATTCAGCTTAATAAATGAAATTATGTTAAATCTACTATTGTAAGAGCACATCAAGAAATTGGGCATACGAAGTCAAAGACATGTTGTAGACATCGTAAAAAGTATTCTATGGTGAGCATAAGTAATTTTCATGGGAAAGACTCATTTATGCAGAAAAATTATGTAAAACAGATGTAGTACTAATTATTTTCTGTAAAAGAATGTGGTTAAAGATGTAATAGAATAGAGAAAAATAATTGAAGTTTTTCAATAAGAAAAGTTTTCTGGAGCAGAAATGTTAAAATGTAAAAAACAGATTGAAGAACATATTTGTGTTTCACCAATTGGTTTATACATTCATGGCAAAACTCAGCTTTACCTCTTATTTGTTTTTTGTTTTTTTTTTTGTTCCTTTTCTTATTTCTAGAGTTTATATTTATGAGTTGCTATTAATAAATGAATATCAAATAGTGACCAGCCAACGATGAAATAATATGAATTTTACCACATAAAACAGAATTTTTGTTTTGTAATTAGCTTAAATATATATTTATAATTAAGAATGAGGACTAAACTTTAGTAAACAATTAATATTTTGAGATATATATAGAAAATGGAATAAAACTGATAATGTAATCACGAATATTTAGCAAATTCTCTTTTTATAACATAAGAAAACGCTCTTTAGAGATTCTTATTACAGATTTGTTTTTAATATAAAAAAATACTAATTATGGTATTAAAGATGGATGTAAATCCTCTTTATAATGGCAAGTTTTTTTATTCTTCTACTTAAACTTTTAAAATACACTTCAGATTAATTCAATATTTGTCGACTATCAAAATATAACTCAAATAAATGATATTTAACATTCTTTAATTGTTTAATTTATATTACTTTCTCAGAACATTTTTATTAAAAAAACTTTGCTCACAATCAATGCAATAAATGTGTACTTAAGGATGATTATCTTTCTTTGACTTTAATACCATCAATCACTATTTTTCTTTTAAAAATTAGTTAATTTTCCCTCTTTCAAAACCCATCCATCCATTCATCCATCCATTTTTCTATTCATCCATTTATCCATCCATCTATTTATCAATTTTTAAAAATAATTACAATAAAAAAATACAAAGCTTTTCTACATATATATATATATAACAAAAATAATAATTAAGTATTTATAATTGCACTACTACTAATATTAATTATAAAATAAGAAATAAAAATACCTAATACCAAATAATAGTGTGTATTTTAATTTTAAGTTTTATATTTTGGATAAAGTTGATTCATTATTTCAACTGTTGATGATCACCTATAGAAATCTCTTGAGTAATTGCCTCCATAGGTTTGTGGCACAAGTTTCTTTTTTCAATATTAAACTAGAAATTTTTTCCCAACAAGTTAAAAAAAAAAAAAGAATGTTAATATGTTTTTTTTTATATCTTTATATTAAAAAATTCATTCATTGAAGCCTTTAAAAGCAAATGTTAATAAATTTTTATATAAGATAGTTTAATTTGATTTTACAAAGTACACTTTTATAAAAGTTCATTTGATTTAAAAATACTTTACACAATATGTTTTAATGAAATTCTCATCATGATTGTAATATATTTAGAATACTCATTTAATAATCTCTTCCCAATATATGTAATAGGTAAGAGAGTTTTCATGATAACAAAATTACTATTACAACTAAATTGGCTATATCTAGTTGTTGTTATTTTAGCTAATTTATTATATAGAAGTCAGACTTGGACATCTTATTGATGCAAGATAAAGGCATTAGAAAAAGTTCATTTAAGAATGTTCCATAAAATTTTAAAAATGCAATGCTAAAATGACAGTGGATCATGAAACGAGTGAATAAAATAATATTTTTAAAATGCATTTTATGATGAATTTAACCATTGATTTCATGGCAGAGATAAATCCCATTTATCTCAAAGTATTCTAAAGTATTGTGATGTTGATTATTTTCATTGGGAAGATATGCAAGAATAAAATACACTAGAGAGCTACAATTAGACATTGTGTTAAATATTTTAAAAAGAAAAGTTTGTCTACAGACAAAGTTAAAAGTCAACACTATAAAATATTAAATAAACAAAAAAATTGGATGTCCTGTATGTGGACATCTTTGTATTTCATAGATTGGTTTTCATAGTCATCACAAAATGTATCTGTTCCATAATTTATTTATCTTTTTGATGTTGGAATAGCCATAGTCAGTTATGAATGCTTGTGCATGGCTGTGGGTGTTGGTATGTGTAAAAAGTGTCATTACAATTCCTAAGGTGCTAATTTTAAATAATTGGTTATTCAAATATTTAGTTTAAAGTTTTAAGGTTTCATTTGAAGTATAGACAAGCAACTTAGTAAGTTTTTAATAATATTAATTTTTACTGTTTCTCTTCTTTAATGTATGGTTTGGTAATTTATTATTATGTAAATAACAAATTTTTATGTTATATATTTTTTTATTAATTAAACTTATTATTTTTATTAAGTTTAGGTAGGGTTCATTCATCACTCCATAGTTGCCTTACATGGAGGAAAAATGATAACTAATAGGTATTTTTCTCCAGATATTTATTATTAAGATTAGCAGTGGTCTATTAATAATTAACATCATCCTAATTACTAGTTAACCAATGTAAACATTTTCTTTTTGTTCTATAAAATTAGGAGATATTTATGTAGCATAATTATCACACTAATGTGTGATTATACTTTCAACTATCACCTATTGTTGGATTATAAAACTGGCTGCTAAGATTAAGCATAAATTAGATGTTACAATTATCTACTTATTCATTTAAAATATAAACATAATTTGTCATATGCTGTAAAGTGCTTTTATTTCCTAAAGAAGTTTTGAATGCATCTGCAAAAACAATTGCCAACAACATAAAGTTTGAATTTGTGAAATGGAGAAATTTTTTTCTGGACATAAACAAGATTAGAATTTTCTCTTAGATGAATAACTTACACCTAATCCAATTAGTTATCTAATTATCAGTCAGAAAATGATTACTTAATTATTTTGAGGCAGAAAGTAAAATAATGAGAAAAACTAAAAACACAATATCTAGTTTGATTACTGTATTTTCTTACAAGAAAAATACTCAAGTGATCATTATTCTGAAGAGAATCATTTGAAGCTATTTTCTTTCTGTTTATTACTATTATAAATTTATAAAATTTTAAAAATGTGTATATAATAAAATGTGGGCTAAATAAATATTAGAAAAATATTTTATGAGGGTTCAAATTAAAACATTTATTTTGTAATTCTATGAAGATTTACTTTTTTTCTTTGACTATGCAATTCTATTAATCGCATTCATTCACTTCTAAAGAAAAGAAGAGATTTATTTCAGTTAAATAATAACTAGTTGAGCAATGCTTTCAACCTGGAAGGTCATATTCATTGTTCTCAAACTTGTCAACTGAGATTAAGTAAAAGAAAAGCATAAAATTTGATAACTGACAGTTAATATGTAAATCTGTTGATTTACATTTTCTAGTTTTTGTTTATTGCATAGGTGTTGTTAACAATGAACCATTGATTCTTTAAATTTTCTTTTTTGGTCATTTTGCTCTGCACATACTACTTTAATATTATGTGCATCAAAGCTGTGGCCATATTTTTTTTTTCAAATTTAGACACTCCTTTATTGAAGTAAAGTTTTTCCCTCCAATAATCTTTAATGGTATTATTTCTTTCTATTAACACCAATCAGTGCAGTGTTTTTTGATGTGCAGAAATGTTGAATTGAAATATCTCAAGAATATTCTGCTTTGAAAATTTCTTCTTTTGCAAGTGTCATCATTATAATAATTCCATATATTGATATAAATAATTAGAAATAATTTTTACACTTTATTATAATAATTCAGTGTATTTAAAATAACTGTAGCTTTCATCACATAACTGTCATTCTGATTCCAAACAATTTTAAAAAAAAACACTTTTCAGGGTATAAATTATTGTCGAACCTTTTTAAAGAATTATTTGAATATGAAATGATTTCATTACTAAATTATATTTTCAAAATTATATTGCAATTGAAATTATCAATCAGATTAGAAAACAACTGACATAATAAAGTCACCTAAAAAAATATTGTATTTTAATTTTTAAAATTTTCTATTTGAGCAATATTATTCTATTTCTAAACGTTTCATAAACAAATTAGGTTCGTATGAGAAGAACATTTTGACAAAGATATATATTTGTATATATGTAAAAAATTAAAAAACATATAATGTGCATTATATTTGAATTTTTTTTTACTTAGTAATGTTTAAATAGTAAATTTGAACCAGAAAAATTATTACAGCAATAGTTTACTACTGTAAATAAATCTTTTAATTAAAAAAAAAAAATTAAATCACAAAAAAACTATAAATTAATAATGTTTTTTTTCTATTAAGAACAAGATAATTTTTTCATTAATTTCATTTTAGTCTTAATCTTCTTCTTAACTGCCTTTTGAATTATTTATTCATTACCCAGCATTCAAACTCTTGTGAAAATTTTTAAATTGTTTACTTGGATTTAGAGTCCAATCTAATCAGCATTTTGATTAATAATTGGATATTGAACAATTTTTTGCTGATGGTTGAGTAGCCTATGAATAATGTTTTTTTTCATTATTCCTTCTATATAAAAATAATGGAGCAGCTTTAATCCTGAAGTTGGTCTTACTATTTTATATTTTTTATACCCAATTAATAGTTCTTTTTATTGTTCTTTACATTATTGTGAATACTGATTGTTTAAATGATTATTTTAATATTTGTTATAACATCTCATTATACATTTCATTAAAATATACATAGTATTAATATTTGTTAAATTAGTCCATTGATTTGTTTAATCTAATCATAATTTGTAATTGATTTATTATGTTCACATTTTTTTTACTACCTTTTGGCTTCACATTTCCCATTTTCAAATTAGTGCATAAGTTTTATGCCCATAGGAATTTAATTGAAAAAGAACAATTAATTGTTAAATGACCATAGCTTGCTTTGATACTAAGTATATTTTTCAAATTCTTTTATATTTAGAAATAAGTTTTAATTTATGAATATAATAAAATAAAATTTTGTCAGAACTTTTTTTAAAATATATATTATAATGGTAAATTTTCCACAGTACAATTGAATCAATGTCCTTAGATATACAAATATGCATGGTAAGTTTTTATTCAAATAAATATTAAATATGAAAGTTGTTTTTCAATTCCAATAAAATAAAATATAAAAAGAAAATTCTCAGGCATTAAACTGCTTATCTAGAAGATTTACTTTTGGAAAACTTATACAAATTATAACAGTCATCTCTGCATGTTCCCCAGTGGGTTGCATGATTTCTTTGGGTTGTGTATATTAAGTACCATATTGAAAGTCAGTTAGATAGCAAACACAAACTAAATGGATTAATAAAAATAACAATGAGTGCATAAAAACTGTTATATATATACTCGTATATAAAACATAAAATATAATAATAATAAAAAACATTTTAATTTCAGTTTAACCTTTAGGTTTTATAATGTTTTATGATGATAAGATCTTACCACATTAAATATTTAAGCAGTTCCAAACCATGGTTTTCTGTAGATATAGTTCTTTTAAATATATTTCCGATTGTCTTCACTAATTTCTTTGAAGATGGTAGTTCTTCTCTGTTGGAACTGGTTATGTATGAGAGGAACTACAGCAGCAATGGGGATGTTATATAAGACATAATATGAGTAGGACTTCGATAGTTCTTATGGAATTGTCCATTTCTTCTTTTATGGCATTATAGAGGCAGGAACTGGCTGGCTGGCTTTGACAAACTTCAGTATTAGTTTCTGGATCCAATTGCATTTTCTGAACCTTTTGACTGGTGTGTTTTGTTTTGCCTAGCCATACATGGTAGATAGTCTTATACTGGATGTTATAACTGATATTGAAAAATAGTCAGTAAAATACAGCTATCTAAGTTACAGTGGATAACAAATTTAATCAGCATTTTTTTTTTCCTCAGTATTGGATTACTGCAACACTGCTTCTTACATTGAGTTTTCAAATAACTAAAGTAGACTAGATGATTTGACTGAACCATTAGACTCAACTGGAATGGAATGAATTCAAATTGCTTGTTTCAGTTCTTGTTCAAATAATATGTTTTCAAACAAGTTGTACATCCCCAGTGGATGAAGAATTGACCTCTCTTTCTTGACAACATGTTTTGGAAAATATATATAAACAAATAAATAAACAAATGAAGAGGACAAAAAAAGTTTTTTTTCTCTCTTTATCTACATTTGTTAACATAAGAAAAAAGAAAAAAAAATCATTCCTAACCTTTAAATATAGCTCTGATAATTTACTTATTTTTATTAACCCATATTTTTAAATAATATTTTCAGATCAGCCATCCTATTTACTATGAGAATTGGTAAAGTGTTAAATAAAACTTCCATTTGGAAGATAGATTAAATAGGTTTTGAAATGATTATATTTTTATAAAAAGTGCAATTCAAATCTTTGCATGCATAAAAACCATTTTTCTTTTGTCCTTTACAGTGCTTTCATATTCAGGTTTCTTACATATTAAAAAATAAACACTTAATAATGTGACCAAATACATAAACTAACTTTTCTTTTAACTTTTTAGGCAGTTTACTCAAGTGACACATATATATGCACACATATGCACATGACAGTTTATATATAAATTTTTATACAACTTTGTAATATAATTAATCTAGGATGCCATCAGATTTGTTTTTAGTTACAACTTCTTTCCCTTTAAAATGAGACAATGGAACAGTGTAACTTTTCATTTCTCATTTGTATGCTGACTACAAAACCTTTGACTTTTATTTATTTATCTAATTATTTTTTATATTTCAGTTCTTTTATTATATAGTGTTTACATACGACCATAATGTGCAGAAATTTGCTTGGCATTGAATACTATAAAGAATGCATAGGATTTCAACTCTAGGATCTATAAAAATTCCATCATAAGACATTAAGATGTACAATGAAGGTTTTTCTTTAATAAACATTTACTAGTATCAAGAAGAATATATCAGGGATTTATTTTTATGTACACATTCTATTTTCAATTTATTGGATTCAAATAGCAAATATAATAAAATATCTAAATATCCTTAAAGAAACAGCAGTTTGATGGCTTGACGGAAACTTAAATGATATCAAAATGATGATTAAAAAATAATACCATATACTTAAATAAAAATAACAAAATCGTTTATTTCATCTAACAAAACAATATGATGATGATGATAATAATAATCATCATCATCATCAGTATCATCATCATCACTATATGACAGCAAATATTAAAGATAATTATTTATAACATGAACTACCTCCATATGACAACAAATATTAAAGATAATTGGGGTTTTTTTTTCTCAGTGATGAAAGTTTATTCATAAAAAAAAAAAAAAAACAGATACAAATACAGTTAGAAAACGGTTTACAAAAGAGTGATTATATGATAACTTGAAATTTCAGAAGCAACATGGTAAGAGGGGAAGGATGCATGTGAAAAGAGAATGGGAAGTGGAAAGGGGAAACGGTGTGTAGTCCAGGCGAGTCGTTCCAGCTTTTTTGAAAATATATGTGGTGTATTGATTATATCAATATTTGATGTATAAACTCATGGTATGTGTGGCAATACAATATACATATTATAGGTGATGGATTGCACTGATTCATCCCATTTTTACTTTGAACACATAATCGAATTCAGTATATCAAAACTATAAATTTAATATTTACGCATTTGTCACTTTCTTTATCCACTTAAGTTTGAATTCAAAATTTATTAATGTAAGATTTAATTTACAAACACCTATACAATAGATATTTTAATACTTTTTCACTATGCTAGTGAAACTGGTATATAAATTATATCACAGCAGCAAATCTCAACTCGTAATTTAAAATGAATTCTAGCATATATTTTAATACCTAGTATTTGGTGTACCAAATATAAATAACCTTTATGACTGAAAAATTTACTACTTTTTCTAATAGTTTTACTCAATCATGGATCGAGAAAGAAACTTTAAAAGAAAAATCACAAATGATGGAATATAACTTTCAATCTCTCTCCACTTACAAAGATTTAATCTGTATTTATTGTCACTTATCTATCACCTTATATTCTTAATTATTGAATATAAAATATACTATCTGGATTACCAGCGGAGCTTTATGGTAGATTTGGAATATTTATTACTCTAATATTTTATTAAGCTATTCATTAAAACATAACTAAGTAATACATTGTTCATATAAAGTGAATATATGATAATTCAATATCAACAATCCCAAATTTCTCATTAATAGGATTTGCAAACGACAGTACATTTAACGATATATTCAACTTATTATCACCGCCGTTGAAAACTTTTTAACAAGAAGACACACCATTTTTCTTTCAAAAAATATATATGACTTATAACTATAATAATCTTTTCACATTAAATCAATAAAAACACTCTCCTTTTTTCTTTCCAAAAACTTTATTTTTCGATCACCATATATATACATTTACTTATTTACCACATCCAACGTTTCGACCACCTTATTTGTAGTCATGTTATATTTGTGTACAGTGAAAGATATTATAAGCAATGTAAAGGTTTGAGTATGGGTAATTGTTTAAGTGACTTACTGGCATCATTATATATGAATTATTTTGAAGAAAGGTTTTTTTTAATGAAACAAAATACAAACCTATATTTTATGTGAGATATGTTGATGATTGTTTTTTAGTGTTTAATGGTAATGATAGGAAATCAGAATATTTTTTTAAAGTATATTAATATAATTGATGAAAACATTAAATTTACAATGGAAAAGAAAATAAATAATTCAATTAATTATATGGATGTTAAAATTTAAAAAATCATAAAGAATTATAGGGTAAAGATTGAGACAAGTATATTTAGAAAAGGTATTTTTATGGGTTATTAAGTAATTGGAAATCAGATATAGAATATATATATATCTATAAGATAAATATTGTTAATAATACAATAATTAGAGGAATTAATTTATGTTCAGAGGAATGGTTATTTAATGAAGAAATGGGTAAGATAAGAAAAGAGGCAATAAAAAATAATTATCCAATTAAAATTATTAATAAATTATGTGGAAAGAAAAATATTGAAAAAATAAAAATAAAATTGGATAAAATGAAGGGAAAAAAGGAATTTATATATACTGTAGTAGTTATAAGGTATCAAAAAATACTTCTTTTAAGATTAAAAAGATAATGAAATATATAAATAGGAAATATGGAAAGGAATGCAATTTATTGTTGAAACCAGTATATAAAAGGAAGTGCAATTTAGATAATGTGATAAAGGAAACAAGAAATAGGAATATTGAAAATATGAATGGTATTTATAGAATTGAGAGTTTAGATTGTAAAAAAGATAATAAGAATGTGTTGTATATTAGTACTACAAAGAATAAATTAGGGACAAGGTTGAAATAACATTTGAGTGATAAAAATTCAAATGTTAACATACCCAGTAAGAAATTTGGTCATATAGATTTTAAGATAAAAATGTTGGAGAAAGTAAAATTATATAGAGAGTGAATGGTAGAGAAGATTTTATATATAAAAAGAAATAAACATGTTCTGAATGGAATAAATTATATAAATGATGTATTTTAAGTAAAGAATAAATTTGTATGTAAAGGTATTGTTTTTAAGTAAGTTCTTAAGAGGTATAAAAAGAAAATGAAAATATATTTGTGGTTAGTTTTTTTAAAAAAGGAAATATATAAGTAAAAAGGGAAAAGTTTGAAGAAAAAAGAAGCAAGTAAATGTAGTGCAGGAGTCCCCAACCTTTTTGCACTTAAGAGCACATTCTATAATACTGGCCAGGTAGCGGGCACCATTTATTTTTTCAACCAGGTGGCGAGAACCATTTATTTTTTCAATGTAAAGTTATAGTTGGATATTGTTAATAATACACATAATGTACAAAAAAATATTTATTTTAAAAATAAAATTTTAGCATATAATTAAGTTTATAATTTTAAGTTATAAAAATATAGTATGCCCTACAATTTGATTACAATATAATACAATAATTTATAAGAAATTTTAAAAAATAAATTTATTTGTATCAGATAAATAATTTTTTATCATGTTTGGATAGCGGTGGGCACATATAAAATGGTCTGCGGGCGCCATGGTGCCCACGGGCATAGGGTTGGGGACCCCTGATGTAGTGTATATATAATGTAATATATATATAAGAGGTATAGATAAATGAAAGGAAAATGTCATTGTTTTTTTATGATAGGGATAGATGCATTTTTGTGTTTTTATTTTATTTTTAATTGTATGGATAATTATAAAAATATAATATGTATTTTGTAGATCCTTGAAAATGACTACAAATAAGGTGGTTGAAACATTGGATGTGGTAAATAAGTAAATGTATATATATGGTGATGGAAAAAATAAAGTTTTTTTTGGGGGAAAAGGAGAGTGTTTTAATTGGTTTTAATATGAAAAAAACATTATATTTAATGAATTGTAGCACTATTTATTATTCATTTTTATTGAACATAAAAATAATCATAATCAAATTAATCCATTTTGAAAACATTTATCTCAAATATGAAATGTATATTTTGAATTTGTTTAATCTCTATTTTTTTTGATAATCATTTGTATAAACACATAAAATCTTCAAATAATTATTTGTCAAAACAAGTACTCTGATCACTATATCACTTTCATGCTTATGATGTTTTCTAGAAAGTTATTTCAATCACTTCTATTCAATAACAACATATTATTTATTCCTTTATATGTGAGACAATTTCAATATCCTTCACCAAATGCTTCCTTTACTGGATAAGGTCCTGATATAATAACTCAGAATTTTATTGGAACACATATTAAAAGCATATTCATTTGAAATTGGAGATATACAATTTAACTGTTTATTCCTTGAAACAAATTTAGTCTGATATTCTAGAATTTCAATATTGCAAATTTCAAATTTTCTTAACTGAAAAATTAAAAAAAAACAGTGTTGTTTTGCCTTTTATATTTTAGTTTAAAATATATCCATCACTGCTGTTAAAATGGAATACAGACCGATCTAGGGAAGACTCCTGTCATCCTTAAGTAGGTAGGTACAAAAATGATGATTTTGAATAAAGACATGACTGATCTTACACTAGACTGAAAATTTTATAGATTGATCTTTCATTTTAATTTACTGGTATTTATATGTTTTCTCCTATGACATCAAAATTTTCCACAATGCTTCTCTTCTTATAGATAATTTCTAGGGGGTGTCCATAATACCATAAGTAATCAGATGAGATCCTATAGTTTTTTCTCTCAATTGACATAAATGTGTATTTATTTTGTAATATAAAACAATAAAATGATAATTAAAAAAATGTTTAACATCACTTTCTTATAAACAAATAAATGAAAATGCATTTATTCATTTATTAACAAACCTTATTAGAGCTATAAATATTTGTTAATAAATATTATTAGATCAATAAAATTTTATTAATATTTTAACATTAATAATTTTATTAGGTTTTATATTCTGCTATTTCACAAATATTTATTAAATCTAAACATTTAATTATCTAAAATTTCTGTAATTGTTTTGATAATCTTTCTAGCACATTTTTATAACTTTGTGGATATTATTTACACATGTGACTGTACATTTATACAGTAAAAGTGACAAATATGTTTTATATGTCTAATTAATAACACTTTTGATTTAATCGACAATTATCCATTTTGAATTTGTTGTAAATATTCCAATTTCGCAAAGTTTGACTACTTATGATATCACTGTTTATTCACAAACACTATTTTACGTGTACCTGGATTTATAGCCATCGCTAAAACAATTCACTACTTGTTAAATTGTTATAAAGAAATACAATATCTAATATTTGAAAATATTCAAAACTAATATTTGAAGTCTAAAAAAAATAAAAAACGATTACCCCCTTGCTCATGGTCTTTATGGAAGTTGATGTGTGCTTTTACATCCATCACTTGATCTTCCTTAATCTTCTTATCTATTATGAAATATACAATCAAGAAATTTTTTTGAATAATTTATACTTTTTAGACCATGATAGCATTGGTACCAAAATATAATGCTACAATATATACAACTAAATATTATAGTTTAATTATTTTTTTGTACGTTTAGACTTTTAAATTAATGAAAATAGTGGTAAAACCAACAAACACCACATGACCTCAATTAATACAATATTTTTATAGAGCAAATCTTTTATTTTTACTTCAGATCTCTAAATTAATATGGATAGTTACATACCTAAATTTTTTTAATTCATTCATAAAATTAATTTTTACAGAATTTTGATTTCTGAGTTTAAGACAAAATTAATTAAACTAAATCTAGATAATCGTTTGAACATTTAAAAAGATATTGTGTTGAGAATATAAGATGCAATGTAATATAGCATTGTGGGATAGTTTTTCTTAATGTGATGGCTATGCTCATGACATTATAAATAAATGCATAAACTTCTTATTTCTTTCCAAATATATATTTTTTTAAAAAGTGAGTATTTAATTTGCCATTATATAATGATAATATTATGATGTAATATATATTGCTGTGCTCATGACCTTAAATTTTAATCCATGTGGAATATTATCTTTTTCAGATAGCAAAGCTAATGTAGGATTTTCAGGGGACAATCAATACACAACCACCCTGGGTAACCATCCAATTAATGTTTTAATAAATTAGAAATATTTTTCTTCACTGAAGAGTAAAGATTTCTTATTAATCTGGATTATCAAATGAGTATTGATACATTGACCATAAAACAAATGTGACTGAAATGGTGCAGCTTTTAAAATTAGTAAAGAAAGTATCATATTTCTATAGATCTCTGAGCTCATAATTTATCTTTTTTACATATAAGAAGTTTTTTTCATCACAGGCAGATTTGAAACTAGATAATAGAATACTTCAACAAAATCAGAGATGAAAAATAAAACCACAAAATAATTATTATTCATGTTCAAAGGGAAGTTATTTATATATGTTAGTTGTACTTTTATTTTTAATTTGTTGTTTATTGTACTTTCCATACATATGTTAGTATATTAGTCGATATAAAAATACTGAATTAATAGAGTGCATTAAAATTTTTGTAGAGAATATTTTGAACAAATTCTGATTCTAAATAAAATAATCAAATGGTATGTCATCTGAGAAATCACATGATGTTGATCACTCTAAGAATTACACTAAATCACATAGAGAATGTTAATAGTAAATATGAATGAAATACCATAATCTAAATGCAAAAATTTTCCATGATTATTTTTTTAAAATAAAACATGATAATCAATTCATATAAATTTCAACTATTAAATAATATATATATATATTAATTTAAAAATAATGTCAAAAAAATAAGAGCATATAATGCAAATTCAATAAAGAACAATCTACTTGAAACTTGTTACTATATAATCTGTTTCTATATCCAATATTGTTGAATAAACTGTAAAACTGAGAAGGTGGCTGTCAAGAGATTTTGAAGTAAACTCTTCTCACATATCAAGGTGAGAAAAGTGAAATGCATACTAATAAATATATTCATCAATTTTGTCCTCAAAGTGAGTCAACATGTTTAAAAAAAGATCCATACACATATTAAACAATGTATATGTAACATTTTTTTAAACTAAAAAAAAAAGGTATTTATAAAACATTTATAAAATGTAATGTGTAATAACAGGTGTAAATATCTAGGAAACAGAGTGTGATGAGAAAGTCATCATTAGTAAAATAAAAATGATTTGTTCATTATTTGGGAGATCATGTGGCATTGAGCATTGTAAGTAATGATATTAAACTATGATTCAAGATTCTTTAGTTGATAAATATATCACTCTACTAATGATTAAAACTATATACGACAATAAGCACTCTAATAATAGATTGAGCTTTTAAATATTCTATTCAATTAATTCCAGGTGAGAAAAAAGTCAATCAGTTTACCTGGTTACCTAAATAAAACTGTGGTAGCTTAACATTATTTTGAAATTTATTTTAATGACTAAATGACAGATCTACATAATAAAACTTAATATTTTTTAAGATCATTAAAAATATTAATATTATATTTAAAGATAAAAGATGAATTGAACATAATCACTGCTAAACTCAAATGATCAATTGTATTTCAGATCATACATACATCCTTTAATTATGTGTGAACTAATTTTGATTCCAATTATTTTTTCAGCAAGCAAACTGTATGAGTATATAATTTAAGTACAGTTTTTCTGATATTAGTGGTTAAGGATACATTTAATATACTGGAGGTTCTAGATTGTGTTGATATATACAACAGTACAATCAATACAAAAAAATCATTGCATTTGAGTCAAAAGTGGTCTTCATTAAATGATTATAAGTCTGGAAGATCTATTTAAACATCCTTCCTCACTATAATATAGAAATATTTTATAAAGAGTATTAAAAATGGTGCTAGTTGCTTTTAGCAAAAAAAAAATGGCTGTAGAAATTTTCTCAAAGTCATGATTTTTGAAGACCAGTAATAAATCCGTCAAAACTTAACACATTTTATTTCAATGTTCAGTATTAACAATTGTATTATTATGAACTTAGTAATCAGATTATTTTTTTCAAAAAATGAATAGTCTAATTATTTTTAAAATCTTAAGCTAATAGATAAAGTAAAGTAAAATAAATAGCTATGTTAGCCTCCTGAGTATTTGCAGAAACAAGCAAAATATTCAGTTAAGTTATTGTTTATGAGTTATAATATAATAAAAAATTATACAATTAAAAAAGCATAATCATTTAATCTATGGAAAAGGGATAAGGCGATGTCAGAATTTAATGATGAAATATTTATCAGTCATCATTCTAATGGTAGCATTAACCAAAGGTATGAAAACAGCATTCAATAATGAAGTTCCACATTCAATACCAATAATGATTTCAATGCTTTTATTTATACAGTATTAATTCTCATATTTTTAAAATTTAAAAATAGAAATATATTCCTAATAATGACAACTATCAAAATACTCTAATGAATTTTCAACACCTTCTAATCATCAATGCAAAATGTGATCATCAAGAATATAACATACAACAATACCAAAATGATCATGTAGCTTCTTGATGTACAATTTCTTCAGAACAAATATTAAATGAATTAGTATTTTCAACTCTAAATATTATATCATACAGAGAACAATCTCACTCTCTATTGGTAACATTCTCCACATATATGTCAATGCATACAATATTAAATCATCTATGCTCTTTATTATTGTTTTACAATCTTTTTATTACATATTACATATTGAGTTAAGGCTTTTAATTACAATTCCATGATTAATCAAGACTCAAAGACTTAAATACCGATGATATATCTATAAAAAGTAAATGCACTTTAATAGTTGGATTCAATACTTAAAAAGAAAAAAATCAATGACAATAAATTATGACAAATTCAATATAAAGATGTTTATTATATACTTGTAATATAAGATTAAATAATAATATAAGTTATTCAAACAATGATTTTACTTTATTGGCAATTGAACCATTAAATTCCCTCAATAGTTATTAATGCTATTCTGATTTGCATAATTATTTGATACTTTTACGTGTAATATAATTTCATTTTATATTACTATAATTATCAAAATATTCACTTCACTAATTATATTGTGTAAGGATCCCCTCCCCCCCCCCCAAACTAAATTTTTTTATTAAAAACTCATTTCAGACAAAATTATTCCCATTTAATGTTATTTTATTGGCAATCGTTATAGAACATATATGCTCTTCATTCATCAAAATAATTTCCTATTTCTTTTCAATGTTGCTTTCTTTTAATACCCTATAATTTAATCAGTTATTGTTATTTGTTAAATATAAATGATTAATTAAACTACTCATAAATATGCAATAATATAATGTTTATTAATTTTAATTTATGCCCGCTATAAAAATTTTCATTATCTTTCAATTGCCATTATTAGATATATATGTATGTGTGATGTATTATTTTAAAAACATTATTATGTAAAACTGGCATCACTTCGTTTATTTAATTCTTAGAAAGTATTTGCAAAATACTTTTCTTTTTTGAAACTCAATTTTTAATTTCTTAATAGACTTGACTATTTTATCTCCTGTTTTAAAAACATATCGTTTACTTAATACACAATTTACATTATTATTTGATAATGTTGATGTTATTCTAAGCATGTATTGCAATCACATCCACTTATTCGTATTATATATAAAAAAAATTTGAGGGTTTTGTAAAATCAAACCATGATTAAGTAAATAATCAGTTAATATCTTTAATTTTTTTTTATTAAATTTACTTAGCTAAAATTTCAAGATCATAATTGCCTAAGTTGAGTTAAACATATGATAAACACCATAAAGAAACATAACAAATGGATCATTTAGATACAAAAAACTTCAACCTCAGACTTTTGAAATCATTATAAATTAAATTCAGATAGAATATAAATCAAGAGAACATAGAGAATAAAAATAACTATGAGCTCAGAGATTATTAGCAAAGGTCTCATAATGCTACAAACATTTTTTTGTTTTATAGTCAGCACATTGATAATCAACTAATCAAACTAGATTAATCTGAGGTTGTTACCTTTTAGTTAAAAATAGTTGGCTTTCTATTTGCTTACCACTAAAATATGGATAGTTAGATGATACTGGCTTGTCTATCTGAAAAAAAGTAAGCCTATCTGTGAAGTGAACAAGTTTAAAAGTTAACCAAATTTGAATTCAAACCTCAGATAATTGGCATGACAATTAGATGTAATAACTTGAGACCTTTCAAGAGCACTTAAGACTGTCAATACTCAAAATTTTTCCCAAAATTCAATGAACTAACCATACCTATAAATGAGTAGCATATTATCAAATTGAAAATTAAAATATTAACATAATAAACAAAAACTATCTGTATACATCTTATTACACATTTTAAATAAATATTTGATGCTAATATTCAATATTGAATTTATTAAAAAATTGTCAAATTGATAACAAAGATGTAATTATACAAAGTATTAAACTATAAAATTATATTCTATGTATAAGATTAAAATACTTCAATATATAAGAAATATAGATGTGTTTTTATTATTTTTATTTTATATGCTTATACAATTTCTACATTTTTTTCTTATGCCAAATTGTAATCCATAATTGTGGAGAATAGTGACAATGTTACTTTCTAGAATCATTTTTCAAAATTACAGGTAATTCTTGAAAAGCTGTTTCACATTGCATCATGTGATATACCAGTGAAAAGAATATAACAGGAATATCTACTGATTAAAGATGGAATAGTTCTTCATATGCATTACTGACTGAGAAAATACTTTCTATGAAAAGCCATTAAGATTTATTAATTATTAATCTCTCCAAAATGATTTTTAAGTTTGCTTTTGCTTTCACTTAATCCTTTATTGCAGATATTAAGTTTATTGATATCCATGTATAAGTGTTTGATTTTAATTATATCAAATTATACTTTAATTAAATAATAGCTATCAAATGTTATATATATATATAATATATATATATATATATATATATATATTATTTGATTGATACTTTATATAGTGTTTAGATTCTAGTGTTTGTGTAATTCAGTAATAATAGATTCAAAAACTGCTACAAATTAAATTTATATTTTATATTTTATTTTCTTGTATCTGAGAATTTTACAACTTGATTTTTGTAATACAAATCAACAAAAGAGAAATTCTTAATATAACCCTGAAAATTGAAATTTAAATAAATTAGAAACAAGTTTTTTTTCAACCTTCATGAAGCTTCCACCAACCATGTGTTATTTACTGATGAATATTTTAAAATTAAAGTAAATACAAATTTTAATCTAATAATTGAAAAATTTAAAAAAATAATTGAAAAAAGTATGGGACAGTTGAAACTTTCAGCTATTTTTGGAAGTTTGAATATAATAAAGAATTTTATTTGCAATGCATTAATTGTATAAAATAGTGTTAATCCTTAATTATTATGACTAAATTTTATATGTTGTTAAAATTTTTGCAACTTCTCACTATATTATTAACATGTGTGATACTAATTGAATTTTCCAGCATTTTGTGAATTTTATTAAAACTAAAGTTTTATCCTTGTTGAAATAAAAATAGCATTCTTCTTTCTAATATTGTTAGTCTTGCTCAATTTTTTGAGGGAAAATGTTTTTACAGTTAATATAGTATTAAATTATGCTGGTAATCAGTTTTGAATGGATATAAAAGCAGTAAAATTCCTTAGCGATTCTAAAATTTAACCCAGATTTTTACTAAATTGGTTGAAAGTTTTCAAATTGTTCAATTTCTCTAAAAGTCTATGCTAATAGTTTAAATAATTAAATTTCTCTTAATCGCTATTTTCCACAATTCCAACAAATTTTACCTAATGGAACTTCAAACAGACTCTGTTTTCTGTCAGCAGTTATTCAAATTCGTAGAATCCCTTTCTGCAAAATGCAGTAATATGGAAGTTTTATTTTTTAGGACATTTCATAAAATTTCATGTTCAAAGAAAAAAAAGTCACATTCACTAAAAAAAACAAAACAACAACAACATAAGATATGGTAGATGTAAATAGTTTTTAATAATTATTTTAAACCAACTTAATAGTAATTTGATATAAAACTTTTGAATAATCATCAGATATCATGGAGTAGTTGGAAAAAAGCTACATTTTTCAAAATTGATTCTTATTTTATTAAAATATGCTTAAGTTGAAATGAACAATAAATATGGATAATAAAACTTTCTCTTTTGTCATTTAAAAAAAATTTAAATTGTATTAAAATTATTAATAATTTGCTACTCTTATGTATTTCCTTGTTTGTTTTAACTCATGGATATATACATACACTTTTCTTAAAAAAAAATGTTAGGTAACAATTTTTATTTAGGCTAATTGTATATCTTTATACTTAATCAAAAAGTAAAGTAAAAACTATATTATAAGTGAATGTGGAGTAGCTATGATACAAATAATTTAAAGAATAAAACAGTTTAAATATCCCATTGCAAGCCCAAGATTTCTTCTACAGTAACTCTTATAGATAGCAATGTTTAAATAATTTTTTATTCTTGTTTACCATTTATTTATTATTGAACATTACGTTCATTGAATGGATAAATTATTTTAAAAAATTTATGGATGCAAACATTTGAAATTTACTTAGTTTAGATTTGAACCCAAGTTACAAGCATGTTAATTGGATGTACTGTGATTATATTGCAAGATCCTTCATAACAACAGTAATAAGAGTTTTTAACTCAGCATTAAAAGTTAATCATACTATCCACCTTAATCATAGTTTAAAGCATAGAATACATGTAAATATTCAGGCTAGTTTCAACAGATAAAATGTTTAGCTGCCCTCAAAGAGTAAATTGTCTATCAAAAAATGAAACAATGTATATTTTTTGTAGACAAGAGTACTGCAAAGGCGATTTATAAAAAAAAATTTGTATCAATTGTTTAAACTTCAGATTTTCAATTGGATGAACTATTGAAGAGTTGGAGTTTGGAGTGGATTGATGCCTGTCCATTAAAGTATGAGGATTAGCTATCTTAATATATATCTGAACACTTATAGCATATATGTGTAGAGATGGTAATCTGGACCAACTGATGATTGCTGGTTTAGCATAAAATATGTATATTGGTGATTATCTTTTCAACATATATGTGTTCAAGTGTATCAGTGTTATGAGATAGTGTGGAGAGTGGTGGGTCGTGTGAAAGTCTGTGCTCATACCCTATATATTAAACTTAAAATGATTGTGAAAAGTTTATATGTGCATAGAAACAGATAAAATATATTACTGAATTTTAGAGACCACTATAAATAATAGGTTGTAGGAATTATAGTCATTTTTTTTAAGAAATCTCTCTGATTCCAATCAATAGGTAACAGAATGTTATAAAATACAAACAAGTAATGTATGATCTTAAAAAGATATTTCATTTTTAATAAATCTCTCCATTTTTTTTTATATAATCTCATATCTGTTTTTTGCTTTAAGGCAATTTATTATTTATTTACTGATATTTAATGTAAAGATTTTTAACTTAAAGAAATTGTTTGGATATTGTTTCTTTTTTTCCCTACATATCAGACTGGACTGGAAAGAAATAAGGTACATCAGTAGGAGGTCTCATATATAATGGTGACCCAAATGAAATATAGAATGGCAATAAATCAAAATTGATAACTTTTGATATTCATTCATTTGATTTTTCATCTAACTACTCAAAAAGAGTTAACATTTTCTTTATTACATGACTTAAAATTGAAATTTTGTTTTACATTTTTTTGATCTAGAAACTAATCTAGAACACTTTGATTCTTAAATCTATTACTCTATTATTGGTCTACATTGTCTATCATTTTATTTAAAAGTGTAATTCTGATTATGTAATTCAGACAGTTTTTAAAATATAATATATATATATATTTTAAATACTGCTTATTAATATACTTTAATGTTATAATAGTTGTATTGATTAAGGGTTTTTTTTCATTGTCTAGTTTTTTCACTTTATAATTAATTCTCTCACTAAAAAACTAAATTTTTATACTCTGTTGGCTACTCTTACACTAACCTGTGCATCAGGATTAGTAGGTTAATTTGATACACCCCAAGCTTCATAAGATGTAGAATGTTATTAATGTGTTATGCACCAAATAAATATAGCTTTGTTAAGAATATCTATATTTTATTCTATTAATTAATAACCATATGGATTCAGTTATCAATTATTGACTGAAATTATACTTCTTCTGTTGCTTATGCAAATAACATATGATTGTCCATATTAGTATAATTATAATCGTGAAAGAAATCTAACAATTTTATAATATGCAATTAATTTTTTTTTACCTTATACTAAAACGTAGCCCAACTTAAAAAAAAAACTCTTTTTCCAAATGATCATAAATAATGTATAATTTTTTGCAAATAAACTAATAGTTTTCTTTAATAGTTATTAGAAAGACAATTAAAACACACATATATTACATACAAACATGATTTATTAAAATTGTTCTTAAATTTATTTAATTCATTCAGCCACTGAGCTAAAACAAATAAACATATAAATAAAGTGCTACTTGAGTTTGAATTTTTAGCTAAATTCTCTTGATAATTAGGAGACAAAAACCCAAGAAACAGGGTTTTGCTGAAATAAGGCAACTGTTTGAAAATTCAGTTTATAACATACGAATAGAAAAAAGTATATACAATATTTATTTTTTTGTATGGGATTTTAATAATATATATATATTAAAAAAATTACAATAAGGTTTGAAAATATGACACTTTAAAAACCGAATGTGACTAGAGGCTCAATAGAGTATTTAAGTAAAAAATTTAACATTTCTTTAAATTAAAAAGGAAGTTTTGTTTTTTTTTAGAAAAAAAAATAGCTGCAAGTTAATTCTGTATTTCAGACAATTAATTTTGCAAAATTACTAGATACAGAAATTATTCTGATAACATTATATATTATAACAAAAGTGTTTTAGAAATTACAGTTTTAAATTTACTTAGTGGCATTGTGACGAAAGTTCTTAGACTAAAAAGTGGAAAACATTTATCGGGCAATATTTAAGATGCTTAAAAAAATTAGTACTTTTAATATAATTTAAATGTACAATCAGAAACTTATATAATTATGATAAAATAACACTATCATTTGCCAAATAAAAGTATGCA
This sequence comes from Epiperipatus broadwayi, assembly GCA_028023455.1. Classification (NCBI taxonomy): domain Eukaryota; kingdom Metazoa; phylum Onychophora; class Udeonychophora; order Euonychophora; family Peripatidae; genus Epiperipatus; species Epiperipatus broadwayi. The sequence goes on from JAQFVV010012786.1 coordinate 473,103, forward strand.
TGAATGATATTAGCATTATGTAGCTTAAATACATTAAACTTTAATGGAAAAAAATTTTAAAGCAATCTTAAAGTCTTCAAAGTTTTGCTATCTTACATTATTTAATACTAGACATTCTTGTTAAATATGTATATTTAGTACTTTTTAGCAGTGGCAAAGTATTATTATTAGATGCTCTAACGTTCACAATTGTTTTCTGGAGATCATATAAATAGTATTTTTCCATATTGTCCTATCATCTATTTAGTCTATTAGAGTGCTCAAAGGCACATTTTTTATTATGATAATAAAATTTATTTACCTTGTTATTCTCTTTTTCTTTCAAATCAGGCTTTCCAAGCATTTGATAATTTCTCATGATATAAACAAAATAAGACAATTACAGCTGAATCTTTTGTGTTTCAAGTTATATCTCAGAAATAATGTAATAAAATATCATTATTTATTTTTCTTATGTTTCAAGTCATACAGTAAATTAAGTTTGAAATTAATTCTATTAATGATCAATTTTTTTATCATATAAATTTTTATAATAGGTTAAATGTAAATTAACTTTATACTCTGAAGGGTGATAATTGATTTACCGAATAATGAATATAGATAAGAATACAGTTGAATTTTGCTGGACAAAAAGATTTCATAATAATATATATATATATTAATTTAGTCCATAATGTAAGTTTCAATCTCCTCTCCTATCATAATATATTGTCTTGAAATCTGTAGAAATATTTTGTTTCTATTGGAAGTTTGTAGAATCAAAAAAAGATCTGGAATAATAATTTTGAATATTAGGTTAATAAGAAAAAATAAAGTTTTTGATTTATATACACAGGAATTAAAAAAAAATAATCGGTTATAATCCAAGTATCAACTTTATTGTCTATATAAAGACTTTAGGCTAGAGTAAAAGCTAGGAATCCACCTTTTTTTAATAAATATTATCTTGACCATTTGATTTACATTTGTGAACCAGGAAGTTTTGTGCAAAATCAGATTTATTATCTAAAGAATGGGGATTGAAATTTTAAAAATGATTATTATTAATCTATTTTCAAAAACGGATTATATTTTCCTATTTAATGGGGTTCATTAAACTTTTTATTAATTAAATATTTCAATCTATTGCAATTCATGTATCAATCTTAAATCAAAGTCAAATTTATTTTTTATTAAAAATGTTATCTTGACAGTTATGATATAGATAATCTTGGGATGCTATCATGTGATGTACACTTATATTCAACAGTTAATTATGCTTATCTCAGTGCATATTTATCTTAACTCAATTCTATCACAACCATATATAAATCCAGAAGTGAGACGAACCTCTTTCACAACCTTGATGCATTTTTGAAACACCCAGTTCACTTCATTTTTTTCAAGTGAATAAAACATAAATATATCATATCATATTATTTGACTACATATACACTGTTCTTTTATTTTTTATTTCTTATATATATTTAACTTCATATGTATATTTTATGTAATTCAACATCTATTTTATAACAATATCCTAAAATATATAGCTAGAGACATGTGAAAAAGATAAATGATTGCCAAGATCTCATTTTGTATTTAATCAGCACTCATCAGTTGGCCCAGATGACAATCTCTTACATATATCTTCATCATATATATATATATATAATTAATATAATGTAGCTTAACTTGTGATAAAGTTCAAATTTTCTGCACTCATATCGTTGATATAACTTTTACTAATTATTTTTAAACTAGAGATTATCTATAGCCCAAATATATTCCTTAATTCTCAACTAATAATATGTGTGGTTTTATAGAAGTATCAACATCTGAGTTAAGTAAAAAAAATTAGAATACTTTCATTCTGCTTGTCATTAAATGACTAATATGTTTTAGAAGATAGAAAGAATCAGAATATAGTAATTCAAAATATTTTTGATATAAACATAAGAAATTAAAGATTTTTAATTTTGCTTTATTTTTATCAATATTTAAAACATTAATAAAAGCTATATAATTAATATTGTAGTATTAAAGAAGATATAAGATATCATATATATTATCCAAGTTATTTTTATAAACTTTGATAATAAAAACTCATAGTTCAGTTTTAGACTAACTCTCTTCATCACCTGTGTTAAACTGTACATATCACTAAACACAAATCCTATATACTAATATACTAGGAAAGTTATTTAATTTAGTCTTTAAAAAGTTAAGTATGTTTACAAAAGCCTATGAAACTCTGCAAAAGTCAAAAACTAATTGACAAGTCACATACTTTTCTAGTCCAACATATGTCTAGTTATTTTTTGACATATATAAAATAAACTCATGAACAAATAAGGTTCATTAAATTTTTAATTTACTATTAAATCATCATTTATAAGATATTGATAATCTCAGTATATCTGCAATAAGATATTCATAAATCCTTAATTTCTCATTAACAAATAATTAATGGAGACTAAATGAAATATCAATTACCAACCAAATCAAATTAATACAACTCTAAATTATATGAGGCTATCTGATTGTTTCATACCACTTACTAGCTGTCTTATTTTTTCCATATATATTAAACTTTAATAAAACAATTTAATAAGCAGTTAATCTTCATATAATTTTTTAATTCAATTTTTCTGTTTTTTTTTTCTTTCTGATAACTGACAATTGTTAGGACACCATATTTAAATATCATGGTTTTCAATGTATGCATAAGGAATGACCAATGTACTAAATCTATAACTGATTTAAAGTTAATTTGTTAATTTGAAAATCTCATAATTCTATTAAATCCACTGAAAACATTCTCATATAATGACAATAATAAAGCAAATAAATAAAAGAAGGATTTTAATGAACATTTGAAAGATAATACAAAAATTGAGGTGATAACCTCTGAATACTCATTTAGATTTAACAAATTATTATTATAGCTTAGTGAAGTTAACAAGCAATATCTGCAAACAGTATATAATATTAATATCAATATTCAAATGTCTTAACTTCATATTGTTTTTTAAACTGAACAGCTATTTCACTCAGTAACTTCATAAATATATCTATGTTTTGCAAAACTCAAATTAGTTTGAATTTAGCTCATGTAATTTTAATTTTATACTTTCAATACTGTTTGTAATCTAGACAACTGTAAATTTGAATATTCTTTTGCAAAAAATTGTTACTTTTTCCTATTTATAAAACCAATAGTAATAAAACTTATTGTAAGTAATAGCAATAATAATAAGAAACAAGTGTATTTCATTAAAATAACTTACAAAAACCTATCAAATAAGTCCAGTTATACAAACACTTTTTTCCATTTTCTAGTTATATATTTTAAATTTTTATACAAATAATTTAACATTCATTGTAAATAATGCTTATAATAAAATAATATTTTAAAAAAGATTTTTTAAAAACAATGCTTTTATGTAAATACCCCACTAAAAAGTAAAAAATTAAAGTAATAATCCACTTCATAAAAGCATTTGAGGCCTTTTTGATTTTTATTATTTTATTTGAGCCTCAGCACTTTAATGGATTATTTACATAAAACATATTTTTTAAATATTTTATTTTTATTTTTCAGTTATAAATAAATATATAATTTCAATTTAAATAAAATATTGTTATTTCAAGGTTTTATTATGTTTCTAACTCTTTCTACAAGAGAGCACCAATGATTTTGACAGTTGTATTCATTTTAAATTGGGAAACGAAAAAAAAAAATATTTCTCTAACATTTTTTTACACATTTTTTACTTTTTTTTTTAGAAAATATTTATGAAATATTAATTATTTCAGAAGAATAGTTCAGATTTTAATAGGACATATTTACTTTTAATTAATTAAGCAAATAGAAGAGGGATGGGCAGGATACAAGCTTGATGTGTAAATATTTGTAAACCAGGCGCTCTTCACAAACCTGGGAGCTTAATTGTAAGTATAGTGGATTTGAACTCAGATTTTCAAGCAGCCTTCAACTATCCACACTATCTCATACAGTTGTATGAGATAGTGTGAATAGTTGAAGGGTGCTTGAAAATATGAGTTCAAATCCTCTATACTTATATCCTGGAAACAAATATTATCAAGAAAGCTTTTTTCAAATTTGTTACTTTTTAGTTTGTACCATGAAAATAAAGTATTATAACATAGTTCAAATGTGTAATAGTAATATTTAATTTAGAAATTTAATCACATGACATTTTGTATTACTGAGTACAATTTTTTAAAATAGTGATATATTGTACTCTAAATATGCTTTGCAAAAATAATGAGTTGCACTATATTTAGACTATATAAGCATTTTTTAAAAAAATTAAAGTTTGTGAATGATTTAATAATATTTTTTCTTCATTATTGTATTTAAAAAGAAATAGAAACTATTACACATTTTATATATCTATGTTTGGGATTATCTAATATACTAATAAGTGTAGCAAAAATCTAAAGATACCTAGATTTGTTTTCAGATGAGACAAGTAAAAAAAAAACAAAACTTAACTGTTTGATCAATAACTAACAAAAAAACACATATTGGGTCAATAAAGTAATTCTGTAATTTACAAAGTTATTTTATATACCTTGAAAAGAAAAAGTTAGATTTTCAAAAGAGAAGATATGATCATTCTCTGGAATGTCTATCCATGAATTCCAAATATTTTTTGATATAGTTTATGGATTAATATAATGAGATATCCTTAGACATTGTGATAAAGGAAGCATCAAGTAAGTATAAATAAGGAGACTTTGTATAATTGGTTTCAATCAATAGTACTATTTGATTAACTATTCAGTATGACTGCCATTTTTTATGCCAATATTACTTTTAGCCTACAATGAATCACTGAAAAAGTTTTTATCTTTGATTCACCTAATATTTGAAGAACTTCATAAAATCAATAATATTTTACCTTTAATACTTAGACTTTTGAGATTAAAAGTAATAATAATTAAAGAATGCATTAATTATGGAAGAAATTATACTAAGTCTTTTGTTGTATTGTGAAGCATTTATCCATTTATTTGTATCCCCTTGAACAAGTCTTTAACAGCAATACACTTTGTTATAATTTTCCTCTGAACTTTCATTTCTTTATGGAACTTTAATCCCAAAGTCCCATTGTTTCATTCTTATATTTTTACTGCTTGTTCACATATTTAGTAACATTATACTTATTCAAGACACAAAAAAATCTTAATATCTGTAATTTTTCTTTTACACTATGATGAGTCTCAGACACCACTGAGAGTATTATGCAACAGATCTTATGCTATTCATAGAAATATTGGATTTTAAATATCTTTTTCAATTAAAAATATTGTAGGTGTTAAGTTTTAATAACTTTAATGATTCAATGAATAAAAATTTATAAGCTTTAAGAATATAGAATCAATTTATAAATAGCCAAAGATATAAAACCATAAATTATTAATTTTTAATGCAGTGCACCAATATTCAAAATACTGAATAAATTTCTAGGAGAATGGATTCCAAGAAGTCACTATTTGATTGCAATGAATTTGGAGAAAGCTCATTTTCCAGAACTGAATTTATTTACTCAATAAAAATGAATATTACAAACTAAAATAGACTTTTAATTTTTTCTAGTAAATAAATTTGATGTCTTGGAATGCTACTTGAAACCATTGTTTTTTATTATTATTGCTTATTGGGCTTAAAAATATTGTGACTTTTTTGGCACATTGAATGTAATGAGATCATTTATCTTCTATATCCTTGTTGGTGTTGTAATCAGCTGTAGCATGTCTATAACAAAGTAATTCCTGACATTTTAAAATAATTGCAAATTAGTTTTCTATAATAAGTTGTTTATACTGATTTACCTTTACTAAATTTCAAGGTGACTTTTCAGAAATTAAAAAAAAATTGATAGAAGATAATCAAAGACATTTTTTCAAGAATAGCAATATTATTACAAATTTTTGTAATCTGAATGATTTTATTTTTAAAAGTGGGAGATCTATGTAAAATATGGTCAGTGACCAAAATAAATGCTTCCTCGAAACTATAGTACAATATTTTTATCACCAAATCTTTTAATATAAACCATGTTTATAAGTATACAATTAGATGCTATTAAAAGATCATCCAAATCTTTTATAATATCTGAATAAAAAAAATCATTTATCATCTTCACAAATATTTTCAAGTTGGCGAATTAATGAAATATGTAACATCTTATTAGCACTAAAGTGATTAGTACTTTTAGTTGTCTGTAATGGGTCTTGAGATTTACTGATTATTATTTTAAATCCTTTCTTGTTTTGATTTATTAACATTTAATGTAGCATTATTTTAATCTGAAGTTAAGAAGTTCTAATTATTATAGATACTGAGTATAGATTTCTCCTTACTTTCTCCTACTTATTATATTTAGCCCAATTGTTTTGATGTGTGAATATTTTTATCTCTAAAGTTTATTTATTTATTTATTTTTAAGATTATAATTTAAATGTTTATTACCATGTATTTATTTTTTGAAAGATATGCAACAAATAATTTAACATCCTTGGCATTAATTATTGTTATTACTAGATTGTCGTTATTATGTTATGCTTTCTAGCCTGGATTTTTTTTTTTAAATGTATTTATCACCTGCATCAATCAGATATGGCTGCATTTCTAAGGTGCAATAAATTAATTGACTTTTGTTTGTAATTATTGTTTACAGAATGCTTATTTTTTGAACTGATTATGTAGGAAAACTTTGATTTTATGTCATAGTATTGAACATGAGATAACAAACTATATTTTTCATTCAAATTATTTCAAGTCATTTTGTACATTTCTTTCCATGCCATCTAATAATCTATTATTATTTAATAGACTTTTCATACCCACTGTTAATCTTTTTTACTTGCAGAAATGTTTTTGAAATAAACTGACAACTTAAAAACTTGAAATATATTGAGTTAATTCAAATTTAAAAATTAAATTCTGATTAAGTAAACTATATAATTAATATAATTAATAAGCTCACTCTATATATAAGAATAATAAATCTGTGCAATGCTTATAATATAATTATTAATGGAAAAAAGTCAAGCTAAAGAGATAAAGAACTTATATATGCCAAATATCCTATTAGAAGAAAATATTATATATTTAAGTAAAAGCTATCTTAAAAATGATAACATTTGATCATTGATAGGTATAATTTGTTACTGTTTATATGAGTTATTCTGATAACTTATATTTTGAGCAACATTATAAACTTTAACAAATTTGATGACTGCAATAACATTAACAATCATTGATTTACAAATTTTAACCAATATTAAAGGAAATGATTTCATAAAAGAATAAAATCAATTAGATACATATATATATAAACAAAGAGATTCACAAATAAAACTTAATTCAAAGATCAAAATAATTAACAATATTGCAATGAATTGTTTAAATTATCAAACAATGTTTTTTTTTTTTTTTAAATCCAAAATAAACCAAACTAAAACCAAAAAATTATATTGGGCAAAATTTAAAAAAATATGTAGTAATTATTGTTTTTTTTTTATCCTCTAGTTTTACTGTGTTTTTTTTATAAACTAATTTTGATAATTATTCATTCTGTGATTATTCATAAAATTATTATACATATTGTAATTTGCTAAATATCAGCCTTTTATAGCTACTGTACATGCGTTTTAATGAGTGTTAAATAATAAATGAATACTTTTCAGTGCCCATACAAGATATAGCATTTAAGAAAGAATAAAATAAATCCACAGAATGAATCCACCTATTCTTTCCGAACCCAAATGTTTATATATGGGCAAATCTTAAGTACTGGCAAATAAAGCGTGAAGATAGATCATTACTTTAAATTACAGTTCACGTTGTCTGACTAAATGACGTCGATGAAATTACTTAGAATTTACTCAAACGTCACTCTCAAATGAAACTCATATACATATACATATTGTAGTAGGATAACTTTTAATAAATTAAAAATTTCTTCAAATATTTAAGCAGAATTAGAAAACCAACTAAATATTTCAATTATAATTACTTTAATGAATATTAACTATTAAATACTAATAGCACAAACATATGAAATAAATAGGAGTTGACTAAGCTTTCTCTAACTGTACTCACCATCTTTACATCCACATACTAAAGAATAGAATGGTTCCATGTTTTTATGCTTTTGATAGTAATAAGCTAAGTTTGCTGGTATAAATATGATAGATTTATTTAGTTATTTCACATCTAGACTGTGTATAATCAATTCCAATTTAAATCACCTTAAGGTTTTAAGTTTTCTGATCTGTTAGGCTTGAGGAGAATACCTTTTCTTTCTTCCTCTGCATAATGTGATGTTTGAAACATAAAGTTTTGCTAAGAGAATATTTGAAAAATAATTTTGTCTTATTCATTTTTTTTTTTTACTTTTTTGAAAATTGTTTGCATTTACAATTTTTTTCTTTTCTTTTCAAAAAATGTTATCAATAAGTTTGGTTAGGAAATTAATGCATAATTTTTTTTTGTCTTTTTTTGCTTCATGAAGAGAGAACCTAAACACTTTTTATTCATGACTTTATACAATAACTTATTTTATTACTTTTAACTATTTTTTTTAGATTTACTGGATTACAATAAAAATACTGAAATTGTCCTGAAATGATGGGAGAGTCCTATTATTAAAAAAAAGTTATACTAATAAAAACAAAATTTATCTGATAAAATCATGCAAAAAATGTTGAATTAAATAAACTATATTATTCTGCAATATTGAATACAATTTAAAATTAATATGATTTAAGCAAATTGCTATATAAGTATTGTAAATTTTTGTATTGGATTAATGTTTCTGTCAAATCAGGGAGAAAATTCAAGAAAATGAAATTACAGAAATGAAAAAAAAAGTAATAATCTAATAAAATTATAGAAATATAGACAATTTCTAAATAATTGTATGATTTTTAAGTATAAGGAATATTTTGATGCAAATAGATTTTTATATCAATCAAACTATCCAAAATGTTTAACAGAAAATGTAAAATCAAATTGAGAGGAATATCTTAGACTTCAATATAATATTTGGACTAGTCCATTTTAAAATTTATTTATTTATTTGATTATAACGTTCTAATTATTTATCAAGCACGCAGACATTATGTAATTAGAAAGAGAAAAACTTTAATTTTTTTCAACATGTGTCTTAAATATTTGTATAATAGCCAAATGATGTAGTTTTTGATTATAGAGATATCTCTCAAACTTCAACATAAGATAAAAACTTTATAAAGATAAAACAGCCATCTTATCCTTAACCTAAATTCTTACTTATATAACCCAATCTGAAACATCTTGATTTGAGAGCATGAAGAGATTACTCTTTTCACTTACTCTCTTCACATTTAAATCCACCATTTTCTTTTGCAAATTTACTTACACAAAATCTTCTGATTTATAGTGAGTTAATATTAAGATCTTTTTAATGAAAATATAGAATCTAATGTAACATTCTAATTATTTATCAAGTGCACCGGCAGTATGCAATTAGAAATCGAAAGGCTTTAACCTTCTATAATATTAACTCATAGTAAATCACATGATTTCACTAAGTTAATTTGAAAAAGGAAATAATGCATTTAAATGTGAAAAGAATAATCTCTTCACACTCTAAAATCAAGATGCTTCAGATTGGCCTATATCAATAAGAATTTAGGTTAAAGATAAGATAGCAATTCTTATCTTTATAAAGTCCCTATTTTGCATTGAGGTTTGAAAAGTTCTTCTGTAGTCAAAAACTATATTATTTGGCTATTATACAAATGTTTATGGCACATGTGGATAATGATTTAAGCCTTTTTCTTTCTAATTATTTTGAATATATATGCACAGAATAACTTATCTAACATATTTATTTAATTTTAGTTTTATATTTTCTTTAAAAATGAAATATTAAGAAAAAAATGTCAATAAATTTGAGAAAATTTTATCTTATCCGTTAGACATCAAAAAGGTTCCCCTCCTTTTTTTTTTTTTTTTTTGCAAAATCAATATTCCAGAGATTAATTTTAGTTAATGGAACTTAAAAAAAGTTTTTCAATTTTTTACCTCATTATTGTAAAAGTTGTTATATTAAGAATCTGCCATGGCATTTATAGATTTAAATGCAATCTGACAATGCAATAGTTGATTATTAAGACTAAAGAGTTATTTAACTATACTTGTAATTCTTTACTAAAATATACATTCAAATTGGATTATATTAATAATAGCATAAATCAGTTTAAGAGTGTATTATGCATGATTACTATTAAACTTATTGCAATACTAAAGGGGAATTTTTAAAAAATCTAGACTACAATTACCCTATTGAGACATTTTTTCCACATTAGTGAAATTTAAGTAACAATTTAATATTTAATTATATTATTTCAAAATTTTCTTCTTTAAAAAATTGCTTTAAAAATATAAGCTGCTTTTTAGATTAATGGACCTGCAACTAAATGATATATCTTTGTAGAAAATATTCCAATAGATTATCTGCTATTATATATAAATTAAAATATATATAAAGCACATTTTTTAGATAATTTAATAATTATATTTCTTGATATTATTGTCATTATTATTAAAACTGGTTTTATTCTGGTATACACTATTGATACAGAGAAAAGTGATAATTTTAAACTCTTTATACATCAAGATATCTTCTAGTGGGTATTTAATATTCACATGTATAATGTTATTTAAAATTTTCAAAAACAATGAATATTATACTATGTTACGGCAAACTATTCTCCTGCAATACAAAAATGCATTTAATCAAATTTATTGTAAGGTCTTTTTTTAATATGATACAATTATAATAATATTTCAAAATTATAAATATTGTGCAAAATAAATGTATTATTTTTTATCTTTTTATCATTGATACTTATCCTTTTTTTTTTTTAAAAAAAAGGTAATGATTAAAAAGAAAATATTTGCAAAAAATTTATTATACTAAATATTATTTTACAGATAGATATCCAAAAACAAAAATAATTTGAGAATAAAAAGAAAAAAAATATCAGATATAAATAAATTTCAATTTATCATTTAAAAATATTTCTTTTTCTTAAGACTTCTAAATAAAATACAATATAATCTTAATAAAATGAACATAATCATTATGATTGTTGTACAAAGTTAAATAAGACAAATAATAATTTTTTTATATTTACATTGACATATAAACTTATTGTTCTGTAGATGGACCTTATCAATGAAAAAAAAATTAAATTATTGATATTGTGTTGTTGTTGTTGTTGTTGTTGTTGTTGTTGTTGTTGTTATTATTATTATTATTATTATTATTATTATTATTATTATTATTATTATTATTATTATTATTATTATTATTATTATTATGTTTCAAAAGGCCTTTATTGTCTCAAAAGAATTACAAATTTTGCATTTACATAGTTTGTCTACATATAATATCCTGTATTGTCCATTATCATTTGAACACCATTAGCAAATCAATTACTTATAATAGAAAGGAAAAAATTGTTGCTAAATTGTCCTTGTTGCTAATTTGACATGCATATCCTTCTAAGTTTTTTTATAATGTTTAATTTCCTCAATTCACTATAACATAGATCTAATCTTAAGTAATGACCAGGTTGCTGCATAAATGTCAGGTCTGGCCAGTCTCTTATCCCTTTTCTGTATTATTTCAAGTTTATTTGAAAAAGTAACTGGATGTCTCCTGGAATTGTTACCAATTAGAAAAGTGCATCTAGTACACCAGTATGCATATATCACAAAGGTTGCTGCCCTGACACTTGGTGTTAATCCTTCTCTAAATGCAGAAATCAATTGATGCATTGTTACATTAGACCTCCTGTAACTGCTAGTTATGAGATTTCTTATGTGCCTAAGTCCCTCACAGTGATATAGCAGATGTGATAGGGTTTCCTCAGCTCGATGGCATAACCCACAAAAGGGATCAATTGACGTATACAGTCTTTTATGGCAAAGAAAATATGTGGTAGGTAATGCAGATAGATTAAGTTTTATTAGAAAATTGAAAAACTTTGGTTCTAAGGCTCATCATTTATACCTTTTAATCAATTGCTTATTATTAATTCCCAGTATTGATTCTAAAGCAATTGTGTTATTATCTTCATGCATTAATTCATAAATTTCCCAGTATTTGTATTTATTAATAAATTGCTCAAAAGCTTTTATCTCTAAAATTAAGACCATTTGCAATCAACTACTATGGTCAAGGAAAGTCGTGGCAATATCAATGGCAAAACTATGTCAGCCATTGAATAAAAATGGTTTGGGCTTACATGATATTGGTATTTTTGCAAAACAGAGAATGAGGAACAATTTAATTGATATTATTAAACAATTTCCAAAAATTAAGCAGCTCATAGAGGTCATTCCAACTGATAAACCATCATCAAAAAAATTATCATATTTTGAACAATTAATACATCTTTGTAAAACAGAATCAAAAATCCCACACCAATTTATTATTATTATTATTATTATTATTATTATTATTATTATTATTATTATTATTATTATTATTATTATTATTATTATTATTATTATTATTATTATTATTATTATTATTATTATTATTATTATTATTATTATTATTATTATTATTATTATTATTATTATTATTATTATTATTATTATTATTATTATTATTATTATTATTACCACCATTATTATTGGTATCTAGTTCCAACAAATCATTGTCAAATCCTTCAAAATTAACCCATAACACTCAAAAGTTGCATTCTTATTATTTCTACACAGAATCATGTAGGTGTTTCTGATTCTTTGTTTTTATGTGTCTCTTGCTCATTAACAGATTACTCCATTTCCAAGATAATCATTCATTCACTTTCTATAATGTAAATTTTAAAATATTCTAATTGCAATTTATAGAATAAAAATGCATATTTTGTAAACCAATGATAGGTTTAAAATGTAAACCAAAAGACAAAACAATTCTGCATAAAATCTTAACAATAAGGAAAAGAGCATTTTGATTAATTTTAATATAGATACACTAATAAATAATAAATGATATACTTTGTAAATTTTGATAATGAGTATATCGATGTATATCATTTATATCTAATAAATTACATATATATATAAATAAAATGTCCATTATTTAATTAATATTGTAATCATAATAAAAAGTAATAAATATTATGTTGATTAACTATTATACACTGTCTTACAATTTGCAGAATTACTTTTGGTTAATTACTTAACCCACTTCAACTATCATTTAATTTAAATTAAATTCAAGAAGGTTAAGTCCTTCTACAAATTGTAAGCTGGTATAATAGTTAAATTAAATGACAATTGAAGAGGGTTAAGTAATTAAGTAAAAGTACTTCTGTGAATTGAAAAACTCTAATAATTAATCACTGCTATATTTATTATATATATATAACAAAAATAATTGTCAAAAATAGAACATAGTTAAGAAAAAGATAATATAGTAATAATTCTGCAGAAGGATGATTGACTATATGTTCAAGACAAAGAAATGGCTGATTAATAAACAATTGATATGAACACTCATATTGTTTGCTCACATATATAAAATTTATAAATTCAAATTTATTATTATTTTTAATACTTTTTCAAACTATGGCTGGGATAAATAAGATAAAGTATACTGATATTTAACAAATGTTAAAATGGGATATTTGATTTAATGAATAATTATTTAATCTAAAAATCTTATATTGAATGTTATATAATATGTGAGTGTGAATTTGAATTTTGAATATCTGAATCCAGTTTCAAGAGACCAAGATATATGATTCAAATTAACATTAACATATGCAGCATAGGTAAATAAAACTACTACTTTTCATTCATATAAAATCTTTGACAACATTTATATTTTTTTCAAATACATTTATAATATTGTATAAATAAAAACAATATATCCTCTTCTTTTTTTCATAAATAAATTTATTATTATTATTTTTAATTAAATAGTAATTTAAATATAATTATTTCTGAAGACAAAAAATCCCATAGTGTTTTTATTTTTAAAGTTTTATAATTAAAACTAATATGTGAAAACCATTTTTTCCGTAGTAAAGTTTGTTTGGAAGATCTTTTCCTTATAGTGGATTTTTAAAGCAGTTTTGTATTCTTTATTTACATTCGTAACAAATATCAGACATAATTTTACACAAGCAAAAGATCAAAACTGACTCTGTCTTTAAAAAACTCATTTCATCTATTAAAAAAATATGTTCTTTTATAATTTAACAAGGATGTGATAAAAGTATGAAAGCATATTAAAATTCAAATATTGACAACAGAAACAATTCTAATTTTATATTTGTGCAAAAAGTATTTATTTATACTTCAAATTTTATAGAAAGAACAACCATATTGCTCAATTATTCTTATTCGGTAATGATTGCTGGGAAAAAAAACAGTAAATTCGAAATGTACATCCTAATTCTCAAATAAAACACTGATATTTTTTACACCTTTGTAATTTTTTTATTCATGAGAATCTTTTTATATGGTTCAGTATAGGGGTTACAATGCTTGAAACCTATCAATGCATCTACTAAATTTTCATGACAAATGTAGAAGTCATATTACAAAAAAAAAATCACATCACTGACATCTTTATAACTGTGATTTATTTTATTATTGTATGTCAACAAATAAATAAAAAGTATATTCCATTGTAATTTAAATCTATGATATAAATAGTAAAACGTATCATTTTATTGATAGATTTGAATCATTTCACAGACTCTAAGATTTCTCCAGACATAGTTCAAATAGTTCACGAATGAAAAATATTGAGTTGTTGTTAATAATATGTAGCATAGTTTAGGGATATATATAAACAATAGTCAGATGTAATAAATTTGTAGAAAAGATAATGGCAACATATTTGTATGGCTGTAAAAAAATTGTATAATTCCAATATTTTCTAGGCAAGTCAAAATCACTTCATTTTTCACTAGACTTTAATTGCTACATATTAATAAAATAGTAAAATACTGTCAATTTAATTACTAAAACAATCAATGTGTTGATTGAGAAGCTGTGTGGCATTTGAGGATCAATATGATAAGGTAAATATAACAAATTATAGTTAATTGATCAAAATGATTTTTTTTTCCAATTGTAAATCGATTTGTGAACCTTTGACTTCTAAACCAATCAACTACTCTACTCATTAATTATTCAGAATCATTTTAAAAATCCATATAACACAAAGCTATATAAATTAATCTTTAACATAGTACAGGATTATTGTTGCAAATGCTTATCAGAATAAAATGATTATAACTATAGTATTTTTTTTTTTTTAGAAATTTCTTGAAGTTTCTACTAAACATTATCACACTTTATGTAAGTTTTTGATTGCTTCATTAAAACAATAACTTATCTCTTAAGGCTTTAAAAAAAGGAATTAATAAGTTCCTTTTTTTTTCTTTTCTTTTTTTTAATCAATTTTGAAAATTCTTTTTCAATATTCTGGTAATAAAAATGTTTTATTTTTTAAATATCTATTCGCAGCTCTAATTGGCCAAAACCAAATGTTTTATATGTACAGTCACAATTAATTTATTCCCTTATAGAACAAAAATATAGAGCAACATTGTTTCTCCCCCCCCCCCCGATGTTTGTATACGTCGAACGTTGTTTCTTGTTTTGTTATTTGCACTTGAAGCAATTGCATAATTTACGTTATCGTAGATCTAAATTTGATAGATGCGTTGGTGTAATATAAACTTTTTTTAATATCTAAATTATTATAATGATACTATGGTCTTCTGGATTACTATCTATAAAGCAGTTTTAATTAAGCAATTGAACTATTTACGTTTTTAAAGTCTTGTTTAAAATGCACGACAAAGAAACTATTTAAAAAGTGATTTATTTGTTTCCAGCTTGATTCTTTCTTATAAAAACGATGCTAAATATTTATTATGTACAAATAAGCTACTTGATTTTTTAAGTGTTTAACACAAACAGCTTTTTCAAGTGAAGTTAAAAATGTTTGCCAAAAGATCTACAGTGATTATTTCCATTCATATAAACCATATGTTTAATATTCAGTAAATATATATCAAATATTATTAAACTTTTTTTAAAAAAATCAAATTAACTATATATAAATGAATAATGTCAGTATTCCTTGTTACATAAATTTGCTTTTTAGTTGTGATGTTTTTAAAAAGCACTTATTTTCAACAACTACATTCTTATTTTGTATTTATGTTTTGTGCCTAAAACAGATAGGATAAGTAAATAGACATTTATATAATGAGTACTATAACTAATGCTATAATACTTAATTGTCATTTGTAATAATTTTGCATTGCTTTCCATCTTCTTAACACAACCATGAAGTATTTCTATTTTAGACTGTTTTAAACATTAGTAATTGTTTTATATTTTAAAGTTACACATGTTTTATTTTTTATTTGAAATATATCAAATACATTCTATAATATATCTACGATCCAACTTTAAAATTATCCACACAACAGACCAAAATGAAGTGAACCTCCTCTGCAAGATATAACATATTTTATTTCCAAGGAACAAATTAATGTTATTCTAGAGTAATAAAGATCTCTTTTATATTCTGAGGTTAAGTGTGATTATTCTTTAGTTTATCTGGTATTATAATTCCATAGCATTATTTGTGAATGTTACTTAATGAAGTCCCATTTATATAAAAAAAAAAAATAAAATGAGAGACGAATTGAGAAAGCAAATTGCAATCATGTATAATTTTTTTTAAGAAAATGAATAGAAACTTAGTATCCAGAAAATAACAACACACACGTAAAATGGAGTCATTAAAATTACAATAATGATTACCAAATATATTTACCAAAAATTTCTATGATGATGAGATGAAAGTTTTTTTTTTTCAATTTAATTTTTTAAAATAGAAGTGGTGTTTAATTATTAACTCAGAAATCACAGATGTCGCACTTGTCTATAATATTTTGTTTAGATTTGTGTTACAATCATGTTTTTGCTTTATTAACTAAACATAACATTCTTCTGGTCAACTTAAATCTTTTAATATTCAGCTACCTATAACTAGATATTTATACACCAATCATTGTTACTTGATTAATTGAACTGTTTGTATAAGTGGCTACATAAAAAAAAATTCTAAACTTGCATGAGAAAATTTTAGCTACCTAAAAATTTTTTTGAATTTTACCTAAATTTATTTGAACCTCACATTACAAATATGATACGTGGATATAGTATCCAAATTAAATATTGTATATTTAAAATAAAAATATATTATCATGCAACATTAAAGCAACTGATACCTATGATTTGAGTTTGAATCTGTACTATAAACATTATCTTTTCTCCAATTTCCAATCAAGTTTAAGATTTTCCCTTTATTTAAATCAGCCAATCCAGTTAATTATTCAATATATGGCCAGTAAATTAGTATCCAACTATTCTTAATATGTGATAAATTAGGATAAAAAAGAACATAAATTTTTACCAACTCCAATTATCAAATTGTATGAATAATGTGTTCATCTTCATTGTTTTTTTAGAAAGTATGTCTGTAAAAAAACCATCATCATACATTAAGGTATTTAAAGAAAATTTAACTTTGACCTTACCTTAAAACAAGTAGTTTTATGATATATAAAGTGGAAATGGAAAAAATATTTAAAAACACTAAGATGCATATAATCTTCCTAATCATTAGTATTAAATGAGTATGCCATTCTAACAACTGCAGAAAAAAAAGAAATACAAGGAATAAAAAATTAAAGAATTTTGCAATGACTACACAAGCCAATCTGTAAAACACAAGTAGGTCAACATATGGTCCCATGCTAGTCCCTTAGTATATTTATTTGATATTTTTAATGCTGTATTTTAACTTTGTCTGAAGTGAACTTTAATGCAGTGTTCTCTAAATACACCATTATTTTTCCAATAAAACCAATCACTATTGCACATTTTTAGAGTGACATAATGTTTAAAATTTTACAAGCACCATGCTAAAGTACATTATAAATACTGTTATAAAAATTCTGTTATAATTTATTCATTTTATATATAACAATCCAAAAAATAGAAAAAGTGCTGTGGTATTAAATTCAACATTGCATTACAACTACCAAATGAAATAACTAATTGATTTGTCTTATGATTTTTCAATCATGTTTTAGAATAGTACAATGCATTTCTAAACAAAATTTTTCCAATATTTTTATATTGCCTTAATAGTGATTTACACTACATCCCACACAATAAACTGGGAAAAATAATCATTCTATATACAACTAATTATTTTTATATCATGATAAAATACCTTATTTTTTAAGTTACCAAATGCAGTATTTGTAATCTAAATGTAAACAGCTATTAAGATATATCACTGACTGATAAAATACTTGAGTTTATTGAATAGATGATGATGATGATGATGTTGATAATAATAATAATAATAATAATAATAATAATAATAATAATAATAATAATAATAATAATAATAATAATAATAATAATAATAATAATAATAATAATAATAATAATAATAATAATAATATTTTTTTTTTTATTTCTTTTTTTCTTCCCCCCCCTTCTAAACCCCCTTTCTCCCCCCCCCCCCCACCCCCAATATTCTTTTTCCCCCCCCTTCTATTTATCCCCCAACACAAAAAAAAAACAAACTAAAAAGACAACTCTCCCACCCACCGAAAAAAATAATAATAATAAATTTCATCATCATCAGATTCTCATTGTTAATAGTGCTGGTATTCTATTCACCATTATTACACAACATCATGAACATTTTTTAAACAACACTTCCCTCTATCTGATCGGGCAGCTGTCAGCTGTCATAGTATCTATGGATCTTAATTTCAATGTCAGACCAACAATCATTATTGCAAGAACCTTTCTCAGAAATATATATTTATATGCACAAAATGAAAAATATACAGATGGATCCAATCCAAGCATGGTTTGCATTTGTTAATATATTATCATTCAATATCAACCACCATATCAAGACTACACCATCCCCAAAAAAACTCCTAAGTCTTATGGATGACACTTATAAAAAATTATTTTAACATCACAATCCAACTATGATTGCCCCAGATTAGTAACATTAAAGAAAACATATTAACCTATTTCAGAACAACTTAAAGAACACTAGTAACAAAAAAAGAAAAAATATACTTAAACAATCCACACATCTTAACCAGAAATTATATCAAATGGGTATTTGGTCACCCCCTCTAGTTTGAGTGCCATCTGCCATTAAAATACTATCAGATATTATTTGTGGAGATTTCATACTGGAGCAAATATTCACACATTTTAAAGCCCCTTCAAAAAAATTCTCCATTCAATCTATCACAATTTTTATATGGCATACTAGAAGAAGAAATTCAATGTATTTCTAATTACTTTATACAAACAATAGAGTCACTGCCAAATTCATGCCTTCCTGAAATGGATGGGATCCCTAAGTTCATATATGCATATCTTAATAAATTTACAGCTCAGTCCATGTCTAATTTCACAATTTTTTTTTATCTAAAGCTATATATAAAATATAAGATTCTATCAAATATCTCTTGTATCTTTTCTGAAGGTTTGTGATGATGGTGTTCTAGCTGTATTTTTATATTGGACTATTTCCATTATCTAATATGTGTGTTGAATGACTTTAGAAAAGTTTAATTTTATTTAAATATTCCAAATGCATTCAACTGTTAGTAATATCACAGCAAAGAGGTTAGTATATGCACTAACTATTAGTAATATCACAGCAAACAACTGTTAGTAATATCATAGCAACAGGTTAGTATATGCACTAACTGTTAGTAATATCACAGCAACAGGTGCTGTGATATTACTAACAGTTGAATGCATTTGGAATATTTAAATAAAATTAAACTTTTCTAAAGACATTCAACATGCATATTAGATGATGGAAATAGTCCAATATAAAAATACAAATATCACTTGTACCATTTATGAAAAAAAAAAGAAATGGTTCCACAATAACAAACTTATGTCAATTTCAAGGTCCACCTTTCATAACAAAATAATGAAATCAGTAATCAATGACAAAATAGAACCATATACCAAAATTATCAAAAATGCTATTTTCAAAAAAAAATAATCAAGTGGGCAGGCAGCACTTCTATTCAAAACAACTAAAGAAACAGTAAGAAACAACAAAAAATACAGAAAATATAGTCCAATTGTTATTCAGCTGAACATAGAGGCAGCCTTTGACATGATATCAATAAATACGCTTCTTAAAATTCTAGAACAAAATAAATTACCAAAGGCCTACTAATGTCTACTTGCTATCCTATTATTAAATTGTGAAATATACATTGCTCTAAATGGCAAAACCTCACCCCCAATTATATTCCATCAATCCATCCCACAAGGTTCCCCTCTTAATGCTTTTCTATTTACTGCCTACATAAACTCCCTAATTAAAGCCATAAAAAATGAAATACTTGGAATTTATGTATCATGCTTAAACACCAAAATCTCATATCTAGCTTACATGGATGATCTCTCAATCTTTTTCCCATCCAAAACACACATTTCCAAACTTCTAAAGATTCTTTCAGATTATACAAACAAATATAAGTTAACATTTAACACAGAAAAATTCTGTGTCTGGCACATTTACACAGGCAGCAGTATAACAAAACAATTTAAAGGCAAACCTAATCCATTCCTTAGATTCCCTTTCAACCTACATCATTCACCAATGCAGTCACTTATACAAAATAATATTAAAAATAAAATAGAATTTATAATCAATTCTCTAACAAAATCCAACCTATCACTTTATACTAAAATAGCATTTTTTAACATTATTGATCATGACAAAAAACACAGACTACATTTCAACAATACTTTACACTAAAGTCTTTTTAATCAAATAGATTCACTTTGCAGGAAATTATTGGGGGGGGGGTAAACTCGATATCCATAAGATGCCTCAAAAATTCACTTTCGCAAAATGATCTAGAGCTTTACTCAAAGCTCACATTCAAATTCCAAAAAACAATTAATATAAACTGTGCACACACAAAAAAATTCCCATATCTACCAACAGCTTGTAAAATCACTCCAACAGATAAACTACTCATATTCAAAGATACCCAAAGACACTACTCACCCCATTATTGTCTATAAAAAATTTGATTTTTAAACCATATCAAAATATATTCAAGTACTGGGAAATTTATTCACGTTTACACCCTATACAAGATGGTAAAAAAACTATATTCAACATCACTAACAAATAACTTTGCAATAAATTAAAATTCTGGTCACTTAAAACAAAATATTTTTTATTTTTTACTAGACTCATTACCTACACAACACTTCCTAAAATATAGAAGAAACTGCCAAAATGTAGACCATCTATGTACTGTTTGCCACAAAGATTCAGAAACATAGGATCATCTTTTTTTTCATGGCAGGGACTTAATTACATTTATTCAATAATATATACACTCTTAAAATATAAAAAATATATATTTCCTATTTGACTCATTCAAAAAATGTGTCTTTGCTGAAATTAGGATCAGGGCATTCATTCTCAATGCCTTATGATATACAAAATGTAAATTTATATATAACAATAACCCAAGAAGGCATTCTAACACATTCAAAAATAAACTGGATAGTGTATAGTAAAGAGACAAAAGAGTATACCAAAGAACTTTCATTGACACCTGTTCTCAATCACAATTACCTTAAAGCTTATTAAAAAAATCAACACTAAAGATTAATAAATTTCGAATAAAAAAGGTACCACTTGCTACCATTGTAATACCTCAGGTAGAAACAGCTCATCCAATTGAGAATTTTTGCTAGCTTTCAAACAATTGTGTTATTTGTATTTCTAATAATCAATTCTAATATGTAGACAAAAGAAATAATGTAACCTTTTTACTATATTGAATAAAGTCCTTTGAAATATAATAATAATAATAATAATAATAATAATAATAATAATAATAATAATAATAATAATAATAATAATAATAATAATAATAATAATAATAATAATAATAATAATAATAATAATAATAATAATAATAATAATAATAATAATAATAATAATAATAATAATAATAATAATAATAATAATAATAATAATAATAATAATAATAATAATAATAATAATAATAATAATTATTATTATTATTATTAAAACAGGCAAAACTCTCCATACAGTAGTGCCACTAAGTGCAATCCAGAATAATCAAGGGATGCCATAAGGCTTGTGCATAAAATCCCTATCTAGTGTCTACTCATCCAATATCCCCAAACTAGTTTCTTGTTTGTGGCTTTCATCAGTGAGGAGCACTACTGTTTGGAGAGTTTTGTCTGTTTTAATAAGTTATGAGCAAGCATAAGAAATGGTGATCATGTGATATTATTATTATTATTATTATTATTATTATTATTATTATTATTATTATTATTATTATTATTATTCATGTGCCAGATTTGTCTTAGACATTTTAACAAATTTGAAAATATGTTCTCCTTCTTATTAATTACTAAATCCATATAAAAATATAAAAAACTAACCAAAGGAAATACATATAAAAAACCAAAAAAAGACATAAATCCAAGAAATAATATAATATTTCAACCAGAGGACTGGGATTAGTTTTCATCAGATAAAAAAACAGTCCTCTGGTTGAAATCTATTATTTCTTGGATTTATAAGTCTTTTTCTTTTTTTGTTTTTTTTATTAATTACTAAGAAATACGACTTAATTATTATTTAAAACTAAGAAATCGTTTGGCTGAGATTTTATAAACATCATTGCAAATATAAATTTTCATTTTTCAAGTGTCAATGATTTATTTATTATCTATATAACAGAGTGGAAGGGAGATGGAAGTGGACCATTTTTATCTAACCAATAAATTAACATTAATAAAAATAAGGATGTTCTTTGTACATTTGTTAAAATATCAATTCCTTCTAGTGAATTATTATTATTGTTTGTGCATTCAGAATTAACTTTTACATAAACATTATCACATTTTCAGCAGTATAAATTTAATAGCCATGTCTATTTATAGTATTTAGAAATTATTAGAACTTAAATATTTGAAACTATGAATTGGTTTGATTGATACTTTATAAATATTAATACTAATTTAAAATTTTGGCCATTCAAGTATTTGTGATTAATTTATTATTTATATAATACAAAAACTAGATAATAGCCATTTTTGTCTAACTAAAAATTTAATATTGATATAAAAAAGGGAATTATTTGCAAGTTTGTTTAAAAAAACTTCAATAAATCTAATTTGTGAATAATTATTATTAAGTGCTCATTCAAAATTTATTTCTCCATAAATATTATTATATATTCTCAGAATTACATATTTAAGAAATATTGTTTATTTTTAGAGTTAACTAATATAACAATTTATTTAAGTGAAAGACTAAAAGCTTAAGAAAATTTAGTTTTGATATATAAAGTTGTATATCATCATAAAAATGTATTAAAAATCCATACATTATAAATTCTATTCAGCTAACATAAATTATTACAGCTTAATAGTTCATGCATTCTTTTTGATTCATTAATTTATGTGTTAATTTATTAGATAACTTCAACAAATAAATTATAATAGTATTACAGAAGAGAACACAATGCTAATATACAAATGGTCATCAAGAATCCGGTAGTGACACTAATGTAATCAAATGTATTGGTATTCAAAGATGTGAAAATGTGATAAGTAAATTTTTTTATAATATTTTGTTAAATATTTTTTCATTACCATTATTTTTGTTATTTTTGCAATTTGAACATCTATTTTAATAAATTCTTTCTGTAACGTCTTAAAATCTATCATGCCGTCTATTTATTGAGATTTTAGGACAAATTGCATTTTGGTTGCAGAAAAAGCTTCCACTAATATTAATCAAATGGCTATATTTCTTAATAGTTTAGTTCTCTCCCATCAGTCAAAGCAGTAACTTAAAATACTAAGACATTGTAAACAAATTTTTTTATAAATTTGTGTACTTCTTTATGCCAGATAATATTGTGAGTAAAGTATCAACTAGTTAAAAAAAATAATGTTTTGATGTGTGTATTTGATTTAATATGTTATATGGCATATGTATTTGTATCATATAATATTTACAAACAAGATCACTTAAAAGAAAAACATTGAAAATATAGTAAAGCTGAGTATTGAAATTAAAAATGCATTAATATCAGTAGAATCACATTTATCCAAATCATTTTTGAATCTGGCAATTGTATGAATATTATTTCTTCAGAATAATGTATCATCTTTTTGTTTTTGCAATTGCTCAAAGGCACATCCATTATTGTATTAATGGAGATGATCCATTTCATTACTGGATATTCTCTTTATCTTTTACCCTTAACCTTTATTAAGTATTTGCTTTTTATAATAATTTTTTTTTTTTTTAAATAAGAACTGAGCAATATTTTTAACTTGGGCTTCTGGCCAGTTCAAAAGCATCAATATTATACTCACCTCATATTCATTTTACCACTTTCAAATCCATACAGAGACACAGAAAATATATCATAACTTGATAGTTCTGATATTTATATTAGGTCTCTACATCAAATATTATTGCTGGTATTTTATTACAGCTATGTCCATTATTAGGTTTGATTAATTGCACAGACAGATTTACACTATACTGATGCAAAAAGGGTCAAAACTTTTGATGACTTGTTTGCTTAATGTCATGCCTGTTGTCCATTTTATCATATATTTTCTTTAACTATACTGTTTCAATCAGTTTCATTTTACTTTTTTAACAATATCTGCAAATATGTTTTTATTTTCAAATATAAATATGGGGTCATCAACATCAGCTCAACATAGCTTTTTAATGTATATCTTAGGGTGACAATAGGCATTTCTCTCCAATTAATTTTATTTTTGTAAACCCAGACTGTTTCACCACAATTTGTTTTAACTATAAGTTCTACCTTCATCTAATACGAATGATGACATAATTTGCTACATACATTTTTCTAAGAATATTACATAATTTAGCATGATTACTTAAATAAAAATCTTATTATCAAAACTTTCATTATTAGTAAAATGTCAGAAACAATGACTCTTGTTTTTTTTTAAAAAAATCAAGTAGATAAACGTTAATTACAGCACATTCAGTGATAAAAATTTTTTTATATTGCATCTTTGTTAAAAGTTAGTATTAAAAATATATACAGTAAAATAATTAAATTAAGTTTGTCAATAAATAATTTGTTAAAGACACTTCAAATGGTAAAATATAATAACTTTACTATAATCAAGAAATGCAATAAAACAAACGCATATATTTCCTTTTAAGTATAATTCGATTGTTAATTTCATCTATTTTTTTTAATCTGTATTAATAATCTGACCAAAGTATTTGTAGTTCTTAACTTCCTCTAATTCACGATTATTAACATTTAATTTTTTTTTCTGAGAAAATCTATTGAATATTGTTTTAATCCTGTTAGCATTTATCTTTAATCCTTTCTTCTGATATCTCTTGCAATATTTTCTGAATCTCTAAAGCATCATTTTCAAAAACAATCATATAATCTTCAAAAATTTAGATGGCTTAACTAATTTTCATTTAATTTTAATCTCAGAGTTTCCTATATTAATCTACAAACTACTTCTTGTAAAACTGCTGTAAAAAGTTTTAGTGATATGGAATCACCCTGTGTTTACATCCATTTCAATGTTAATCTTCTTAGTATCACCATGTAATCTAATCATTGCTGTTCCATTTTAATAAATATTTTTCAGAATATGACAATATCCTGAGTGTGTGCTTTAAAACTGAAAAAATGCTTATATAATCAAATACCTCTTTCTAAGCTACAAATAAATTAGCAATTCATATTTAGGGATTTATTTTATAACTTCTCTCAGTATTCGAATATGATTCATGATACTAACATCAGTTTTAAACCCAACTATTCTTTAGGTTGGGTAGAATCTAAAATTTGTTGCAGATGAATTGTAATAATCTTGCTAAAGTTTTTTTTTTTTTATTAAAATGATAAAAGACTAATAAGTATGCAATTTTATATATCTTCATCACTTTTTTACATGTGAATATTACTATTGCAAAATTTCAATCACTTATACATTTTTATCATTTAGACAATTATTATATAGCTTTGATAACATTTTTTTTCATCTGTTTCAGCTAAAATATCAATATGATTCCATAAACTTCCTGGGGCTTTTAACTTTTTCACTGAATTAATTGCATATTCACCTTTTTATTTAAAATGTTTGACAATTTAAAATATGTAGTAATTATAATGGATAACTTTGTTTTCATGTTTTTTTATATTTATTATGAGACAATTCTCTATAAAATTCTTCCAGACACTTCATAATCTTTCTCTTTTAGTAATCATTTTATATTTCCTTATTTTTACTGTAGCAATTTTCCAATATCAAGATATTGTTTTACATTTTTGAGAATTTATTCTCTTTTGTAATTTTCTTGCTGTATATAATTATATTTTCTTATAATCATTATTAATTCTTTTTCTAGAATTTTACAAAATTTTTAAACATTTTTATATTTATTTTTTTCTTCACTTTTCTTTCTTTAATAGAAAATTTACTGGTAAATTGCTATTTTTTTTTAACCAGATATCTTTTTTAAATATTTTAAATAGAGTATTGGATATATTCTTATTGATTTCAGTTAAATCTGAATCACTTTTGAAGGCTGTTAATATCATTTGCATATTCTGCTTTAATTTCATTGGATTTTTCTAAATGATACGAATTTCATTTGTCAATATTGTCTTTCTTAATAGTTTTCATCTCTCTAATTTTGCATTAATACATAACTTATATCTCAGTAACTGATGACTACTTTCTGTACCAATCCTATTAAGACTATATCTAGTTAATCATTAATATATATCTTGCACCTCACTAGCTAATGATCGTTTTCCGGTAGAATCTATTAAGAACATAATCATCAAATATATCTTTTTTATTACATAAATTATAATCCAATTCCATTGTAGTTTTATTTGGATGCTTCTATGTCCACTTTCATTTAATATTTAAAAAAATAGAATTTTTAATATACAGCTTTTATTTTCTGTGAACTTTGTAAGTCTATATCCTCAACTCTGTCACTTTGACAAATTTACTATAGCACTTTAATTTTTTAATCACATATTAATTTAAGCTTTAAAGAATCACAAAACTATTTTGTGCATTTATACGAAGATCCTCAATTTCTTTATCAATGAAAACTTGCTGGGATAGAAATCCTGCATTATTTGCATTTGGCATCTTTCATTAATTTAATGATTAAATTGACCACCGTATCTGATATACCATCAATACTAACAATGTTGACCTTCCATTTTTTATTTATAATTTTATTTCTACTTATGTTTCCACTATTTATGTATGACTTTGTAGTAATATACATGTTAATTTTTTACAATTGTCGTGTCTATTTTTTTTCTAACTTTACAAAGCTGAAACAAAGTCCTATTTAATATCAGACAATTCAATTTTCATTTTGGTAAATCTTGCTTTATTTGAAACTTTTCTGCATTTTGTAATACCTAATTAAAAGTTCATAACTGAATGACAGCTTGTTTTGCATTCAAAGTATTCTTAGCAGTCTCAACCATTGTTTTCTTACTGCAGCCTACACTGATGACTTTATGGCCTTTTTGAAATAAGCCATAATCTAGTTTTTTTCTGGAATTATATTTATACAAAAGGAGATCATTTACACACACATATATCTTGCCTTTGAGAAAATTTAACTGATATTTAAAGAACTCTCAGACAAATGAAAAGAAAAACCATGTTGTTTTCTGATTTTAAACTCAAAGATAAAAAGCCAGCATATTTACCAATGATAGGTAATTCATGTTAATAAACAGCCCATAAATAATCATCTTGTAATGAAAACAACAATAGCAAGAATGTATGGAGTGAACATTAAGATTTTTACCTTGCTTCATTATTTTAAGGTATCAAAGAACAACCAAAAGAATCTTTTTCAGTTACTGAAAAACTTTTTTTTAGCTAAAAAGCAAATAATATAAGATGCAGACTTCAGAAATACTAGACAATATAAAAGATCAATTGACAGAATATAATTTTTTAAAGAAAATGACATGATGACGATGACTATAATGTTTGATGAAATAAAAGAAATGAATAGTAGATGAAAGTATTGAGAAGAATTGGCAATTAATGGTGAATAATCAGCAAATAATAGTAAGAATATTAAGAGAACTAAACATCAACAGAATCAAGAAACAATATAGAAATAAAAAATATAAAAATATCAGTAACAAAATAAAGACATGATACAAAAATTGAGTTTGAAACTTAAGAAATATTTGAGAAAATGTCTTAAAAAATAAAATAAAAAAACAGAAAAAGGATCAAAGATGTAATTGAGGAATATAGATAAAGACTTCAAATAAATTAAAAAAATCCAATTAGAAAAAATTAAGTAAAGCAAAAAAAAAAAAAGAGCAAGAATAAAAATTATAGAAAGTTATGCTTCATTGTAAACAAAATATACAAGAGAATATAAGTGCAATTGCTGTAGAGAAAGAGAAAAGTAAAGAAAAAAAAATATTTGGAGAAAATTTGGAGAATACTTTCAAAAGAGCAGAATGGAGATTCATAGGGAAATAAAAGTGGAGCTTCATGATAAAAAGTATTGTAAGTGAAAAATAGTAAATCAGAAATTTAGTGACAGAATATTTTAATTAAAAAAATAGGGATTGATTCAGAATCAAAATATAACATATGCAATAGAAAAACATCAAATGGAAACTCAATTGGTATGGTTATGTAAGAGAAATTGTCGCTGAATAGCCACTGAACTTGGATAAGTAACTGTGGATAGTCTTCCAAGTTTAAACCCCAATATTATCAGTTACATACTAAAAGTGTAACATATTTTGAAAATTAGAATATTTTAAGAGAAATCAGGTGAAGCATTTATAGAATATCTAAGTAGCTTAGCAAGTTATTTTCAGTTTAATCTAATATCTGGAAACAGTAAGCAGTCCATAGAATATAGCCATATTCAAAAAGCCTTACTGGCAACATAAAATTTTCTATTCAACATGTTCAATAAAGTTGTTATTTTTCAAAAATATAATCAGCTTTTCTGGATAGTTGTTGTAATGAATAATATATCTTCAGAAAGTAATGTTAAAGAACTCTAACTTTGAATAATCCTTTTTAATTCAAACAAATAGCAGTGTCTATGAATTAGGTCTACATTATCTCAAATCAGAATGACAATCAATATGGAATCTTCTATTTTGCAAGACAACCACTAGAAGACTCAGAAATTAATTATAGAAAAACAGAGAAGAAAGCCTTAGTTTTGGTTTGGCTATTCCAGAATATCACCCAATTTCTTTAAGTGATTGTGATTATTGATCACAAAAGGCTTGAATCATTGAATCACAGAAATCTAACTAGAAGCTAATTGGTTCATTGGAGTATATTTTTCTATTTACATATTATAAAAGATATGAAAATGTAGTTGTGCATATATTTAACCATAATTTTATTAAGTTGAGGGAAAAGATTTAAAATAGTGTAAAGATCAGGACTTAATTTTATATATAGAAAATAACACAAATGTCTACTATATCAAAAAATCATATGTTCATAAAAAATATATTGATGGAAGTAACAAAAATAAAAATGCAATATCATATAGAGCAAGAGTAAAGAATAAAGTATAGTAATCCATCGATCCTTGAATATCCATTTAATAAACTGCACTCATAGCTTACACAGGCATTATAGAGCTTTATCAATAAATTGAACAGATATTAGGTAGTGGTTTAACTGCTCAACCATTTACATTTTTATTGCAGCTGTCATTGAGAAGTTTCAACATGTCAATGCACAAAGCCTATTAATAAAATATAATTTTATCCAATCATTTTTGAAAAAAATTAGAGAGATGGTAGCTATAGATTTTATGGACCATCAATTCATTCAAGAAAATGGAAATAATTAGTTGTGACTTGTGGCCAGTTCTCAAAATTTGTAGAAACTTATTGCTGTAAAGCCAAGTAACCAAAGATGGTAAGCTGAAGGCATCACATCTGACCATAGTATTCTGCTTATATTAGCAGAATGAATGTATCACTAAGCAGAACATATATATTAACCTTTATTCAAAATCTCATTTGATCCCATGTAGATGTTTTATGTTCAAAATTGGGTCAATTACTTCAGACTTACATTTATTCAAAATATTTGAAAATAAAATACAAGTGAAATAGATGATCATAGTTAACTGAAATAAGAATGAATTTATGGGCTTTGTTTTTGTTTATTTGCAGTTAGGCAAAACTCATTCTTGGTCATGACATCATTTCCCATAGCAAAAATAAGAAATGGCTAGCGGATCTGATAAAATTTATATGTATAAACAGCTATTACACATAATAAAAAATTATTATCCAAGTAAACAGAGGTTACCTTTGTCTTTGATGTTGTCAGAAACATTTAGTCTCAGGGAGATTGTCAATTACTAACAATTGATAGTTTCCTGGCAACATTAAAGGCAAAAGTTATCTCTATTTGCATGGATAAATTCTCCCTATTTTTGTTCTTTATTAGAATAGAAATCCATGGAAAATATTAACTCAGCTACTTCATATGGTTGAACAAAGAAAAAAAAAGCATTAATCACCATGTCTTAATTAAAACCATAAAATTTAAATCATCCTGAACAATCTTCTTTCAAAACTACACAAAGACCTTACAAAATTATTGGTTAGCAAGGGAGAACATTTTCTGGGTAAAAGATGGAAAGGGATCAAAAATACTTATACTACTATATTCTTGAAGCTCTTTATAAATGAAGTTTTAAAAAAGATATGAATGAAAACTTAGAGGATTACTGAAATATATATATATATATATATTTCTTTTTTCAAGTGATGTATGACTTTTCTCAAATAAACAAATAAGTAATGAAAGAAGAGGATGGGTGTAGTAAAGTCTTCACAATCTTTAAATAAATAAATGTATTTTTATATCAGTAAGAATTTTCTGAATATATATCTGTTTAGAGTATGCAGTTTTAGAGTGTATGAGTTTATCACAAATTATATATATTCACTTTTATGTTTAAAGATATGGCTCACCATTATTTAGATATGGTTTTGCTGAAGATTTTCTAACCAACTCTGCATATCAATTGAGGAATTCTTAATATTATTCAACTATTTTATTTGATATGACCAGTGGAGGAGATCCAGAGTGCAGCTTTAATTCAATCGATGTGATCCTGGATTTCTTACATAAACTATGTGTTTGATTAAATGTTACATTACTAGCATGTGATCTTCACAAATGTAATTGATGTTTAATTAAGAAAATATGTTGTGGTGTGATTATATTTACAACAATCTAATGATGGTTCTACTATCTATTTTTTACCATTGTAAATGTGGAATAGAAAATACCATTTTAAATAAATTGAAATAATCACCTGCCAGTTTTTCATTTGTAACCAAGGAAATAATATTTTTAAAGGATGGATTATTTTATAACAGAGATCACAAGACCAACTATAACATTGATGGACACTATTTTGTGTTTATTAAATACAAAGAGCAAGAATTTAGAAAAAAAGTAAACAGTCTATCAGCTTGAAAGTCTGAAAATGAGAAATGGGCAGAGTATGACAAATAATACTAATGAAAAATGGAAATATAGATTAACATTTCATTGTCTCATTTTTAAAAGAGGTTATGTGATAAGAGACGCACATTTAGTGGTGGATTATTTGACAATCATAATGATTTCAATACATTTTTAAATAATTAAAAACTTTATACTAATTAATTAAAATATAAATAACAAAATAAAAATAACTTGGAATTAAATAAAATTAACCAAAGCCATTTTGTTATCCTACAGATAAGGATTACAGATTGTTATATGAGTAATAAATATTAGAATCAAGTATATTGCTTTCAAAATGAATGTTTATAAAGGTAAAAATTCTGTAAATTAATAAATATATTTGTTGTTTTATATAAAAATACTCTAGAAATCCATTGTGGATTAAATTTTAAATTCTTAACATGTTATAATTAAAACTTTTATATTTTTGGATAGAAAAGAAGGTAAGTCTATATTAAGAAAATCAAATATGCAAATGTAAAATTTAAACTCATATAAGTAAATATAAAAACATCAGCATATATTTAAAAATAAAATCGGAAATGAAAAGTTCAGCACTATGTTCAGGCTATTGATAGGCTCTATAGGTGGCAGTTAATTGAATGCCTTTTAAATATAATGGCTAACTCTAAATAACAGTGTTAATTTATCAAAGGCTAGGTACTGTTTCTGGTACAAGCTATTTTCTGACTACATCTTTTCATTCTTCAGTGCCTTAAGTTTTTATAGGGCCTGATCATTATGAGCTTCTCATACACTGGATATATTCTTATATTGTCTCTGGCTATAATAATGTGTATTTATGCAATATCATTTATATCCTTTAACTGCACACACATTCCTGACTGTAATTGTTGTTTTTTTTCTTTTAGCTCAATATCTAAAGAATTAAGAAAATAATGATGGGAGCAGGCTTAGTAGACTGGTAATCCTTAGTTGTGATCTTTACTTGAGGCAGTATAATCACTAATGATTCAGTTGGGAACTGAATTTTAATTAGGCAGGAGTTTCAACTGGCAAAGATTGTGTAATCATCCCAATTTAATGATCCTCCTTCCTTTTCTAGAAGTAAAAGAGCCTATCTTATGTAATCTGGATACATTGTCACACCTGACAGATTACTCATTGTAACAATTGAAATAATATGTATTCTAATAGTAGTAGTAGTAAACCAAAAGGCAGTGGTTATACTAAAATTATAAATCTAATTTTTTTTCTAAATATAGGTACATGGAATGTGCAATATTTACTTGATACAAACTCTTTAAGGACAGAACAGAGAACTGCATTGGTGACTAAGGAGCTATCAAGATGTAAGATCAATATAACTGCTTTTAGTGAAACTCATCTCCCAGAGAAAGAAAGTTTAAAAGAATCAATGGATGGACACAATTTTTTTTTCTGGAAAGGCCGGTCAGTCAGTGAAAGGAGAATGTATGGTGTTCGATTTGCTGTAAAACCAAT
Organism: Epiperipatus broadwayi; assembly: GCA_028023455.1. Lineage (NCBI taxonomy): Eukaryota > Metazoa > Onychophora > Udeonychophora > Euonychophora > Peripatidae > Epiperipatus > Epiperipatus broadwayi. The sequence continues at coordinate 506,374 of JAQFVV010012786.1, forward strand.
TTATTGAAATTTTTTATTATATTAATGAAAGTCTAATGGTACTAAAAACTTATCTTGCCCAATAATATTTAGAGCTGATTTTATCAGTGTCTATGTTCCAACCTTAGATTCAGAGAATTCAAAGAACAAAAGCACTTATTCCTTGTTAAATAGCAGAGACTTTAACACATGTATGGATAGAGATAGTAGATTTCAGACAATTTTTTTTGAAAATAATGATGTGGGTACTGTAAATTTAAATGGTTTGTTGTTATTGCATTTATGCAAAACACAAGGGTTGACTATCACAAACACTTTGCTTAGACAAAAAACTGCTGTAAATGATCATGGATAAAACCACACTCAAAACAATAGCATTTATAGATTACATTATAATTAGGATACAGAATACAAAAGAAGTTCACATTACATGAGTATTTACAAGCACAGATTGTTGAATAGATTATAGATTAATACATTCCAAGATTAAAATGACAGTTGCACTTAAAAATAGATATTATTCCATTTGTATTCACATAAATTTTAACATCTATTGAATGCTAAAATTGCTAATTTGAAACTTCAGGACTATCATATTACTAAAGCATGGAATCATCATATGAAATGTGTTATGAATATAAGTAAATTTATGCTTAGGTTCACTTAAAATAATCATGACTGGTTTTCAGCCAATATTAGTAATTTTATTAAAAGGAAGGATGCAATATTTTTTGCTTAGCAGAATAATAGATTAAATGTGGAACTTTATAACAAATATAAAACAACCAAAAGGCAGAAGTTCAATTAAATTATTGGTGGATTAAAACTGCAAAAAAGGTAGGATATTTTACTTTTACTAATCAAGGTGATTATAGATCTCTTTGTTGCATTGGAAGCAACATTTGGACCTGGTATACAGTATTTCAATCCTATTAAATCCAGACACACTTTTATATGATGATGTTGGTGTGCATTGGAAGAAATGTTTGGACCTGTAAAGTAGCATCTCAATCCTATTTTATCCAGCAACAGCACTCTTCTATATGACAACAATAATATTTTAAACAGGTGGAAGGATTATATTGATTGTTTTGAATAATGATACTAGAGTTGAGATGACAACTTTTAATGACATATACATTATATTTGATTTAGATTTAAATAAAGAAATCCAGCTTAATTAAGTCAAAATGACTCTTTTTTTTATATGTTAAAGCATTGACTTGGAAGCAAACCCAGGCCAGCTGCTTGGAAGACAGCTATGCTAACCACAAGATCACCAATACTTGATTCTTTGCAATCTTAAAAATAAAAATACTTAATTGTAATTATTAATTAGAAAAAATATAACTTACTATTAAAAATTTTTCGGCTGAACGTTTTCAAGGAACCATGCCTCATACTCATAGCCTTCATGAAAAGTGTAATAAATATATGCAAATGTAAATATTCAAATAAGCTACTGTTACGTAGCCCATTTTTTCGAGATCTCGAAGCATGTGTCCTTTCTGTTAATGGCATGGATGTCTCTATTAATATAGAATGCCTCCTTTATTTTTCTCCTGTAATCATTTGGCTCTGAACATAAAATAATGGGGTTGGCAGGTATGAAGTTGTGCCCAGATTGTTTACTATGTTCGAAAAATACGGAGGATGTGCTGCTGTTCGTTTGAGCTCTGTTGAATGTGTAATGATGTTGAGCCAGTCTGGTATTAATTGTGGCTTTCGTTTCCCCATAATATGTAGCGTGGCATCCGGCTTGAGGGCAGGAAATAGAGTACACCACGTGTGGGGTGAGCGTTCGATCAATGTGGTCTTTAGAGTTATTGATCAGCCTATTGGAATTGGGTGGAGTAAATACGAAGCACATAGGAAGGAAAATATAAACAATTACACTAAAGATCTATTGGCAGCAGGATTCAAATATAAAACCATTATAAAGAAAATCATGAAATTTAATAGTACAATAAACAACAAATTACCTAGCACTAATCTACCTAGAATAACAATCCCCTACATCCCTAAAATATCCAGCAAACTAATGAAAACTTTAAACAATAAATTCAACATAATATTCAGAACTCCACCCAATTCCAATAGGCTGATCAATACCTCTAAAGACCACATTGATCGAACGCTCACCCCACATGTGGTGTACTCTATTTCCTGCCCTCAAGCCGGATGCCACGCTACATATTATGGGGAAACGAAAGCCACAATTAATACCAGACTGGCTCAACATCGTTACACATTCAACAGAGCTCAAACGAACAGCAGCACATCCTCCGTATTTTTTGAACATAGTAAACAATCTGGGCACAACTTCATACCTGCCAACCCCATTATTTTATGTTCAGAGCCAAATGATTACAGGAGAAAAATAAAGGAGGCATTCTATATTAATAGAGACATCCATGCCATTAACAGAAAGGACACATGCTTCGAGATCTCGAAAAAATGGGCTACGTAACAGTAGCTTATTTGAATATTTACATTTGCATATATTTATTACACTTTTCATGAAGGCTATGAGTATGAGGCATGGTTCCTCGAAAACGTTCAGCCGAAAAATTTTAAATAGTAAGTTATATTTTCTCTAATTAATAATTACAATTAAGTATTTTTTGTTTTTACATATAAGGAGAAATTAAAACCATATTTATTAATCTTAAAAATGGAAAGGTGACAAGTTCTGATGAAATATCTGGACAAGTTTTAAAATATAATGCTAATAGATTAGCTTCAAAAATATTGTTTTTTTAAAGAAAATATGGACCCATGCATCTTAAGGATACTTTTATTGCTACAATTTTTAAAAATAAAGAATGAGCAAGACTGCAGTAGTTATGATGGAATGTCATAATTATACACTATAGGAAAGGTACTTTCAAGAATTTTGTTGAATAAGTTGCTTCCAGTTATAGATTATGTGGTTTTAGAAAATCAAGAAAGTGAGAGATTTATTGTGGTTTAGAATCAAAAAGCACTATAGACATAGTTTTTGTTGCTAAGCAAATAAAAGAAAAGTGTCAAGAATAAAGAAGTGATTTATATATTGCTTTTATTGTTTGATGAAAGCATTTGATTTAATTAATAAGTCAGTTCTATGACATTTTTGAAATTAGTTGATTATCCAACAAAATTTATGCATATTTTATAGCTTCTACATAATGGAATAATAGGAAACATTATTACTATAAGTGGAAAATTCTGAGGCATTTGAAATAAAACTGATGTGAAACAAGGATGTGTATTTGCCCCAACATTGTTTTCAATTTAAATGACAGTGGTGTTGGAATTATTTATAGGTAGTTTAATCAAACAGGGATCAAGATACAATACAGATTTGATGATAAAAATTTAAATTAAAAGCAAAAATACTTTTTTTTTGGATTCTGAATTTATAGTGCGCTGGTGATTATGCTACTTTGCCAGTTCAAAAGATCATTTACAGAATGTTTTTAATATTTGAATGTAACATATAAAGAATTTTAGTTTATTAATTAATGTTAAAAGAACTCAAGTTATATATTAACAAGTAACTAAAGAAAAATTCTCAGCAATTCTTAGCCTGGATCATTATCAACTTAAGAATATAATACGAATTTTTAAAACCTTGATGGCTTTATTAGTAGAAAATGCAACTTAGACAGTGAGGTGAAACACTGATTCAAAAGTACTGTTGCTGCTTTTAACAAATTAAAAGATAGATTATTTCATCACTGGAAAATAACTATTGTAATTAGGTTAGCTAGATATAGTGCTGTTATTTTATATAATTTATTATATAGGAGTTAAATCTAGACATGCTATCAGTGCTTTATAAAAAGCATTAGAAAAGTTTCATTTAAGGATATTCAGTAAAATTTTAAAATTACAATGATAAGATCCTAAAACCAATCTATATGTTCTTTAGCCTGATTGAGCCCACTGTTGTAAATCACACCTCTGATTCATTGGACATGTAAAATGGTTAAATAATGAAAAATTTCATAAAAGAGTATTTTAGGGAACTTGAGAGTATTCTTCATGGAAAAGATAGATCCTGTCCACAATATAAGGATTATGTCAAAAGCAATCTAAAAAAGTGTAAATGTCAAATGTTTTTATAGGGAAAATCTGGTAAAAAAACAAAAAAAAAACATTGGAGATATACAATTAGACTTAGTGTCAAAATTTTTGAGAGAAAAAAGTTTTTAGCTAAAGAAATTAAGTCATAATAGCCTAAACTATAGAGTCAATCAAAAAATGTATTAACATGTGCTATATGTCAATGTATTTGTTATTTATAGAGTGGTTTGTATAGATATTTAAAACTCACTACTTGTTTTTTCTTCCTTGTTTTTTTATTTATTGGAGTTGGAATTGCCATATTCATTAACAAGTGGCTGTTTTTATTATTAAATTAAGGGATTATCTGAAATTCTGTTTGTAAACTTATACTAAAACCCCAAAATGCAATATGTGATCAGCATTAAAAAAAACATTTTTTCATAAGCAAGAGTGGGAACCTGCGACAAATAAATATAATTTCTAGATATCAAAAAGGCTACATAGAAAAAATTAAGACTAATAATTTCTGAATTTTTTCATCTTTATTTAGTATTTATGTATTCATCTTTTAAGTGTAACTATTGAGGCAGAGAAACAGTTATAAATAGGAGAAACTTTCTTAGCTTGGTAATAACTACATGTATAAAAAAATTATAGCTAGATAAAATTTTTAGTACTAATTTTATTTCAGTTATGATGAAAAACTTTTTTATCAAAATGACTTTTAAAAGTGTGTGCAAGGCATGCTGAAGGACATCAGTGCTTTCAAATGTAGTTTTCAAGATTAAAATGCTTTTTTGTCATGTCTCATAATTAATCAAGTATTTATAATGATGTTGATATAAAAGCTAGATTTTTTATTTACTTTGTTGTTCTGATAGAAATTTGTCAACTATAATTCAAAAGTTTTCCTGACTTATAATTCAAAGATCCATGCAAAAAAAAATATTATGCTAAAGGCCAATATGTAGTTTTAGAAATAAATTTGGACAATAAATTTACTAAGTATTAAATCCAGCTAAGTCTTTTGAGTATATAAATGTAGATGTACTTATTATGCTAAAATTAAACTATTTTTATTACATTTATAAATAAATTCATTTTATTCTTACATATTGACATTATTTGATGGAACTTAAGTTTTTTTCTTTGAGATTCAAAAGTTGTGATTGCTATAATTAGATCCTTTGAAGTATGGTAAAATATATTTGATTTAAGACAATTTACTAAATTGATCAAGATCTTTATGACATTAGTTGAAATTAATTGGATAATCTCCAAAATTTGCTCTTATAATCTAGTTTCTAAATGTAGAATGATAGGAAATTTGCAAGTATAGGTGAAAAATCTGAGATATTTGATATAAAAATTGGTGTTAAGCAAGAAAGCATAGTTTCTTCAATAAGAATAATATTTGCTCCAATAATATTTTTGATTTTTATGATAGTAGTCTTTGGAAGTGTTTATAGCTGGCCCAATAAAACAGAATCAAGATGCAATAAATGTTTATTGGTGGAATTTTTAATTTGAATCAATTAAAAACAAGATCTTCATTTTATTGGATTCTGGATTTATAATATGCTGATGATTGTAATATTTTTTTCAATTACTAAGACAAATTATAGAATGTTCTTAATGTTTTGAAGCACCATTTAAAGATTTTGATTTAATAATAAATGTTCAAAAAACTTAAGTTCTGTCACCTAGTAACAAAAGAAAACTCCTCATAACTTTATTACCTAGTAACAGAATAAAACTTTTCAGAAAATTTAATTTGGATGATTATCAACTTGACAGCAGAAAGGTAGATTTAAATAGGGAAGTGTATCATAGACTATAAGGTGCTGCTACATTAACCAGGTCAAAAAGTAAAGGACTACAACTAATTTAACTGTATATAGAGCTGTTATTTTGCCTAATTTGTTCCATTGACATGAGTCTTAAATACCCTGCTGATGCAACATGAGGCTAATAAAAACGTTTTTATTTAAGCATACTTCATAAAATTTTAAAAATCCCTTGGCAAGATTATAAAGTCAATCTATATATTTCTCAAGATGATGAATGTGATAGATATACACTATTGTCAAATTAACCCTTCACTGGTTTGGCCATGTAAAACAAATGAACAACACAAGATTTTCTATGGCAGAAATATACTTTATATTGTAAGAATTATTTCAAAAATATTATAAAGAAGTGCAATGTTGAACATTTTCATTGGAAAGGTTTAACAAAGCACAGAATACACTGGAGAGCAGCATTTAGACAAGATATGGAAGTATTTCATAAATAAGTTTTTTGCAGAAATTAACGATTAACATTGCAAAGTATCAAATTAATAGAAAAATAGACTTGCATTTTTTACATGTGCACCTATTACTGTTTTACAGATTTTATAGTCATTACAAGATTCAACTCTAGAATAACCTTCGTGTTATCATTTCTTGCAGTTGGCATGATGATATTCTTTTATGAATGGCTGATGATGATATTGAACTTTAATGCATGAAGCTAAATATTGCAGCTCCTTATAAATGAGTTTTTTTTCCTATTTTTAATTCTAAAATATTTTTGACACATCAATTCAGATTTATATTTTTAGTATATATGTGTGTGAATATATGAATAATTTTTAATTAATTAATGCATTTTAATAAATTATTTGCTCTACTTATTTAAAACAAAATTTGGTGTCCATGTCTTTTTTAAATCAAGTTTTGTTTTATTTCGATTGTGTACATAAATAATTTATGTTTCTGAACATGCTTTTGCTCTAGATTGAAAATACATTGTAATGTTAACATGGTTTATTCTGATTAATATATACTTAATTTTTCATAATAGAATTTGGTTCATATATAGAAATAATATTAATACCACTGAAATAAAGGTAAAACTATAATCTGTGTGAGTGTAAAAGAAATAAAAGTTTTCTTAACAAATTATTATTAAAAAATGTATATTTCTAAAAACATATATATCATAATATATTTTCGTTAATGATATAACTCTAATATCATTTTGATAGTTGGTAAACCTTATCTCTACATTCTTCTCTAAGATATATTTAAAAATCTAGATAAGTTTGTATGTAAATTTTATTTTATAAGTATATTTTAAAACTATCTGGAAATATATTTCAGCATTTACTGATGAAATAATTAAAACCAAGATCCATTTATTGATAAGGATAATATTTGGGGAAATGAAAGTAAAATATTGTGTTTTTCTGAAGGTTTGTGATGATGATGTTCTAGCTGAATATTTATATTAGATTATTTCCATCATCTAATATGTGTGTTGAATGTCTTTAGAAAAGTAATTTTATTTAAATATTCCAATTGCATTCAACTGTTAGAATATCACAGCAAACAGGTTAGTATATGCACCAACTGTCAGTAATATCACAGCAAACAGGTTAGTATATGCATTAACTTTTAGTAATATCACTTTTCTAAAATCATTCAACACACATATTAGATGATGGAAATAGTCCAATATAAAAGTACGGAAAGTAAAATATGTTTCTGTATTGCCAATTCACCTTTTCTGCAATTCTTCATATTCTGAAATTCATCTATTTAAATTCCTACACTGGCAATGCTATACTAAAAAAATTTCTTCACAATTTTTTGCTGTTGTAAACATGTAATTAGAAAGTCTTAATTTTTTGTTTGTTTTTACAAAGATAAGGTTATCTCAACTAGAAATAGTTCAAATATCTAAACAAACCTTACTCAATAAATAAACCTTATTATTAGCATTTTTTAATAAACAAAACTACTTACATTCAAAAAAAAGTTTTCATTCTAGAATCTTTGGCATTAGTTAATAAATCTATTTTAAACTGTGTATTTAAATATATAGCTGGGAGGATTAATCCTTTTTTTTTACTTTTACCATGATACAACTCCATCACACATAATGAAGTATTACAATATAATCACTATTTATAAACAATTTTAGTTTTCCCATTTATAAGCCAGTTTTCCACTTTTGTGATACATAAGTACATTAGTCCTGATTTTTAATCCTAATTTTTGATGTTGAAGGCAAAATCCAGATACCAATCTGGGAATAGGAATGTTATAACATATATTATCTGGTGCATTATTCAAACTTATAAAGCAACCATTGGAATCAGAACAATGAATTCTTCCTAATTGCAAATGTTGCAATGTCTGAATGCAATTTATATATTAATTATTTTAATATTGCAATAATTGTGACCATATTAAATAATTTTAAAACATTAAGTTTAAAACATGTTTTCTAAAAATTACAACCACAACATTTTTATGTTCTAAACATATAGTATTAAACATTGGGAAAACAACAACATGTTATAGATACATAATTTTAAAAATGTAGTTTTATTGCAAATGTTTATACAATGAATAAGAATAATTATATAAATAATATAATAATCAGAAAATAATAAATTCTTTACAAAAGCTATATAAATATCAATAAAAAATATTATATATTAAAAGCCTTTTTTTAACATCTGATTTGGTGCCCTTTTCAAATGTTAATAATCTATTTAACTTTAACAAACTATTTCAGGCATAAAACCATCTAGTGTTCAATAATAAAATTAAAACAAACAATAACAATATAAATCATTAAAATAAATCAAAACCCTCATATATAAATCCAGTAGTCACAAGATAATTAACTATATCATAACAATACAATAAATAAATTACATGCATTTTTATTTATTTATTTTTACGATTATATATATATCATTTTATATAATTTTTCATTCAGTTTTGATTAACCAATTGTCAATCAAATTTATAGAAGTCGTGTAAATATTCATACAATCATTTAAATTATTTTTAATACAGTATGTTTCATATATTTGTCTTCTTTTTGGATCTTTGATGTAATTTAAATATTTAATACATTTTGTAGCATTTACTCTATGCCCATATTTCAAGTAAAGAATGAATAATGCAAATTTATCATCTCTTCTATTAATTGTATTATTATGTTCTTTGGCTCTTACTTCTAATTCATTACTTGAAATATGGGCATAGAATAGATACTACAAAAAATACTAAATATTTAAATTACATCAATGATCCAAAAAGAAGACAAATATATGAAACATATTATATTAAAAATAATTTAAATAATTGTATGAATATTTATAAGACTTTTATAAATTTGGTTAACAATTGGTTAATTAAAATGAATGGAAAATTATATAAAATAATATATATATAATTGTAAAAAAAAGTGCATGTAATTTATTTATTGTATATTACTGAATTTATATATGAGGATTTTGGTTTATTTTAATAATTTATATTGTTATTGTTTGTTTTAATTTCATTATTGAACACTAGATAGTTTTATGTCTGAAATAGTTCATTAAAGTTAAATAGATTATTAACATTTGAAAAGGGTACCAAATCAGGTGCAGAAAAATGGCTTTTAATGTATAAATTTTTTTTATTGATATTTATATAGCTGTTCTAAAGAATTTATTATTTTCTGATTATTATTTTATAAAGGAACAGCATAAAGATTTTTATTCTTTGCCAATTTTGATAAATATTTGTATTTTAAGTAAGGTTAACAGTCCACCAAACATATTATATAAAAGAGAGAGAAAAAAGAGAATTAAAATATTCATGTTTCTTTCAGTTATTTAACAGTAAATATATTTTTTTGACAATAAGAGCTTATGAGTTTAGTAAAATCAACTAGAAAATCTTGAATTAAATAAAATAATAATAATAACATTAATAAGAACAATCCTGTGGTTAATTGTTTAGGAGATCATATGGCATTCAAAGACCAGAATGAACATAATAATTTTATTAAACTGTTGAGATTGAGATTGTTTTAAACTTCTTTTGATGAGATTTGATACAAGAACCTTTAGCTTTTGAATTTGATAGTGTACTATTGGGATAAATAGTATACGGTGACTATAATATCTGGTGCCATTTGTAAGAAGGCATAAAATGTGAATGTCATGCATATTATATTTGTAGATGTATTAGTATTTATTTGCATCTTCAAAATTGTACAAAATGTGAGCCGAGAATTTTACTTTCTTTTTAAACAAATCATTTAAAGTCTAATATTCTAATAAAAGCAAAATATGTTTCTAAACTATTTTTCATGAACATGTACATGTACAATAGTCTTTAAATAAACCATTGCAACATAAATCTTCTTCATCAGTTTTTTATGAAGAAGCAATAAAATAGAAGCATTATTTCCAAACTTGCCAAATGTTAGCAAGGAGGATTTGAGCAGTTTAACTATATTTTATCTTCCATTTATATATATATTATCTTTTATATACATTTACTGATCAATCACGAATATTTGACTGGGTTCAATATAACTTGAAAAACATTTTAAACTTGCTGAAACAATTTTTAAATTCACACATATATGGATTATAGACATGGCTGACTTGCTTATTGTTGTACCACAAACCCTTTCTAGGATAGATATATATTATCCGTATTTATCAAATATTTTAAATAATTATACATTTTAGTAATTAATACATTGTACAGGCTTAAACCTGCATTTATATATGTAATATATGTGGGACACGAACTCAGACTTTCACACGATTCACTACTCTCAGTGTCATCTCATATTGCTGACCCACTTGATCACACACATGTTGTAATGTAACTTATTATATAATGTAAAAATGATAAGAAAATACAATTTTATTATTATATATTTTTACAGACACTATTGTTTAACGATATGGTTCTCACATCTACATTTTAGATTCTTAATAAACTTGAAGATAACAGCCTATTCTGATATATAAAAGACAACTGCTAAATTTTATAAATTTATTGATTTTTTTTCTTTCTTTCTTATGTCACTTTTCAGATTACGTTGATCCTATTACTATTTGGAAGTTTTCAATGAAGAATGTCTCCGCTCAAAAGATCTAACTTTAAATGGCATTTGATAAAATACTGACTGTTTCAAAAAAAATATTTTTTATTATGTATATGTCATATCAGCTAAATATACTTTTTAGAAAATATTTTTATCAATCAAAAGCTTGATGACCAGTATATATTGAGTATATAAATAAAGTGTTAAGAATAGTAAAAAAAAGTTTATGAAACTAAAGTTAAAACATTAACTATCGAATAGAATTTAATTAAACTCACATTGTAATATATATTAAACATATATTAAGAGTCATCAATATGCTATTATTAAGATATATGAAGTCTGCTAAGTAGTCTTTGGAAAAACTGCGTTGCGATCAAGTTGTAAAAATAAAATTCGTGATATTCCTTTGGGTAGATTAATTTATTCTTCAATAAATTGTAAACACAAATTATGATAAATATGAATATATACAGCTTCAAATATCAATTTTTTTAACATTTTTTAATAAAATAAATTCTGAAGATGAAATTTTACATCTTAATAACTTTGTGATTCATTTGCAAATATTTCATCATGATTGAAAATATATATTTAAAATGCAGGATGCATATGATAGGAATTTAACTATATGTTTGATATTTATCTTATTATTAGTTAATTTATTTAGTTGACTTCAGTGACAAATAAAACATTTGAAGTACTTCGGTGCAACCTAGTTGTGAAGTCCCCCTTGTTATAATACTAAGTAATGCTATTAAATCAATGTGTTAATTAACAAAAAAAGATATAGATCAATCAATCATTTCCTTTAAAATAATTCTTTATTTTTAGCTTTGGCAGTCATAGATATGATAATCATAGTTCATTATTGTTAATAGTGTGTGATATTTAAAATAAAATGCTCAGTTAAAAATTTATTCAATAATTTTTTTTTTAATGCATTACATATTGTTTCTTTTCTTTCCATCTTTTGCATTATTCACCTCCATTTTACAACCTTTTGTTTGTAGCCAAATAAAATTAAAACTACTAAGTAAATGAAAATAAAAATAGTAAAATAAAATTAAATGGTATGGTTTTTGTTCTTGACTAAAATACAGTAACCAGCATCCCAATTAACAGTGCTTTCTGTGTACAACATAAATAATAGTCTAATGCATGAATACTTACCTGATAATATAACATTTTGTTTATAAAAAGGTGACACTAAAAATATCAATAACATTTAAAACAAGCAGTTAAAATAGTTTTATTTCTTTACACAGTTTGCAATTTGCAAGTGATCAACTGAATTATTTGGCTGAATATTATTTATTATTTAAGAAATTTTCTCACAGACAGAATGAAAATTGAGATCTCAAGAAGTGAATACTTTTTCTATACCCTTTATTATCTGATTAAATGATAAATTGACTAGATAATGATGGTATCTGTATCTAAGCTTCACAGAATGTATCTCTTTTGGCCTGAAGCATATATTTCTAATGTGACTTTTTGAGTTACATCTCTACACACATTATTGTATACACATTTTCACAAATAAAAAGATTATTTTCTATGACTTTAATAAAAAATTGTGTATGTGGATGAACCTTTTTTATGTAGAAAAAATATGTATGGAATTTTTATAATAAATCTTTTTTCTTTTTTTCTTCATTCTCAAATCAATGCATCAGTTATATATTTACACATAGAATTAACAAAACATGGTTAAATTTTAATAACCATACATTCTGAAAAAAATAATCAATACAATCAAAGATTTAATACCAGGTGCTATAAATATTTTTAACAGGCTATAATATAGATGTTAACATCAAATTTAACTACTAACTTTGGAATTCGTACATTTTTTGTTTGTTTAGACATTGTTTTGAAATGTTGAATAAAAAATACAAATAAAATTTGAAAAAAAAAATGCTTTCATATAAATTAACTAAAGTAGTCATCTCCTCTTCCCCAAATGTCTTTATTCAACTATTGAGTTTGACTTTATATTAGTTCATTGATAGTGTTTCATAAAATATTTAATAATAATCTGATGTTTTTTGATAAAACTAATTTTCATTAATACAAAGACTAAATCGCATAATATATATATACTAATAGCTATAATGAATATTTATCTGCTTTGACTTTGATTATAATTATTTAATATTATTATCATTTATCAAAAATATTCATTGCCTTTATTAACATTGTTGGGGATAGCTATCATCTCTGTATTAGTCTGGTTATCAATAAAATAATTTAAATAAAATGCTTGTTTTTTACTTTATCTTTGAGTGGTAAGTTTTAAATTGTGCAGACCCGTGCCAACATCACAACCAGAACATCTCAACATAATTATTTATACAGGAGAGCTCTAAATAATACTGAAAACAAATCCATATTCTTTGAGCACCAAAAGACAACAGGCCATGTGTTCGAACCCACTGTGGCAAGGGCACTGTGCACTGAACATAATGATATGAAACGAAAGATAAAGGAGGGATGCTTTATTGCAAATGACAACTATGCAATAAACCGAAAAGAATCGTGCATTGCAATCTCCAGAAAATGGTCTTTATGAAAGAAAACTTTGTGTAAATTTTCCATAAATAACCGCTAAATTTCGCTTAAAATCTCAATGTAAGCCGACACTCCCAAGATGGGCTTATGAATATAGAGACTTAAGTTCTCTGAAAGCGCTCATCGTATAATTCTTTTCTAATAATATTAAGCTTCACTTTTTTGCGTAAATCGCAATTTAAAATGATTTAATTAATTATTTAATTAAATGAAAACGTTTTTATACTCAAGTCCAACAATAAAATAGTTAACATATTTTTGCTTCCTAATCTTAACTTTTTCATTTGTGTTATATAAATTAGTAATTTAATAATATTAAAAATTGCTTAACAATAGTTCAACTTTTCACTAAGATCACCGCATTTTGTAATATTGGAATTTTTGCTTTATAATAAATTTCCCGTAATATGCTATAACATTTTTTTATAATAAGTCAGGTGGAAAATAATTGCAAGCTACTATTGATGATGAAGTTTTTAATGATTTTTCACAATGTCTTTCATTAAAAAAACACTTTGAAGTCTTAAAGCCCGTTTTTAGACCGGTTAACTCTAATATTGTAATAGGTTAAAATCTATCCAAAATTGGTTGTACTTATTATTCTCAATATATTTTTTGCTGATTCTAAATTCTACATAATTTTTTCTAATAATATTTTTTTCGCTTTTTTTCTACATATTAATCTTCTCCCCAATATATCTTTTTTATTCTCTTTGAAATTCGCATCTCTAAAATAACTCATATTTTTCTCTTTTTTTCCCTACAATTATCAATGTATCTGCATTAAATAAACTACACTCCAAGCAAAGCTTTTTTCTTTATCTAATTTTGCTGATCACAGACTAACTTTCTATCATAATTAGAAGCTTTATTAAAGTGTAATTATCACTTTGATTTTCTTCTATCATTTTATTTATCATCTCGTTACTAACATTAAGGTTTTTTTATTATATCTTTTTGAATATCCCTAGAATAATTCCCCCTTTATTTATTTAGCTTCACTCTATCATTTATTCTATTATTTTTTAAATTTATTCTATCATCCACCCCTTACCTCATTTTCTGTTCTCTTAATAGATGAATCATAATTCTATTGCTACTTAACTACAAGTAATCAGCATCAAGATGTGATTATGCACTGCTTCCAAATCTTTTGAAATAATGTACTCTTATTACATGGAACTTTCCATATATAAATCCTCCTTATCTTCTTAACTGCATGTTAAATATAATCCAATTACTTTTTCTACAAAAGCTTGATTTTTTGTCCTGCTTATTTTTTTGACCAAATCTTTATTTCTACAATTTTATTATTTATTTGAGTTACGAGCCATTATATTTTTTATAAAGGTATTTTTGTATTTCTTTTCAACAAAGCTTTTGATTTTTATATCCATTTTTTTGGTGGTCCTTGTGTTATAATAATCTTCAGATCATCATTAATGTTATATTATTTTCTGGAGTATTACATAATAATACTTTTTGGTTTGGGATTTAAAATTATTTCTACATGATGAGTCTACTTTTAGCAGACTACAAAACTCTTAAATTTTCTTCATTATTCTATTAAAACTCATTGTATTGCAATTACTTTTTTCCCTATTCATTAATAAGATTACTTTTTTTTTGCAATTTTAGTAACTTTTTGTAGAAAGTCATACCAAATTGGCTTATTCCTAATAATCCAGATCTTTATTTAAGTACTTTTTCATTTGTCTTCTTCAATGATCTCAACTGCATTCTCAATCATCTCTCTAAAAAAAAAAAAAAAATGACATTTTATTTTTAAGTAAATAAATAAGTGATTTTTACTTTAATTGTTCAATGCTGACATATTATTTGAATTTAGTCAGTTTGTAATTAGAAAAGAGATTAAATAGCATAATTTAAAATATATATACTCTTGATGATATATAATTTTAAGTAAAATCTTTTCAAATACATCTGTCCACAACATCTTTCAATTTATTATGTTTTGTGTTGTATATTATCTTCTGTTCTTTATGTATTTTTGTCTTAGTTAGTGAGAGTTAGCATGGAATTACACTGATAATATTTAGATTCATGAATATTGAATTTAAGGTTAAGCTTTAACAAACTAGGCTATTTTTTTAAAGTCAATTAATAGTAGAAATTTTATTGACACTTATGAGAGTTTCCTTGACATCTTCATTTCCCCTTATTTTTCTTTTCTTTTTAATATTCATGTTTCATAATCAAACTTATTCTCACTGGTTTATTGCATGATTACAAATATTTATATTTATTTTTATTTATCATATTTTTGTATTCTTTCAATTATTTTTTAATAAAATCAATAGTTTCACTAATACATGTTTTTTCTTATTCACATGAAATTTTATATACGCAGGTTTGTTTTTCAGCATTTCAAGTTTAGTCTTTGTAGAAGTTAGAATTTCTTATAGTAATCCTCAAAAACTATTCTAATATTGTATTTATTATATATTTTTAATTTGTCTGACATTCCTTGTATATATGCATGCACTACAGTACCTATGAATGGTTTTGGGAGATTTTTTTTATTTGTTTAAAGTTTTTTAATGGCAACTGATGGATATCCATTCTTCATGAGAATTTGTTCAATATAATTTTTTTCCATGTCACTGGCTTTTAAAAAAAACTTCTTTTAATATAATCCATAATAAATAGTATAACTACCCTTTTTTGTTTTTATCATAATTGAATGTATGTGGAAAATATTTACTTGTGTCTACTGGTTTTATGTAAACAGTTGTTTTGATTAGCTATGAGGTCACAAGAAATATTTGTAATATTTTGCCATATGGATATACAAGGAATGTATCATTATTATAATAAAAATAAGACTTTTTGGGGGGATGGAGAAGCAAATAAGCATGGTTATGGTTTCCAGATCTTCTACTTAAATCTGCTAATATCATGGATGACAGAGATGAGCCCATAGCTTGTTGGAATAATTCTGTGTTGAATTGAAAATGTGTTGGAATTATGCTGAATAATATGAATTCTCTTATATTATTAGTAGGAAGAGTTGTTCTAGTTGTAACTCATTATTGTCATATTAAAGCTTACTAAAATGTCAGTTTTTTCATATTCTCAATTAACATCACAAAGTGTTTGAATTCCTGACAATGAAATTATGTCTGGATGTCAAAGAATTAAAAATCCTAAGAAAAATTCTTAACAAATTTTTTATGATGAACTTCTAAAACTCTATTAATGGAATATTGATCTTAAAAATTTTAGATAGAACATAGAAATATGAAATTTTAAAGAAAAATATTTCAAATTTACATTTTTTAAGTCACCAAAATGTTTTGATGTTTCTAAAAAATACTTGGAGCATTTTCTCTGAAACTGATGTAGAAATTTTTACTGTTATTTTGTATTGACCTACTGTGATGAACTCTCTTATTTTATTGTCATAATCAGTAATATTCATTACAATTATTGTATTGCTTTTATCAGCAATGAGAATAATTATACTTTTATTGATAACATATTGTTTATAAATATGTATAAATGTGTAAAGAAAATTTTAATTTGTACAGACAAACATGTGATAAAATCACAACACATCCTAATTCAAAAAATATAATATGTTATCCATCAGTGACAAATATGGAGTCAAAGAGAAATAGTATAGAAGTTCTTATTGGTGAATTCTCAAGTAATCTATAACTACTCCAATATTCTATGCTTGTATGGAATACTAATCTGAATAAATAATCACACTATGACATTGCACAATTGAAAATGATTGTTGACATTCAAGTTTTGCAAGAATTTGATGAATTGTTAAACTAATTTATTATTTATTTTTGATACTTGTACTTTTTATTATCAAATATAATAGAGAAGCATGCAATCCAGGTAGTTTTAGGTCTATAAACAATTATAGATGCATTTATAGGGATGAAAATATCTTACATGTTTTTAAAGCAATTGCTTGACTTTAATTGTGTGGTTGTGAAATTAAAACAGCCATTAAGTTGAAAAGTATAGGAAGGTTTAAAAAATGTATAGCAATTCTTCACATAATTATTGCATAAGACTCATTTGGTTTTAAATTAAGCTTAAATTGGTTAATTGAAAAAGTTTTGGTTGGAATTTTACCTTCCAATAGATTAAACAGAAATTTTAATCATGACTAAGAAAAAAAATTTTGGGATTTAATTAAAGTTTTAGTGTCAATATTGTCCATAAATCTCTAGAGGAATAAACTATCTTCATTAATTCTCTAAATAAAATGTCAACAACATATATGATATATATTGGTCTAATAGATCAATATTCTCAAAACAATATGTGAAAAAGAATTTATAAAAGTGAAACAAGCAATGGTACTGGGTGAGGGTGGCATTGAAGATTGGGTTATCTAGAGCTGCAATATACATTTTGACTTTAATATATGTTACAAAAGATATAGGGCATATCAAATTGAGATCTACCATGCAGATGAAAAAGCATGTGGTCCTGATTGATAAATATAATTGACTGAGCCTCAAGCATATGTTTTTGCTAAAAACATGAGCTTATTTACAGTATTAAATGGACACATCCATGGGCTATAGTAAGCAAGTATTCTATGAAGAATAACATTTTCTCTATAAACTTTCACAATGAAATGAAGCATTTTGGGCACAATGCTTTAATTTTCATGCTACATATATCTACAATAAAATGGTTCAAGTGATGATATGATTATATTTTTAGCAGATTGACAGGAATGACAACAAAAAATTAAAAATTGTGAAAAATGATAGTATCTTACAGCATGTAGACAGCTTCCACATAGATAATTTGTGTAACCAATCAACTTTTGCAATTGATTAAGTGTTTATATTTTATTCGTTGGATTTCCATGAAATCAAATGTTTTTGAGAAAAGTATTACTATCAAAATTCAATAAAGATTTAGACTTACATAATTTATTTTATAGGCCAAAACAGCATGAGTATTATTGCTGGGCATTAGTCCCATTTCTTTGTCATTTCCATTTATTCATCCCAAATAGCATTTTGTAGAAGGGAGGCATAACCAAAGTAATTGATAATTTAAATCTTATTGTTAAATTAGCATTTCTATTAGATTTAATGTTTGTTTTTTTTGGTAAGTTTTTTTTTCTTTTGTTAGCATTTTAAAATTTTCTCATGATTTTCCCATACTATTAAAACATGTTATCATATATTTATAGCATTTGGTTTTAGAATCTTTACTTGATAAAACTATCACTTGATTATGGGAATTTTTATTCTCAGTATCTCACACCTTGGAACTCATGTCAATGTTAGAAAGATTACAATATTTAACTTCATTATTTTTATTAGCAATTGATATGTTTTTAGTTTGCTATAATGGCTACCAATTTTTTTTCTTACTTTTGTACAATGCAATATTTGAAGTTTTAATTTGTTGAAATATAAAAACAAAAATATCTTGTTTTGCATTTCCACCAAGCTTAATTCATCTCTGTCATAGCCACGTTGGATACTTTAGTTAGAATACTTACAGATTTATTAATTTTGAGAGATTTAATAGCTTTTCTCTCAATATAAGTAATGTTTGATTTTAATTTCTGCTCTCTCTCTCTCTCTATCAATTGTTTTTTTATTGTCTAACATAATTCTGCTGCTTTTTTCAAAATAATTTTTGAGTGATTTAGTCTCTGACTGTATATTCAGTAATAGGATATTTAATAGGTGATAGCAAAATATAATCTTCTTTCACTATAGAAGATCATTGGTTAGATATTTGGAACTAAAATTTTTAATAGGTATAGCCACTGTGTTATTGTGTGCAGTATGATGTTTGAAATGACCATGAAAACTTAAAATATTTTATATTTTGATAGTCTTTTATTTTTTTATGTAATTTAGAATATAATTGTTTTACTGATAGAAAATGTTTGTGAAGTCTTTATAATTAAGTTTATTTTTAATAAATACTTTGTCACTTAAAAAACTGTGGCCCATTCTTTCTTCTAACCCAGCCTCATACTATCTGAGAGATTTTTTCAGCTCTTTGGGATTAAATTGGTGGTTTGAATTGGAAATCTTAAGTGACATTGCTTTAATATTATATTTGAATAGTTAATTATTATTTTTATTTTGTCTTGTTTTAGACAAAAGTTTTTATAAATTATACAGTTTAAATATAATATTGGATTTATATCAAATATTTTATGGTTGTCTGAAAGTTTTATGAGAATAATATTTATTTGAAATTATATACTGAACTATGTTTATCATTTAATTGAGTCAAGAATGTTCATTTTTAGTAAATGTTTTATATTACTAATGAAATATAAAGTTTAATAATTGAAAAATTTTTAGACCTTTATTCTTTGATTTATGAGAGTTTAAGTCGTTTTGATGGTAAGCCCTAAAAAATAATTTATTCAGATTATATATGCATAGTTAAGCGATTTTTTATTTTGGCTAATTTTAGATAAACATTTTCATAATATTTATAGTTTGATATATAGTATTGTGTCTATATCAAATACTTTATTTATAGTTGCCTAAAAATTTGCGGTAATAATATTTAATTGTAGTTATATGTTGGTCTATTTTTATCACTTGGTTAAATTGTTAAACATTTTTTAAAAAAAGTCACACTTTATTTATATTTTTCAAATACATTAAATTGTTAATAATAATGCACAAATTTATAAAGAGCATATAACATTTTTTGTAATATTTTGGCAGATTAAATCAATGATATTTGGAATTTGATTATATTTATATATTGGTCCATTACCATCATTTAATATAAGTATTGAATGTCTTTAAAAAAAATTTAACCTTACTTAAATATGAATTTGCTTATTATTCAATTGTTAGGGATAGCACCTAAGATATTATTCTCCTTTTTTTCAGGTGTTGTTGGTCTGACCAGTGATAATACTAGCATGGGAATCAAACCTGGACCCTCAGATTCTTGAAGATTGAATTTTAAAGTAATGCTCTAATCAACTAAACCATCATGTCAAAAGCACCAGTCATCAGAAATTTCAGATACTTATCTATGATATTCCCCTGATTTCTCTGCTTTTTAAGAGCAAGATTAATTAATGGTTTTCATATTTTATGTATAGTCACAATAGGTTGACTTATGGGGTTGTCTGCCATTGTCATGTGAGCAACTTCTTTAAATTTTCTTTTTTGTACCTTTTTTTGTCTATTCTAATCATCAGTTTGTGTTCTTGCAGACACTTTTCAATTAGGTTACCACATTCACATGGTATTTTATAGATGCATTTTTTGCTCTTCAGCATTTCAAGTTTAGCCTTTATAAAAAATATCTCATAATGCTGTATGGCTCTGATAAACTGTTCTGATGTTATACTGATTGCAGGTTTTCCTTAATTTGTCTGCTATTTTTGGTATGTAAGGATATTCTACAATACCAATAATTGTTTTTAATATTTTCTGTTGTTGTATATTTAGGTTTTTCTTAATAATAGCTGATGGGTAACCATTTTTATAAGAGTTTATTCTATATAGATTTTTTTCTTTTTCAAACCACTAGTTTCTGAACAACTTCTTTTTCTCTGTTCCATAGTAATAGTATAACTTCATGTGTTGTGTTTCTGGTGTTATTGGATGTATATGCTAAATATTTTCCTGTATGTATTGTTTTCTGTAAACTGTAGTTTTGATTTTGCCATGAAGAAATATTGTCACAAAAACATCTAAGAAATTCCAATTTTTGTTTTTGTTTTAAATTTTATAATGAATTTAATTGAAGGGAATATATCATTGATGTAGTTCCAGAAAGTTTGTAGTAGTGCTCCTCCTTGTGGCTATACAACAAATGTGTCAGTAACATATGAAAGTCAAAATTTAGGTGGATATAGGGTAATCTTTATGGCTGTGGTGGAATAACTTGAAACCACAATCATAATGATTACTACATAACCACCTAACATTTGGCTACACTAAGTTGATGATATATTTGTTGTATGGCCACATGGTGTAACATTACTGCAAACTTTCTGAATCCTCTTCAGCTATATTCACAATAAAATCAGAACAAGAACAAAAATTGGTATTTCTTAGATGTTTTTGTGACAAGACTCCCTCGTGGTAAAATCAAAACTGCAATTTATAGAAAACTCATGCATACAGAAAAATACTTAGCATATTCACCCACTCACATCACAAACACAAAACATGGAGTTATACTATCACTATGGAACAGAGAAAAATAAGTTTGCTTAGAAATCAGTGATTTGAAAAAAGAAAAGATCTATATATAACAAATGCTCTTATAAAAAATGGTTATCCATCAACTATTATTAACAAAACCTTAAATGGACAATATCAAAAAACCATAAAAGAAACAAATATTGGTATGGTAGTTTATTTTTACATACCAAAAATAGCAGACAAACTAAGGAAACTTGCAATCAGTAAACATCAGAACAGCTTTTCAGAGCCATACCATATTGTGAGGAATTCTAATATCCACAAAGTCTAAACTTGAAATATTGAAAAACAAAAATTGCATTTATAAAATATCATGTGAATGTGGAAAAACAAACATTGGTGAGACTAGTTGTCCCATTAAAAAGCACTTGCAAGAACACAAACTGATGATTAGAAGAAAGAAAACAGGTGTCTAAGATAGCAGTTCATGTATGTACCAATGAACATATGCTCAATTGAGAAAATACAAAAAAGAATACAATAGAAATGGTTCAAAGAAAATTTAAAGAAATGGCAGACAATCCCATAAGTCAACTTAATGTGACTATACATAATGTATGAAAGCCACTAATCAACTTTGATCTTAAGAAAAAGTGGAAAAATCAAGAAGAACCTCACAGATAAGTACATGAAACTTCTACTGACTGTTGTCTTTGTCAGGATGGTTCAGTTGGTTAGAGTATTACCTTAAAATTGAATATTCAAGAATCTAAGAGGCTCAATTCCATTTCCACACTAATACTGTCACTGGTCAGGCCAGCAACACCCAAAGAAGAGAAAAAAATAATACCTCTTGAAACATTGTGCATATATTAACCTGTATACTTGACTAACAGTTGAATGTATTTGGAATATTTAAATAAGGTTAAATTTTTCTAAAGGCATTCAATAGTTGTATTAGATGATGGAAGTAGTCCAATGTATAAACACAACTAAAATACCTTCATCACATACATTCAGGAAAACAATATTTAGAATTTGTTTCTTCCAATCATATGCAAAAATACTAAATAACTAAATAAAATTTATAAAAATGTATCATCCTGAATCTAAGGATTGTAGTACCATTCATATTCTAGACAGATTAGTAATACCTGAAAAAGAGAAGAGAAAACATCACTTAAATGTTTTCTATTCTAATCTATATATTATTATTAATTGTTAGGAGTAATATGTTACTGTATAATTAGAGCTTAACTTTTTCTACTTTATTCCATTAGATGATAGAAATAATTTAACACCTAATTAGAATTAAAATGTTGTTATCGTAAACTTTCAAACAAGTATATAAATCTTTATATAAATTGGGTAAAACATTAGTTAATTACGCAAAGATACATTCTCTATACAAAAAAAAAAATTGTTATCAATTTTAGATTAAAACACCAATTACAAATAATTCATTAATTAATAGAAATATAATTAATTACTGTAAACAATAAAATTTCAATAATCAGTTATATATTGTCACTGAAAATGTAGGTTAAATATTTAATGAAAACTTTATTTCATTATTGTTGTTGTTGTTAGTATTATTTGATTCTTTCATGTTGCAATTAACTCATGATGATTATCACCAATTTTTACAACCATTATGCTTTTTTTTAATATGATACAATTTAAAATATTTCCATCTGGTCATTTCTGCATTATTTCAGAGCTAATTTCATAAACTATATAAATAACTAAGCAAAATATAATATAAAAGAGATTATGGCATTTACATGTAATCAGATGTTTGTATTCCTACTCCACAATATTTTAATCAATTCATAAATTATTCAAATATTAGCGATAATATTGTGTTTTTGTATTAAAAGATTCTTCTATCACTAATTTTCTCTTTCTTAATAAATTTTAGTTTATGATCTTATGTAATAGAAATATGAATTTGAGAATTTCTCACATGGTGCAGTCTATACTGGCAACAAAGACTTTTTAGTGCTACTAGAACATACACTAACCTGGAGAATATTAAAGAAGCAAAGAAAAACATGTAATTGTTAAGTTTCATATTTTTCATAAAAAAATTAAAAATAAAAAATATATAAAAATAATTTAACATATTTACAACAAAAAAAAATTAAACATGAAATTAATAAATGTTTAGAAACAAACCTGAAAATAATATATTTAGCAACCAAATCAATATACAATGATTAAAAAATAAATATGTTTAATAAGGATGATTAATACAGGCTTTTGGAAAAAATTTAATTAGTGATGACAGCAAATGTAACTCCATAACATACTTAATTACTAAACTTAACAAGTGCAACAATACAAAAAGTAAACCATAGATTTTTTAAGAAAATTATTCATAACAATAAGTCATTAAGAAATTAAATTTCAAAATGCATCTGTAAACAATGAAAAATATAAAGCTATAAAAAATAGATGATACATATGTATTTAACAATAACACCAATATAAAAATTAAATCATGCAATCCATGATAAAGTAATAGTAAGGAAATCAAGTTGTACATCATGTGACTTAATTTAATAAGTTTGTATTTACAAATGTAATATAATGATTATTCTAATAGCCCTAAACAAGCTTTTTTCAATAAATACTGCAAGAGAAAGCATTTAAAATCTCTACCTTGAAACCTGTTTGGGGAAAGAGATAATTCTAGATCAAGATTTTAAATGCTTTCTCTTGTGGCATTTATCAAAAAATTTTGTTTAGAGCTATTAGCATACCATACTCATTATATTCCATGATAAAGTAATTTGTAGTTAACAAATCCATAAAAAATTCCCAAAAATCTATCTGCAAATGTACTTTTTTGCCTTGTTATTTACTTTCATGGTTATATTTCATACAGCTATCATTGCTAATGTATATTCTCAACTGTGTACTCTTTATGCTAGCCATATTTTTATTTTCTTCTATATATTTACATAACTGTACATAATATAACCAGGAAGTAAATTTCAAAGTAAAAAAAAACAACATTTATGACATTATGTAATAGTACTTTTCATGACATTCACATTTTTCATTAATGGTACATTTTTGGAATTTAATTTTGGAACTTAATTTCTTATGGATTTATTACTATTAATTGCTCTCTTATGAATTACATTGCTTCTTTTTGTACTGCTATGCTTATTAAATCTTTACTTACATTTCAATCCACATAATTGTTTTATAATTTAATTTTTTATTGAATTGTATTTGTCTCATTCTAACTAAACTTTTTACAAAATGCTTGTATTGATTATACTTATTGAATGAATTTGTTTTGTAATCATATGCATTGATATAATGCCTACATATGTTGTTTTTAGGTTTGTTTTAAAAAATATTATTTTCATTGTTTGTTTGTTTGCTTGTTTTTAATTTTTTGTAAAAGCTATGGAACTTATAGATTAGTTTTTTTAAATATATATTTGCTTCATTGATATGTAGGTGGTAGATTTATCATATGGGTAGGCACAGACTTTACTTAAAATGGTCATGAACTATAGAAATTTAATGCTACAAAAACATTTTTATTTTTAAAGTCTATGAATTTGACCAATTATTGTGCTCTCCAAATCAGAAAGGCATAATAATTAATTGGTATTCGATCATTTGAAATGAAATTAATTAATACAAGCATTAAATTTATTATTTATTCACATAATTATCAATAACTTAAAGTCTATAATTAGACATAGTAAGTAAACAATTATATTTAGATATTGGGAACTTCTCACCAGCAGACTCTGTAAACTATAAATACTGTTAAAATCATGTTAAACAGATGATTCATCAACATCTTTGATATCCATACCAAAATTGTTGGTCTGATGCATATTCTCATTCTACCAGATATCCAAAAAAAATATTATATTTCAAAATTGCTTCAAAAATTAAGATGAACAAGTATTGAATAAGAAGTTTCAGAGAAAGTATTAACTCTATTAAATATGATCTAAAAATCTTTAATTAGTAAGTCCATTGACTTTGTCTATATTCAAGAACTAAAAAATAAATTAATTTTCTAATGTACTTTGACTATCTCTAATTTGTGTGAACATATCTAGAATGTAAGTAATATAGCTGGATTGTTTACATTGAAAATATTTTAAAATCTCCAATTGAGATTTCATTATTTTTTAGATATAGATATCATTATAAATACATTGACATTGAATAAAATAGGATGGTATCCAATAATCAAAAACCAGTATTTAGAGTCTTGCACAAAATTTCAGTGTGTAAGTTAAGACCTTTTTTGTCAACTATTATTATTTCTGGATTAATATCAGAATTAAAAAGATTATTGACTGCTAGTTCTTTTTGATTATCACTAACTTTTTTATTTAGACTGATTTATAGTAATGATAATTTTATCCATAAGATACATAAAGTTTATCAAAGTGATTACATTTGGTTCATGTGAAACTTGTAAGCAACCAGTTTGATATCCTAAATTTGTGATAAATCTATTTGTATATGGAAAAATAGAAGATTGTATGAAGTTTCAAAAAAAGCTATATTTTCATCTTGTGAACTGCTTTGTATTAAAACTTTTTGATTTAGCATTGTTTAAAACATTTTATAAACCTTTGAAAACATATATAATTTAAATTCTATTGTAATATAGATAATATATCCAAACATTACAGCATTTAGAACATTGGATACATAGAAAGTTTTTTTCCCTTTAATGCATAATGTTTTTATTTATATTGTGTTTGTAATCTTTGGTTCAATCTAGCATCAGTAAAGTAAAGTTTATTGTGTCAATGAGTTTCTCATTATCCAAAGAATCGAAATAGTTTACATATGCATAATAGAAAAAAAATTCACTATTATTCAAACAGCTGAATAAATTTTACAGCTATTTATGTTTTTAATTCTTTGGCAAAAGTGAATACTATTTTACAAAAGTTATTAATTTAACAAAAAACAATAGATATAATTTATATTTTTATTTGATTAATAGAACTTGCTTATATCTAATTATAACAGTTAGCAGGCACAATATATATTTTTTTGAAAGTTTGAATTAAAGAAAAAGACGTTTTATATGTTCATACCTATTACTCTGAGGCGGTGATGTATTTGTCTGTGCATTTATTTTCTTTTTTTGTAATCCTTTAATAATAATAGTATTTAAAGAATTGTTATCAACTTTATTTTTAACATGTTTTTGAAGAATTTAAGGTTATATTAATAGTATGTAGATTATATTAACATTATTAAGGTTTTAGAAATTATTGTTATTTTAACTCAAGTTTCATAAAGATTTATTAATTTAACAAAAATAAATAAATCTTATATTTTAACATCAGTAAGTGTTGAAAACTCATTCATCTTAGCATTAGCTTTTTGCTGAAAGGTTTTTGTTGCTAAAATAAAATCTGGTTCAAAGTGGCAGTTTTCCATTTTTCTATTTGACAAATTTTAAACACTACAATTAGGAGAAGCAGTTAAATTTAAATTTTTATTTACTAATAATGTAGCATTATTGAAATTCAAACTATATATTTTGTAGCAATATTTAGAACATCTTGACAATATCTACAGTCAAATTTCATTAATTCAAAGTCTACATATTATATACAATTTTTCAGTATCTTGTCAATATTACCAACTAATATTTCAAATAGATTTTTTTTAAAATAATAGACTCTTAAGTATTTAATCCTAGAAGAATATCATTTACAATTATCATTACAATATGTTCAAATGGTTTTGAAACAAACTTAAATTTTTCAAAAATCTAAAAATTCTTTTATCTGAAAAAGTCATTGTTTTATCATAAAATCATTCTTATATTAAAGCATATATTTTCTGAACACTACAAATATCATACTAATGAAAATAACATTTATTACTGTTATATGTAATCTTTTTTATATTTATATAAGTAGTATATATATTTCAATCATTAAATATATTTTCATTATGAAAGTTTCACATGAAGTTTAACACGATAATAAACTAACAGATTCAAAAACTAAAGATTGCCAGAACAAAGCTCAACTTGTCTCTGTCAATGCTTGAACAGATAAATTGGACAACTAATCACTCAATTATTTTGTTTTGAGTATTTTAGCATGCACATAGCAGAGTGGTAGATTTAGGATTTAAACATTCCTGGTTTAAACTCAACCTGTCATTTCTGTTTCTCGAATGTGATATGTCACATGATCTTCTGAGAGGTTAATCATTCAACTGATGTTTTAATAATGGTGCAGTTAATGAGGAGGTCACATCAGATTTGAATATGTAAATTGCAAATTGAGAACAACAATATCATTCAATTGACCAAACTGAGATTATTTTTTTTACTTCATTCAGCTAAAAATTGAGTCATGAATCGTTAGCTCTTGAGACATTTTTCTTCTATTGTTTTAAACTGAATAAAAACTCAACAAATTTTTTCATAATACTTTAAAAATGTATAAATTAATTTATATGATAAATGAATATTAACATTTTTTTACTTTTATGTAAATATATATTTATACTTGTTATCAATCTGAAAGATAAACATATAAGCATTGTCCTATCCCTAATCAAATGTATAAAAAGATGAATACAATTAACATGTCCCTCACATTTAATCACAATTGGCATGCAAAGATTAAAAGGCCTTACTGTTTTGTTGGATGAGGGAATGTTAATATAAAGACCTGGTTGTTTTTTATATTTTGGAAGAAGTTTTGTTTTAATAGATACTATTAAAAAGATAATTAATTAATAAATTTGATCGTTTACATGAACTTGTCCATTTAATTTTGTAAAAGTGATTTAAATTAATACAGGCTGTATGCCAAATAATAAATCATGCAATGTAATGTGCTATTCTCAGCTATTATTATTAAGTTTAAAATTTTAAAATTTAAATTGATGTTAATTTAGACCAAATTTTTTTCAAAATAATAATATTTAATGTTAGACTAGAGCTTTTGAAAAGAATTTTATTTGTCTTTATTAAATCATAGCCATATAAAATAATACACTTCCAAAATAGTCGAATCACATGATATAGCAATTGCTTATTATTTGGAATAGGCACTAAGTTTTATAGTTAAAGTAAAAAAGATTACATCTAACCTATAAAAAAGTATTAAAAAAAAAAACTTAATTGTTTAGATTTGAATCTAATATTTTAGAAAGATTAATAAGTAATCTAAATAGTTTATAGATAGATATGTTAATTAATACAGATGACTAATACATAGATAAATTTATATATTTGATTTAATTGGTTATTACAAATTGTAATACACAATTACGCACACTTAGAGTAGATAGTTCTGGAGTAGGGTGAAGAAAATTGCTCTTTAGGGCATAAATTGTAATTATCATTGTAATCATCTTTTGTTGTGAACTAATAAACTTTCATCCATAATAAATCTTTATCAATTGTAAATAAATCACATTTTGATAATAATTATATAAATCTCATTAATAATAAAATTTTACACAAAGATAAATAATATTTGTACTTATTTACAAAACTGTCCAACTAAAAAAACAAAAATTCTTGGTGACTAAAATGAAGATATATATATTTAAAAAAAATTATCACAACCTTATATATATCTAATAACTAATAATATTTGTAATATTTTGAGATTATATCCTATTCACATTGAGTTGATTTCAGAATATTAAAAGTAATTGTATTAACTAAAACATAAAATTTAGTATTTTTGTCACAATCATTTGTATAACTATTATAAATTATCATCTATTAAATCATAATATTTTCATTGGTAAAAAACCCGAATTGTAACGTCCATCTCCTGCAGCAGTCTAAACCACCAAATAATGATCATATTAGTAAGAAATTAAAATACTAGCGAATGATTAGACATTATATATGTGATTATAAAAAATCAGGTTAATGTAAATTTTTTTCACATAAATTAATAATTTATTATGACAAAAACTATGAAAAGTCTGCAAAAATTCTATTACATGCCCTCAGTGTCATTATAATGCACCACAAACTTTAATCGTCAGTGCAATTAAAATCTTTCCATATTATGACTATTATTATTATGGTTAAAAATACTATACTTTATAAATAAAAAATGTATAAATAGTTTCTGAAATATGAATAGACAGCACTGGATAGAGATTTTTTAATTGGCATAAAAAATCAGAGTTTTAAAGAAGCTTTTTTTTTATATACATTAATATTCATGATTTTTTTTTTACTATCAAAAATATTTAATTATTAAGTGATAATGTTATTTATAATTAGTCCCAAAATATTAAATATATATCAAAGAGCACTGATGATTGCATTGATATTAAATATAAATATAAATAATAATAGTAAAGATACACTATTCTGGAAAGATTATAAATGTAATAAAATATTATTTCTACGCATTGCTTTTGGCCAGGTCAATTGTATTCATAGAACTACTATAAATTTATATAAATAGAATTTATAAGTTACTAATTTATATTACATGATAATGCTTGTTTATTGCCTTGATGATATTTGCAATAAACCATGCCTCTTTATATTTTCTTTTTTAATTATTGTGCTCAGTGCAAATGACTTTAGTATTAAAAGGATCAAATTGTGGCTAGACCTCATCTCATGTTTTAAAAAAGATAGATTTAATAATAAAGGAAGTTCTAGCACATTCATATATATATATATATATATGTGTGTGTGTGTGTGTTGTGCCAATCCTGTAGTACAATTGGCATGAGACTCACCATAAAAAATTGCCTTACATCTTGGTTCCTTACATTTAATTTTATAAACTATTTGTAGAACTTGATTTGGAGATAATTTTTCTTTAGTATTGTTCAAAAATTGATTAAGATTAATTAGCAGGGGTTCTAAAACTAATATTGAAATTATTTGAGCAGATTGTTTTCATTTTTTTAGATATATGGAGTATGAAATGAAGGCTGATCCATGCATTAATATTGTTATTAATGTTCCTAGTATTTAAAGATGAATAGAATTTTTTAAAAGTTTTATTTAATTGATTAAATCTTTTATATAGTTTCAATGTTGTCTTTTCTGTATGCTTTATACTTACGTAATTTATAGTTTCTATACAAAAAACATTTGAAGCCAACCAATTTATGTGAAATTGGACTTTAAGAATATGGATGAATTATATCATAAATGTTGATGGTCGTTTTGTAATAATTTTATAATTAATTTGTGAGTTTGAATATTGAATATACATATTTAAAAACTTTATACCATTTGACTTATCCTCATTTTCTATAGTCCAATCTAAAGAAGATAAATGAGATAGCTTATTCTTTATATCAATAATGGTTTTTTTTTTCAGTGTAGATAAGAACATCATCTACATAGTGAATATACAAAGATGTTGTTGCTGCAGACTTTTTTGAAATAACTACTAATTCATATTGGTAAAGAATTATACTACATTACAACCCTTTTCAATGGTAAATTTTATACAATGGAACATGGATGGTCTGTGGGGATATCATTAAATGGAATAATTTGTAGTGTAGTTCTTAACCATTTTGAATTAAAAGTTATTCCAAAAAAGTTTTCTACAACAACATCACCTCTGCATATGCACTATGTAGATAATGTTCTTATCTATACTGAAGCCTAAACAATTATTGATATAAAGGATAAGTTATTTCATTTATCTTCTTTAATTTGGACTATAGAAAATGAAGATACATCAGATGGTGTAAAGTTTTTAGATATGTATATTTAACATTCAAACTCAAAAATTAATTATAAAATGATTATAAGATCCATCAATGTTTGTGGTGTAATTCACCCACATTCTTATATTCCAATTTTACATAAATTGTCTGGCTTCAAATGTTTTTTTTAAATAGAAACTATAAATTATATAAGTTTGAAGCAGATAGAAAAGACAACATTGAAACTATATAAAAGGCTTAGCAATTCAGGATATAATATTAAAATATTAAATAAAACTCTTAAAAAATTCTATTCATCTTTAAATACTAGGAACATTAATAATAGTATTAATGCATTCATTAGCCTTCTTTTTGTACCACATATATCTAAAAAGATGAAAACAATCTGCTCAAATGATTTCAATATTAGTTTTAGAGCTCCTCCTAATCTTAATCAAATTTTGAACAATACTAAAGATAAATTATCTCCAAACCAAGCTCTCCAAATATTTTATAAAATTAAATGTAATGAATCAACATATAATGCAATTTATTATGGTGAGTCTCATGCTAACTGTCTATAAAATTAGCCCAACACAAACATATATATATATATATGTGCTAAAACAGACCCTAAAATTAAACATATCTTTTTAGAACATGAAAGAATTCTGGCCACAACTTTGATCCTCTTAATATTAAAGTTGTTTGCACTGAGAACAATAATTGAAAAAGAAAATATAAAAATATGGTTTATTACAAATAACATCAAAGCAATAAACAAGCATTATCATGTAATATAAATTAGTAACTTAAAAATTCTGTTTATATAAACTTATAATAGTTCTATGAATATGACCAATGCGGTTGAAAGCAATGCTTAGAAATAATATTTTATTAAATTTATAATCTTTCCAGAATAGTGTACCTTTACTATTATTTTTTAATATTCAAATTAAAGGGAAAAAATTTATTGAATTATTAAGTATAAATATTTATAACAGGTAATCACATTGGTATCTAGCTTTAGTCTTCATATCTAATTAATCTCATTGTTTATATAATTATTTCTCAAATCAGCATAAATTTATAAAAATATTTAAAGCACTACTGCTTATAAATAACACTGGTTATATTGTGATTAACAAATATAATTATATACTGCAGTAAGTCTAAAATAATATCTATTATAAAGACAATATTACATCCTGAATCAAGATTGTATATATCCTTGCAGCATATTGAGTGTTTTTTTTTATAAAGGAGAGAAGTCAATATCTATAAAACATATTATATATGACACAAATAGCAACTAAAAAAATAAACAGATATGCAATACATATTATTGATATCTTGTTTTCATTACTTAAAATAAATGATTTTTTGACTTGATTTTCTGCTGAATAAACTACAAAAAAAAAAAAAAAACAGTTTTGGTATTGAATAGAAATGCTGCAACATGTAATATACATAATCATCAAACAATATTTTTTATTTTATTTTATTAACAGTAAATTTCAAAACATTATTTCTGAATTTTATTTTTATTATTTACACATGTTGTATGTTGAATACTGCAATAATTTAATATATTTATGACAATACATAAATTTCTTTAAACTTCTATTTTAAATGGATGAGAGTTTTCTGTCTGGCACATAATGTCTTTTTTAGCAAAAACTGCTATACTTTTTTTCATACATATTTGCAGTTGATTAAAAATATTCATGCACTACATTGTTTGGGAGTTATCATCCTTGACATTGAATCAAAGTCAAATATAATTGGTATAAAAACAATGTCACTAAAATATCATTGTTGACTTAGAGTTATACTTATGTAACTCTATAAACAAGTTGTCTTGGGTTCAGAAATTTATATGCGTTTAAATATCAAATTATCTTGAACAATAAAAGAAGAATAAAGGTAATTTGTTGGATATGTGGTAAAAATCCAATTATCACTGAAGTTGGCTAATGGCCAGAAAGCGGTGTGAAGATTTGAATACAGCACTGCCACCTAGTATCTGCTGATTAATCAAATTTACAGGGAACGATTCTGAAATAGATAAAAGGGATAAATCACTGTTTTATTGTGTATATTAAAGTATGCAGAAAAATCCGTGGATCCCTTGGTTTAGCACATACATATATTTATGAAGTAACATCATCACTAATTGTTTGTTTTATTGCAATGTCTTTAGCGTATTTTAGCATCAAAATAATTACATGATATAATTAATTAATATTTACACATCACAAAATCCTTACATTTTAAATTACAGAGCATGGTTCTATTAAGAGTACTAGAACTAATTCCTATGCTATCAACACCAAAATGCAAAACTGATGCCCAATGAGTTGGCAAAGTTAGACATTTTAATCAGTGTTAAAGTTAGAACAAGTAACCACTAGGTTAAGATCTTTGGGACTGTTGAGTTATTTTAGCACGACTAAGAAATCTATTTTTTCTTGAAATAAATCATAGCTTTATTCAGTTTATCAAGTTATTATCCAGATCAAATGATTGGATATTCTGTGTTAGCGTGTTTACATTGTCAGTTATTATTTAAATGATTGACATACATTTCATATTTGTTAGGAATGTTAAATTATAACTGAAATAATTATCATAAATTCTACAAAAATATATATGCATATATATATATAGTTAAATTATTAATAGAACCGTTCAATAAAGGGTTATTTATTTTATCATTTTAAATATAAGTGAAGGGCACACATGTTGAATCAACAAACGTAAGAAATATTTTCAATACTCATTTAAATCTAAAACCCACATTGAGCGATAAAGATTTATGATTTAATAGTTTTTTTTTTTTTTTTAAAAAAAATCTAATTATTTATTAGTTTAATGATCATAGTTTTACAATTAAAAAATAATTATATATATACTATTATTATTATTTTTAAGACAAGGCAATTTTAAAAGCCAATAGTTGCATAATATTTCAATACAGTGAAATTATTTTCCTGGGTTTGCAACATGCAAATCATTCAGCTTCTCTAATCTTTTGTTACTATGGTTACAAATAAACAAGAAGGTATTTGGTAGAATTGGTTTTATCAAGGGATTGATTGCAGTAGCGTTTTCTTTCCACTCTCCCTTTTCCTACTTTTGAAACACACATATATTTATAATTTCTTTTTAAAAGTTTATATATATTTTTAAAAAATAAAAATAAAGGTAGATGAAAAAAATAATAGTTACATATACAGTTTTAACACAAAAATTGTACCATAATATTATTTTTTTATTACGCGAGCACAAACGCTTTGGAATACTTATACACACAAAATTTGATATAAACATTTTATTCTCTTCATTTCTTAAGATTTTCTAATTTTTTTATAAATTTTTACAATTTTAATTATATATAAACGTCTAATATTATAAAGTGCTTATTATACTTTTTTTTTCTATACTAAATGTAGAATACTTTAATTAAGATAGGAGATATTTTAATTATATGTTCATGTCAAAATGTTTTTGGGATGAAATATGTAAATCAGTGAATTTTCAAACGACATTCATCAGGTGATAGTATAGGAATAGAAAGAGGCTCGTGATAAAATAAAATCTAATAGTAACTTCTTTTTAATGAAACTACAAAAGTTACAACTCCCAATATGGAGTAATATTGATGTAGAATTCCAATTTAGCAATAAAAAAGTTTACCTGAATAAATTGGCTTTGACCATAGTTAAATTAGTAAGTAAAATATATCCAATGGAGATGATTAATTATTTTTTTGAGTTTGATCTCAAGTCTTCAGATTTTTAATGCTAATTCTGGATTCCAAGTTTTTGTAATTGAACTCTAGGTTTTACAATAATTTTTTCAGGTTAATCTAAATTTTAAATATTATCAAATAAAATTCTCAAAATAAAATTTAAAACAAAGCATATTGCATTATATATTACAAATATTCTATTATTCTACTATAACGCCATCTGTTTGTAAGCATGAATAATTAATTGACAACTAATAATAACGTCAATTAAATCTCTAAAATAATTTCCAATATTGACTTTTCCCAATGAGAAGCAATGAATAAAATATACATAAAACTGTGTTGATGTACTATGGAATACTTCTGTTAATGCTGATGGAATTATAATCTGAGAGAATAACATGACGCTTTGTGTTGGCACATTACATATTATTGACTATGGCCATTTTGTGTGCATGCATAGTGTACAACTCCTATATGATGTTCTAATTATTTATCAAGTACACAGGCAGTATGTAATTATAAAGAGAAAGGCTTTAATCTTTTCCATGGAACTTTAAACATTTATAATAGACAAACAATATAGCTTTTTGACTATATAGGGAACTCCCAAACCTCAACACAAGATAGATACTTTATGAATATATAATACCATAGAGAAATTCTTAAAGCACTGTAACAAAATACATAAAAAGTCAAATGATTTTATTTATGCTGTAATCCAAAAGCTTTAAAAATGAAAAAATACAAATATTGAATAAGAGACAAATGAAACATTTTAAGAATCAAAATCAAACTTTATATATATATATTAAATACAGTCAAAATACCTTTTCAAATCATATTTTGTTTATTATCTACATACTTTAATTAAATTTTTTATAAAATTATAATAAAAAATATAAATAAAAACAAATTATGGAAGAAATAAAGCTATACAAAACAAAAAATAAATGAATAGAATTATTATATACAAACTATTATTTGTATTTGAGAGATTTTTATTATTTTTTTGTTATTTAATCGCTACTTTTAATATTGGAAATTCATTAATATAATATTATCTTAAATTGAATAAAAAACTAGTATGAATGACTTTGGGACTATAATGTGTAAGCCACTTATTCAAAATATAATGTGCTTCTTTCATTTTTCTTTTAAACTTTTTTTTGATCTCTCCATTAAATTTTAAAACAAAACAAACAAAAAAGTGATAACTTTACCTTAGCAAAATTGCTCTAAATGTATGTAGAAAACATGTTTAAGTGCTATAAACTAACACAAAACTTGCTCGTTTTATAAAAGATAATACTCCAAGAAGAATAAATATGAATTTTGATTAATTTGATGTTACTATGAACACTGTCTCACCAGGTTAGTTATAAAAGTTGTCAGTCAGAATATTATAACAGAATGGACTTAATTAAAAATTTTAAAATGATAGTGTTTAGAGTACAGATTGATTGTAAGATAATGTATCAATGTTGTGTTATGTTAGTTAAAACTGTTTTAACATTGTTAATTTATATGAAGTTTATTTATTAGTGGGCATGTAATAAATTACATATTTGGTGAATTTGGAAGCCAACCAGCTATTTTCTATTACTGAGATAGAGAGTAAAGAATCAAATAAAAATACAATAAATACATTACTATTAAATGATTATCTCACTAAAATAAGAATATATGTATTTAAAATGTGTGTTAATTCATTATTTTAACTGTAAAATATTGAAAAGTAATATCTAATTTCTAGATATATAAGCAAATCTTATAATTTGATTTATATTAAAGATAAACAAAATATTTAGTCTTACTTTAGTGGATAGTTTTATTTGTATATGTACAGTTACTTGTTGACTAATAAGCCAATAAACATCACATGATCACAATTTCTTATGCTTGCTTATAGCTGTTGTTTAAAACAAGCAAAACTCACTATACATATTGCCACACACAGCAAGCTAGAGTATTCAATGGATGCCAAAAGTCTTATGCATAAAATCCGCATTTAGTGCCTACTCATCCAATATCCCCAGACTAGGTTCTGGCTTATGGCCTTTATCAGTGAGGAACCTTGAATCTGAGAGCACTGCACATTAGCTCTCATATCCAAAGTTCCTCATTGACAAAGAGTAGGCAATAAATGGGGATTTTAGGCACAAGCATTCTGGCATCCATTGAATATTTTAGCTTGCTGTGTGTGACAATACATATAGCAAGTTTTGCCTGCTCGTTAAATAATAATGAAGTATATGACAGTATAGTCAGAATTACTTTTAATCTATAGGTTATCATTAACTATCACTTGAGTTTGATAGAATTAAAATATAATAATTGCATATAAATACTCATGTGTAGAATTGTGACAAATATTTATGCAATATACCCAAATCATCATTTTTTTAAAAATATGTTAATCATTTGATATTACCACTATAATATACTTTTGGTGAATGAAAACATATGTATGTCACTTAAACTAGCTAAAGCTACTCATTTCCATCATTGAAATTTAGATGAAAAATTGATTTAAAAAATGTTTTAGTAGATTTATTGAATATCTTATAAAAGTTGATATAAATATATTGATGTCTAATTTATTAACATGAGATGATTTTCCATATTAGTCCATTCTTAATATCATTTATTTGTCTAAGTTCAATCAGAGATTTTATAAAAAAAATTTTTTTTTATTTCTTCCAGTTTGAAAGATCACATTTAATTTAGACTAAATCAAGAATTAATTTGAACCAATTAGGGCAACAATTTTTAATGTAAAAATTACTGAAAATGCAGTTTAACTGAAATATGAAATCTTCTGGCAATATTCTACCTGGTCAAAATAGTTATAAATAAAGAATAAAAAGAAATCATTACAAAAGATATCACTTCTAAATAATTCTACATGTTTAAACATATGCGATATTGGTGAATATTTACTTTTGAAAAATGGTCATTCATATTTTTTAAATTTGAGTTGACATTTTTAAATGGTAAAAATTAAAAAAATCTATTCAAACAAATTAAGCTTAATAATCAATAAAAATAATAAATAAAAATTACAGTACTAAACATTGGACTGATCTACTCAAAACTAGGGTAAAATTAATATATATATATATTTAAATCTGCCATTGAATAACAAATTCTAGATATGAGGGTTCATGAAAGTAAGATTGTATATACATGTTGGTGGACATCCATCTAATTTCAAACATTACCCCAAGTCTTTTTGATTAATTGTATGTTTTCACCAAATCTATAACAGCAATATAGAATAAAAACCACATCTTTATTTATAATACTTTTTATGTTTGTCTAAAAAAATGTGTATGATATTTCTTGATTGTTAAAGCCGACAATAAATCTCTGATGACCACTTATCCATACAGTTGTCTGCAGTCTCATTACCAGAAAAATTTTAATACACTATCATGTCTGAATCATAAGTTGAAATATGATAGTGTATTTTGTATCATTACCCATAATTAAAAAACTTTCTAGCATTACATTTCATTTTAAATTGGGAAAAATTGTTACTGAAATGTTTGAAATAATTTAATTATGTATAGCAGTGAAGCTACAAGTTCCAATAATATTTTCAAATGGTTGCAAGATGTGTCTGATTGGAAGTAGTCCATCCAATAAAATTATTGAAAGCACTTTTATCTAGTAGATAATAATAACATTACATGATAATAACACATTCTTTTCTCTCTTTATTTTTATAACTTTGAACAATATAAGCAGCTTTTTAATTAGCTGGCATTTCATGGGTTCAAAAATTGGTAAAAAAAAAAATCAATAGGTTTGAAGTAAACATATCATCATCCTATTTTAAAAAATTTTCAGATATACAATCAGAACCCACAGATCTTACATTTTTAATATTATAAAGAATTGTATGTTAGAAATAAGAGCAAAAGAATTCATATTATAATTATATAAAAATCTGTATAAAATGTAAAAATAATAGCAATTTGTAAATGATAAAATCTACTAATAACTAATAAAATATTTGTCAATATATTATGATACTTCCTTTTATACTATTACCTATGTATAAAGCCTAAAGGTCAAATCGTGTAATTGTAAATTATAATAGTCAATAATTGAATATACTTACATTGCTGTTATTATTAATAACAACAGAATAAAAAAAAAAGAAAAATCTCTTCACAACTTTATATAAAAAATCTGCCACTAAAAATTATATTTTCTCAGAATTATTATTTGTCAGTTAATTGAAACTTTATATATATACATGATTAAATTATTTATTGATGTTAATATATTTTAAGAATAGCTTAATTGATTCATCAGTTCATTATCTATATTCACAAATAAAATTATGAAAATGCCTATTTATGATTATTAAATATGCAGTACACTAAATAAAGTAA
This sequence comes from Epiperipatus broadwayi, assembly GCA_028023455.1. Lineage (NCBI taxonomy): Eukaryota > Metazoa > Onychophora > Udeonychophora > Euonychophora > Peripatidae > Epiperipatus > Epiperipatus broadwayi. Next base: position 545,871 of record JAQFVV010012786.1, read on the forward strand.
GTAAATGATCATACATTTGCATGATTTGTATGACAATAAATAGTGAATTCAAAAAATAATTTAGAATTGAATGGTATTTTCTTATACAGAGATTTGAAACTTTTGATTTGTTATTAACAAGTATCGGAAATATTCTGTTGCATAATTTTTAGATAGTGAAATTTTTGCATAATATTTATGTTATGCCAATAAAAAGTCCATATCTCACTTCCATGAAATACTTTTGAAAGAATAGCAGTCTATATAGAATAATGCATAACTATTTTATTACACATTTAAAATAAACTTGTCAAGTGCAAGAACATCATACTTGGATCTGTATTACACCTCACCATCATATTAGCTTTTTGGCCTAAATAGCTGCCATTAATTTAAAATTGATACACATTTTCAAACTAAAACTTTCTAAAAAAACTTTTCCCAATCATTAACTGATAAAAAATTTGAGCATTCTATATACTAATTATTAAAACAAGGTCATTATAGGTTTAATTCACAACATAAAGAACATTTTGCTGACCAATCTTTGAGTTAGAAAAATGTAATAGTTATTTTTACACTATAGTTATCAATAATCTACAAGTTTTTCTTCCCTATCTGTATATACATCACATTATTTTCCTATTCTTTATAAGGTGAAAAATTGACATATGTACTTCTTTATTGTAAAGTATCTCTAGTGCTGTAACACTTACTAAATGAACAGAATACTATTTTAAAAAGTGATTTTATCTATAATGCAAACATAAAATTTTGAATGAAACATTATTTGCTTTAAATTTAATGGATATAAAATGGCAATACTGTGGCAAATATAATTAATGAAAAAGAGATTTCCTTAAACATGAAGTTGTATTTCAACAATTAAATAATAAAAATTCTATTTTCATAAAGTTGTAATATATATATATAAATCAATAGTTTTTGGGCTGAACCATGTATTATTTTCCATTGCATCCTGATATTTTGATGGACTAGCATCTGAAATATCAGTATGTAATGGAAAATAATACACAGTTCAGCCCAAAAACTATTAATTTATCTACATCATTCAACCGTGAAAACATTAAATATAATATATATGTAATAATAATATTATTTGATGTCTGTATTTTTTTAAAAGCAATATACATAATTATATAATTGAATATTTGTAAATACAGTAACTAAATAGTTAAAAATTTTATCCACTTAGAAGTGCTTTTGATTATCCTAGTAATCTTTGTCGACTAAAACTTTGAAAGGCTAACCTTCCCACAATTCCTTGATCTTAACATTTGCTGCTTGCCTGCTAATTAAGTCATGTTTATATTTGTATATTAGCATAGCTTCCTTTATTTTTCTTGTATTGTTATTTTTTTCAATTTGCAATATTTTTACATTATTAAAATTTAAGTCAAAACCATAAATACATAATTTATTATGGTCATAAAAAACAGATGCTGAAATATTATCTTCTATACAATTTTGTTTTGATTTCTGAACCCGTTTTAATAATAGCAAGTGCTCTTTAGTTCTTTTTTCCAATGTACATCTAGATTCACCTATATATCCACTGCCACACATACATATCCATTTATAAATGACACAATTTTTATTTATAAATGAGGTTTTATCTTTGGAGTTATTTATTAATTTGTTTAATGTAGGAGGTGTGTAAAATGCAACATCACATATACCTTTATAAATTTTCCTTATAAAATTTACTTGATCATTTGAAATATATGATATTGATATCCATATTTTTTATTAGTAGGAGAATCAATATTATTATTAAAATTCTTATTCTTATATTTTGTATTAAAACTTCTAATAACATTATATATATATATATATATATATATGTTATTAGAAGTATATATATATATATATATATATATATATATATATATATATACTGAGGGAGATGTAATGAGATTTATTGATATAAGCTTATCAAATGGACAACATAGTTATCTGGCTACAAATACAAAGAATATTTGAAAATTGTATTCCCACTGATAAAATAAATTTGAAATGTATTTGTAATGAATGATATACATCCATATTAACATAATGTGATAGTACAGAACTTCTTTCATCCACCACTCCACAAATCAATGAACTTTCTAAATATTTGTTTGCCTATCCTATCACTACAAATGTGCCTATATTTCATCAGCAGCCACTGCCATGCATTCTGAGTATGACCGATCCAATTTCAAGAAAAGAAAGAAATATAGACTACTATTACTACAACTATTACTGTTATCATCATCATAATAATAACAACAATAACAGAATAAAAGCAACAACAACACTAATAATAATAATAATTATTATTATTATTATACTAATAATTCTGCACTCACATGCTTGTTAGAGAAGTTTAATTTTGTTTATTATTATTATTATTATTATTATTATTATTATTATTATTATTATTATTATTATTATTATTATTATTATTATTATTATTATTATTATGTATTGATTTATTTATATTAATTTATTTATTAAAATAAATAACGCCCTATAATAAAAAAAATCATGCACGAAGCCTAATAAAAAAATTCACACGTAAAATTTCAAACATAAAATATTAACATAAAATAGTTAATTACAAATAAAAAAAAATTTCATTGTTATTAATTACAATTCAATCCATAGATAATTTTCTGAATTTTTTTTTGTAAGTCATTAATAGTAGTTTTAATATTTTTTCTAATAAATATATTATAATATTTTGGGCTAAAGTAACATTTTTATACCTACAATAGGTTTTAAAAATTAATGAATTAATTAATAAACCACAGTCATACGATCTGGTTAACATTAATGTAAGAAAGAAATGTTTTGAATAAAATAATTGGTTGGTGGTTAAAACTCTAGCACATTTGTATAATTCAAATATTTTCAATTCAAAAGATTTAAACAAAATAATTTTTAATGTAAAGTATTGAAGAATTTAAAAGATTTCAAGTAACATGTTGCAGTATCTCTCCATTCAAGTAATATGTTGCAATATCTCTCCATAATGTGATTCTATAACCTAACATGTATAAATATAAATGTTTATATACATTTAAAAGAACAGATTTATATAAAACAATCGGACTCTATAAAAAAAATTCAATTTTTTAATTTCACTTGAAGGGAAAATATATGTTTATCCCAACATTTAAGTTCTTCCAAAACCAAACCATGGTAAGATAGTAGTCTAGTTCTAATATTTTTTTCACATGTGGATTGATCCAGATACATTTTTTTCAAACAATAACTCCAATAAACTATATGAAATTGCTGAAGTAACCAAGACACTATCATCTGCAAAGCAAATAATGTTGGATTGAAAAGGAAGATTACATTAATCATTAATATAAACAGTAAACAATAAAGTTCCACGAATTAAATTCTGAGGAATTCCATATCTGATTATTTTTACAGTTACTCAAAATATTAATTTTAACAAATTGGATTCCAACACTTAAATGAGATATATATCATTCAAGCACATTATTCCTTAAATTCAAGCAATTTAATTTATGTTGTTGACTACTGTAGTAGTAGTAGTAGTAGTAGTAGTAGTAGTAGTAGTAGTAGTAGTAGTAGTAGTAGTAGTAGTAGTAGCAGTAGCAGCAGTAGCAGAAGCAGTAGTAGTTGTAGTAGTAGTAGTAGTAAAGTCCACTAGGTGGCACTATTCTTAGATAATCAAGAGTTACATCAGCTCATTTTGAAGAATTTATAGTTTTACTGGTAATTAGATATTAAAACTTATACCAGTGAATAGAAAAAGTTTTTCTACCTTAGGTAAGCTCATTTAGAGCAAAGTTCTTACTAAACTGGTGATAGTATAAGGGTTTTTCTAAACATGCTTGAATATCCTAAGCTTGATTGTAATTCAATTAGTTTATTTAATTCATCAGATTTAATTATAGAAAATTCTATTTTAAATTTTAATCCTGTTAAGCAAACAATGGAAGGAATTTCTGTAAAAATATCTAAACCCTTATCAGTTTGTCAAAAGATAAATGAATTTGGTTTTACTGGAAAAACAGACAATGGAAGAAACTTTAAATTAAAAAAACCCCAAGGCTACTTGAATATCTTATCTCTAAAAGATCAGAGTCTAAAATAAAAAGTAGCTATTCTAATGTCTGAAAAAAAATACAGATAAACAAGACAATTTACTTCATATTAATGATGAAAATATAATTGATTTTTTAAATTTAGATGTGATGAAATTAAATATAGAATCTACATTAATTCCAAAAGTTACTTTAAAATCTGAAGAATATCAAGACATTGTAACCAAATTTAATCAAGTATTTTAAATCTTTTCTGAAATTTATAAATGAAAGGACACTAATCATTTCTATAACAGATTTAAATATTACAATTATTAAATTTCCTATAGATGAATTTTATGAATTTCTCACAGAAAAAAAATGTGGGGAATGATTTATAAAGTGCTTGAAGGTATCGCAAAAATTAATTTTTCAAAATCATGTTCAGATTATTAAGAACAAAATTATCTTGCTATGTCAATACAATCAGACAGATGAAGCTAGAAGAACAAATTAGAAACTGTCATATTAGCTATACCAGTCAAGATCTACAGAAATTGCTTGATAGATTTGGAAAGATCTCTAATTTCAGACATCTATTAGAAAAAAGAGCAACAGTGACAATACTTACTAATACAGCATTGTTCAGCATTATTTTGAATAAAAATGTACAGCCAATTGATATCCCAACATGCATTCCATGGATAGCTCACCATTGATAATTACCTTCAAAGGAATCCCTTCACAATGTTTTTTTCAAGTCCAGGGAGCATCTCATCAAAGATTGCCATATTAGATATTGTAAAAATTATGGCCTTAAGAATACCAAAACTCATCAATGTACCAAGAGAAAATGTTGTTAGAAAAAAATAGAAGCATTGTAAAAGTATCTAATGTAGAAAATGAACAACTTATGAATCAAATTCCATCAATATCTCACATAACTAACCATATGGATATATTAAAATCTGGGCCTAATAAGACCCCACAAGCACAGGATAACTTGGAAACAATAACAATTGAGGAAGTATTGGCAATGATTCTAATACTACACAGCAAATGCAAACAGTAAATCTATTGAATGAATTAAACACCACTGTCACCTCATCAGAGGATGATGATAACTCTAAAATGGCACTAAATGAAAAGGCTTTAGAAAAGTATAAAAAAGTCAAAACAAAAGACAATTCAAATAAAAATAAAGACTTAAATACAATGGATAAACAAAGAAGCAACACTAAAAGTAAAAAAGAAAACCTCCTCAATGCCCATTTACAAAAAAACAAAATGTTGTGAATCTAGTGTAGAAAGCAATGCTCTTGAAGATGCAAGCCATATACATTGGACCCGTCAAAATTTTAGTAATTCTCGTTTTTCATAAGAGCAAGTGAAATTCCTCATAGGAGTTATAATAGTCACAAAAGAAAAGCAAAAATTAAAAAGGACAATGCTGTGGAAAATAACATGGAAACAAACATTACACAAATTTTTGATATTCCTCCAAATAACATACTATCTCATCAACAAATATAAGAAACCCTGTAATGAAATGTTTAAGCATAAACCTGGAAATGGAAGTACATATCAATAGTCAAAGTTCACTTAATAACATGTTCTTTTGATAGATCTGTCTAAACCTGAATTAAGCAAGACTATTAAATACGTATAACACATCGAAGACTTGGGGGGAAATACCTGCTAATATTAAGTATGGTTTAATATTTAGGTTTAAATTTGCTTCCATAGGTATTATAAGAACTCAGTTGCATAGTGTGATTTATGATAGATCCATGATAATAATAGATATTTTGAAATTAATGATTTGAATTATCTAAATGGATTTATATATATAACAGAGAAAATGTAAGGGGACTCAATTCTATCTAATGTGTGTTTGCATTAAGTAATTGGATTGCTAATTTTTCTCCTCATATAATACTTTTTAATGAGACAAAATATTCAGTAAATTCATCAGTTAATCTTCAGCAGTTTTTAAGTAAGTTTGGCTATTGCCAATTTTCAGTAAATGTCCTGGCTGCAGCAGGAATTGGGATATTAATCCATAATATTATTTCAAACATTCAAAATAATTTATCATGACCATCACATGATTATTGCTACTCTTATACATACAGCTTTTTCAATCAATATTATAGGGCTTTATTTATATGATAAATCTTCCATAATAATTAATCAATAAAATTAATTTACTCTTGGGTTCAAGTTCATTTCCTACAATTATGATTGGTGATTCTAATATGCCTTACTATGCATTTGTTAGGCAGTACCTCCATATGATTAATAGGCATTTAATAAGTGCTGAGGGATTCTCTTCTAATTCCATATCATTTTATACAACAAAAAATTCATCTTTAATCGATCTATGCTTTTAGTCACCTGAATTACCTTATCATATCTCTTCTTCTTTGCAACCTGTATCTTTTCAGATCATCTAGCATTGAATGTATGCTTAAAGTTAAATATGCAGGTACAACCGGTATTGGCACAATAATACAGTTCGATTACTGTTAAAATCTGTCACTTCAGATTCTGGAGCCGATTGATGCATGGTTTTGTTTTATTAATATTGTTATCATCTACAATCAATCACTATAATCAGAGTAATAAAGCACCAACCAAACCAATAAAAGATCTTGAAGCAGTAAATATTAAACTTAAGAGCACCTCATGTGATCCTGCATTGATAGAATCAATTCTAATGCTAAAACAGAAATATAAACAAAGTCAATTATTATAGCAGAATACTTGTCAATCAAAAAAACAAAATATATCTCACCAGACCTCATGATTGATCTAAGGGTTATATTCTATGGACACTTGGTTATAAATAAAAAAATGGTATCTTCATCACCACTAAAAATCAAGAAATGATTTCTGGACAGAAATATGTTGTCTCGTGTTTTTTTTCATTTTAAGTCCAAATTCTAAAAGCATCCTCTGCCAATATTAGGACCAAATACCTTTGGTATAACAGATGGAAATCATGGAATTTCCAAATTGGAAATACTGTGAAAAATTAAATCTACCCCAGAAAGGATTGACCTGAAAGCCATGCTATTCCTAAATTTGTTATAAATCACTTATTTCACTGTCCCAATCATGCATAGCATGCTAAACTCTTTAGCAAAACAAATTCATAGCATATGCAGTTTTAATTGTGCCATTTCTTAAAAAAAGTATTCTTTCACACCATTAAAAAATTTGAGACCAATCTCTATGACTCCTCTAATGATAAAAATTATATAATCAATTATTAAGAATAAAATTCAATCCCTTATCCTTCCAAAAATATCTGACTACCAATTTTCAAAAAAGGGCTGCTCTACTTCTGATGCAGTTACTCTATTTAAAATGGGGTTTTTGACAAAATTTGTCAAGTTAAGAAAGGCAGCTAAGAAACGCAGCTCCTAGTGCCATCCTTTGACCATTGAAAATCTTTTATATGGTCTTTCATTACAAATTATTAATCTGCCAATCTATTTTCTTGGTGAACTTACTACTAGACATAACAGGGTTCACCCCCTGTAATTCCATTCTGCAAGGTTCACCATTGAGTGTCTTGCTGTTTATTCACTACATAAATTCACTTCTTTTAGAAATAGATAAATTACCTGGATTTTTTTTAGAAATAAAAGATAAATTACCTGGTATTTTTGTTCCCCTATTCAATACAAATATTAAACCTATTACATACATGGATGATATAGTGGTGTTTCTTTCATCGAAAATATTGCTTGCTATGCTATTTTCAATTCTTAAGAGGTTCTCTGTTAATCTTCCTTGGTTTTTAACAAAGAGAGTCCTCTACATGGGGCATTCTCACAGGGGAAAAGGTTGGCAGTGCCTATAAGGCAGCTCCTGTGAGTTTTTTTGGTTTTACATTGTGTAAAAGTTGTAATGAAATGCAAATTAGGATTCAAAATCAACTTATAAAGTCAATAGACAAAATTATTAATTCACTTTCAAAAGCATATCTTTCATTGCATGCAAAATATTGCTAATTAACATGCTGACCTTTCCAATGATCAACTAATAAGCTCCAGTCATAAAATATACCAATGTGTTTATAAATAAGATCAATTCATATTGCATAAAGCTGATTTGGGGAAAAAAAGATGTTTTCAATAAGCATTAAAACATGCAAAACATTTAAAGGATAATGATCTATCATTACATTGTATTAAAACCTTCTACATACAAAGAGTATTTAATGAGATAACACGACTTATAGAATTCTTTCCTAATACAAAGAGCATTTAATGAGATAACACGACTTATAGAATTCTTTCCTAATATTGAAAGCTACCTTCCATTTACTCCCACAGATACATCACCTCCAATAGAGAAATATATTTAAAAAACTATTTAAAAATATTTCCATGCATACAAAGTCACTAATTGAACTTTTCTCAAAGTAAAACCTCCTACTGACAATTGAATGACATTATTAATGATACAAATCAAGAAGTACTACCATCATTACTAACAATTTCAAATAGAGACATAATAAAAAGGTTTAAATTTTAGTACCTGGAGCTGAAATATTTGGACTTTTGAATTAAAATAAATCTAAAAGTGCTACCAACAAATGCATTCACGGCTAATAAGATGATATATGAAAATACAGATGTAATATGCGAAATGTGTAGGAGAAAGGAGGAAATGATAGAACATTTCCTCTATACATGCCCTACTTTAAAAGACATATCAACAGCTTATATCAATGATAATTCATTCTCAAATACCAACAATCAGCCTCATTATTGCAAATATCAAAAGGGGACTTTCCCCCACAGATTAGAGTTCTTACTTATCTCCTTTTCACTCTTTGGTATAAGAGATGCCACTTTAATCTTCAATCTGACATCTTGGAGGTTGAAGTTTATATTCTTATCCAAATTGTCAAAAATAAAATTAAAACATGAGGCTCTTGCACCAACAGATATTTTTACAGCCACATGGAATCTGGTAACATTGCCCATTCCACTTTGAACAGAAAAATTAGAACTATATAAGTATGTGTACAAAAGTATAAAATATTTAAATACAAAATCTTGTAAAACATCTGCTTATACAATATAGACATTTAATGTATGGAATACCATGACTCACATAACATGATTATACATGATGTATAAATAATTTAATCAAATAATTTAGCTTCTAAAGCTAATAGTAGTCATAGTAGTAGTCATAGCAATAGTAGTACTAGTAGTAGTAGTAGTAGTACAATGATCAAGATTACATAATCAGTCAACAACACCCAAATACCAAGTAGGGACACTCAACCAGCTGGTGTGCAGAAGGCTCACCTCTCTAGTTTAAACCCCTATCTAAGCTTCTCAGCCTCAAACACCTAATTAACACCCTTGATGTAACAGAGCCTTCCCTTTTCATACAGCATGATGTAACTCATGGACTGAGCATAAACTCTTTCTCTGTGTTCTCCACACTACCTATATCACTCTACACCTCCTACACCCTATATGGATCTATTAATACTGTCATCATCAATGTTGGATTACCACTACCCTTAGCTGACTGCTTTTATATTTGTTTACAAGCCCATTGATGTGTGACTAGTTTATATATGTTTTAAATACTTAAAGCATAACTAACGGCTAAGAAATAATGATTAAACATAAATAGTAAATCATCCATGCTGTAACTCACAATAAAGACACACATTTAATGAATACAAGGTATATAATTTATTATAAATTATCAATGAAGAGTGATTGGCTTACAACAGTTAACTAAAACTGTCCATCAGCTTTTACAAAGCTTATTTTAAGGTCATGGCAGGTTACTAGGTGATATGTGGTATTTATTAAGGCTTAACAAATACATAGTTTACCAGCTCATTTCAGGTTTCATACAACAATGAATACATTAATTATTAAAGGGGGCACTTGCATATGGGTTCAAAATTAGGTCGCTTAGATTGCTAATGGAGGTAAGCAGAGGTTTAACATGGGCATTATAAAGGAATCACAGTATTATCTATCTTAGGGTGGACAATGGCATAATAATGATTATCAGCTGGTTGATCAGAATAGATGGTCCACTGGATGTCCCTGGCTGCAGAGGTGTGTCTAGTTCTGACCAAGGGTGCATATCAGAAAGAGAGAGTGTGGTGCTAAATCCAGGGTTTGGGTCACATAGAGTCTCCAGATTCTGCCAAACCTAGACCAAGGCTAATTTTTTGATCAGGAATCCAGGCGTGCAACATCTGGTCTGCCCTTATGCTGTTTGATCCAAGATTCATGAACCACTGAAAAAAATGTGCATAGTTGATGCATAATAAAATAACAGCCAAGCCCAACATATATAGGCAGGAACATAAATATAAATATCAATAACTAAGAATCTATCATTGGCCTGCTGCCTATGATAATAACTTGTAAAATGCATTATATATATATATATATATATATATATATATATATATATTTATATATATATATATATATATATATATATATATAGGAATAAACCATGAGCATCTCTAACTAACCAATTAATAATTCTCTTAAGTAAGAACCCATACACAATAATTATTGATGCTTTAATACTTCGAATTCAATAGCCCATGCCATTTTTTAGTTTAGATTTTTGGGATGTGGATTATTTATGAAACAAACTAATAGTGTAATCCTAGGTTCATTATATAGATTAGGTATGGGTTGTAGTTTAAGCTAAACAGAGGTAATATTGCAGTAAAATACATTTTTAATAAGCGATTCACGTCCATATTGACCCATAATAATTACAACCCTTTGTTATGAATTTTATTATAACTCATTATTTTGTTATTACAGAATATTATTTTATTATTTCTTGCATTATTAACTTGGTGATACAAAAAGAATAATTTAAATTAGATCAATACATCTATTACTGGTTTATAACAAAGTTTTTTTTTCAAATACTCGGGTTAGGTCGCACATATATAAAAGCATACTTTAAACAAATAATTTAGAAAAAGTTTTAAAAAATGTGCTCACCACTCTTTAATTATTTTTGTATACAAATTCTGAGAATTAAAGGTAACTTTTTTTGACATGGTGGGATGAATAAGGCATACTATGAAAATCAGTTAAATCCTTTAGTTATTGTTGTTCTTTAAAATTAAATTCTAAATTAGCCATCTTCTTTACTCCACTCCATCTCCTGGGACTTCGTAAGCAAAGAAACATAACTACCTTACTTAATAAACAAGTTCCCTCCATCATTCAAGGAAGGTTAAATAATTTAAATGGTTATGACTAGTTAAAGTATGGTGCAGATATATATAAAGCTACAGTTAGTTTTTAAAATAATGAAATATATTTACCAGTGAAAATTATTACTCTCGGGCTTCAGGCATTTACATGGAGAATATAGGATGTGGTTTTGAACTTCACATTTTGATGGAACAGCTAAGGACATCACAACCCCCCTCCCACTAGGATACCATCCCCAGATAACTATGATGAAGCTGATACTTGGCTGCTCACTCATTGCAGCTATGGCAATTCTATGTATTTCTTCTTGCAGACACAGTTTTAGTTTGATGCTGTTATTCTCAGCAATCTTGAGTTGAACAAAAGATAAAATTTGGCTGATACTTCTCAATGATACAAATTTAGTTGATAATCTTACAAATTTAGTTGATAATCTTAATAATCATGAGAACTTGTAATCTTTCATAAATTTGGTAAAAATTATTATTATTATATATGGACAATGCTGAATCATACACTTATATATATATTATTTCCCTTTCTTGGGTTGCCCTTAGTGAGTTTCTTGATTTTGAATAATTTTTCTCATTGCTATCCATCCACTCTTCATTTTCTCATTCTCCTGTGTTGCCCAGTTAGCTTCCTGATTTTTGTTTGTTTTTTATTTAACATCTTATTGTGTCTAAAGGTGTTTAACTGCAACTATTTCTGTAGATAGAATTTTCTGATATAGAACTGGGCACTTGAGCTCCCTTCCCTAATAGCTAATTTTTTCTCCTATTATATAAAATTATTTAAACAACTTTTTACAATTGATTTTCATTTACTAAATATATATATTTTTACCAATAACTAATAACACCTGATTTTAGTAAAGAACTCTAGCTTTTTAAGATGATATCCGAATAATGCTAAGTTGTACACATGCACCTATTATTAATGTGTGAGGATATTTAATAAATTACATATATAGGATGGAAGATAGATGAATTAAAATGAACATGAAGCAAATATATCTGTGTACAGATATACACAACTTCAGTAGTAGTAACAGCAGCAGCAGTAGCTGTAGCAGTAGCAACAGCAGCAGTAGCAGCTGCAGAAGTATATTAGATATGTTTTGCCAAAATTATAAAAAACAATCAAAAATACAAATCCATTAAATCCATCTATATAAAAACATGTTGATCATTGTTTTATTTGTTTGATATTTTGCAATGTGTTCTTTTAGTATTTTCTGCAACAAACATTTCTCTGGAAGATTTTAATATCTTATATGATTATAGGTCTTCATTGTATTTTATTTTTAGCCATATTCTCGCAGTAAAAATAATCAAAATTGCATTTTCTTAGAATGTATTTGAGATAATAATTTATAAGATGAATGAGGCCTATCTCATTTCCTGAAATTCATGATCAGGTTCATTAAAAAATATTTTTTAGCATGTTTGGTGTTGTTTACTAATTTCACATGACTAATTCAAAGGAAATGTGTTTTTATAATAATAAACTGTGTAGAATAACATTTTTTCAATTAAAGAACATTGTATTTTTAAAATTTTACAAAGCATTCTTAATGTATTTTTAATATCTTCTTGTTATAATAATGGAAGATTCAAGTTTCCCTTCTGCATGGCTCTATATATAGGTAATATAGTTTTGGTAATTTATTTCACTATAATAAAATATTCTATCTTTAAATTCGTTTAAAGCAGTAGACATTATGTTATGCATCTTAACATGATTATTTTATCCACCAAGATATTTTGCTGCTACAATTTTTTTTCCATCACTGGCTAATAAAGGACTTAAAATTCTTGATTACAACTTACTAAATCAAATAAATCAAAGTGTTTATAGGTTCTAAAATAAGTATATTCTGTAGATCATTTAAATTGCCAAAAATAGCATAATCATTAGCATTTTTGCTTATTGTTGTGTTTGGTCTAAGTTGCACACTCAAACAAACAGTAACAAAAATTCAACCATCTAAAGTTAAAGTTCAATTAATATTATTTATTAGGATTAAATCTACTTACATAATATACAATTTCAATAAATATACTGCCACATATATGATCTCAATTAATGCAAGACCAGATCATGCACAAAAGACTTGACTCACTTTTAGCTGTATATAACAGCATGCCTTGTGAGTTGTCCAATGATTCTTCCGGGCTGTACTAGACAGTTTGCCTCAAGTCAGGTCTGGTCTTTGCAGCTTCCAATCTTATTGAGGACTTTCCTTACAGAATAGACCTATAGAAGAATAGCTATATGGAAACACTCACTGTTAGCAATGGTTTCATTGGAGAATGTGTACCATCATTTAGGTTAGATAGCCAATCTCTCCTTTCCTCAAAAAGGCTGATTATTTATTGTCAGATTCCTAACCTTACTGGAAGCAATCCATTTCAGAGAGCATCATTGCCTATTGGCTTATACTAACCAATGGGCTGTTTTATTATGTTTACTTATTGGTTAGCACAATGAATGCTCAATCTGATCAAATAAGGAGGGAATCTGGACTAGTCCATTTCTGAAGGCAAGCTAAGATATGACATCCTTCCACCTGGCTAAAATTAGCCCTGGAGAATGTAGTCATATGTGCTAAATGATGTCCACTTTGTTGGTTTCTTTGGTTTGCAGCTGGCTTCAGTTTGATTGTCATCATCTTTGCTTGACATATTTTTCCCTGGCTGTTTATTTAGTTTGCTGCTGTCTTCAATTTGTATATAATTTAGTCTCAGTTGGTTTAAGTGGCAATGATAGTGACAACCATCTGCTGTTTCTACTACTACTATGTCAAGTCTTTTCAGTTGCATCACAACAACTGGGATCCATTTTTTGGATCATTGAACATTCTGCATAGCACCTGAGTGCCTATTTGCACTGTCATGTTGTCATTTCCTTTTTTTCCTATAGTTTTGATCAGGTTTCAAGGCTGACAGATTTGTTCACAAATATTTATTGAATAGTGGTTCTGTTGGGGTTTTTTCTATTGCTGTTCTTGGTGCCAATCCAGATGATCCAGCTTCCTGTAACCATTTTGATTATCATCTTTTTGGTCTCAAACTAGTCTTTCAACCTGGCCATTGATTTCTGGATAAAATGGTGGGTTGTACACTACTATCTCAATGCCATTATTAGTACAAAGGTTTTTGAATGCTCTTGCTGTAAATGCTGTGCCATTACCTGACACTATTGTTTTAGGTAGACCATGAGTTGCAAATAGCCTCCTAAGAGCTTTTATTGTTGTTGTGGACTGAAATGATGAGACTTGCACTACTTCCAGCCATTTGGAGTATGAGTCAACTATTACCAATTGCAGTCTGCCTTTTCATGGGACTGTATGGTCCATGTGTCTAGACCAGGACCCTTCAGGTTTGGGTCACTGAATTGTTTTGTCCTTTGCTGGCATGTTGTGATTCATTTTGCATACCCTATCCAGCAGTACTGGACTTTAGCCTCATCATCAGCATCTAAAGTAGCCACCACACATATGCTTTCACCAAGATCTTCATTCAGACTATTCCCAGATGCCCATTATGTAACAGACTGAGCACCTAGAATCATTCAGCTGAGGAAATCACTACTCTGGATCATCAGATAATACAGCCATGTTCAGTTGAGATATGCAGATTTTGTTTCCAGTAGACTGAATGCAACTCATCTGATTATATATTTGGCCAATTCTGTTGGATCTGTTTGTATCTTTTGGAATAGTGGTCCATTCCACCAATGTCTTACTGATCAGTGATGTATTTGATTTCAGTTAATCATGTCAATTGATTGTCTTGATGTAGTTAGATTGTTTGCAGCCTTGCATGCAACTGTCTTAATGCATCAACATGTGGAATGTTTCTATCTATGTACTGTAGTGTGCAACTGTCTTAATGCATCAACATGGGGAATATTTTTTATCTATGTATTGTAGTGAAAAATTATAGCCTTACAAAAAATTGAACCACCACAGCATTTGAGGTGAGGCATGCTAAAAGATTTCATTGTCAGATATAAATATTCCCAATAGAAATCTATGATCTGTTTGTAAAATGACTGATCTACCATATAGATAGCCATAAAATTTCTTAATGCCATTAATCAAATCAAGAGCCTCTCTATCAATTTGAGCATAGCTTTTCTCTGTCTTTGAGAGATGCTTTGATGAAAGGACAATAGGGATGTGTGTCTCCATCATCATTCCTAAGGGTCAATACCACCCCTATTCCAAACTGGTGATGCATCCATGTTAATACCAGCACTTTTTCTGGTTGAAATGTGCCAAAACTACTGTTTTCAATATTAGATTTTTCATTTTCTTGAAGACTTTACCATCCTTACTGTTCCACTTCTAGACTGTCTTTTTGTCCAGCAACCTGTAAAGTGGTTCAGCAGCCTCAGTAACCCTTCATAATAATTTATGGGTCCCAAAATGGACTGTAGTTATTTTTTAGTTTCAGGTGTTTGGGCTTTTTTAATTGCCATAATCTTCATTCAAGTTGGATGAATGCCATTTGCATCTATCCTGTATTCAAGAAACTCCAGTTCATTGGTTTCAAATATACACTTATCCAACTTTATTTTAATGACAGAAGCTTTGAATTTATCTAGAAGATTCTTGGTGACCCTTCAGAGTTGTTCTAGTGTGTGTGTGTGTGTATCTAATAAAAAATCATCAAAATACAGTACCTAAATATTCCAACAGCCAGTTGATCTATGTCTTTTTGGAATATCACTGGGGTGACTGATATACTAAAAGGCAATTGGTTCATTTTAAATAAGGCTTTATGTGTTATTTAAGGCAATTGGTTCATTTTAAATAAGGCTTTATGTGTTATTATTGACAATGTCTTGCAGTCTAACAATCCACTGGTAGTTGCAAGTATGTATGTTTTAAATCAATATTTGTCAGAACTCTACTACCTGACAGCGTGGATAGGATTTGTTTAACTGATAGTGGTGGTTAATTATCCAGTCAACAATGCTTTGTTAATTCTACACTGGTAATCCCCACATATATGCACACCGTCAGTTTCTTTGATAATGGCACTACAGGGATAGTCCCTTCTGAGTATGGTATGGAATCTATACATTCTGCTGCTTCCTACTTTTTTAGCTCTGCTTTAACTTTAGTTCTCAAGGCTAGATGCAGTGATCTGCACCAATAAGCAATCAGTTTTACCCTTTATTTAATAATCAGATTTTAATTTTCTTAATATTGTGACCTGGTTCACCTTTGTCACTATGATCACCTAATGCATCATAATTTTAACTATTGTTTGTTCCATCAATATTATTTGACTGTCCTGACAGTCTGTTATTGACCTGCTTCTGGGATGCAGCTTATATTCATTATTTTTATTAATAATAGCCTGGATCTTTTTTGAAACAATGGATACTGCAGACCCTGTGTCCAGTTCCATTGTAACTGGCATATCATTAATCAAAATCTTGCACTTAAATCCAGACTTTTTGTCTTTTATATGATTTATACAGGCAACTTGTTTATTTTTCTTATTATTGCCTTTGTTATTTTTTGGAATGGAGTTTTTCACTCTCATGTTTGGAATGGATTTTTCCATTCTCATATCAGTTATTTGTCTTCATTTTCAGGCAAGCAGCTACTATATGCACCACTTTGCTTGCAAAATGTACACACAGTATAGTGGTAAGAGCATCTCATATATGTGTGAATCAGTTTATCACATCTATAACAATGCTTTAAACTCATTATTGCTGAATTATCTGAGCTGGCTGGGTGATTGAACAACCCAATGTTTTGCTCAATTTTTTGCACATTACAATTAATTTTTTTTAATGGCTTTAACTGACTAGTTATTGATTTTGCTAGTATTGCTTAGGGCAATGCTGATTCAAAATCTAACTATGGCATTATTAGTAGTTTATGTCTTAAGCTGTGATCATTTATCCTGCAAATAAAATGATCATGATGTGCTTCATTCAAGAAATTATTGAGATCGCACTTTAATGCCAATGTTCCAATTTGTTGTGACCTCTCTGGCTTTTTCTCTACTCTTGGATGCAGAGATTGAATAATATCTCTGCATTATTCTCACAGGTTTGGGGAAAAATTAATTTGTATCACTAATGTTTTGTCAAAATCTAGGTCAAATAGCATTTCTGATGTTGATAATGATTTCAGGATCTCATATGTCTGAGGGCCTATTATATGCCTAATTTTACTTCAGTCTTCTTGATCTGGTTAGCCTGTAGATAATTGCTCCATATAGATTGACCAGCCCTTAGGATAGGTTGTGTCAAAAGCTCCCACAGAACCACCAAAATTTGTCATTTTGTAATTTTCCCTCTACATGTTGTGAGAGAAACAATTGTGAGTTACCACTTGTAATGTTAATTTGATAGCTACAATTTGTAACTGTCCAACAATAATAATGACAAATCTAACAATCTAATAGGAAGGACTTCTGTTGCTATATTATGAGTAACACATTTGTGATTGGTTTAAGAGCTCAATTGACACACCATAACCTTTGCAGGTTTTTTCCCTAATTGCTGAATCTGATTTTTATTTGGACAGAATAGTAATTTTAATAATCACTGTATTGTAAATATGATGAATATACTTGCATACTTACTCTATTTTTCCAGTCATGGGGGAAAATATTTCTTTTGTCAGATTGCACCAATTCCATTGTATTAATTCATGTTTGAAGACTCAAACCAACCATAACAAAAAATATGACCACCTGAAGTCCAATTAATATGATTTATTAGGAGTGAATATATTGATATAATATACAATCTCAATGAATATACTGAAATGTATATAATCTCAAATAATGTCGGACTGGTCATGCCCAAGAGACTCAGCTCATTTCCAGGTGTATGTAACAGTCTGCCTTGTAAGTTTATCCAGTAACTCTTCTAGTTGTATTGTAATGATCAAGTTTAGTATATTCACATAACAGAATCCAGAAAAAGTGACCAAAGCTGACCAGACCAGGATTGTGGCATCCCGAAACCGACTACATTTCAACTCGTTTGCCTGTACTTCATGACTCAAGACCTTATGAATGACCACACTTGAAGTTACATGTAGTATATCCATCTTTCAGGCCAGCATAGGGCAGAGAGAAACATGAAACTCGGGACTTTAAATATATATGTTAACTAATTTAATTGCTACCAGCACGAAATTAAAGACAACTTTCATAAATGGTAATTAATGCATATATAGTTAGATCACATATATAATTAACTAAGACTGAATTGGATTGAAATAGGAACGAGAAATAACACTAAACCAGATTAAATTTAACATATATTTATTAATCAAACAAAACGTAATTTAATGTGGAAAAGCATGCAGACTTTTCCCCTCATCAAATCTTTAATTATTAATATGAAGATACATTCAAAGGATCACTAAGCTGTGCCTAAATTAGATTCTGCCAATTCCTATTGAAAGTGGTAGCTACTATTATAAATTTGCTGTAACAGTCTTAGGAAAAATATGTACTATCTTTTCCTTTTAAATATTTTTATTTAAACATTTAAATAAATATTTCAAGCAAAATATTTATTGCGACATTATTACTTTAATAAAGTATGAGCGTATAATTAAGCTCAGAATGGAGATTGAACCCAGAAACCAAAGATATAAATTTCAGTTTAATACTGAATAATTAATTAAATTAGGGGACTCAGAATTGGCTATAACGAGATCACTGACATGCTACAGCACTGGCAAGTTACAATAACAGAGTGCCTTGTGGATATATTAGAGTCAAGGGTTTTTGTGACAAACAAGGGTACCTTGGAACCGAGCGTCATGCTGCTAAAAGGTTGGGATGGTCAACACGACTGCCGGGAATTATATGCCTGGTCTTACTAGTGTGCACCCCGAAAGAAGATAAGATGGGATGGCCTTTCCCAAAGTCCCATCTTAAGGAGAAGATGCAGCAAAATGTTAAACATAGAACGTAAATTTAATGTATCTAATTCACCAAGCGAAAGTATGACATTAATTATTACAAAATATGGTGCAATAGCCCAGTCAATATTACTATCATGATCCAATTCTAACAACGCTATATAAAATCAAGCAACATTAGGGGAATAAATAAAATATAATAAAACTCTGGTTTATAGGTTTCAATCTATAAATATAATTTATTACAGGGGAGGGGAAAGTATATTGATCGAATGGCCAAATAATTTCTGAATATACTTTTGTATTACTAAAACCAGTACACATTGCGCTATTTAGAAATATCAATAAGATGAAAATTTAATAGGAGGCCACAATACATTTAAAATTAAATAAAATTATAGGAATTCGAACCAGCGAGCATCGATAATGTTATTAAAAAAATAGCTATGGGGAAGATATTTGCAGTTATATCTCCAAATACTTATTACATTTAAATGCTCACTGCTTCGAAGCAATGGCCTATAAATAAAAATAACAGTAAAGAAATATTATAGACATAACCATAGTGATAGACAAAGAAATGAGCGTAGGTTACATTTAGTTTAATTAAGATATGGACAAGTTATACAAATGAAATAATATTTACTTAAATGAGAATTTATAATAAGACATTTTTAGGAGTTTAAAAAAATTACATTATTTTATAGTTTGCTAGCTTTAAATTTTTTGAAGTAGAACATTTTAATTTTGAAATAGTTCGTTAACACAGAGCTCTGAGATTATGGATTGGCATTACCGATTAATTAGTTGCTGGTCTGTATAAGCAAGTGTTGGCTTTCAGGTATTATGGTCTTCTTGAGCGGGCATAGCTGGACGATTTCTTGTGGCAGCTCCGGTGGTTGAAGCATCGGCTAACAGTGATTGCACAATTCTTTCAGTGGGTTTAAAAGCAGCCATCGCCTTTCTCCCATCAGATCTTTCGGAGATCGATCTGACATAGATTCAGCATGGTGGCATCCTTCTAAAAATAATAACTTCCCCCTTCAAGCTTAAAATGGACCCTATTTATACTTTTACTAGAAAAGAACCTGTTTCGCATGGAAACCCATTAACTCTATCTAAAATATCACACTAAAATGTAAAATTTCTCAATATGATCAAAATACTTTTATTTAGGCTTCCATGATGCCGCAAATCCTCCTCCAGGTGTCAAAATAGTTTTGCTACAGCGATTTTAATGACTATTTTTGCTATAAATAAATTTGACTAAGCAATTATCAACTTTCTAACTTTGATTTAATCCCAGGTGCGGTGGATTTAAATTCAAAATCGGTTTACAGCCAACTTTTTATTTTTAACTATTTTAACTAAAAACTTTTTGCTTTTTTACAAAACAAAAATCATGCCACTCTATATATATTATTATATAAGGTGAATCATATATCCACATACGAATTTATATTTATTAAATTAAATAAATTGACATTTCTAAAATATAAAATTATAACATTAAATAATATAAAATTATAACATTAAATTCTACACTTTATAAATAAATGATCTAACACTATATTCGCTGTGACAACTATTAGCCTATGTGTGTACAGCGTTTATTCATATGTGCATATATAACGCTGCGCACCCAGCCATGATAGTACGGTTTAGATGTTTATTTTATTAAAATATTCATTTTAATAGGGTTTGAACCTAGCACAGATAGGTTTGGTGGTTAAACTAAAATGTACAATGAGAAGGGCTTGAACCTGACCATTGCAGTATCAGACAGATTACCTTGAGTCAGGTCTAGTCTTAGCAGTTTTTAGTCCTATTGTGGAGTTGCCTCACTGCATAGAACTATAGCAAAATTACTATAATGGAAATGCTCACTGTTAGCAGGGGTTTCAATGGAGAACTCGTACTGTTGGTTAGGTTCAACAGATGTTCTCTCCTTATTTTCAAAAAGGCTGACTCTTTATTGTCAGATCTCCAACTCACTGGAAGCAATAATATTCAGAGAGCTTCATTGCCTATTAACCTATACTAACCAATGGCCATGTTTTATCTATGTTTACCCATCAGTTAGTGGCAATGAATGCTCAATCCAATCAGATAAGGAAGGAATCTAGACTAGTCCAACTTCTGAAGGCATGGTGAGATATGACATAATCAATTTAAATTAAAAATTCTACCAATAACCTATTTGTATATAAAGCTATCTGTAAATAGTTTTAAAGTCTACTGTCATAAAAGTCACAAATAGTGTTGGTAATAGACACATTCTTGTATAAAATTAGTTTTCATTTTAAATATCTCTGTCTTTCAATCTACAGTAATAACAACACTTCTCATTTCATCATGTAAAAGATATGTAATATGCATAAAATTTGATAGACAACTAATTAATGTCATACAGAGTCACAGACCTACTTCATTAATTGAGGTAAATATCTTGACCAAATCAATATAAGAAAAAATCACTCCTTCACTTCTGCTCTTTTCTTGCATTTGGCTGACAAAAAAACACAAAGGCAAAGCATGTATATATATATTTTTTATTTTCTAAAACTACACTGACTTCTTCATTTAAGACTGGAAGCAATCTATTCAATAAAATATTTGAAAGTACTTTCAGGTAAGAATGATATTTTCACAATAATTACTGAATATTGTCTAGCTCCTATTTTTAAATCAGATGACATACCTTCATGAGTCTATATAATTCTAAAAAAATAACTTAACAATTTACCAACATATTTCAAAGACTTTTCCAGATATCTCATTAATGGATGTAACTTTTCCATTTTTCAAATTCCAAAGGTCTGTTTTAATTTTATTGAATTGAATATCTTTTTTCAAATCTAAGTAAATACATAGAACAGATTTATCTTAAACAGTTGTCATATAAATTTTGTATAATATTTAAAAGATAATAAAAATATTCTTTTTGTCTGTTCAAAAATATCATTGCCATCTGATAAAAGAGTACCATTGAATAATTTGATAAGATTATAATATCGTTTTTCATACCCATGTGTAACTGCCAATGTAATTTAAAAAATCTAAAATGATTATGTATTTCAGTGAATATTTGTATCTCTTGCTATTAATTATTTTAAGCCTGCTTGTCATTCAGATTTAAATCTCTATATTTATTATGAAACTTCATGTTTAATTAATTACTCAGCCAAGCAGAAAAAGTTATATGTTTACTTCTAATCAAGTCACTTTAAAAAAATTCATACTACTATAACATGGTAATCCTGAAAGTCTAAATTAGGAATTTTAGTATTTATTGCTGTTAAAATTTAACATGAATAACATCAAGATTTTTGTGTAGATGACTGTAATAAGATATTTTTATTACAACTATTATATATTATTTTATCAACCCATTTTGAATTTAAAAAAGCAATAATGGAAATAAGTTTAGTAGACTGTCAGTCCTCAGAAGTGATTTTTCTTGACACATTACGATCATGAATGAGTCAAATGGAAATTGGAATTGAAACAGGAGTTTCAGGTTAGAAAAGATTGTATCCTTAGGAAATCCTACTTAGAATCCTCTCTATGTACCATGGAAATAGAACAAATCATCTCATACAATCTGGAGAAGTTTTCATGCAGTACAACACACATCAAAATAATAAAAATAATTGTAATATCAGTATACATAGTTAAGAAATAGTGGAAATAATAAATATCAATATTGTAAGTCTATTTATTTTAATGTAGGTTCATGCAATGTGCAAACATTATTTAATATAAACTCCTCAAGATATGAATGGATAATATCATTGGAAGCTAAGAAATTATCAAGATTTAGAATTGATATAGTTGCTCTTAATCAAACTTATCTTCCAATATAAAAAAGTTTAATAAAAAAAAAGTTGTTGACAAGTTTATTGTTTTTTGTAAGATAAGATTAAGCAGTGAAAAAAGATGGCATTTTAGTATCTTCTATTTTTGGAAATTTATCAATATGTTTACTTATTTTATTAGTACATGTATGCTCCACCATTAAAGAAGAGAAAACTTTAATTTTTCTCTAGATAGCACCAATGCTTCAATACTATTAAAAGACCAATTTTTCTTCTTGGAGACAATATATGTGTTAATACAAAAAGTACATTCTGGTATGTTCTAGTCATCAGTTATTGCATTATATTATTAAACTCACATGGTCTGCTGTTATTGAATTTTTGTAAATGCATGGATTGATTATTACAAATTTCTTTAGGCAAAAAAATCTTTAAAAAGTACATGGATTTATCCATGCTTAAAACAATGACATTTAATAGATTACATTATAGTTAAGGAATACAATTAGTATTTACTTTAAATGAACTATCATAAGTCCAGATTATTAGATAGATCATAGATTAATATGTTTCAGAGAAAATATACAAATTTCATATAAAAAATAGTTGCTTATAGTACATGTACTAGCAGCATTGAACTAAAGTTAAAGGATAGAAAATATATATATATATATTATTGAGTACTATTTTTATTACATGTATCTGTGGTTAATATAAAAAGTATTTCAATGCTTATGATATTTTTTATAGTTAATAAAAAATATGCTTAAAGCATTTCATTCTGCAAAGACTCAGAGAATAAGTTCTTATATTTACCTAAAAGTTTATGATAATGACATATTTATAGCATATGTTGGACTATTTCTATTACATGGCTAAAATGTTAATAATTTTTTAAAAATATTCAAATTTATTTTATCTTGCCAAATGTATTTAACAGATTGATATAATACCAGTGTTCTACACAAACTTTTATGTTCTTAGTAACAGTTGAATGCAATTGGAAATTTATATATAAAGTTTGAAATTTTCAAAAAATATTTAATAATTCAACTACACAATAGAAATAATTCAGTATATATTTAAAAATAGATTTTTATATACTTATAATCCCTATTTCTACTAATATGGCCATTATTTGGATGTTTGATACATTTAGGTCATCTGATTGTTCATTAAATGGATGCATAGTGAAAAATTATGATATGAAGTTGAGTTGCATTGATAAAACTAAACAATATATAAATATAATGATCCAAATCAAATTCTTACTACCGTTTTAAGTAAATAAATTGTACTATCCACAAATAATATTGAACCGGATTTACGTGTAAATACAGAAAATGCTTCATAATTGGGTTTAAAAAAAACCACTTTACATAAATCCAAAGAAAAATTTTAATTAGCTTAAGTATGACATTATTTATAGCTTTATTATACGCCTTTCACAAGTTCTAGCAAGTTTACATTTTAAAATGGGATTTTTAATCCTATCTTTTTTTAAGAATTTAAATATTCTTTTATTTTACTGAATTTGTCAACATTTATTTAAAAAACATCGTATTATAATTTACTGTAAAATTTATCGTTAGTAGATTAACATTTATCGAGAATTGATAAACTTACTAAATGTGGGAATTCATTCAATATAATAACATAATTTTTTAACATAACTATTTCCAGACAATCAGAAGTTTATACCATATTTTTTTATTAGGAAAAGTAATTTAAAAAACTTTAAAAGAATTTATCTTAAAACATATATATATAGAAATGTGATAGCATATATCTAAAAACAGACCAAATATCTTTATTCCAAAAATATTAGAGTATGAAAGTATATATAAATATCTACGTAAATGACACTTTATATTTATAAGTATGAAGATTTTCATTAAGCGTCATCATGATATTAAAACAATACAGCTGGTATTAGTATATCAGTTGATCTCTATCTTTTGATAAGAACTTATTTTACATTTGTTTTCTTCTTAGAATATATTGGAATAAATAGATAATAAGATAGGATGATAAAATTTGATCAGCACTACTGGCAGTTTTCCTTTGCTTCTACTAATTAACATAATTTATTTTAATATTCCAAATTTGGAGCTATATCTTAAATTGGTGGTGTATCTTTATATGGAAGTGAACTGATAATACAATTCACCTTCTAGAATTTTTTCCAGTGCTGCAGAACTATGAGACTAAGTTGTGAGGCAGGCAGGCTCTACAGTTTTATTCCTTCATATCATATCATTTTTCTGTCTTGCACACTATATATAATCATAATGGCTGTTATAATAAAATTATATACTGTTCACAAATTATTTTATGCATCAATGACTATAAACAAATTTTATATGCTAATATATAACTGCGTGAAGTGAAATTTCTGCCTAAAGACAATACAAAACTAAGCAATACAAAAGTATGACCGAATAGAACACTTGATCATCATTCATAATCATTGTTTATAATTCTCTAATTTGTTGTATCAGTTTTTTTTATTCCGTGCTAGAGTCATCCTTTGTAAGCTTGAGTCAATGGACAAGAGATGATAATAATGTTATATCCAGGTCTTTAAATTAATTTTGATTTATGACCTTTATCTGTGAAAAGTCTGTATTTAATTAAGGATCCAACCCACTTGCACATTTAGCAGAACAAGTCATGTGATGATTTATTATTATGATTTCTGCCTACAGGACAACTAAAGTAACTAGGCAACAGAGGACATTAACCAAACAATAGCATATAATTATAATTCTTAGTTACCATTGATTTCACTTAACCTATTTTATTCTATCAATTCATTTTTAGAGTTACATTAAAAAACTTTAATAAGTCCTTTATATCAATGAGGTAACTAAAGTTTATAGATTATTAAAAACTAACCCACGAATTATATTGACAAAGCAGTTTGTTGTATTTTGGATTAATAAGCTATATTTAAAATATTTAATAAAAATATATTTTAGAACAATTAATAATAATATTATAATATAAAGAACATTTTATATTTCAACTTTTACTTTAATAAGAATGTGAAAAAAATATTTTCATGTCAAAAATCTTATACAAAAATATTACATGGATGAATGCTCCAGTGAGTAACTCAACTACTGGAGAGAAAAAATGGTGATGAACTAATTTGGTCTTATATATCATAATATTAAATTGTATTTGAGTTTTAAAACTTAATAATACAAATGTTATAAGCGCTACTTTAATAAAATAAATATATTTTCAAGATCAGATTTTATTTGTAAAAAAAAAGGATACATTTTACTTAATAATTGAATATGTATATTATTATATATTGCATGTTTTTGTAATACATATATATTGAGATAGTTGTTTGTTATTGATATTGATATTATTTAAGTATTGACTGCTTTCATGTTTATATATATAAATATATATATATATACGTTATACTTATATATAATACTTATATGTAATATACACATAAATATTAATATTATCATTCTAAAGGCTTTGTGGTAAGCATTTAGAGAATTTTTCTGAGAGTCCAAAATTCAAATCTATAAAAGGCTAATAAAGTATTTTCAATAGTTGAAAATTTTTTAAAGCAACCAGATATTCATATGACACTGATTAGTAAACAATATTTAGTTATTTTCAGATGAATGGTAGAGGTATCAGGTCTCTTATCAGGTCTCTTTCACTCAAATGAATTTTAATATGATGGGTGCATAAAAAACATGCTCATAACATGGTGCACACTTTACCACTAGTAAAAGGGAAGATCATACAACCTTGAGAGCTGAGTCAAAAGTTCAGCTAATGGACTTATTGCATCTCAGTTTCTTTTGAATTATGATTAGAAAAACTGATAATTATGATATGCTTTCTTTAAATTTTATACATGAAGAATATTAAATATATGAAAGATATTCACTCTCCATTGTTAAAGAATTACAAATCACCTTTTTCTGAATAAATAAATATTATCCAAACATTTATGTTAACATTCTAAGATTTTCTTAGTTTATTATTGATATAAATAGCAGAAAATTCATTACTCATCATCTAATGGTAATTGTCATCAGCATTATATTTGTTCTAGTTAACTAAAAATGATTTAATTTAGATAACCTGAGC
The DNA here is from genome assembly GCA_028023455.1 of Epiperipatus broadwayi. Taxonomy (NCBI): domain Eukaryota; kingdom Metazoa; phylum Onychophora; class Udeonychophora; order Euonychophora; family Peripatidae; genus Epiperipatus; species Epiperipatus broadwayi. The sequence continues at coordinate 573,028 of JAQFVV010012786.1, forward strand.
AAACATATACAATAATGGTAATGATGGAATTGTTAATAGTATTGTAAATTGTAAATTCCATTATTCTTTTCTATTGAGAAGCAATACTGATGAAAAATATACTTATTAAGAATAATAATATTGAACAAAAATATGTTATAAATACATTGATTCTTAGCTGTAGAAAACCAAGTTCCATTTTGGGTAATGCATGCAGTGTAAAAAGAGTCATTTAATTATATATTGGACTATTTTCATCATCAAGGTTAACTGCTAATTGATTTTAGGAGAATTCAAACTTTACTTATATCTTTATAAATATATTCGACTGTTAGTAATAATGTCCAGGTTGGTATATAACCCAACATTTTGAATGGTATTATTTTCTTCTTGTTTTCAGATGTTGCTGGCCTAACCAGTACCAACATAGGAATTGAATCAATGACTTTTACATTTGTAAATATTGAACTTAGGTGATTCTCTAAGCAAATAATTATTTTATCAAAGGCAATAGTGAGTGGAAATTTTATATTCTCATGTATGAGGATTCTCCTAATTTCTCATTTTTTAAAAAATTAATATTAATAAATGGTTTTAAATATTATGGATTATCACATAAATCTTTAGACAAATGTTAAATAGGGTGTGGTTTTAAAAAGAAATCTTTGTATAAGAATTTTAAAGTAAATTTTTTCGAAAATATTTTTTTGATAAATTGTAACCAGATATTTTATATATGTTTCAAAAAAAAAGAAAATGTACTCAATTGTTCTAATAGAAATTAACTTGAAATAAGTTCTATCTTTCATTACAATTTAGAATGCAGATCTGGTATTAAAATTTAAAATAAATAGTGCAATTTTTGATCATAGTATTAACCTGCATATGTATCATATTTTATTTATATAGAGAGCATAAAGCCAATATAATTATTATAATATTATTAATTTCAAAATAAGTAAACAATATTTAATGAAAAAAAGTAGTGTGAGTTTTTGTGCTGATGGTTATTTGTAATATGGGGAAGTTTAAGAGGAAGACGTATTAACAATCAAATTTAAAATTTGAAATAAAGACTTGTCTAACATATTATGGTATATATTAAAAAAAAAATAAAATGTGTAATATAAAATGCATCATATATATATATATATCATAATGTTAAATTGTATTATGCAATCTAATTGACATAATTAAGTCAGTTAAATTTTAGACTCCAAAGGTTTTTTTGCCATTATGACACTCAATGTAAGTAATATCCAGATGCCAACCTTATTATTAGCAATAAATGCAAACATGTATACAAATATCTTTCTCAATATTTTATATTAAAATTAACTGCATAAATGTCTATTTTAATAGAAAAAAAACTATTCGCAGCAATCTCATTTCAATAGATATATAAATATCTATTATTTATTCAATATTAAAATAGAAATTATGTACTTCATTTAACCTTAGATGTAAACTTTAAATTTAATAAAGTCCAAATATTTCTATAATAGTCTTCATATAAACATGTTATAATTTCCTTTTTTTTATTTTTGCTTTCTTATATAATACACATTTATTGACTGCTTACCCCAAAAAGATGAAAGCTCCTACCCAAATAAAAAATTATCCCCATAAAATTTAATACATAAAAGACGCTTGTTTTTTTAATGACTAAATAGAATAAAAAGCTAAAAGAAAACATTTTTTGATTCTAAAACTTATTTCTAAGAAAGCAAAACTGTACACAGTCTTAAGAAATAAAAAGAAGCAGACAATGCATTGTGAAAAAGAATTAGTAAAGCAATACTTTTAAAAAAATGAGAATCCAAAATTTCAATGATTGTGATAATATTTATAAAAAAAAAAAAAAAAACCAAACAAACAAACAAACCCCAATATCGCGAGAAACAACTACTATGAAAAAAACCTTTTTTTAAAAAAATAGATACTCAGTTTTGAATTCTATATGAAAAACAAATATTGATAGGCTTAATTTGAGCATTTTTTAAGAAATGTCCTATGGTATGGAATTGAAATGATGGCAGAAAAAATACAAATATATAAAATAATAACAAATGGCAGCTTGCAAATAAGTATGGTGATACTAAACCCATATAAAAAAAAGAAAAACTACTCTAGAAAGGTCATTCTGACTCATAATAATAATAAAAAAGGAGAACTAATAAAACTGTTCTAGAAATAAACTTTGTCACGATTATACAAACCAATATATGACCAACAAATATGGCAACCTATTGAACATAGTGGTTTATTTTTCTGATACTTGAAATTTTATGATGTCTTAATTTTTTCAGCAGAAAATGTTTCTTTTTAAACTACTTCAATACCATGTCTAATTGTAGCTCTCCAGTGTACTCTATTCTCTGCCACATCTTCTAGAATGAAAATAACTGATACTGAATTTCTTTAGAAAGTCTGAAAGAATCCATATAATGAAGATAGAGTTAACCTGTTCATGAAAACCACATTCAAGTTCACCAAAAAAACTCTAAAGGAAGTTATGCATTGTTCATTTATTTTATATGTCCAATCCAAGGGGTAGTTTTATAATAGTGGACTCTATAGTATCACATCCAAAAAGTTGGAGAACATATTGCTTGATTTTATAATCTTGCAGTTGTATTTTTAAAATTTTATAAAGCATATTTAAATGAAACTTTTGTAAATGCTTTCATATTGAGATAATAGGATATTCAAGTCTCACTTCTATACAACAAATCAGATAAAATAGCATGCTCTGTATACAGATAACTTAGTTGCATGAGCTATTTCACAATAATGAATTATTCTATGTTTTAACTTGTTAAAAATAACAGCAACACATTGAAGTCTGCATTGAATCTCAACATGTAAGATAATTTTTTACTTATAAAACTATCGAGATTTTGAAACTGTTTTGCATTCTCAAGTTGATAATCTTACAATCTAAAAGTTTCTGAGAATTATTTTACCATCACTGGCTGACAAAGAGCTTGAGATTTTTTAACATTATTTAACAAACCCAAATCTTTATATGTAGCATTCAAAATATTCAGTATATTGTGTGAAATATTTTTTGAACTTGCAATAATAGCAGAATCATCAAAATACTGTAAATTCAGAATCCTAAAAGAAGTTCTTGTTTTTACTATTAATTGTTTCAAATTAAAAATTCTACCATCAAATATGTATTGTGTCAGATCCCTGTTTCATTAATCCACCTGTAAACAATTCCAAAGTATCATGATCATAAAAATTAAAAACAATATTGGACTAAATATACATTTTTATTTAAACATTGTTTTCATGTAAATGCCACAAATTTTTACTTCTATTAATAATATTTGTTCTTATTCCATCATGTAGAAGATGTTTAATGTAAATAAATTTTGGTGTACAACCAAATAAATGCCATAGATCTGTAATATTAACTGAAACAAATATCTTGCTCAAATTAATGAAAACCAATATATAACTAACTCCTTTGTTTCTGACACTCTTTGGCATTTGCCTGGCAATAAAAACAATATCTACAACCAGATTGAGCATCTAATAATGACTATTTGTCTATGACTAGAAGCAACCTATTCAACAAAATTATTGAAAGCATATTTTCTGTAGTAGATAATGATATATCATGTAAGCAGTCTTGTCTATTTTATTGTTCTGTTTTTATTGGAGCAACAAAAACATCCATAAGATCAAGTGACATTCCTAAAAATTTTCAGCATTTTTAAAGCCAATATATCACTATTATATTTTCACATTTTTTTCAGATCTGCAGCCTTTCCTTTTTCAAAATTACAAGCTGTTTTTACTTTACTAAGCTAAATATTTGTTCAAATAATATCAATTAAAGTTGTCATTTCAATTTTTATACTATTATTTAAAAAAATTATCAAAATAATTCTTTCACCTCTTCAGTATATTATTGACATAAATATAAGAGAGTGTTATTTCTGCCTTTAATAAGATTGTGATACTGTATCTCAGATCTTACATGTTGTTTTCAATATATCAAAAAAGAATTAGAATCCATCAATCAGTTTTAAGCCTTTTTGTGAAATGTTCAACTTATGTCTTCAGATTTCTGTAATTAAGTTCCACATTTAATCTATTATTCTGAATAGCAGAAAATGCCATGTTTCCTTTTAACTGAATTTCTACTAATAAAACCATTGTCATAAAACCAATTGTGATGTTTCCTTTTAGTAAATCTGGGAATAGGTTTGCAAATACCTATATTGCATTACTTAAAAGAATTCTGTGCTTCACAAATAATAGTACTGAAGGTTGAAATTAGCAATGGTAAGGTTTAATACCTATTGAAAATTTAGTATATCCCTCTAAAGAAAGATTAGTTTTTCATGATTGTAATAACATCATTTTAGTGCAGTTATCATTTTAATATAGAAGCTTTGTCCTTGTAAGTTCTCATGTAATATTCACTTCTCTTATATTTTGAATTCTAACTATAACATAATGCATTAATGTTACTATTTTGTATAAGAATGCACCCATGTTCTTCTATGAAAGCTGTTTTTCTGCTTGTATAAAGTATTTGCAATAGTAAATTTATAAGTTATGCAAAAATTCAATAACACAGCTATTTGAATTTGCAGCATCAATGCAATTATTTACAATAACTTTTGGCCAAAGTCTCTCATTAATACTAATACATATACATACACTAAAGTCTCCAAAAAGGACAATTTAATCATTTATTGGTATTGTGTGATAATTCTATCATGAATATAAGCTTTTCTTCTCTGAATCTAAAATTGCAGCATAGATACTAATAAAATGAGGACTAGTACCACTGTGCAAAGTAAGTTTTAATGACATTATCCTTTCATCAGTAGAACAAGGAGTTTCATTCTGTTCTCGAAAAGTTTGTGTCTAATATCACTTGTACATTTCATATATTTGAATTAAAAAAATAGATATATAATACCTAACCTTTTGGACCTATCACTGCTCTTGCTTTATTACCATTACTGATAATTATTATTCCTGTTGGCCAAAGGATTCCTGAATAAGGTTGTCTAAACCTAAATCTTTTCCAGCCAAAACTTCTGTATCTCTCAAATTCAAATGGCTCATTAGTGATTGTACTTCTTCAGAAAAAGTTGACAATTATGACTTGCCAGTCTACTAATCCTGCCCTGTCATAGTTTTTTAAATTTTTGAAAGCTTGAATTAAAAAAATGAAATTAGAGCCAGAAGTGCTATGTGTTTACTTAACAGATGAAAATGTTTGTCAAACACATAATATTATTGTCATAACTAACATAAGGATGGTGTCCAATAGCATGAGAGTCTCATGACTATAGGGTCTACAATAACTTAAGTAACTGAAGAAAAAACAGATGCAGAAATAACTTTCACTTTGAAACAATACCTAGCTTTGATGTAGCAACATCATATTATACCAAATAGCAGGAGTTCTTGATTTTGTCTTTTTATTTGTCATTTAGAGTTGGCCTTTGTATTTGAAGGTCATGCCACTGATTCCCACCAGAAAGTCAGTAGCCTAAAAAAAACACTTGAAAATCATATAAAAGGTATTGGAAACAAAAACTAATATCACAAATATATTGGAAAAACTAATACCAAACATTTGTAAATACCTATATATTTAATAAATGCTTTTAAGTGACAGTCACAGTAAAAAAAACTTATTTAAGAATTCACTGTGGTAGTCATCACCAATTTCCCTTTTAACTTTATCAAAAAATATATACATAAAGCCATTTTGTAAAATTTTATAAAATAAGATGCCATTTCATGAAAGTGATATGATTCATATACTAATAAAAAATAAGTTTTATTCAAAGCAAAATTAAAATAATACTTTAATTATGGGCAGTAATATACTATACCAAATCTAAATTGTAAAATGTCTACATAACTAAAATACAATTTATTTACCTGATTATTATTTAATAAATTCATTGTAATAGAATTTATAAATCATTTAAGAAAATCCTCTCTGTCATAAATACAAACATTCTCATCCCCAAAAATGTTTTATATATTACATAATTTTTTAAAAATATTGGTCATATGCAATAATAAGCAGTATCAGAAATAAATAAATAAATAGTAAAACTTGTACTGGACATTTATTAATATGATTTTTATTTAATGGGTTAGCATTTTTGTAATTATGGTATTGTTTATATAAAATTTGATTAAATATAACGTTTCAAATCATAGTTAAACAAATTTAAAAGTTCATATTTTTTTAAGCAATTATAAAAAAAAAAAAATCATGTGACATATAAAGCACTAAATATAAATTATAAGATATACATTACGATTGTTTTTTTTATTTTAAACTTGGTGATAAAAAGTCAGTAAACTCATAACACTGGTTGATGCATATTGATGAATATCATATTCATGTTTCTTTATTTTATAAAGAAACAACTGCAATGATAAGAATATAATAAATAAAGATTAGGAATTTCTTGCTTGGTTCTTTTAAGAAAATTCAAAATGTCTCTTTTCGTTGAAACATCGACAATTTGAACAAGAAAATAATTCATGGTATAACCCAAAACAAATTTTAATTTTATATATATATATATAGACAATTGGAGAATGTAAGGGCAAGAGTTTTTGGCAGGTGGCTTATTTTTTTTGCAACATGCAGCTTATTTTTTTTTACAATCCAGCACTTCTTTAAGAAAGTAATAAGCTTTTGATATTTTGATTATTTGTAGAAATTTTGATAAAACATTGCTCTTAAATGGTTTTGTAAGTCAATGAAAACTTCATTAGTTCAAATATTTTGTAGAAAATCTGTTCCTGTCTATAAAAAAAACTTGTTTACTCAATTGAGACAAAAATTAAAAATATTTCAACATATAATGTTCCAATGTCTTGATTTTTTAATTAGCAATTTTGTGGTTATTTTGAGCTCTGTGGATAGTTCAGCAATGACTGTGTTCATATATTTATATACCTGCTAGTAGGTATTTTTAGATTCTATGATTGATCTTGTGACCTTAATGAATTTATTCACATATGCTAATAGATCCATAGCCCACTTACTGGGGATAGGCGGTGGCATATCAGTGGCCTCTACATCTTCTTGCGATGCTTGCACCGGCACCTTTGCATACATTGCTTTCAACATTGTTAGTGATCTTTGTACATAAAATGTATTGAGAGCAGCAAACCAAGCCCATTCAGGTCTGTCAGTCTCTGCACCTTGACTAAGCTTATGGACACACTTTTCCTCTTCCATATAATGACGGTGCAAATCGAGTTTATTGCATTCTGAAAGGAACTGATTAAATTTGATGTAATTTTGTTATAATTACACCATAATGATATTTTGCCTTATAGGTGAAATCAAAATAGTATGAATAAATTTTAGGTCATACTTATCTTAAATGTATAAATAATTAATACTGGGGTCACTACTTATTTTAAATTCCTTGAACTAAGTACCAAGTTATATATTTCTTTCTAAAATTCTCAAAATTTTTAGCAGAAACTTTAAAATGTGTGGTTAATTCCCAAAGAAGTTATTGTAATTAATAATATTCTATTTATCAATTACAAAAAGACATAAATGTTAATAAAATGGATATAATTATTCCAAATCTATTGTTGACATCTTATAGAATAAGGTCAAAATGTTTGATTTTGATGAAACTTTATGGAGGCTAATTAACAACTGTTTCATTTGACAACTCACACTTAGAGTAAATTAAAATATATTGAGATTAGCATTGATTTAACTAGGTTTTGCTTTTGATATGGACAGTAGAAGTATTTCAATGTTAAATAAAGTGTTGGGTAAAAATCCGTAATATGTATTCACTCTAACTATGATATTATCTTTGAAATCACATTGATGTATATCCTACCCATAATACTATTAAAATTATTTAGAACTGATATGGGCAACAGGAAATCATTGTACATAAGGTTAAGGAAATATGGCCTTGAGTCAAGCTATTACACTAGAACAAAGATTAAAAATTTCCAATATGAATAATCTATTTAAAAAATCATGTGATTATTAATTAAAATTGGAAGGAATTTAACATTTTTATAATAGTTTCTACCAAAATTTAAAGATAACTTTTAAATCACATAGTTATATCTTCAAAAATCAAAATTCAAATAGAATAAATACATCTTTTTTATTGTCTACATCATGAACAAACAAAATTACCACCAATTCACAACTCAACCAGATTGGCCAAAAAATATAAACTCTCAAACTCATCCAATGGTTTCACTGCTATAAGCAGTGAAAACATTGGTTGTGTTGTAGAATGTATTTTTTATGGGTATTCTGGTTGAGTTGTGAATTTAGGGTAATTTTCATTATTTTATTGACTAGTTTCGCTTTAGGTTTTTAATGTTTACATCATAAACAAAGTATATAAATTGTGCTTTTTGCCTAAATAGCTTGCTGTAAGATGAAAAAAAAAAGATAGAATTTTTAATATTGTAGAGAAGATACAAATAATTAATTGCTTATTTTTATTATTTTGCACATGAAGACACTAAATTATATCATCAGGGACACTAAAAGCACATGCATTTTATGCATGTAACATTATTAGTGATAATTGTCTTTTAACAGTAGGGTTTTCACACTGTATTATATCACTGAATAAAAGGAAGCATTATGTTTTGAACTATAAATTTAAAAACAGAGAATCAATTAATGATAAGTTGTTGTGCTTGAGAAGTAATCAAAGTATTCATAAAAAATCATTATGAAGCTATAACCCAAATATATCTTCTTTTTGTAAAACAATATATAAATATTTATTATTCAAAAATATTTTTTTCTTGAAGCAAAAGATAATGTGAAATATTTGCCAAAAATAATGTACACGTACACAGCTGTAGTAACTTTTATTGACACACTAGGCAAGCATCATCTGCCACACATCTCTTTTTCATTACCACTGATCTCATGTTTTCCTAAAGTCAAATAATTTTTTAGCCATTTTATTGAGGCATAACCTTTTAATATTGATCTATATATTTGAATTTTATTATATTATAAAAAATGTGTGTTTAAGTAAAAATAATTACCAAAAAAAAAAAAATTAATTACGAAATTATAAATTTATATGTAAATTTGCATTGATATGTTTATATAATTTGCAGTTTTATACAGTTTATAACTATAAAATAGTATAAAGGAAATATAAGATATTTAAGAATTCTGTATATTATGTAAAAAATTTAATATATTTTTGACAAAAACTAATTTGCATCTTATAAGCCAAAATGTGCATATGACATATAAAATTTTATATTCTTTAAATGTGAGAATCAAATAATTATAAAAGTTTTTATTTCATGATCTTTTAAGTTGGTATTTGTCTGATAAAGGTTTCCTGATGTAAGTAATTACACATTTTATGATTTTTTAAGTAGATTGGTGAATGGGTTCATCTTCACATTGGCATAAATTTTATTTATTCAATTTAAAGTTAAATCACTTGTTTAAAATTAATAAATAAAATTAAATCTTAATTTTAGATGTAAATAGTGAGACATATTTAATAAGTATTTTATTGATGAAGATGATAAGAAATCTGATCATAATATAGATGGCTATCATTTTAAATTTTCATTGTCACTATGTAAGATTCTTGTTACAGAATATAATTTAAGGTTTCATTGAACATATGACTTCTTGATCATATTATTTTAATATAGCAAATGAATTTAATATTAATATGTTCTTGCTTATTGTTCAACTAATGGTTTGTGATATGTCCATTATTCTTGTAGACATATGTTGAATAATATTTATTATTCTAAGCTATATATTACTAATAAAAATTGAATGTTTTTGGGATAGTACAAAATGTAATTTTTTTTCTAAAAATATTTTACAATTAGATAATAAAAATAATCCAACATGCAAGTCCTTTATTTAATATATTCTACATATTATCTGGAACATAGAAAATGTAATTTTTAATATTTTATTAAAACAAGAACTGCAATATATACAATTTGGTTTTATAAAACTTGAGAAACTAAAGACATTATTATTGAAAAGAACAGAAATAATACCAGAAAAATATATGTGCTTTTTGTAATTATAAGGTTTTCAGTTCAGTTGGCCATGCTAAATTATAAAATGTGTTTTAAAATTAAATTGAAAGGCTGAAATCTCTCACATGTGCTTTTTGACAATGATAGCTGTCTGAGGAGCTTTCAAATCACAACACAAGTTCGAGATTTTACAGGGAAAAGATGGTTTCCACCCTTTTCTTTACTTAACTTTTTTATGTTTTAGAAAATGTGTTTATAGAATATGTCATTACTCTTATAAAGAATAGAAACAATAATTTAAATGGGTTATGGCTTCATATTGTTAAAAAGATGCATCAGTTTCAAAATTTTATTTAAGATATTTACAATAGATAGAATTTTTAGTTTATTTATAAAATAATTTAGTAAAAATTTTTATGACAGAAATATGCAAGCTTTTGGAAGAAAATAAATAAATTTATTAATGATTTAGTTTAGAGTTAAAGAGGTCATAAGCATCAGAGAGCATTTCTATAGAATAGGTTAACATTTTATGTATTTTGTTGTTTTTTTTTTTAAAAAAAATACAAGTGGAAGTTTGCAAATACATTTAAAGTCTCCAAATGCAATTATTTTACACATTTTATCGAAAAGCTCTAATTTCTATGAATTATTACAGTAATATCTAATATTTTGCAGTATTTATATAAAAAGGAGTTTATATAATAATGTTAAAATACTAACAATGGATTCGTAATATATAAGGAGTAATGCTGACATCATGAAGTAACTGTTTTGGAAATGTTATTGATACATTATTTATACATAATGTCAAAGGTAGTAAAAATATGTTACTGGTAGATTGACTGATTGGTTTATTTAAACTTTGTTAAAGAGTTGTTCACTATTACTGTATGCATAAAAGAGATTGATTTTTAGAATTAAAATTTCATTAATGTATTATTTTGTGTTAATGAGAACTATCACTCTTTTGACTAGCTATTGTTTGACTTTTATACTAGAATAAAATTATTTTATAAAATATTTTGTAATAATGAGTGGCATTCCAAGATTTAGTCTGGTTTGATAATTCAGAAAATCAATGACTTTTTATGTTCTTTTATCTTTATCCTCTTATATTTAGAGCAGAGATTCGGACGGGGGGGGGGGGATTTGGTTAAAAAAATATTTATCTATTTTGATGTTTATGTTTTTGGTTAGTGAAGTATTTCTTATGTTACTTCATATTGACAATACCATCATTTATTGGCGGACATTCATTTTCATTGCCATCTTAACTTTTATACTGATCATTGTGCATTGAACATATCATTTGAAATATCTATCAGATACTTTTTTTATTTGCTCAATTGCTTCTAATATGTTTTACTATGGTGAAACCAATGTTAAAAACTTCTATATTATAAATATTAAATGGTTTCTAATTCTAAACGTAGTCTGTTCTAGTGTTAAGTGCATTAATCATATTTTCTTTATATATGCTGACATAATGATAATTGTTTAGGAAAGTTTGATTCTAATTGCCGAACGGGCTTTTTTTTTATCACATAAGTTTATAAATAATTGATACAGAACTAATGATAGTTAAATAAATACGGGAGCAAAAGTTTTTTTTTATATATTATAACATATGTTGATTTCATTGCAAATGATCTATTTTTGCAAATTAATTAAAATCAGTATTATTGGCCTTATTCTTTTTTATAATTTAAATCTAAACTATTATTTTTTGAGTGGAAGATTAATATCAAAAGTCATTGAAAATTTAAAAACGTATTTAAATAAATCTTTTACTTGCTATAATTTTTCAAGCAATTTTAAAATTTATTTTTTATTATTGAAATTTAAAATAAATTGTGCTATTTTATTTCCTAATAAGAAATTTCTGTTTTAAGGCAAAAATTAATTTGTACTTAGTTTGAAATAAAGCTGGCCAAGGCCGTAATGTAGCGTTGCCATGGTTACATCAATTGAGTGTACAATTTTGTGTGGAAGTTTTATCGATTGTTCAGTTTGACATTTGGGTTTGTACAAACTGCATATCAACATTCACTAGAAAAAAAAAACGATCTGTTACTAGCCGCAGATACTGCTATAAACATGAATAGATAATCGAGACAATGCAAAAGAAAAAACATAAAACAAAACTGAAATAAACCAATTACAGTCATCCACTGTTAATCCAAATGATCTGATCTTAATTATTAAACCAAACATTGTGCTAATCTTATATAATCGCGCTTCCTACCCATCTTACAGCTGTTTTTCAAGCTTTTTCTTTCTCTTCCATTTATTATTTAGAAGGTAAAACGTTTTTTGATTTGCTTTAATAGGAAGAGAACGGGGAGGGATAAAAAGGAAAACGCTACTCGAAATTACCCTATATTTTATAATTTTAATCAAACTTCAGAATATTAAAATGTGTTTAAACGAATTAACAAAATCACTTTAGAAGTTATTAATATAAAAAGATAAAGGCTTAAAATATCTGCATAATTAAAATATCAATAATTTTCACATTTTGTAATAATTAATTTTAAAATGGAAAAAAATTGATACAGTTAGTAGATTTTTAAAAAAAAAACATTAGTAGTCTAGTAATAAAAATGTATTCCTATTAAAATAAGATAACAGTAACAATAGAATAACTGAATTAAGTCTAAAATAAATAGAAAAATTAAATTAATACAGTAAAAAGATTTATATAATTAAATATTAAGAATCTTCATGTAATTGGTAAAAACTTCAATTTTTTGTTAAGAAAACATTATTTTATAGAAATGTTTTCAAAATATAAACAATTTTTTCTTTCAAAAAATCAAGAAATTAATATCACAATTTTTTATAAATACCAAACACGATTTATTCAAGTCATTCGTTGACAAGAACCTATCTGAAGAAGCTAAAATTTAATCCCAAAGTATTGGTGCTAAGAAGGTGAAGTAAATGATTAGAAATTATATCTACTTTTCTTTATTCTTCACTATTTTTTTCAGGTATAAAAATAAACTTAGGATTTAATTTCAAAAGGAGATCTGAGGAGAACAATTAGAACGTTCTTCAGAAATATTACATTGTTCCATAGTGTTAATTTCGTTGAAAAACTGGTAAAATTTAAAATTATTTAAAACAATATTTTAAAAAAAATTATTCACTAAATAATCCTTCTCTATTCCCACTAAAAATAGAACTGTTTGTTAATAATAATAAAATAGGCGTTGTAAGTAATAATAGAAATAAATCCCCCTCCCCTAAATATAGATAGATGCATGTAACTTTGCTTGATGCGAACTTATTAAGAACTGAAAAGAAGACAACACATGTAGATATATATAAAAAAAACTGTCAAGATTTAATATCAATTTATCTATTCTTAATAAATTAAAATTTTAGTAGATGCATATAAGTTTTTGGGGCTGATTTAGTATGTGCTCATGGTCATTTCCAATTATAACAACCGCCCAAAACCCACACTGACACATTCAACTGATAAATGACCTCGATCAATCTATACGTTGTCGCAATCTGACCATTCATTACAAAATCGCCATTTTCATCAAACTCCCCCCAAAACCCAATTTTCGTAGTTATAAGAAATGAAATCACATGATTAAAATATTAAAAAACACAAAATCGCCATTTTCATAAAAAAAACAACTCAAAAATCCAATTTTCATAGTTATAGGAAATGAAATCATGTGATTAAAATATTAAAACACAAAATTCACCATTTTCATCGTGATCTAACAATTTTCATAGTTATAAAAAAAATGTAATCATGCGATTAAAAAAATAAAATGCAATTTTGCAAATATTTGAAATTAATTTTAAGCAATAATTATATTTTCATAGTTATACCTATGGAACCACATGACAAAAAAACACATAAACATCTTAAATACACATTACCTAAATCTATATTAATCTTTTAAAAAATCTAATTTAAGTTTATTAGTTTATTAAACCATTTACTCATGATAATCAAAAGGATGACCTAAAATTGATAGATTTAAAATACGAATTATACTATATGCCAAAAGATTATAACTTATAAAATACAAATGTTAAAAAATAATGACATTGCAAAGACCGATTGCTAGTTTAAATTTAAGTTTGCTAGTTTATCAAGCATTTTTGATAATAAAAAAAACAATTTTCATAGTTATAAAAAATGTAATCATGTGATTAAAAAAGTAAAATGCAATTTTGCAAATATTTGAAATTAATTTTAAGCAATAATTATATTTTCATCCAGTTATACATATGGAACCACATGACAAAAAGACACGTAAACATTTTAAAGTTTTTTTTTTTAATGAAGGAGATGTAAATTCATTGAATGAAAAAAAAATGTATGTATTGGATTTACTGTAAGGCTTACTTTAGTATCATCTATTCTTGGATTCTATGAACCAATAAAATGCTAACTGTATTAAAACTTGGTTTGTAAAAGGAGCATCTGTGCTTATTTTATCGTTTTTATGTTTTAGTATTAATTAGTTTAGGAGAATTAAAAAAGAAACTTTGTTTTTGTTGCTAAATAGTTTTATTATATCAATACCTCTGAATTACAACTTATTTTTTGAAAACTTTAATTCACTTGTAATATGGAAGATATAACAAATTTTTGATCCAAATATTTTATTAGTACTGTAAATCTAAATGATCTGTTGTTTTGAATTTTTCACCATTCCTGGGTTGAATATAATGAATTCTTTGTTTAAACATTTTTTAAATAAAAGCTTGGATGTATCTATATTCAAAAATGTATTAACATTAAAATTACAGATCGCTTAAAAAATAAGTCCTCATACCTGTATATAATTTAATGTTTGTTCTTTAGACACATTTTTTATTTCCCATTCCAAATTACAACAACTATTAAACACTATAATTGGCCAGTTCTTGTATGTTTTAAGATCATAAAGTATATTGGGGATATAATTAAAAAGATAAAAATTTTAAAATTAAATAAATTATGGGATTTTCTGTTTGGGAGAATAATAAATTAATTGAATGAAGCTATATAAGTAATATAAAAATTTAAATGTAGAAATTCAACAATTGACAAGAAAGCTTAAAAATATTTGGTAGATTAAAACTTTAAAATAACTTTATATCTTTTTTGATTTTGTGAAAGAAACATTCAGACAAGAAAAATAATATTAGATATTTATTAAATCCATGATGGATGGTATTTCAAGCAATTTGGAAGTACTTAAATCATCTTTTGAATAATAAGAATTGAGATGACAAGTTTTAACAATGTATCCATCCTATTTACCAATTTAGATTCAGCTAAAATAGTTAGTTTTTAATAGCTCTTAATAATACATTTGTCCTATCAATTCATTTTAACTTTGGAAAAAGATATCCAAATTAAAGAATTTAAAATAGTTCTTTGTAATCTTTAAAATAAAAAATCTGAAGAAATTGATGAAATATTTGGAGAAGTATTAAATTATAGCAATGATATTAACTTCAATGTTATTGCTAAGTTGTTAAGAATATAGACCCATAAAATATTAATAAGCATCTGCTATTCCAATTTATAAAAATAAAAAAAATTATTATAGCAAAAGTAATTTCATTATTATGCCCACTTAAGCAAAGATACTTGCAAAGATTGATTGAATCACCAACTTTCAAATATACCAGAAACTCATTTAGTTTTAGAAAATCAAGAAACATTATACACAGTTTTTGTTGGTAGTAAAATGCAAAATACAAGTAATGGACAAAAATATGACTTGAATTTTGGTTTTAGCAATCAATTAATTGAACAGATAAGAAACAATGTTTGAAATTAGCTTGTTCTTCAAAGTTTATTTATATTATACAGCTCATATAAGATCTAATGAAAGGAAAATATTATTACTGATAATGGTAAAACTAAATCATTTGAAATTTAAATTAATATTAAACAAAGTGATCTTTGTAACAACTTTAGTCATCTTCATGTAGCAGGTATTTAATATTTTGAATTTTATTATATACATGTACATTTTAATATTTTGAATGCAATCAATTATTAACAATTTTAATTTAATAATTAATGTTCAAAAAATTCTAGTCATTTATTAATTAATAAAAGAAAGAAAACTGAAGAACTTCTAGCTTGGATACTATTTTAATAAATGTTCATACATACTTCTTTGTGTTGTAAATGCAATTAATAAATAAAAATAAAGATACTTTATCAAAGTGGCACCACTCTGCAATTAAATTACTTGCCAGACAAAGCTAATATTTTTCCTAATTTACTGTATAAAAGTGAGATCTGTAATAATTAATAATGTAATATATAAACATGAAAAAATTTTCATTAAAGAATGGTCCATAAGATTTTAAAATTATGAAGGCCATATCATAAGTCAGTATTTTTCAATTCGAATTTGATGTAATATTGTAGAATTCAGCATAGTAAAAGTTATTGTAATGGGAATGTGAAGTGAATGAATAGTTGTTAAAATTCTAAATAAATATTTATGATAAATTTGAGCACAATTCTTATGAGAGAGGTAAAAATTGTTTACATTATAAAAATTATCTTGGAGTCATTCTAAAAAAATGGTTTTATTGGTTGATATAGCTAAAAATGTACTGTAATGAAGAGCTTTGTGTAGACAAATTGTTGAAATAATTCAACAAGCAATGCTCCCATAAAAAAATTAAAAGATAGCATTTGACAATATCAACCGACCAATCGACCAGCACGTGACTTTGTGTGGTTTACTGATTGGTTTGCATTATTATTGCAAAATTGAGCTTTAATATTTTATTATTATTTTTCTTTCGGCCTTTTTTTTTCATTTAGAATTAAAATAGCTATATTTATTCTATGAATGGCTGATAATAAAAATGATAATGTGTGTTTTTTTAATCTTTTTAACTTTATCCCTTTAAACAACAATAACAAAAAATGATTATCTGCTTTTTTAAAATGGAATTTTATTTTCTCCTTCAAAACAACAAGTGATAAATACATTTTCTTTGTAAATGTTATATAAGTTTATTTAAAAAATAGCACTAATAAAAATATGGGAAGGAGGTTATATTAAATATTTCCTGGTAAGTAAAAAAAAACATTTTTTAATAAGTAGTTTATTTCAAGATAGATGTTTCTTTAATTAACAGTGAAAAAAAAGTTTTTACACAGTAGGTTTTGCCATAAGTGAAGGCTTGAGCAGTTTTCCATTCTTGCTTTGCACTCTAATTAAGGATATCTAGATTCCCACTTACTTTAATATTATGCTTATCTCAGTTTTTTTATGAGTTAAGTACCCAACAGAAAAAATTTAAGCATTTAAAAAGAATTTCATTTGGTCTTGATTTGAACACAAGGTCATAAGCATGACAGGCAAATATTCTACTTTTACTCCTCAAGACCCTTTTTCTTATACTTGTAAATATTATTAAAAATCTTGTGACAATACTCTTCCAAGAAAGTGAAGTTAAAAAAAAAGGTAATGTTTATATACATATTACATTAAAACTCTCTTTTAAAAAAGTGATGTGAGAACAGACATTAGTTTTTTTAATTATTATTAAGAAGGTTTAGTAAAAATATATATATAAAAAAATCCAATATATATTCGATGGATATCACAACCACCAGCCGTTGATATTATTTAGGGTCTATATTTAGTATTTAACTTCTCAGCAGTTTATATGTCTTTAAAGCATCACATTTATTATTGTACGCATTATTTCATATGTAATTATGAATTTAAATATAAAAAGATAAAAAGAAAATTTAAAGAAAATATCCATCAATTTTCCTGTTAAAAATATTTAAATATTTAAATACATTTACTGTATTCTTTTAAAATTTAAATTATACAAATCATCTTTGCCAAGTTTTAGTTATTACACAGAAGTCACTATTATGTTTTTTTTAAATAAATGTTTGATATTTAGGTATAACCCTCTTACTCCCTTCATTGGAACTTAGCCCCATGTTTTTTTTGTATACTTTTTTCATGAGTGCTGAAGTACTTGTTTGGTTTTTTTTTCTCAAAATTATATCATGTTACTTATTCATTTTGAAAAATAGTAACAAATCAAATATAAATTAATGTTAACTTTAAATAATTAATAATATTTTTTTTATAACTGCTATTCAGAACATTTAATTAATTATTTTTTTTAGATATACTATAACTTACAAACATTACTATGTTGTCACCATTATTGTGATTTTTTTTTTTTGCATTTACTGTAGCATTTTCATTTAAACTGTTATTTAATTATTTTCTCTGACATTTTCCAAAAATGATTAAGAATTTGGAATCTACTTGTAACAGAAGAAGATGCTGTGGAGTATTTTCAGAATTACAGGATAGTGCCTATGTTAATGGGAATGTTGCAGGCTATTAACAATTGCTGTCCAATAACATGAATACCCACATTTGTTATACTTTCTTTACATCATGTTTTTTTTATTTTATTACAGTTAGATTAAATTTTATTTAATTACAGTCATTTGGAATTTTGTATAATTTCTTGTATTTGTATAATCATCTTTAAAAAAAATCTATGAAATATTTAATACAATAATATTTTTAAAAAAAAAACATCCACAACATCATGACAAACATATGAACCATCTTGTAATTCTGAAAATACTTCATTGTGTCTTCTTCTATCACTGATAGATTCTAAATTTTAATTATCTTTGCAAAATGTTAAGTAAAATAATTAAACTTCAGCTTGAATAAAAATGCTATGGTAAATGCAAAAAGTTACATTAATGGTGGTAATGTGGTTATGTTTGTACATCATAGTACACCTAAAAAAAAATAATTAAATGTTCTGAATGGCATTTATAAAAAAAATATATTATTAATTATTTCAATTTAATAGTAATTTATATTTGATTTGTTAATATTTTTTAAAATTAATAAGTTATACATGTGCAATAAAATAATTTTGAAAAAAAAAAAAAATACTTCAATGCTCCTGAAAAGTGATAATCAAACAAAAAATACCTGTCAGGCACTGGGCAAAAAGAGTGAAGGAATTATATGTATGTACTAAATAGGCTATTTTCTGTAAACAAATTGTACTGTGAAAAATTTTCCTCATTATGTACAATGAAAGAAAAATAGAATGATTTTTAAATAAAAGATTGACTTTAATTATCAATATGAAATAAAAAAAATGTAAAAACACAGCTTAAAAAAATCCAACTGAGAAGGTGGAAGTGTTCTCTATGACACATACATATAAAACAACACTAAACAGATGGAACATGATATCAAAAAAATAATGTCCAATTTAGAAAGTAAAGTTATTTTTATTAATAGAAAATGTAAATAAAGCAATTTTTGATGGTAAAAGTTTATTTATGCTTTTAAAAAATAACTCAACATTTAAACTATGATGGCAAAAAACACATATAATTAGTAACATTAAAAAAAATTCCAATTGAGAAAGTAGAGGTAAAGTGATTTTTATTTGTATTAATTTTGTTTGTGCTTTTAAAATACTGACTACTTGTCAAGATGATCCAAAAACGAGACAATGTAATATCAAGAACAAAATTATATGCAAGAACGCAGAAGTTTTGAAATCAATGATTTATAAATTTTTATTAGTTTCTAAATGTGTTTAAATTTTTATTTTATGTTTTTAAAAGTTAAACTTTAGTTTATAATATAATAAAACTATGCAATGCACATAATATATATATTCTTAATTTTATATTTTTGAATTTTTACATTTTTTTCTGTTTAAATCATTGTTTTGGATGATAATTTTGTTCTAGGTTGTGGATCTAGAATAGATTGTCTTTAAAATACAATGAATGGGTGATATAACAAATGATCTTTTGGAACTAACTTTTCATTATAAAAGACCATAGAATAATATAATCACATATCTTAATAGAATTTTTTACAATGATTAATCATGGTAGAATGATCTTAATTTTAATATTACTATTAATTTTTTTTATTAATTGTACAATTTAAACAAACCATAATGCATAACAATATTCTTATACAATATTTATTATTTTAATGAATCAGTAAAAAAGTTTTTTTTTTTTTTTTTTAAAAAAAAAAAGTCTGCTTGAAAGTAAAGCACTATCGCTTCAAGAGAATGCAATTAAAGTATTAGCAAAGCCTTATAGTATATCAGAACATCCTCTTACCATGTTAATAATGTGGGTTCAAGTACAATGTGAAAGTCTTTCTAAAAACTAGTGATTTTTAAGTATGATGAGGTATGAACAATTTAACTTCTAAAGTTGGTCAATAATTTATATAGATTGAATTTATTCTTAGTCATTCTTCAGTGATATGTATATAAAATGAAAAATATTGGCAATGATATCTGACAAACAACCATTCAATATAGACATAATCCCATAATCTTTCATTTAGAAATATGATCCATTTTAGTTGTTTTATGGGATACATTTATAAGATCATTGAATGAGATTTACTAAAATATTTTTAACATATATGCATAAAGTTACCAATACTAGTTTTTTTAATTCAATGCTTTTTAATATCAAAACAATTCAAATTGTAGTTAAAAAATGAATCCACTTCCATCTGCCATTCATGAAAATATGATGATATTTATTAGGGCAAATAAATCATGTGATAAATCATTTATAATTTAAATTCGGAAGACAGAATTAATTTCTATCCACTTTAATAATCTTGTAAATATATAATCAAATATCAAATAAGTAAATGGCAAACCATTCAGTACAAAATTGTAGCAAAAATTTCCAATCCAAACTCTAAAAATGCAACCCACATTAGTATCAAAGTAATCCAAATGCAAATGAAAAACTGAATCTACTTTCATCGGACACTCATGAATTTATGTAATCTACTATTTATATATGATTATTAATGATAGATGAAAATGAATTCATTTTCTTATCTGACTATGTATGTAATACTTTAATATTAGAGGACATGGTATTAATATAGCTAACATTCATAAGATTATTCCAATAATTATATATTCCTTAATGTTGTAAAAGCTTAACATTTGTGTATTATAATAATTAATTGTAATACAATATTAATTTAAATAAACAACTGTTAGTAAAACTCTCTCTAGCATCTTTCTACAGTATTGAGGAACAATAAAAAAAATACCTTTCCCCATTTTGCATATCAACAAGTGAAAGGGTTAATTTTTTATTTTATAGTTAAACATAGCCTGATGTCCATTTAACAGCAATAACTCACTGACTCACTAGATTGGCTATAGATGATTATATAATATGTAAATCAGTCTGTGGGGTAAGTCTTCTATAGGTGCTCATAGAGGGGCAGTAAAGAAGAAAGCTGTATTTTCCAGGTTTGGCAATTGCTGGTGCTAGTTTGAGTATGTTTTTACTTTTGTTTAATTTGATAGCTATAAATATTTAGATATTCATTATCTACCAATGTTGGATGATTATCTAGATTGATTGTAGGTTGGCTATCTGAGAGAAAAAATCTAAGCCTAATTAGAATTTAAATTTTACCCAGGTCAGATTCCGATCCATGTCTATGATAGTCATAAAAGCTATATAAGAATCAGCTGAAAAAAATTTAAACTTGATTAAAAATCCAGAAGTACTTAAAAAAACTTCCAAATTCCGAAATCCAAGCTCTTGAAATATATACAAATTAAAAATAAATAAATAAGTCGATATTTATGAAACGTTTTATATTACTAAAAAATATTATCTTTATAATGAATTGTATTCAATTTAGCAGGATATGATGAAACCATATTTTTTTCTGTATCTTTTTTTTTTTCAGAATACCTAATATAATTCTAAATATTTTTTTAAAATAAAAAATAAGTTAAATAATAATTAAAGAAAACAAAAAAAAAACGATTCAACTATCTTTTGATTGATAAAAAATAAACTCTTTAAAAACTGAATACTTTAACAGTTTTTCTCATACTGAAATCAGTAAACATTTCTTGTCATATGTTAATGTTATTTTTAGAAATTCCTGCAAAATAAATGGAATTAAAAGAATGTTGGGAAGCATTAGAAAAGTACCAAAACAATGATCACATATTATTGTCTACGATGTATTTGTAATCAGTTTTCCGTACTGAACTTAACATAAAATAGAGTGACTTAATGAAAACATGTACTCATCAAACCTATTTGGGTTCTGCTCGCCTCAATTTTTCTTGTGAAAATATATATTGTGAGTATGATGAATTAAGGCAATAAAATTTTAAAACAATTCGTTTGGATAAAAAAAGTACAATAATATTTAATAATTAATAGAGATGATTTCTGCTACAAATTATTATATTTATTCCTAGTAGTATGTACGTTATTGGTTTTTTATATTCCATATGCATATATGGCCAAATAGATAAACAAGAAGATAAAGAGATCGATGGATAGTGAGATATAGAAAGAGAAGGCAAAGGAAAGATATGAAAAAGAAGATAGAGGAAAGAATAGGAAGATAATAAAATTATATTAATTATAATAAAATATAAAAATCTTTCAATAACAGAAGTATGTGATTCAAGCATTTTATTTAAAATTTATAAACAATTGTTTCTCCACTATGAATCCAGACCTAACAAAGAAACTAACGACACAGATATGTGACAAGAATACTGAGTTTATTATTATTCATAATCATTATTAGCCATGTGTAAATAAGAATAACAATTCGAACTCCTGAAAAAAAAAAGTATATAATTATATTCTTATACATACTTATATACAGAAACGAAAAAAAAAAAAAGAATTCATGTCAGAATTGTTGAGCATGTAATTGAGTTTGTAAATATGAATACTCAAATACCTGTCTAACTACAATAACTACATTCCCATACATACTGGTACATTAACTTTAAGATATATTTTGACATTTTTTTTTTTTTCAAATATAGCTTTGACTAAAACACACAGACTTATGATATACCAGTGTCTATATATGTAATATATAGGATATATGAGCACAGAATTTCACACAACCCCCACTCTCCACACTGTCTCATAACACTGATACACTTGAACACATATATGTTGAAAAGATAAATAATCACCAATATTCATATTTCATGCTAAACCAACAATCATCAGTTGGTCCAGATTACCATCTCTACACATATATGCTATAAGTGCTCAGATATATATTAAGATAGCCAAACCTCATACTTTAATGGACAGGCTTCAATCTACTCCAACTCTTCAACCGTCCATCCAATTGACCCATGTTGACCTAAGGTCAATCTAAACCCTCATGTACAGGACATAATCCATTTAATACATATACAAGTGATGGGAAGACATCTCTACTATGTAATAATTAAAACACACAGGCTTATTATATACCTATGTCTATATATGTAATATATAGTGATGATAATCTGGACTAACTGATGATTGCTGGTTTAGCCTGAAATGCATATATTGGTGATTATTTATCTTTTCAACATATATGTGTTCAAGTGTATCAGTGTTATGAGATAGTATGGAGAGTGATGGGTTATGTGGAAGTCTGTGCTCATATACCCTATACATTACATATATAGTCACAGGTATATAATAAACCTGTGTGTTTTAGTTATTACATAGTAGAAAGGTCTGACCATCCCTTGTATATATATTAAATGGATTATGTCATGTACCTGAGGGGTCAGATTGACTTTAGGTCAACATGGGTGTGACAAGAATCTCAGCCTCAGGGTGGCCTTTGAGCATTTCCATCATCAGATTTTCAATTGGATAGATGGTTGAAGAGTTGGTGTGTGGAGTAAATTGAAGCCTGTCAATTAAAGTATGAGGTTTAAATATCTTAATATATATCTGAGCACTTATAGCATATATGTGTAGAGATGGTAATCTGGACCAACTGATTGATTGCTGGTTTAACATGAAATACGTATATTGGTGATTATTTATCTTTTCAACATATATGTGTTCAAGTGAATCAGTGTTATGAGATAGTGTGGAGAGTGGTGGGTTGTGTGAAAATCTGTGCTCATATACCCTATATATTAAATATAGCTTTGATTAAAAATGATATAATTACTTTTATAAGTTATAAATTAGATACATCTGACAATCAAAATCTGCTGTACTTGATAAATAAACTAATATCCATATATGTGATTAATATATTAAATGAACAAAAGTTAAACAACTAAACATCACATAATCACCATCTCTTATGCTAGCACATTACTGTTATTAAACAGGCAAAACTTTCCATACAATAGTGCCACCCTGAGCCAACCAGATTAATCAAAGGCCACAAACCAGAAACTAGTCTGGGGATATTGCATGAGTAGGCACTAGATGAGGATTTTATGCACAAGCCTTCTGGCATCCATTGATTACTCTGGTTGGCACAGGGTGGCACTACTGTATGGAGAGTTTTGCCTATTTAATGAACAAAAGTTACTGGGTTTTCATGGATATATATATAATAATAGTTTATAAGAAAAATAATAGTTTATAAAAAAAACTGTTTAATAACAGTTATGTGCTAGCATAAGAGATGGTGATCATGTGATGTTTATTGTTTTAAAAAATATGTTTTTAATAACAATTTTCTATATGGTCTACTCGTTTTTGCAATCATTTTTACAATATTTTTAAAAAGAAATTATTTCTTTAGACTTACAGCACTTATTAATTAGAAGGAACTTGAACTCAAACTTTCAAGCTCTTTACAATTATGAAGTCAATCTTATATAACAGATACACATGACCACATATATGTGAAAAATATAAATGATATCCAATATATGCTGAAACAGAAGATTTACCATCTTAATATGAGCTGAACACTGATTGTATATAAGTGTGGGAGTTGGTGATCTGGACCAACTGATGAGTACTAGTTCTGCACAAAATACATATATTGGAGATCATTTATCTTTTTCACATGTATGTGGCTACATGTATCAGTTGTATAAGATTGAGTGCATAGCTATAAAGAGCTTGAAAATCTCCCTTCTAATTACATTAAGTTTAGTATAAACAATATATTCGAATATTAATACTTATTAATGCAATTATATATTACCATATATATATTAACAGTTTATAGATAGGCGAAATAGCAGGGCAAAATATCTTAAAAAACAAAATTATAGAACTTGATCATCATCAGTAATAGTTTACCATCTTAGTAATTAATTTGTTTCAGTGATACAAAGCAATATTTAGCAAAATATTATATGAGATAAATTCATTTCAAAAAGGTTGCATTCTATGTATGTTAAAATTTCAGTTTAATAATTTTCTATTAATTAGAATCTATCTTTTACCTCGTGCTTACAGTGATGTCTATGCTATTTTATAAATTTTAGCTATTAGAATTTCATTTTCTTATATGTGATGCATTGGGGGTTTGCTTATTTTGTCATTATTCAGTGCTTAAAGATAATTGGTTAAAAAGTGAGGAGGAGAGACATTTGTATCTAAAGTAAAAAAAATATTGAATATTTATTTAAAATTAATATCAAAAATTGGTGCATATGCAGTTTCAATGGGGAAATAAATAAAAAAGATTATAAAGAGAATATAAAAAGAAAAAACAAATGTCACTGGAAAAGGTGAATATTAGATGTGATAATTATTTTTGGAGTTGGAATAGTCATAATCATTTTCAAGTGGTTGCTATATGTAAATATTTAGAAATGTATTAAAATTTTATGTTTTCTTATATAAATAAGTATAGGATATATACAATGAGTTTTCAAAAAGTTGAATTACTTTGTATTGCTAAGGAATTCAGATATCTTTAGATAGAAATGTTTAAAGAATGTATATAGATATGCATTGGATAAATAATTATAGGCAGCAAGTGAGGTGGTTTTATTTTCTTAATGAGGGAAAATTGCAAATTAAAAATGTTTGCAAAACCACAATAAACTTAAAACATATGAGTAAAAATAGATTTTAATTGAATTATATACCCTGAATGACTTAATGCAGTGATGGAGTGTTAAATTCTGAGGTCAAGCTCTATGGATTATGTCTCCAGCTCTGTCACTTCTAGTGCTTGAATTTCTTATAAACCACTGATTTCCTTTATTGGTATATGGAAATTGAATACTGAACATAAGCTAGAAATTTTTATAATATCCAAAAATAATACATAGAATATATATATAAACAAACCTAGATATTTTCAGTTAGAAAAAAAATAAGAATGAAAAAGTTCTAAAATTCTCATAACTTGATAATTTCCAACATTTTTATTTCTTGTGTTTGGATAGATATTTTTACTGCAGAGAGCTATTTAATAGACATTTTTAAAAATAAACAAAAAAAGATAGATGTTTTCACAATATAAGTCTAAAAATATCATAGGTGGAAACAAGGCATAGGTAAGTTGGTTAGAAGTAAAAAAATAGAGTTGTGGAAAATGAATATAAAAAAATAATTTAGAATAATATAGTGTAACTGGATCAGATACCAACCAATATTATTGGTTGTAACTATTTCCTGATGAGCGTATTGCAGGATGGAAACAAAGATTGGCATTACCCAATGTTTATCTTACCATCCTACAACAATATTTCCAGCTCATCAGAGGATGTAGCATTCAAAGACTGGAAACATCTAGAAAATTTGTTTGTTTGGTTGCCCAAATGGCGCCACTAGATTTCCAGCTTATCGCAACTTTACTTACTAATTCAGATCTGGTTATGTTGAACATAGCTCAGGAGGTATGAGATTTTTGTGAACAAATGCAAAAATGATGAGTGATGTGAAATGAAACTGATTAGATAAATTAGTTTTAGATAACAATGATTTATTTATTTGATGACAAAAGTTATTGACAGTTCATCTTTGGATTGTCAGTTCATATATGCACATATGGTCCTAGGTCAGTTTGATTTATATTTAATCATTCTTATCATAATCATCGATGATTAGTGCAATAAGTCCAACTATAAGTTCTGTACAAAATATTCATCCTCGATTGTGGTATCTGGATGTAAATCTTGGTCAGTCAGCTGTGATCCAGGTATGTGGATATAAATTCAAGTCATTCATCTTTGATCCAGGTATGTGGATATAAATTCAAGTCATTTATCTTTGATCCAGAAATGTGGATATAAATTCAAGTCATTCATCTTTGATCCAGGTATTTAGATATAAATTCAAGTCATTCATCTTTGATTCAGGTGTCTGGGTTTAAATTCAAGTCATTCACTTATATTAAAATATTAATTCTCTAATTCAGATTTGTATATTTAAATCATTTATTTACTTAATTCTTCTTTAATCCAGGTGTATGGATGTAGGTTGAAGTCATTCATTTATATTAAAAGAGTAATTCTCGAATTCATGTGTGTAGATTTGAGTTATTCATTTGTTTAATTCATCTTTGATATGGGTGTCTGGGTTTAAATTCAAGTCATTCCTTATATTAAAATATTAATTCTCTAATTCAGATTTGTAGATTTAAATCATTTATTTACTTAATTCATCTTTAATCCAAGTGTATGGATGTAGGTTCATGTCATTCATTTATATTAAAAGATTAATTCTCTAATTCAGATTTGTAGATTTGAGTTATTCATTGGTTTAATTCATCTTTAATACAAGTGTATATTTGAAGTAAAAACACATTCAATTTAATTTTTACATAGAAGCATTTTTAATCTGTGTATTATAAAGGCATATCTAATCCCTGTTCATATTTGAAGTAGAAACATGCTCAATTTAATTTTTCTATCCAAGCATTACAAATTCTGTATTCCTATATATATATATATATAATAAGTACTATATTAAAAATAATAATTCAATAAAAAATTATTTTTTGATATATAATAAGTATATCTTTGATTTAACTCACATATTATTATATTTTTCATTTATTTTTAAATCAATATTCTTAAGTTTTTGAAATTAGTATAATTATTATTCCTTAAAAACATTATTTTTTTAAAAAAAAAAATTCTTTAAAAACATTATTTTCTTAGGTTTTATTTGATAAATCAATCATTTGAATAATTGTATTTTATTTTATATGTTAATTATTTCAACAAATACGTTTTCAAAATATATTTAAATATTATAAATGTATCTAAATTTTCCTTACCTTGATATTTAAATCTTCACATCAAGAAGGGGTTGACTTGAGACAAATGGCACACTGAATTACTATTGCTGTTTATTGGGCATGTTTACTGATTTTCCTGGGCTTTTCATATGTTTGGAGAAAGAAAGAAGAACTGATTTCTACTCACTCATACTAGAGTTTTCCAAATTAATAATGCGCTTTTCCATTATTCAGTTATCCAGTAACTAAAAAGTTTTTTTTTTGTTGATGACAACTGTGTTTTCCAACTTGGTTATTTTAGAATTCCGAAAAGTAACAAATTGCGTAACAATGACTACAATTTCAACAAGTCTCCCTACTAATAACTGATTTACTGTAACTGTAATTGTAACTTATCTAATTAAACTGCTTCTTTTATTTCTTCTGCTTTCTGTGTTTTTTTTATCTACCAACATGTTTTAAAAAACAATTGATTAAAAGCCCCAGGCAATCTGAAAACATATAGCTCTAAAATAAATCATATCTGCTATATTTTAAATTGAAGCTTTATCAATTAATGATAAAGATTTTTTAATTAAGTGGTTCTTTTATATTTTCTTTATTTTAGCTTTTTTTATTATTAGTATTTGTTTTTATAACACAGTTGGGAAAAGTGACTTTAATTCACTGTCACTTGCTTCTTTATTTAAATTTTTATTTACTGAACCATGTCAGTTTTATTTTTAATTTAAACTCTTTAGGTGGGAAGGGAAAGAAATCTTGAAAATATATATGTGAAACAATGTGTCTGTTTCAATAGGAATATAAGTACATATTCTATAAAAAGACTTAGAATGATCTCATAGTTATTTGATGTATGGATAGAAATCATGAATGAGAAAGGAAAAGATAAAAATAGATTCTAAATAAGTTGGATTTATGTGGAAATTAAAAAGTAAATATTGTCATGGAATGTAATAAGGTATAAAAAGTAGAAGCATTGAATTTAAAAGAACTTCATTATTACATATCATTGACACTAAGTAAAGGCAAATAATACTTGCTACATCTGTATAAATAAGGACTATATATCTAAGCATATATTTATGCTTAATATATGCAAAGACAAGAACTTCATCATGTTGATGAGTTTACTATTTTTTACCACTTCAATAAATGATGTTAAAAATATTCTTAATATTTTGAATGCAACATATAAATACTTTATTTAATAATTAATGTTTAAAAATTTCTTTATTAGCCAGTAACAGAAAAAAGTCCTCAGTAACTTTTAGTGTATTAACTTAAGAATGTAAACCAATTTATTTTATAAGTATAAAGATGGACTTAGATGTGTGATATAACACAGTTTCTAATGTGCTGCTGCCTTTAACATGTTAAAAAATAGGGTATCTCATCACAAAAAAAGAACTACTATAACTAAGTTAAGTATATATAGAGCTCTTATTTTACATAATTAATTGTATAAAAATGAAAATTGGACACATTATCAATGTAGTATAAAGACATTAGAAAAGTTTCATTTATGGCTGCCTTGTAAAATTTTTAAAACTATAATGACAAAATTATAAAAACAATTAATATATTTTTCAATTTACTCGATATATTATAGGATTTACTAATATAAATTCATATCTTTTATGGATTGGACATGAAAAACAAATGGATAATGTAATACTTTCTAAAAGGAAGGAAGAGGTATACCTTGTTTACATTATAATAATAATCTCAAAGATGTTATAAACAAATGAAATATGGATTGTTGTCATTGAGAATGTTTGGTAAAGAGTAGATGACATTGGAGAGTTACAATTATACATGGTGTTAAAAATATTTCAGAAAAAAATGTTTTATATTGATGAGATTAAAAGACAGCATCACAAAATATCAAACAAACAGAAAAATGGAGCTGCAGATGTAAATGTGAACATAATTGTCATTTACATATTGGTTTTGTATACTCATTGCAAAACTCATTTCTAGAGCACTTTTTTCTTTTGTTTTTCTTTTTCACTGAAGATAGAATGGCCATACTCATTTATAAGTGGCTCTGTAAGTGCTATCTAAAGTGGTGTGATAATTAAGATAATCTGCTCAGCTTTAAGCCAACTTTACAAGCAATAAATATAATAGTCATACAGTTTTATGGATTTTAAAAATAAATCCTTAAATCTTTAGCACTATTAATTAAGTTTAAAAAGAATTATATAGACCAACACATACACATCAAATTTCATTTTTGCCTAGAGTTAACTATCTGGATAGCAATAGACTATGCTGAATAAGATAAAATACTACTTAAATACATTTACTAAAATAATTTATAATAATCATTAATTAATTAGTAATAATAAAAATTGATGGCCTAAATATTAACTATCTACCAGTAACAACAAGTAGGTTACCATATCTAATTCTGATTTATTTACAAATATTACATAGATATTAAATATTTGAATAGTGAAAGCAGCATGATGAATGTGGTAATATTTTTAAATATGATTTATTTATATCAGGGGTCATAAACCTTTTTATAACCTACCACTCATATTTGTAACAATATAATTTTCTTACCATCCACCACTGCCCAAATAACTTGATTTACTGCTTATGGAAATAATTACACAAAAAAGGATTTATAATAGCATATTAGTAGATATATAACAACACAAAATGAGTAACAAATTTAATACAATTTGAAAAAATAAAATGTATTTAAATTATTTTGAACTTGAAAATATTAATTATTTTTTTTAAGGCATAAAAAAATTAATGGAATGCTAGAGGCTGGTGTTGTAAAGCTAAATACTTGATGTTTGATTCAGTTTTGTTAAGAATAATCAAAGGTCTCTTTCAGTGATATTTATGCAGTTTTTTTTTTTATTATAATATAATTAATGGCTCTAAAACCCAACTTGATATGGTATGGAGTAGGAAAAGGTATCAATAAGTTTAAATTTTTCCCCCCACAAATTTGGATATAATGCGAATATTTTATTTATTATGCCAGAGTTTTTGGTATTCACCAGTATCAAAATTATTTTTACTCTCTTCATTATATTTGAGTTCTAATAGTTCTTCTTGCAAAGTTATATCACCTTCAATAAAATTTGTGGTAAAGAGATCTGTCATTTCACCATGTACTTTCAAGATCAAAGTATTTTGAAATTGCTTCTTCATATCCAACTTAAGTCCATGGAGATGGCTATTAAATCTTTTTAAAATCATCTGGAGATATATCATCTTTTATAGAGAACATTTTGAGAAATTGATAAAATTCTCTTTGCAAAAAATTGTGCTGGAGAAAATGAAGTTTTTCAAAAATAATTATATACTGCTTTTGCAACTGATAAAAGTTACATTGACTCCTTGAAGCTGCAAATTAATTTAAATGAATCTTTTGAAGATATTTGCCAAATAAAAGGCATCATTTTATTGCCTTTAATTGTTGATTAAGATCTTCATTATTATTCTTGATGACCTGCATTATGCCATTATATAAAGACACAAATCAAGACAAGCATGTATACTTTGAGAACCATCATCTTCTGTGTG
Source organism: Epiperipatus broadwayi (assembly GCA_028023455.1). Lineage (NCBI taxonomy): Eukaryota > Metazoa > Onychophora > Udeonychophora > Euonychophora > Peripatidae > Epiperipatus > Epiperipatus broadwayi. Next base: position 604,635 of record JAQFVV010012786.1, read on the forward strand.
CAAAAGTAATTGAAAATCACCATTATCTTGGAAAAGCTGACAAAACACTGTCTTCTTTAGCATTTGATATGATCTTATTGACAGCTTTAATTGCTGTATTTAAAGATGAATGCAGACTTGCATTTAAATGTTTTTCTACAAGATATCTATGTACCATGCAAGGAATACATAAAATAGTTGATAATTCTTTCAAATAAGCAACAAATCCATAATAGTGACTTATCATTGATGGCGTACCAGTGTAATTCATGCAACAATATTGATTAAAGGTATATTGTTTATTTTCCAAATATGCTTTTACAGTTTGAAATATTGTTATTCCTCTTGTATCTACAATAAGATTTTCTTTAAATAGCATTTCTTTCTGAAATGTATTCAATTTGTCAAAGTATTGAACACAAGGCATTAACATAGCTTTATTGTTGGCAATGATAGATTCATCCAATTGCATTGAAAATTTAGTATTTTAAAGAATAGATATTAGTAGATTTTCAACATTGGCTGCCATTTCATCAATGCATTGCTTCATAGGATTTGTGATAAGAGACATGGTTTTAAAAAAGTCAAATATACCCTGTTACAATGCAGTTGATTTGAATTATTTAATACAGAGAATTGTCTAAGTTTCATCAATATTTGTCTTTTGCTAGTTTTTGCTATCAATTCTGATATTTGATAACTTACAGTTGATCCATTTTTGTTTTTTGCATTTAGTTTTTGAAATGAGAATTCAATTGTAGAACAATTTTGAAAATTTTTGTAGATATATTTAAAATATTCTATGGGTTTGTCTTTTTCTTGAGGATATTTTGCTACAAGGTTCTCATGCAATTGACTTGACTTTATCATTTCATTTGTTAACATTTGTAGCACAATAAACACCAGAAATTGTTTATTTATTACAAATTCAATAAAGTTATTTATCAGTCTTGTAAAATATTAAGGATTTTAAACTTCTCACTCGATAATTTAATATACAAATTAAAAAGTGTATGAAACACTTGAATGAGAAGCTATAAAGATTCCAAAAATTATTATATGCTAAGCGCTTTTGAGGCCATTTGCCTCATATTACACTATGAATATGAATGCAAATGGCCTCGAAAGCGCTTAGCGTATAATAATTTTTGGAATCTTTATAGCTTCTCATTCAAGTGTTTCATACGCTTCTTAATTTGCATATCAGTCTTGTTTAAAAGGAATTATTTTTTAGGCTGTAAAGAAATTTTTTTGTTTATTAGCACAGGAATAATATATATAGTATGCATGTATATTTGATTTGATATTTTTCCAACAGTTTTTTTTTTCATTTCTATCTTTATAGAAACAATTTGGTTAGATGATTTTCATATATAAATTATCTATCATTTAATAACCAAGTATATATATATAAACTATTGGAATATATTTTATTACTAATATAAATATTTTATCCTGAATGACCTTCAGTAATATATATAGGCTCTGGTTTCTCAAGGTATACAGTTATGTTTAAGCTTTAAGTTATGCAGTAATTTTGTATCATGGACTACAAACAATTAATCAATATCAAACCTATAGTTGAGTCAATATTTATAATGGATTATAAAGTGCAACAATGATCTAATATAAAGTGTCAATATACAGACACATACTTGACCTCTCATAGAGCATCATTTGTAACTGAATGCAATAAAATGTCATTAAGTAAATACAAATAATAGTAAATAATCATAATCCATTTATAATTGAATTTAAAAGAGAACTAATTTTATATGACATAAAATATGATAATTATTATAATCATCAAACAAATGCAAATAATGCTTGTTGTAAATATATAAATAATAAATAAGAGCTATATAACTAAGCATATACTAATGATGTCTAAGCTGCTATACTCATTAAGATCATCACCAGTTTATTTCTAGACTATTTTGTATCATAAGCATACTAATCATAAATACAACTGTCAGATATCACATAAATAAAGAACATGTATTTTAAAAGTGATCATTAAGCTTTATACACATACATAAATTTTAAAGACAATGATATAGAATCAACATATATACATCACATGCCATTATAGGCCATTGCAAATTACTTGGGGAAAAGAATATGAAAAACATTAGCATGCAAAAGCAAAGATAGAATAATTAGTCTAATGTTTAAATATATTGACTGTAATAATTTAAAATAATGATAAAACAATAATTATAGTGATATTGTATAAATTGTAGTACATTTATTGTAGCCTTTGCATTTTCCCAAAGCTCCATTAGATTTTAGGTTTAGTTATGTATGACAGTGTTTGATAAAATTTTCCTCATGAGCTATATATATTTTTTTTACAGGCAAGCTTTCTAGCCAATGCTAAGTTTGAATTAAAGTCATATTCTTATGGATTGCATAATTTTACTTAGTATGCAAACTAAACATTTAATCTTAAAAGTTTATAAGCAAAAATTATTTTATTTAGTATCAATTCACAAGGTAATTTAATAACCAAAGACATAATTGTGAAGTTTATGGGTTAGCAATGTTTATAAATTATTTTAATAGTTTGGAGATTGGAAAGGAAAGGTGGGGGATATAAGATTACGAAACTACTTTGGGGGAATGAAAATAGACAATCGTAATTTTACAATAATAAGTTAAAATACAATAATTAATAATATCAAATTGTCATAAAAAAAATCAAGAATTAATCAAAGTATTGAGCAATCGGTTTAACTAGAATTGTATGTGCATGCCGATGCATGTATGTGTAGATTTAATTATGAGTTTTAATTATAGGATTAATTATTGACTAGTAATTAGCATGTGTTGTCTCATTGGAAAGCTCCTTTAAAGAAGAATTAATTTGTTTCAATAATTCATTCATAGCCAACAATTTTCAGTCAAGATTCTGGGTTTGAAGTTGGGTTGCTATGCATTTTTTTATTTAAAAAAAGTTTTTCTTTCATTTTATTCTTTCAGGGGAATTTCCATGAGCGGGAAAATACTAAAGGAAACCACATGATATTTGTGAAGTGGAAATGTATACTTTTTTAAAAAAAAAAAAAACAATAGGTAATCAAACAATTAAAATATAGATAAATGGTTTGGCATGTCAATCATTCAGGAGGGGAAGGAAGGGATTCAGAGAGTATAAAAGGTTAATCCATCCTTTAACACTTAATCATCATCGGTTATCTAGAGAAACCTCATCAGGTTCAGTAAGCAATTTTTCAATACTAAAATTGTAAGTTTGATATTAATTTTTCCATTCTGTTTCCTGAATGAGAAGCTTCATCACATTTTATAATATTGTTACAAAATGAGTTGTGAGTAAATTTCTATATTAGGCACAACCTTTCTTCTCCAAAAGTTGACCAACTTCATGATTTTTCTTTCATCCAAATGTACCCAATTTATCAGTGATCGGCAAGTGTTGAAGCTTAAACTGCAAAAGAAATTTTGCATAGGAAAAATCGACAAAACATTGTGTTCTATAAATAGTTATTGCAAATTTAGTTTTATTGAATTTAAAAAAGTTAGTTATTTGTATTATCCAAAATTTTGAGAGAAAATAATTCTGATTTTTTAAAATAAGGTGGAACTGAATGCTAAAATCCCATATGAAGTACACCTGGGTCTTATTTTATGTGGTAGATAGGTTCCTCAGAAAATGCGCACAAAAGAAATCGCACAAAAATAGACTTAACTTACCTTGAAAAATGAGGGATACGTACTGTATTTTTTCAAAAATCACATAAAAACAAAGCAACAATGTAAAATTACTTTAAAATTTGCATAAAAATAAATAAAAAAATTAAATATGACTAATAAAAAAATTTAAATTTGAAAAAAATTGATACAAGACAAACTTTTTTTACTTTTTTTATTAACTACAGTATTTAATTTTATTCAAAACAATATATTTTTATGGTAATTTATATTTTTTACATACATGTATGGTATTTTAATAATTATTGCTATTTGAGACATCAGATTCATCACAAGTGGAAGTACAACTAGCACCAACTTCATTTTTTTAAATTGGTCTTATGGTGGATTCACCCAAACTAAAATATTTTCCAATCACTGTTGATCCTTCCCATTTCACTAAGCGATCTAAAATTGAAATTTTTGTTTCCAAAGAAATTCATTTTCATGGGTGTTTTTCCCCTCTCCATTAGGGTAAACTAAAAGTTTAAAATAAAAATAAGAACTTAGTCTTACGATAATAAAAAGACACTGACTCACCACTGTTGGGCAAAATTTAATTAAAACTAACAATTAAAAATTAAATTCTTATTTTTGTCTTTAATTTTTTAATTTTCAATTCTGTTTAAAAATCAAATTTTGTTGTTTCATATCACATTACGTAATTTTTAAATTGTTAATTACAATTAAAAATCAGATTTTAATTGTCAAATTTAATTGTGCCCACTGCTGTTACTCACCTTTTAAAAAGGATTAATTGATTACATACTCTTTTTTTAAAAAAGCCAAAATAGAATGTGATTTAAAATGCAAAAACAACAACATACATCGTAAAGGCATCTATAACGTTTGAACAGATTTACATTATAATCTTGTAAAATTTATTACTTGCAGACACTAAATAATTAATTGATTACATATTCTTTTTTTAAAAAGAAAAAAATAGAATGTGATTTAAAATGCAAAAACAACGATGTGTGTAGTATCATCTATAATGTTTGAACAGATTTACATTATAATCTTGTAAAATTTAATGTGTGTATATAAAATGGGGAATGAACTTCTTTATTGCATAAAATCTATTACAGTACTATTATAAGGTACTGAAAATATTGAAATTATTAGATGGAAGTCAAACTCTGATAATGTGCAAAATTTATAATATTTAATGTAATAGCGCATTATCAGAGCTCAACTTCTGATCTAATAATTTTTATCATATAAAAGAAAACCCACATACAAAGATATTAAGAAGAAACATGAATCACCTAACTTCAAGATCACATTAAATAAATCTGCATAAAATGAGACCCGGGTGTATACCATATGAAGTATAAAATCATCATAAATGGAATGAGAAATACATTGGTAAATGGACTTCCTACAGTGAAGCTAAATTGATTCATTGTACATGTCAAAACTTAAAAGCTGATTATCTTCAACTATGGAAATGCAATTAATGCCAAGAACCCAAAATGGATTAAGAATTATAATTAAAAATGAAAATTTATTACATTCCATTATTAGGATTGATCATATATAAAAGTGATTCCTTCAATAAAGGCCTCGGAAGAATAATTGCAACTAAAAGAGACATGGATTTTGTCCTAAAACTCAGAACAGAAATGATAAGTCTCAAAGAGTGCTTCAATGAAATAGACCAGAATTTCTCAAGGAACTATCTAACATGCACACGGAAACAAAATCAAACAAGGTAATACAAACCAAAAATTTAAAATAAGAATTTGCAGTAAAATGAGGAGACTGAAAGGACAGTCTGGGAGAACTGTATGAGTATAATTTTATTATGTGTTATTAGTTTCTGATATTAAATCTAAAAAAAAAAATTATTAATCATATATATCAGTTTAAAGTTAATCTATGTTAAGATTTTTTTTTTTTTTAAGTAGATAAGTTAATCTCAAATAAATTAGTATGTGTCTTATTCCAAATAGTAATTTGTTGCTTTACATTTTTTTATGAAGGGAGTGAGAGATATTGTTAAATGAAATGTTTTTAAATTAGATCAGGTATTATTATCAAATACTTAAGTTTATTGATATGTTTTATAAAGATTACGTGAATATTGTGATAAAATATCATCATTATGTGATAAAAGTAGAGAAAGATGGTTTTAAAAGTTAATGTACATTTTTTATTATTATTATTGTAAAGTTAAAGTGAGTTAGATATAAGCTAATTAAGGATTGAAAAAATTGTTTGCTAATGTTTTAATATACTATTTTGTGAGAGGAGTGAATATGTGAAATTTTTACTTGTACAAATTGGTGTTAGACCCTTGTACTTGTAGATGGACAAAGAATCCCCACCAAGCTAGTGTAGCCGCAATTTATCTCACTCACTAAGATATTGATTCTATTTTATAAAGTATTTAAATGCAGTGGAGGAGTTTCACACTTGGTTATTTTCTACACCATAAGATGATTTTTTATTGAAGGCCAGAGGGTGTAAGGTATATCCATGTCTTCCTGTATGACTAGTGAGAAATTCTAGCATACTGCAACCTTAGTGAAAAGGCATTTTCTCTTATTCAGGTCACTGCCTACTCTCATATTAATGTTGACATTCCTTACGGCTGTATGAAATTCAGATACAGTAAAGTATTAGTTTAAAATGTTGGTTAAAGGGGCAAAAAATTGATTTGATGTCACAATGAGTGTGGATAGTATATGTGTGATTATTATACTGAAACATTGCTTTATTTAAATATTTTAATGAATTAATAAGAGCCAAGAATAATAATGAAGTTAAACATTAAACTTAAGAGTTAAATAAGACTCAAGAATATAGTAAGCGGTGCATATATAAAATGATCTAGAAAGTATATTCATGGCCAGATGAGAACTTCGCTAGAATGGTAAAATTACTGAAGTATTATTATTATTCTATCCCATCATCATCGATACTGAGGGAGGCCATATGAGAGCTGGGTTGTTGGTGATGGTAATTGTCATCATCTGTACTTAATAAAGGTTACAATATATATTGAAATTAATAATGTATTATTCATTTCAATGTCAGCTGTGTAGTTTCCCATATGGGTAAGAGATTTAAAAAAAAATAAAAAATATATATTAAAACTCTCTTGACAAAAAATGTAATGCCAATAACACAATTAGATAAGAGATTTAATTTTTTTTTCATGCAATTAGACTGTTATGTAAATTAATCCATTTAAATTAAAAAACTGGAATGGGCTTAGTGAGTAAAAGAAGGAGAAACCACCATCTGCTAATCTAATTTGAACATCTGAAAAACTTGACATACTACTTTGAGTAACTCTGGTTAAAATGAGGAATTCATATTTATTTCAAATTGAAAAGCGGAGATTGTTAATTACAGTATATCATGGTTCATTGCTATTGAGTAAAGAAAACAAACTACAGTTATTTTGATTTGTAAGTTTTAGTTTCAAAAGAACTATCTATAATTTATCTTACCTATTTAAATTTATAATTAAAACTAATGTGTGATATCTTATCTTAGAAATTGTTTAAAGCATAAAGCAAAAGTTAAAAAAAAGTTTTATTAAAGTCAGTTGCATTTTAGTGTGGCAGAAGTAAAAAAAAAAATTCATTCTGGATTATATATATATATGTTATGTTAACATTTTGTAAAGATTTTTTCTTTTAATATATGCTAAACAAATGTTATTTTGTAGAAATGGAAGATATAATATTTATTTTAAATTTAATGTATCCATACATAAATCATCCAAATGTTATGTAATTAGAGTAAATAATTGTTAATAACTTTAAGTTATTGATTTAATTGTACTCATTGAGTTCATTTGTCTAGTTCTATTAAATCAGGATTCAGACCTAAAAATAGACATTCCTTATAGTTACTGCTATATAAAAGTGTAGTGGTTATTTGCATGTGTCTGTACTAAGAAACTTATGAGTTAAATAAATGTCATATATTTATACATTGATCCATACATAGAATTATATTTTGTTTATTAAGGTCCAGGTGTATGACAATTGCATTCAATTATATAATTGTATTAATATTATAATTGAAGATTAATATTAAATTTAATAAAAATATATTGAACATTTTTTAAGTAATTATTGTTTTCTTGCATGTAAATGAAATAGAATAATGATATAAGAGACATTGGAGAAAAGGCTTTATTAAAAGAAGAGTAATGTTATATGTCCATTGACAATTATATTTTGTAATCAAACAATTGTTTATGGTGCATTAGCTTCTTTAACTACAATATTGTATGGTCTACATTTATTCATCAGAAGTAACTTATGTTCTTCCTGATCTAGCCAGGTATTATGAATAGGAAATGTATATAATGGTCATCATTATTCTATTAAATACAATATTGCTAAAAACATATGTGCTGGTCTATTTCCAGATGTTTAAAGTCATGTGGAATCTGTATAAATTATATATAAAAAAATGTAAATCACTTAAACATGCTTAGCCTGACCATTATATAGCAATGTCTATTCATATTTTTTGCTCTTCAAAGATTTTTGGCATTCACTGAGTGTGGTGGTTTTTTTAGTTGTTGTATACTCTACTTTGTCTAAGTTGCATGAATGATAGTTTTTTCCTACATATTTTAATTATATAATAAAAAATAGAAGGTAAATAAAACAAATTGTGCTGGGAAAGTGATGTCAAGTATGTGTCAAGTTCCAAGATGTTCCAGGAGATGATATAGTGCAGCGGATGGTGAATCAAGTAATAAGTATATTGAAAATAATGAGTTTACTGTGTCTAAATAAAAATTTGAAAATTAACAAAATACAGAATGAAAATGGAAAGAATGAGCAGGAAATGATAGAAGCAGAGAATTTTAAAACAAATTGTGAATACAGAAAGATGATTTGGAGACTTCTGGTATGGACTACATTTATCCAGATAGTGATACATGCAAAGGATCATTAATGAAGAGATGAACATTTCTGAGAGTATTGCAACAACATCACAATTAGATATAAAGTAGATGATTAGTACATTATAGCAGAAGATAATCAAAAACAGATAGAATTGAGGATACAAGATAATTAATATGGAATTGAGGATGCAAGATAATCAAAAATACATGAAATTAAAGATAAAAAATAATCGAAATCAAATGGAATTGAGAATAATCAAAAATAAAGGTATTTAGAGATGAAAAATTGATGTAATGATAAAAAACCATTTTGATCAAAAGGTAGAAAAATTACACTATTAACTTAAAGAAAATCAGTATAAGATAGATGATCAGGTGGAGCAAATAAAGTGAAGTATAAAAGAAAAACATGTTGATGTAAAAGAAAAAATAAAAGAGATGCAGAAGAAAATTCTAAAAAATAAAGAGGAGGTAGACAAAAGACTCAAAAACACACAAAACACCTGGCAAACAAACTCAAAGAGTTTGACAGTGAAATAAATAAATCTTAAAAAATTAGAAATAAACAAGCAAATCAAATGATTAAATTAAACATAGTTCATTGTATGTATGTAAAAAGGGAGTAAATTATCCTCCATCAGATTATGAATTAAGGCACTCTAAATGATGACTAAAAAATCAAGAATAGAATGAATCCACATATTCTTGGATCTCTGATGTTTATAAGCATACTTTCTCAACAATGATGATAATTTTGATATGCTTATAAACATCAAAGCTCCAAAAATATGTGGATTTATTCTTTTCGTGCCCTTTGATAAACATTTGGAGTGTCCTTGCCTGAGAGAGAATGATTTACTCCCTGTGTTTATATATATGCAAATAGCAAGTATTCATATCAAGGGCATATAAGCAGATCATGTTTTACATATGCATGAATTTAGTTATACAAATACTCCTAATTATTTATTATTATTTGTATTAAATTGATAGACCGATCTATATTAGCCAAAAAGGGACCTACTCAATATATATATTTATATATGTGTGTGTATTTTATAAAATGAAAATATTTCAATTCTTAATTTTAATGTTTCTTTAACCTATATATTATTCTTATATACAGATGATAGATAGATATAGATAAGAGATGATACACATGTACATACATGCATTTTATAATACAAATATCAACTATTAATTTTAATTTATCTCAAAATTGTATATTAATTATTTCAACAAAAGTTTTCTATACTTGGATAAAAAAAATATAAACATATTGATTATTACTTTAAAATTTGGATTTTCATTTTTTATTATAAAAAATAATCTTATGTTATAAAAATATTTCTCAGTTTTATTATAATTTTTTCAAATCCAAACTAGTCACATTTTTTTGTGAAAACTTGCACAATAAAAATTTTAAATCCTTGATCTAATATATAAACATTAACTTTTTACACTTTGAGACTTTATCAGTTTTTTTACTTGAAAACTGAAATAAAATAATTTATTTTAGGCAGTAAAGAAATGAATTACTTTCTTAGCATTGGATTTAATATTTTAGAATAATATGTGTAATGTATATGTATATTTTACTGAATATTTTTTCAACAATAGCTAATAGCCTTCAACTCACATTTATTTTCTAAACAATTTAAACTTCATATTCAGTTGTCAGCAATTGCATATATAATAAAATGTGACAAATGTTACAGAAAAAATAGTCACAATATATTCCTGGTCTGCCCCAACATCTTTCAGCATGTTTCTTGATTATGTTAGCCTTTGAATTAAAAAATTTCAGTATTTATCACATATGCTAAAAAAGAAATTGATTGGTAAGCAGAATGATTAACATTAAGTATTTTTAATCAATAATATAGAGATAACATTTTAAATAATAAATGCTTTTATTGGCTGTGCACTAAAATAAAATAAAAAATATCTCTTCAACCACAATTGGAATGTTTATATTTAACTTGAAATAAAAGCACAGGAAAGCAGATTTCATATATTAATTAAGGCAATCCTTTGATATAAACAATAAAGATTGACTTAATTAATTTCTGAATCCCCCATGCTTTTATTTCAAGTTAAATTTAAATATCCAAGTTGTGGTTGAACAAACAATTATTTTTTTCTTCTTAGTGCAAGTCAATAAAAGCATTTAATATAAAAAAATATTTTTTTATTTTTAAGTTTTTAGTATTAGCACAGTAAATGAAAATGTAAAATTATATTGTACTTTAAATTTATTGAATGCTTATAGCTGATATATATATATTGTAATGATCCGGAGAATGAGCTTACTGTGATCTGAAGTACAGGGCGCCATCTAAGCATTTGAACCTAGAAAAATTTATAAAGTAGGCAGATACATAAGTCAAAAAAAAACTTTTTTATTTTTATTTTAATAAATATATTTTGATATCCGGTCGTTAGCCCATGTCACTAGCTCAGGGAGTAGCAGAGATTTAATAATATCATATCTTATCTAATTATATTTCAATATTAAAAAATAAATAAAATAAGCCACTGCCAGTAATTAACATACAAAAATTTTATGCACATATTATAACGATCGAAACGAAGTGGGAGATCGCATCGCACCGCACCGCACTACCAAGGGCGCCATCTAGGCATTTGAGCCTAGAAAAATTTATAAAGTAGGCAGATACGCGCTGTTAGGATTCCACTTTATTTACATATTTAGATCGTTAGCCCATTGTCACTAGCTCAGTGGAGACGCAGAGATAAAAATCTATAAATTTTATATCTTAAATATAAAAGAATAAAAGCCACTGCCAGAAATTAACACATAAAAATATTTATTTACGCACATATAAAATAATATTTAAATTTTGAGGAATAAATTTCCTTTATAATTTTATATTGATCTTTAATTCTAAATTTAAGTAGATTTCAAATAATGAGTTTACTATTTATTTAGAGGGTCGAGTATGAATGGACTACATAGGTCTGCATTTGAAAGGAAAATATTCTTCCCTGATTTAACCTTAGGCAACAAATTTCGCAATCAACTGGTGCCAATCCATCTGATACATTCATGTATTCAATGTAGCATGATACGACAACACAAAATACCATATTGTCAGGAATGTGCATCTGAACAATAAGTAGAAATAGAGAAGATATTGACTCTCCACCAACAGGAATGTGACATCTGTTGGCAAGTAGATCAATAAACTAAAAACTCCATAGGAATGGACTGCGGTCTTCTGCCGACTTACAAACCCATCCATAGGCAAACAGAGGGTGTGTGGCGTATATCTATAATCCTGCCCGTAGCGGACCTCATACTACATCTACTAATTACACAAATATATCCAATCCATTGAACCAATTCAACTACAAAATGAATAACCTAAGATTACCATCCTTTAATACAACTTTACAAAACTATATAGCCATTCACGCCCGACTTAATTTTAACATTTAAATACGTTCGCACAGATTTGTTTAAAAATGTTGGGTATAGATCGATTACATAGATTCCACGGTCAAAACCATTTCAAAATAAACATAAACGATCAAAATACAAAATTATTGATACCGACAATCGCAGAGGGAAACTTATAAGTAACCTAATAGTATTCACCATAAGATACTTGCGTTGTCACCAATAACTTAAAAGACATCCGAATAAATACATTTTAGATACTCACCGTAAGGTATCATTATTTATCGAATGTCTATATATTTTGATCAAATATGAAAACCAAAATATAATTAACCGCAAACGAATCCATGCAAGCATCTATAAACAACTTTAAATTTAATACATTTTAGTTAAAATATAATACACACACAAAAAAAAATGAACTGGAAATGATTGCTTAAACATCTACATAAAAAAAATATCAATAATTGAATTTGCATTTTTTAAGTCAGATAAGAGTTCTTATTTTCAGTTATTAATTACTTGCAATTTTAGGAAAGTTATTAGATAGATACAATAGTTCATACTTTACGTATTTAATAGATTGAGAAGTCCATCTTCGTGATCACTTTAGTAGATTTTGTCCTTCTTTGAAATGAAACTGCAACTTGCCATGCATTTGGTCAGGAACTGTCGTCCAGAGGCCTCAGCTGGTTGTCCGGAAAATTAAATTTATTGCAGACTTCCACATCGTGAAAATCTGCAATATAGCTAGTTATAACAATCTATTCATAGTCAGCTTTAAGATAACAATTTTAATAATCATTTGGCTTTTATATTTTTCTTAGCCTCTTATCATTTGATCATAGGATTCAATCGGCAATACGTCACTAATCCTCTGGTGTTTCAGTTATGGTCTGTGCTGAATTTCTGGTGTTTGCATTGGTCATTTAATTTCTCTTTCTTCTCTTATCTAACTTTTCATCTGACTTTTTAATTAAACAGCTTTTAGATAATTAATAAACAATCATTTCCATTTACAGATTACAGGAATTAATTAATACCTGTTTTTATTTTAACTTACGTTATTTTTTTATTAAAATATTTTTATATTTCAATCTTGTATTTTTTTATTTAAAAAAATACATCCAAATACTTTTTTTTTCTTGTTTATGAAAAAAAATATTTTTAAAGTTTAGCATCTATGCGAATGTATACGTTTAACAATATTTTAATTTTAGCGTTTAGTTTTTTCCTTTTATTTGCGAACTTTTAAGTTTTTATTTTAAATTAATGTAACGACATATTTATATATCATTACAATATATATATATAAGATTTAACATTATTATTTTAATATGTTTACTTTATCATTTAACATTATTTTTACTTTTATTTTAGATTTTTAATTTACATTTTAAATTTTATACTATTATTAGTTTGCACAGATTTGTTTAAAAATGTTGAGTATAGATCGGTTACATAGATTCCATGGTCAAAAACATTCCAAAATAAACATAAACGATCAAAATACAAAATCATTGATACCATCAATTGCAGAGGGAAATTTATAAGTAACCCAATAGAATTCACCATAAGATGCTTGCATTAACACCAGTAATTAAAAGACATCTGAATAAATACATTTTAGATACTCACTGTAAGGTATCAGTATTTACTGAATGTCTATATATATTCTGATCGAATATGAAAACCAAAAACATAATCAACCCGTAACAAACCCATGCAAGCGTCTATACCCAACTTAAATTTAATGCATCTTTATTTAGAGTGTCGAGTATGAATAGACGACATAGATTTGCATTTGAAAAGAAAATATTCAATCCTTGTTTAACCTTAGGCCAAAGGTTCGCAGTCAAACCAAACTTCAATCCATCTGATATATCGATGTGTTCAATGTAATACGAATATGGCAGCACAATTAGGTTAAGAGAAGAAACTGCTTCTCATCAGATAGGAATATTACATCTATCAGACAAGAAGAGCAATAAAAAAAAACTCCATCGAAAGGAACAGCGTTCTACGTCTTATAATCCCTTCCATAGGCAAAACGGAAGTGTGCGGCGTATAATAGCAATTCTGCCCATAGCGAATCTCATACTACATCTACTAATTACACCAATATATCCACTCCATTGACCTAATTCAACTACGAAATGAATAACCTAAGATTACCCTCCCCTAATATAACTTTGCAAATCTATATAGCCATTCACGCCCGACTTAAGTTTAATATTTATATAACTAGTTTAATGAAAAACAGAAATCATAATAAAACTTAAAGAACAAATAAATAAATAAATGGAAATGATTTTACAAAAGAAATACATTAAATAAAATTATAACTAATTAATAAATAATGTTGGTCAAATAGGATTCTATTTCTTAATTATTTTAAATACGGAAAGTTTTTAATTTAATGTTCATTAATTATAAAGTTCTTACGGTTTAAAACAGTTCATCTTTATCTGTTGCTTGCCATTTGAACATGAATTCCCATGCCATCCTAAAAAGATTGGTTGAGTTAGCCATTGTTTTTTATTTATTTATCTGGAGGTCTTTTAGTTTAGTTGATCCCTAATGTAGAAAAAAAAACGATGTCATTTCTCTCTTTTTTTTTATAACAAAACTGAAGGGATTGAAGAGTGCGTCTTTTCAATCCCTTCTTCAACTCCACACTAACACATATAGTCACATCATAATAACTAACTAATTTATTTTCCAACCTTTCCTTTTATAATAATTTTGTGGATTAACTCAACATTACATCATGATGGTGAAAACCTTTTCATTGAGGTCCGATTTTCCGATGGATTTCTTTCATTTGCTAAAAGTTTCTATTGTTTTCCTATCTGACCGATGCTTATACATTTAAATGCCCAAAGGCTAGTTTACTAATTAAAATAATCATTTCCATTTTACAAAAGATTAATTAATTTTTTTTTAAACATATATTTTTATCTCTAAATCTTTTCTGAAAATTTACTTTTAAACTACTCTTTTTTTAATAAAGTTTTATTTTAATCATTATTTATCTGTGCGATTTTATATATATATGAGTTTAACATGATTTTTTAATCTTCAGTTTTTAATTCTTAAAAAAGAAATTTTTATTGGCAAACTTTTTTTTTTATGTTTACTAATAAAAAATAATGTAACGTACGTATGTGTCCGTTACAATATATATATATATGACTAGATATTTCTGCTATAAATTAAAATATATAGTCCTTGTGAATATATTTTATTTATATAAGTGTATGTAAGTGATTTAAAATATATTAATAAAATATAATAACACAGCAAAGGTACATCCACTTTTTCTTTTAAAATATATATGTTCTACAATAATATCAACAAATAAAAAATCCTTCTCCTTTTTTCTTTTCAAAAACTTTATTTTTTATCTCAATACTGAACATATATATACATTAATATACAAAACTCCAACGTTTACAACAATGTAAATAAACAATGTAAATAAAAAAAAAAAAAAAGAGTAATAAAATATAGCAGTGGGAGAAAGCTGTAAGTAAAATATATTTCTATATGTTTAATATGTTTGTTATTATGTTAATGTAAGAGAAAGTTTTTATGTAATTGAAGTTTATTTGTTGATATGTATTTAATATTGTTGCAGATCCTTGAAAATGACTGTATGAGATAAAACAGTTGAAACGTTGGAGTTTTGTATATTAATGTATATATATGTTCAGTATTGAGATAAAAAATAAAGTTTTTGAAAAGAAAAAAGGAGAAGGATTTTTTATTTGTTGATATTAAAATATATTAAGTGGAAAGTGTTTAAATTTCTTTGATTGGAAATTTTTGTTTGAAAAAATGCTTACCAAAACTATATTGTAAATGAATACATATAATTTTATATTAAATCAACTTTGCACATATAATGTATAAGTATCCCTAGATATTCCTGCAGTAAGTTAATATGTATACTCTTTATGTATATATTATATTTAGTGTATGAACATAATTAGATATGTTTAAGATATCAGTAATTAAACTTTCTATATTATATTTTCTATATTATAAACAACTTTCTTATTAATTAAATTGTAACAAATAAAATTGATAGTGAGCATTATTTAAATCATTCATCTCATGTTTCCTTTCTAAAAAAACTAATTCACCTATTTTAAAAAAATAATGTGTTCTATTACTTTCATAGACATTTTAACAAATGTACAAAATTTCAATAAGTTATGCTGAACTTGAATATATTAATTATCAATTTTAAAATGTTAAAAAAATATTATTAAATTGAAAGAAAAAATCCTTGCACCACACTCCAGTGACTTAACAAATAAACAAACTAACAAACAAAAATTCTGATTTTTTACAGTCAATAAAAGCATTTAAAAACAGGATTATATATGCAATACAATACTATTTTTAGTGTCATTCATAAAAAATAACAAATTCAAAAATAATTTTTTGTTTAAGTTTTGTATTAATCCTTTTTCAGGTGGAACCATATTTTTATAAGTATATGTTCATTAAAATAAATATTTGTTTTTTTGTTACATTACAAATTTAGATTTTTATTGGAATCAGAAATAAATTAAATAATCTATCTACATCAGAAATATAATTTTATTTAATTTTAAATGATTTATATTATTGCATTTCAAAACATCAAAAATATTTTTATCCATTTAATTCATATTAATTCATCCCAGAGTTTATTTTTTATATTTATATAAAATAACTTTTGCTGTACTCATTTCTTCTTTGTTTTTGTAAACTTTAGTTATGTATGCACAAATACTGTTAAGATTGTTCATTCACTGTTTGTAGCCATGAGACAATAGAAACATTTCTTTTTAAAATGCAGAATGTTAAACGGAATGTAAAAGATAATCAACATGAAAGTGAGAAAAGTAAAAAAAAATAAATATTTTTAGTTTTTTTAAGTTTTTATGATGAGACTCATCATCAACAGTATTCTGTCAAATGGACATGTCTGGAGAATATTCACATCATCAATTCATCTATTTTTCCATTCCCCTCTATTCATTGACAGCTCTTCAATTTCATGTAACTCTTCCCATCTTTTATATCATTGAGCAATGTCAATCTTTTGCATTCTTTTTTTTTCTTCCACTCCCAATTTCCTCCAAAACATTTTTCACTCAACTATAATTTCTTCTTAATATATGACCAATCCAGTTTTTCTTTCTCTCTCTGATTTCTTTAATCAATCTTTTTTTTATTTACACTCTTTTAAAACATTTGTTATTTTATTTATCCAACTGATTTTTTCCATCTTCCCCATATCTAATCTCAAAGGCTTCCAATCTGTTACTAATTCTATTACTTATTATCCATGTTTTACAATCAGCACTTAATTAATATTTTTTAAATTTTCTCTTCAAAGATCCACAAAATATTTTCTTTTTCTTATTAAATGCCATCTTTGGAAATGCTACTCTTTTTTAACTTCATCTTCACTTCTTCCATTTTCACTCAACCAACTACCCAAATATCTAAATCCCTTCACCTGTTGAACTATAATATTATAGATTTCAATTTGTAGACTTTTTGCATTTCTCCAAAACCACTAACACTTTGTCTTCTCAACAATAATCTTTATGTCATACATCCTTCTTTCAATTTATTCAACATATTCTGAAGACACTTTCCATTCTCAACTATAAGAACCATATCATCTGCAAATCTCATACATTTTATTATTCTACCTCCAACATTTGCTTCTCCACAGTCTAAATAATTATTTAGCATATCTTCTAAATAAATATTAAAAAGAATGGGTGACATACTGTATCCTTACCTAACTACACTTTCTATATTCACTTCATCAGTCTTATTATTTTTCTATTTAATTCTTATCCTTTATCCCTTTTAATATATCTCTCTTTTTCTTTTCATCTATATTTATTTCATTTTAAAAACTGGTATTTAAAATAAAGATTGAAAAAAAAAATTATTTAAATTTTTCATAATGATGGGTATAAAACATTCAAAAACTTAGATTATACACATTTAATGACTTTTCTGTCAATAATATATTTTATTTTTAAAAACATTTACAGTAAACTTGACGGAATGCTATAATTTTTTGTTAGAACAACTTTTTAACTCTCTTTTTTATTTCATAAGTTCAATTAATAAAAAAAAATTATGTAAAATTTTTATGGGTTTCAGTTGAAAAATTTAGATATCTGCAAAAAGTGGCAAATAAATCCTAAAGTATAAGTTAAAATGAGAATTTAGAGTATCAAAATCAAAATCATTCTGATTACAGATAGAATAAATGTTAACTTCAAAAAATCATATTAAAATAAAACAGTTTTAATTCATCAATAAGTTTTGCTTCAAATTATTCCATCATTTCTCTTTATTTAATAGTTACATAAGTTTTAAATACACATCAATAACTTCAGATAACTTTATATCACCATAATATATCATCTTTATTATTGGTATTCACTATTAAAAGTTCAACAGACTCTCATATAATTCTTTATCCTTTTCAATATTTCTTTCTTAGGTTAATATAACTTTATCTGCTAATATAAAATTAATATTCATTTACATCAGATTTCATCTTATATTAAAACATGATAAATATTAATTCTTCTTTTTAATGGTTCTATTATTTATTCATCATTAAGATATGCTAAATATTTTTTATTTGAATTTTTCCAAGCTATTTATAACATATCAATTATTTAAATCAACAAGAAAATTAGTTTCAACTAAATTTATCACTATTCAAAGACATTATCTTTAAAATTCAATAATCTAATTTTATAAGTTTAGGAAATTTATACCTCTGTATTTTATATTTATTCCTCAGTTCTAATACATAACTAATAAAATTATTTACTCTGGTATACATAAACAAATGTTTCCTTAAGTTATATTAGATATATTTCCTTTTAAGTGAATGTAGTTGTCTTTTCTTTTTTACAGTTATTACAAACAATATTAATAACTTTAGTTTTTCTTTTAGAATTCCTTTAGCTATCATTTTAGTTATGAGTCAACTTTCAGGACTGCAATTAGATCATAATAAAAAAACTGGTTTAAACCCATTTCATGACATTAACAATTGCTATGAAATATATTATATTCTTAAACAGCTTTTATCTATTACTTTTACCATTTAAAAATGTAAATATTTTAAAATTTTTATACTTTTTATGAAAAAAAATTGAAACAATTATTCACTTTATTTTTAATGAATTGATTCTCCTGTTCATTGGCTCATTTTCCTTTAAGTATCCCAGACAATATGACATCAGAAAAAAAATTAATTAAATTTCATTGGTTAATATCCCAAATCAACTATCATTAATTTTAAATAAATATTTTCTGTCTATATTTAAAATAATTAAAATTAATAAATATGTTACAAATGAAACTAATTTAAATCATTTTTTAAAACTGAAATATTAAATATAATTATGATTTTAATATATTATTAATAGAATTTAAATTGAAAGTTTAATAATAAATATTTATATTTAAAATATATTATATTTATGATAATTTTAAAATAAATTATTATCTTGTAATTAATAATTGTTCCTTTTTTTATTTACTAGAATTCTATATAGAGGAATACATTTAGTTTTTAAAGGAGCACTGTAATAAACATAAATTAAGGTTAAATTTATTACTATTGCAAATTTTACTGAATCTACTAAATCTATACAATATATAGGGTATATCAGCACAGACTTTTCCATGTCCCACCACTCTCCACACTATCTCATAACACTGACACACTTGAACACATATATGTTGAAAATATAAATAATCACCAATATTCGTATTTCATGCTAAAACAGCAATCATCAGTTGGTCTTAAATCTATATAAGTAAATATTTTTGTATGGATTGAAAACTATTATATTGAAATTATATAAGGCTTTATAGTATAAATAATTATAAATAAAAAATTGGTAATACATATCTTTACAGAATTCTACATTTAAAGTTTATGTATTAAGTTATTTATGCATGTTATATCAAAATCTATAGCATTATAATAATCTAAAATTTGAAATTTAAAATTTTGAGCTATAATATACATTTTATATTTTAATTTTACTACTAATAACTAATCAAAAGGTTACAATATATATATAGTATGTATATATAAAGATTTTAGTATAAACAAAATTTTAAAATTAATAATATAGTTATTAATAGTAAAGTGAGGAGATATATACTTTATTTTACTGTGTAATCACTCATGTATTTACTGAAGCAAGAAAAAAAAATGAAAAAAAAAAACAATCAATTACTATATTTTTATTTTTAAACTAAAGCAAATAGCAAAATGTTTTTTGTCCCATTAAATAGCTCTGTGTAATTTTTTTTCAGTAACTTTTTTATAGAATATAATAGATTAGTCTCATTATATATAAAATACAATCTCTCAAATTACTTTAATGTTTTTTTTTAAAGTATTAACTTTAAATATATTTTAAAATTTTGTAAAACTTACCATTACTCTTAGAAAATATTTTATTTTATTGCATATGATGTTAAAAAAAAAGAAAAATGGTTACTAAATATCATAAAATTTCATGAATTTTAATATTTTTTTTGTTTATTTATCATTCTGTCTTTTCATGGTTTTGACGTTGCATAACTCAGTGGGAGTTAGTTACTTTTACTTCTGAATTACAGATATTTAAAAAAAGTTATGATTATTTATTGTTATTTACAATTTTGTTGTTTGTTTACATTTTTCTTTGGGGTCATGTATTTAGATATAGCATAGTTTGTGCTATCACTGTATATATATATGCTGGATATATATACTTATGTTTATAATCTATAATATTAATAAGCCAATAAGCTAATACACATGCACTTTGCAGATGTCACTATATAAATGGATACTCCCACTTATTGGCTTATTAATATTATAGATTATAAAAAAAAACGCGTGCTATATAAAAAAATAAATGTATTGTATACTTATGTTTACTAAAGTAATTACTTCATAATGTATATGATTATTTAGTAGAAATAAAGAATAGACATGGCAATGTGTGGAATAAATATAATTGTTTAAAAAAGAAGAGTCAATAAATTGATTTATTTAATGATAACCAAATACTTCATAAATAAATAGATCTAAATATCATTTGTATACATACAGACACATTAAAAATAATACACGTACTTATATGTATGAATGTAGATATAAACAGTAATTTTGTCAACATTTATGTAATCAATAAAATTTAATTCCTTTTTAATTATATAGTAATTAATGTCTCATTATTATTTAAAGTACATACATTTTATAGTAATATATACATGTTCAGCAATTAAAAAGAAGAGAATTTGTCTTTCAAAAAATATAGTGAGGAAATGATAATCACTTTATATGAGTATAAGGTATTAACTTTTAGATAATTTTTTGATGCATTTTTAAAATGGTAATAAATGATATAGTTGTTTTTAAAGAAAATTTCATAGAACATATTTTATATAATACGCATGAATAGCTCTTAATAAACTTTTCTGAATATCCCTATCCCCAGACCTGTTTCTAGCTGCTGGCTGTTGTCCTAGTGCCTCACTGATAACAGCCAACAGTTAAAAACTAGTCTGGGAATAGGGATATTCACAAAAGCTTGTTAAGAGCTACTCATGCTCATTATATAACATTTGTAGTATAAGCTTATTAAAAATTAAGTCACATGATGTATGACTTGATTTCCTTGCAACCATATTTTATATATATTGTAACTGCAAAGTCCACCTGGACCATAACAAAACCGCTATGGTATAATCTGGTCATGGCCAGGGTGCACCATGAAGACCCATCATAGCAGTACATGAAGATACATTAAATTACTCAAAATAAATTACATGACAATTTAACTAATTATCATTTTTACTAATGACTGTATTTTAAAAGCTACATTTCAAAACCCTAAATTATGATTTTTATTTAAGTGAGACCTTTTGACTATCCATAAACAAGATGGTATGATTTACAAAACTATTAAAGATTACTCTTCCAGGATTAAATGTATGATCCATTACATCAATACCAACTATCACATGGTGAATATAACCCACTTTACAAGACAGTAAAAGTTATAGTCAACCTCATAACATGATTGGCTGTAGTTCAGATTTTATCAGGATTTTAGTACAGAAATGCCATGTAGAGTATTTGCTTTGCAATAAAAGATAAACACAAACTTTAGGTTCTTTCGTCATTAATTTAAATTTCTAATTAAATCAATAGCAATGTGACTCTTATTGTAATATGTAAATCATAAATTATAATATTAGAAATAGGTTCAATCATCATACTGGCTAGCAAACTTATTTATTAATTTAGATCCTAATATCATGAACACCAATATAAGTAACAAATTCTGGATTATATTCCAGAATTAACAAAGCAAGCAGAGGCAATGTAGGAGGTAAATGGGATTTTATTACACTCTGTATATCACTAATTACCCAAGAACAAAAACATTAAGATAATCTCTTATAATTTCAGTAAACTTTGCATGCATCATCAGGAACGACATGAGTTTTAATATATTGTCTATTTAATATGATTTTCTGGTTTTATGTATGACAAATAGCAGTGGCACAGTTAGGTTAAATTATATAATTAACACTTATTTATGACTCAATCAATACTAAATAAATAATTGGTTAACACAATATTCACAAAATTAGATAAACAAATAAAATAAAAGACCATCACATATACTTGTTTCTATACATGGATCATCATCATCATCAACCATTATCAATCCACTGCAAGATGAAGGTCTCACCAAGTTTAATCCATTTTCTCCAATCTTTAGCTTCTCCTCTCCACATCACCCCTGCACACTTTCTTATTCCATCCATCCATCTCACATGTGGTCTCTTTCTGGGTCTTTTACAATCTCTTGGAATCCAGTTTAAGATTTTCTATTGTCCATCTTTTATCATCTCTTCTAACAATATGTCCAGCCCAACTCCACTTCAATTTTTTAACTTTTTCAATGAGGTCAGTAACACCTGTTTGTTCTCTTACCCATACATTGCATTTTTGATCTCTTCTTGTTACTTCCAACATGCATCTCTCCATACTTCTTTGAGTGGTCTGAATAATGTACATGAATTAGATAAAGTTATAATAGTTATATTTGTAAGTAAAGAAATAAAATAAAAGACCATCACATATACTTATTTCTATACATAGATAATATACATGAATTCCAAAATATACATAATATAAGATTTTATCACAAATAGATTTGATTTCAACCTTTATAGGGAAGAGGATGGATTCAAACACCTAGTCAATAACCCTTCAATATGTCAAAATCAAAACTAATGCACCTATACCCCAGATTTATTATTATTATTATTATTATTATTATTATTATTATTATTATTATTATTATTATTATTATTATTATTATTATTATTATTATTATTATTATTATTATTATTATTAATAATAATAATAATAATAATAATATATACCGCAGAAAATCCTGATAGTGCCGGTAAGTAATATTAAAGTAGTTGGGTTTCAAACCCCAAAAAATCTAATAATAACGCCACAATTTAAAATCAAACCAATATAGATAATTTCACAAAATAAAAATAAATCTTTTTGAAACTATAATTAATGAAAATCATAAACTAGCTCAAGAATATCATAAAAAAACCCTTACGTTACCAAAAATTTCTTTGTTTTTATAAAAAAAAAAAAATGGAGACCACAGCTATGCATGATCGAGCATTTGGCGTCAATATGGCCACTGAAGTGCGTAAAAATTTAGACACCGTCAAATCGTACGCCACGGTCACAAAAACTAACATGCAAGCAACAAGTTCAAAGAATTCCGCGACTACAATAAATAATAAAATAGTTCCGAGATTTAGAAAAACAAATCCGAACGATATAAAACAGATTTAAAGATACAGGTAAACCAAGACCCTCCCCTTGCACACTGGACCGATAATATGCTAGAAAGAATTAATGAACACTTTAACAACACAATTCCACGGGGACTCTATACATCGTTCAAAAGATTTTTTTCACCAAACTCAATAGTAATATCTGCCACAGACGCAAATATATCGCTGTATCGGTTTCCACGCATGTTATTATATCAAGCAATAACTGAAAACGAACTGTGGGAAATTATCATAAGAATTGCAGATCATCCAAATCCCAGATACCTCGCAATCGAATTTCTTGACAGTAGTCAAAAGAACCGATTTCTAAACCAAATTAAAACATTAGACAATTACGCGATTGTTATAGTCGATCAAGATCGATAGAACCAAATTACAGGAATAATAAAAAATACATATTTTGGATACCCGAAACAAGACTTTCAAAAAATGATGGATCCATTTGGCAAGGTTATAGCATTTCAACCAATATACCTCAAAGACACACCAATACCAATATACAGCAATAGCTATGATTTTAAGTTAAAATTACACAAAGACATTGACCCAGAATCTATACCAACACAAATTGCAGATCAGGAAGCTATGCTGAGCCTATATATGAGGTTTAAAACCACAATACTATGCCTGTGGCAAGGGTGGTCACCTAGCCACACAGTGCATGGATAGCCAACTCATACAGGGCCAGACACCAAATAATCAGCACATCCAATCCCAACATGAAGAGAGCAACAATGCACAAGATAACACCAACAACTCAAACAGTCAATATGAAAACAATTACAGTACAAATGAAGCTACTAAAAACAAACATGCAGAAGAAAACACAAATATACTTGAAACTACAACAGATAGCTCGAATAAATTAAATGAAAGCATTGATCAAATATATCAAAATCAAGCACAAATCATACCTGAAGTATCACAAACACCAGGCATATCAATCAGTAACACGTCAGACTCAAATCCAGACATATCAAATTATGCATACAACTCCCCAAAAACAAGCATGCCACATATAATTATAAACAAAACATCTACAGATATTCTAGAGTCACTAACCCCATGCCTCCCTCCCATAGAAACAACACCAACAGAAGTCCAAAAATCTGGTCAGCCAAGGAGAAATAAATCAAAAAGAGCCAAAACAGATGTAAACAATACTCTAACAGAAATGATTGAAGACTTGGCAGAAAACTTAATACCTATGGAGCTTGATAGTAATCAAACCACTAATGACTGCTCACAAAACACTAGAGAATATGCAAAAGTTTCATGAAAACTTCAACACACTGTGAAACCAACTTGCAGTCAATCATGATAATGAAGCTAAAAATAACAGCATTTAATATCAGAGGGCTCAACTCAGTCAACAAAATACATCAGCTACAACAATGGATAAAGATTACACAACCTCATATACTAGGACTTCTAGAAACTAAAATATATAGTGGCTCACAAATTGACCTCGCAGTACATCTAAGCAGAGAAGGCTACTGTGCATGCTCTAGAGACACATCATCTCCCTTAGGAGGTACTGGACTGCTCATAACACAATGTTGTCCATTTGACTCATTCAAAATCATATATACAGATGCAAATTTACTAATAGTAACTTTTAGTCATCAAATCA
Source organism: Epiperipatus broadwayi (assembly GCA_028023455.1). Lineage (NCBI taxonomy): Eukaryota > Metazoa > Onychophora > Udeonychophora > Euonychophora > Peripatidae > Epiperipatus > Epiperipatus broadwayi. Next base: position 630,216 of record JAQFVV010012786.1, read on the forward strand.
TCAACTAAACATTATATTTGTGTATATTCCACCGAGCACTACAATTGTCTCAAATATTATATTAAACATAAACTCCTTACTGGGCTCTAATTCACATCCAACCATACTAATTGGGGATTTCAACATGAAATATCAAGAATTCATTTTAAAGTGGCTGCATCAAATATCAATTCCACTTATGAGTGCAGAGGGTTTTCTGTCAAATGAAGCAGTTACCTTTCATAATGGACGTCATCATCAAGAATTGATCGGTGCTTTTATTCACCTATGTTACACCATCAAATCAGCCTAAACATCAACCCATCTCCCTTCTCTGATCACTCTGCACAAACCATACTAATTAATCTGACAGGAATTCAAACAATTGCACTTACACATGGTAAAACAATCAGAATTCTACTTCCAACTTCTACCCCAGAATTTATTTTTTCAGAAACATATATAATGTTTCACAAAATCAAAAATATGCAACTTAACCCCATTCAAAGATACTTAGCATTCGTAAACATTTTATCATTTAATATAGATCACAATACACGCAAATCCCCCATCCTCAAGACTGCTAGCACTGGCTGATGAAATACATAAACGGATTACAATGATAAACCCAACACACACCAGTCAACAACATATATGCAGACTTACACAAATATACAATAACATCTGTAACCACCTGAAAAACTACCTAGCAATAAAAAAGAGTAAAGTCTGCCTCAGCCAACAACACACATGGACAAGAAAATACATTCACTGGGTCTTGGGCTACCGATCCACTGTCAGAGTACCAATGGCACTCACAGAGCAGGGACACACATATGCAGAAAATAATATGTTAAAACCTACCTATCAGCATTTCAAACAAAAGCTGCAAGCATGCCACCCAGTCAAATGTAATCCTAATGTCTTTGGAAAACCAGAAACAAATACTCCATATAACATCACAGAATTTGCTACTAAACTGGCAACAGTACCTAATGCATGTCACCCAGGAGCACATGGAATCCCCAAATTTGTCCTTGCACATCTCAGTCAGTTCACTAGTCAATATTTATGTGACCTTGCAAATCATCTATCACAGAAGTTGCATAACATTCAAGGTTTATATCCAATACCAATAGTCCCCTTCAACAAGAAAAAAGTCCACGTATCAACACTATCTAACCTACGACCAATCTCAATGGGTCCACTTACAATTAAAATAATTGAAAAAGTACTCAAAGACAGCCTAGAGCCACATATTCTACCACTAATTTCACACAGCCAGTTTGCAAGAAAGCAATCATCAACTGCACAGGCTGCAATGATATTCAAAACAGTTATAAACTCAGTACAAGACAGGAAGAAGTATGCACCAATTGCAGTTCAACTTGATATAGAAGCGGCATTTGATTCGGTCGACATCAATACATTAATCAATATGCTAGCTGACACCACAATTCCATGAACTCATCTGTACCTCCTCACAAACCTACTACTTAGCAGCGAAATACATATCACACTCAATTGGCAAAAATTCCCCATCATTCATTCCCACACAATCCATATCCCAAGGCTCACCTCTAAGCTCACTGCTATTTACTTTTTACATCAACCCACTTATACTCAAAATTCAACAGAGTTTCAAAGGCATCCAGACACCAGGCACATCACAACATATAACCTGCATTGCTTCTATGGATGACATCACAGTCTTCCTACCATCAAAAAAACAGATACCAATACTACAGAAAATGCTGCAAGACTTTCAAGCAACACACCATCTAAAATTTAATCAAAACAAGACTGCTGCTTGGTCTCTATACACCATAAGCCATGCTTGCAAATTTTCCATGGCAAACCATGTCCTTTCCTTGGCTTTCCTTTCTACATGGGAACAAACACAATGAGGCAAAAAAATCCAGAACAAGTTAAAAGATGAAGCAGAATGGATCACTGCCTCACTATCAAAAGCATACCTCTCAATATATGCTAAAGTATAATTGTTCAATCAGCTGGTAATCACCAAGATTATCTATTATTCTCCCATAATTCAATTCTCAAAAGCCTTTACATCAAAAATCTCTTCATATTGTAATAAACTTCTATGGAATAGAAAGACAGTGTCAATATCTGCAAAACAGCTTAGTCGACCAGCAATACACAATGTTTTGGGGCTGCATAACACAGATATTTTTCGAATACAAAAGACTGCAAACCTGATAATAGCCACCCTCAGACATTTCCCAGAACTCCAGTATCTAATACAAATAATACCCACAGACAAACCTCCACCTTCACATTGCTATCTATCATCAGTTATAAACCAGTTCAAAATCACACATACTCAAATATCGCTGCAAACAACAACAAAATATTCATATTGGCAGATATATGCAATGATATACCCGGGATATACATCAGATATTTCAACAAAGATGCTCAGAATAAACAACCAACAGCTGCTTAAAAAATTTAAAAAATGGTCCATGGAGCCCAAATTCTTTGATTTCCTCCTGAAACTAAATCTATATGCCTTGCCAACCTCATATTTCTTAAGATACAAATGATTATATACAAAAATAGATCCCTTCTGCACGCTATGCCACCAAGCAGAAGAAACTCAACAACATCTGTTTTACAACTGCCCAGCATTAAACAATATTCGGAATGAAATAACAAATATATACAGAAAACCAAACATCTCCCTGCAAGATAATATCACTCCATTCTGCAGAACATCCACCCCAACAATCTGAGCAGCAACCTTCATACTTTATGCATTTTGGTGCATGCGATGCACATTTGCTTTTGGCAACAATACAAGGCAGCATCCATCGACTTTTCACAACAAGTTAGCAGAATTAAAAAACAGAGACAATAAAATAGCACACCCAGACATTTTTGCAGCTACTTGGTCACTTGTAAAACAACGGTCAAATCTCTAATAGTTCTGCCTTTCCTCAATAATAGGCTTAAAAAGAAAACAAGAAAATGGACAGCAAAAAATCCATGAATCAATAAATGATAACTTAGGATAAACAATCCATCGCTCACCCAGTATATATATGTAAGAACTTGGAAAGAACTTAAACACAATATATACAATCCTTGGAAATATCAGTGTAAATGCATGTATATAAAAATTATTAATGTAACCTGGTTTCTAGATTAAATAAAGTTCCCCTTTTTGAAACATAACAATAATAATAATAGTAGTAGTAGTAGTAGTAGTAGTAGTAGTAGTAGTAGTAGTAGTAGTAGTAGTAGTAGTAGTAGTAATAAGTAGTAGTAGTAGATAGTAGTAGTAGTAGAGTAATATAGTAGTAGTAGTAGTAGTAGTAGTAGTAGTAATAGTAGTAATAATAATAATAATAATAATAATAATAATAATAATAATAATAATAATAATAATAATAATAATAATAATAATAATAATAATAATAATAATAATAATAATAATAATAATAATAATAATAATAATAATAATAATAATAATAAGAATAAGAAGAAGAAGAAGAAGAATAATAAGAAGAAGAAGAAGAAGATGATGAAGAAGAAGAAGAAGAAAAAAAATAAGAAGAAGAAGAAGAACAACAACAACAACAATTGATATTGATAAACCTGCAAAATTTGGCCATAATGAGGTAATGAATCAAAGAGGGACTTTGAACCTCAACTCAGCTGGGAACATCATATAACTGACCTATAATAAATTATGAAAATAATTCATTTGAATGCTTCATTTATATATAGCTGGTAACTGAACATGTGAGTTCAATTTAAAGATGAGGGATACAATGTAAACACCATAATTTATGGAAACTCTGCTCAAACTTACATTTATACAACAAAGAGCAATGATATCCCTACAGATCTATTCATCCTCACAAAGAAATAACAAAGCATAAAGGATTCTGAGGGTTTTTTAACCATCATCATAGTGACAAACACCATTACAGACTGTTCCATGAATAACCATCAGTGCAGAAATGAATATAAAGAATATAATAAAGTGGTAAATGATTATCCTGCAGATTAGACTATTGGCACAGAATAATGCCATATGACATTATAAAATAGTATTAACATTTACTTCCCAAATAAAAGAGAAATAAAATTACCCTCATCAATAATCTTCCAAATTAGGTTGTATGTGCATTAAGACAAAATGAAATAAAGACTTTTGTATAGAAAACCATGGAGATAAGCACCAATCCTACCTAAAACATAGGTGAAATAATAATACATAATAACTATAATGTGAGTGTAGGCACAGAACACTAGAGAGACATACAGGATTAAGCCATGTGGTGTTGATGCATGTTAGAGATTCATTAAATATTCACTAAGCCTTTGCGCAAGTTGCTGTTTCCTAATAATTTATTCTCTTCAATCTCCATATTATATGTTCATTCCCATGAATTTTAATTGATAAATAATTGTATTAAGCACAATAGAATATGTATACCATGAACATCACATATGTATAAGATAATATAAAAATAGAAATCAAAATAAAATACAGACTTGTTTAAATTACTACATTAAGTTAAACTAAATATTTTAAATATAATGACTATTCACCAATAAAATCAATAGTACATTTTTTAACACTTTAAATTAAATAGTTTTCTATTATGACATATAGAATCTTATGAGTTTGACTGTATTTCTTTTTGTTTTTACTCATAATGAATATTTCATAATTAATTGGTTCATGCATAGGCTCTCTGAATATTTGAGATATTTTTAAAAGATAGGACATGTATAATTTTAATTAGCATATTCCTCAAAAGTTGATAAAATTTATTACTTATATTTTAGGCATTACTCCAAAGTTAAAATATTTTCATTATCTTTCACTTATTTAATCAGCATAAAAAACTAAGAATGATTATTTGAGCAAACAAATATCCCGCAATTGATATGATAGTTATAAAATAATTCTCTAGTTAGCTGTTATTTTCTTTCAGCAACTATTATTATTATTTTAATAATAAGATAACTCACATAGAGGGAATGTTATCTCTAATATACGTTCAAAGTGGGATATAACTAATTCTTTATTGTTCAGACACTGGCACACAAAAAATGTTAATATAGCATTCCACTCCACACATATTCTAGCACAACTAGATGTGTTAAAATCATGAAAGTAAAACATTATATCCAAGGTTAATATAGTATTATACTCTGCACATATATAGCACAACCATGTGTTAAAGTCATGAAAGTAAAATATTTTATCCCACATTAATATAGTCTGTAAACAATAAAGATTGTTTTCAGATAGACTAACCTTTAAAATTGTTATTCCTGTTGTCGTGGTTAATAATTCCAGCACATTTCAATTATAGACATTTTGAAAGAAATTCAGCAATTAGATTCTCAGCTAGAAGACTCAAACAGACTTGTTTAATTTTTATATTGTTATTAGTACATAATAATATTCCAATTTGAATTATATAGAAAAGTATTAATTTAACTTTTTTTATTGTCCTTACTTTTTAAGGAGAATTTCTCATATTCATTACATGTTTAACAGCAAATTAAAAGATTTTTGCTCTTTACATACTTGCTGTTTTTATCCCAGTAAAAAAATCTCTGAACATTTTCTTTTTCTTTTTACCCAATTAAATTTCTCCTCATTTACATATTTCTGTTAAATTTAAAGATAAGAGAAAAAAATACATTTATCATATTTTATCATCTAATTCAAATTAAATTAATTAAATCACTTTAACCAAACTAAAGTTATTCTTTAAGATTAGTTAAAAAGAAAAACAAATAATAATGATTATTATCTATTTTACTAAATTTGATATAATATGCTGTTGGTTTTGCAGGTTAAACACAGCTGGTCTAACTCAGTGATTGGAAAAGAAGCAAAACTAATATATAAGAAAAATATATACAATAAGCAAAACAAAAAAAAATGAGATTACATAATTTCATCATTGAGTTAATTTGAATACAAGAACTAAATATATACAAAGTGCTAGCTATGATAATCAAGTCATCTAAAAGAAGATAGAGACATTTTAAATCAGTTCCACCAAACTATATATTTGTACCCAAATATAAGATTATAATATATATTATAGAAAAAAACATGTAAAATCCAAGCACATAAATTTTAGAATGATTTGACAGATAGTTTCAGGTAAAAACAATATTAATAATTATACTTTTTAATATTAATTTGCATTATATTAAAAGGAATTGCTCAATAAATCATTTTAAATTTATTTTTTAAAAATTAAATTATCTTTTATTACAAAAATATAATTATGTGATGAATAGTTTATAGAAATTGACTATGTAATATAAATGTTTATAAATGTGAATGTTTATGTAGATGTATATGTGTATAAATTTCCAAATGCAGTTTTATTGCATATTTTGTTTTTCAATTTATAAGATCAGAGAAGATGGAATGAACTTGGAGAGACCTTTATCCTGCAATGGATTGATAATAGTTGTTGATGATGGTGATGACTATTATTATTAAATGAATAGTTGAAAATAAATTATGACATAATTTAATATTTTTGTTAAGTAATAAATACACCTCTCCTTCAATTTTGTATTAAAAATAAAATTATAAGACATTCTTATTTAAACAAAAGAAGATATTAAAAATATAATCAATAATTTGTATAATGTCACTTTAATCACAACTTTATAAAGAATAATTTAAAATTAATTTAAAAAAACGTACAAACCAAAATTTAAAGTTTATGTATAATTTAAAATTTATAACTGTTAAAATATTTAATTTTTTTTATTTTTTGTTTATGGTAATAATTATATTTTCTCAGCTTTATTGTTTTATGATCAATTTTATAGAACAATAAATATTTTATCTTCATTATTATGTAATCTAGTGGTATTGTGAAAATTGTATCTTTAATCAAATGCATAAAAGTTACTATGACATATATATATTAGTCACAAAGTTAAATAAGGTAATTAACAATTATTTTTCTATTTTTTTTTTTCTGATTAAAATTACAAATAAAGATAAAGGAATTCGTCATCGTTCTAAATTTGTAGATTTTATTTTATTATTTGATAATTGTTTTTAAAAAGCATGCTAAAATCTTTTGCTTAAAGAGAAAAACAAAATTATATCACTGGCCAGTAACAAAGATGTTTACTTTTTTAAAAACAAAATTATTAAGCCTTATATCAAACTTTAAAATAGTACAAATATATGTGTGGTTTTCATTTTTATTATACATATTAATCAATTTAAAAAGTTTACCAAATGTTTTAATGGATTGGTTGATATAAAAAACTTACTATAAATTATTTAAGAGAAGAATTCTGTTTAGCCAATAAACTTTAGTAAGTTAGAAAGTGGTTAGAGAATACCATTCGGTGTATCGAATTCATTCAATGTATATAAAAAAAAGAAAAAAGACTGTGTCCATTCACATATCCTGATTTAAAATTGAAGTGCTAAATTTCTAACACGGCAATGCTGATCAAGAATGTAATTGCATAAAATAATAAAAAATCTTGAGAATCTCCTTCTGATAAGCTGGTTGAGTTTTATTCTGATAAATGACCTGCTGAATATATTAAATACCAATGATCATTTTAAATATATATATATATAGCTTTCATAGAAATTTTTTAAACCTAAGATGATAAATAATTTCTTTTATTTTTTTTAAACAATTAGTTTATTTACTAGTTATTACTAGCAAAATTTTAAATTATATTTATCATAAAAGTTTCTTTGGAATCAAAGATTATTTATGAATCAAAAGTTACTATGTATAAATATTAAAATATTTTAACAAACTATAGTTATTTAATATGTTCAGGGAGATTGCTTATATCCTTATTTTAAAAATTGCCTGAAGTTATATAAAATCTTAAAGCTATGGACATCTATACTACATAACTAAAACTGTAAATAATCATCATTTTGTTTAAACTTATTAACTTTTAGAATTTGAATAAAAGAAAATATGGACATTCGAATATTTATTTTATGATATATTAATCTTATTATAAGAACTCAGAATTTTCTTTCTTGTTTAACTTTAACACTTCTTTCTTTAAAAAAAATGATTATAATATCCAAAATATTATTTTATAATATTTTATATGTTAATCCAGAATAAGGACAAATTTCAAAGTTAATGCATAAAATCTAGGGCAGATAGTAATTTAAATACTATGTGAAGTAAAATTTATCTCATTTCATTAATTTATAACTGGCTTTTTTATAATTGAAATAGGTCACTTACACTAAATATAAATTTAAATTTTTTTTATTAGTTCATGAGGAAATTCAAGTCTGATTTAAAAGTTATCAGACCATTTAATTTGTTGATCTTATTAGATATACTCTGTGTATTGCAATATTATTTTCAAAAGACTTTATATAAAGAAGAAATTAGAAATAATGTATAATCATTATAAGAAATTTTAAATTTAAATAGTTAAATAAGTTGCTTTACTAAAAACAATTAGATGATTTGAAATAAGAAATTGCTTGATTAAAATAATGTTCACCTCATAAAAAAGTTACAGTTCAAAATTTTAAACAAAACTAATTTATTAATTTTTAAAATAAAATATATAAATGCTTGTGCATATGTTTGTCATCAGTGTGTGTGAGCGTGTGCGTTATAGGGAATGAAATGGAGTTAATGATCATATTGTTTTGGAAATGAACATGAGTAGTTAGATAAAAATATAATTATAAGAATTGTTCATTTTTGAAAATAATTAAAAAATATTAAATACTGGAAAACAAAACTGTTATATCTTACTTGAGTTGAATGCAACATATTTGAAAATAATAAAGAAAAATATGAAGTATTGAGTTATTTTATTATTATGTAAAATAAATTGTTTGTATATATAAACATAGAATAAGTTTTGAGATTCAGTGCAAAGGTGCTTATATGTGCCATGATAAAAATATTTTTTGTAACTTAGCTTTTTAACATTTGAAGTCAGTATTGTATTATTTAAAGCTATCTCAGTTTATTTGAAATCAAAGACAATTGTATATTTCTTAATATTTTGATACCTACAGTTGATATTCTGTATTATGAGCAGTAGTAAAATACCAATTGTACAAACAATCCAGAATATTTCAGTATGATTAATAGTTGTTCATTTGTACTATTTCACTTAACATGTCCTGTAATATGAGCCATGGCAAAACACCCTTTTTGAGATATCATTTTGTGTATATCATAGTTAAAGTATGAATTGTAAAATTAATTAGAAGAAAATTTCCCATGCAGTTGGTTTTAGTTAAGGACTATTTATTATTCAATAGAACAACAGTATTTGCTTCTTAGTCATTTTTACATTTGTCTTTTTCTGTATTATATTCTGATCATGGAATATTTGAATTTTAAAAATATTATTAATTGAAATGTGAATATATAGTGACAGGATGGGTCCAATGACATACAACTTAGTATGTGTATGCATATATATTTAAAGCTTAAAAGCAAAGTAGAAAGAACATGGGCAAAATTTACATAGAAATATGTATATTGGTGATTATTTATCTTTTCAGCATATATGTGTTTAGGTGTATCAGGGTTATTAGATAGAGTGGAGAGAGGTGGGTGGTGTGAAAGTCTGTGCTCATATACCCTATATTACATATATATATAGCCACAGGTATATAACAAGCCTGTGTTTCAGTTATTACATTATAGAGATGTCTGCCCATCCTTGCATATGTATTAAATGGATTATGTCCTGTACATGTGGGGTTCAGATTGACCTTAGGTCAACATGGGTGTGACAATAATCTCAGCCTCAGGGTGGCCTTTGAGCATTCCATCATCAGATTTTCAATTGGATGGATGGTTGAAGAGTTGGAGTGTGGAGTGGATTGAAGCCTGTCCATTAAACTATGAGGATAGTCTATCTTAATATATATCTGAGCACTTATACTATATATGTGTGTAAAGATGATAGTCTGGACCAACTGATGATTGCTGGTTTAGCATGAAATACTAATATTGGTGATTATTTATCTTTTCAGCATATATGTGTTTAGGTGTATCAGTGTTATTAGATAGAGTGGAGAGAGGTGGGTGGTGTGAAATTCTGTGTTCATATACCCTATATTATAGATATTTAAAATAAATTATGGAATGATTTAATAGTGATCAATACAATACTATTTCTTAATATTTTGAAAATTACAAATCATATAAAATCATATATATCCCTGATTTAAAACAAATATTTTATTTAATCTATTTTCAATGTTGATTAAAGTCTACATTTTAACATAACAAACAAATAGTTTTTTCATTTGTAATAACCATTAATTATAGAGTTCATTCAAAAATATGTTTTTCTTAAAGGATTAATGTTAATTAAAAGAAACATAAACAAAAACAGAACAATGCTAATAATCTTGGTTTTTTTAATCAAGAAGAAAAAACATACTTAATCTTCCTGTTTTTTAATACCTTCATATTTGGTATAAACAATGAGTTCAGATGAATTTATTAGTATTGGATTGTAGCAACATTTAAAAAGTCAGCATGCTGCTAATTTCTATGTTGATTGAATTTGAACTCCTGGAGAAGAAATGGCTTTTCTTGCATCATAACCCAATATGTATTAGTAGATCACTTACCTGGCTGAAGTTCATGAAATTGTAGAAATGCTGAAATGAAATAAAGATCACCAGCACTTATATTTTCTCTACTAGAAATCAGCCTGCTGATATTGAGGATCACAGCTTTTATTTGTGCTATTTTATGTATGCATGGACACACAGGGAAAAAATCATTTGATAAGTCATATATATTTATAGTCTGAGTTTAAGTCCTATTTTACAATCATATGAAATAAAGAAAAAATAATTATTGTGACAACTTTCTTAAAGTTTGTAGGAAAGAATAAATGCTTTTAAAAAGATAATTAATGTTTTATTATTTTAAGAATTTTTTGTTAATAATTTCAAAGTAATAACTTGATTTGTAAAGTAAAAATAATTTAAAACTGATAACTAAAAAACTTTATAGTAGAAATGTATGCATTTAAATTTATTAACATTTTGTTAAAATAAAATTTTATTTATTAGCTTATTAATGATAAAAATATTTTATTTCATTATGCATGCATATTTGTGTTAACATATGTGCAGTACACAAATTACTTATATATATATATATATATAATGAATATAATTGTGATAATATAGTCATAAAACTATAACAAATTTCAGAAGTACTTTCAGTTAATCACTTAACCTTATTCAACTGTTACTTAAATTCTGGTATAGTAAAAGTAAATTTCATTAAATCATATCCCAAGATTCTCAAATTTTAATGTTAGCATATTGTCAATTAATTATAGACATTCTATTTTTATTTATAAAAATGATTTTTCTCCTCATTAGCATTTTCAAAATCAAAATCAAAGATAAACTTATATGTTTTTTCATTATCAAAAAAAAAAAAAAAAACAGCAGCTTACTCTTATTTTGCATATGTTTATCTAATAAATAATGTTCTTTTAATCTTTTCTCAAGATTACATCTTGATTAACTTATGTAAATTCATTTACATAAAATTTGATAAATAATATTATTTGTTTGTTTGAAGAATATGACATATTTAAAATTATTTATTTATCTATTAACATTATGTGGAACATAAAATGAAACATTAAATAAATTCTTATATATATTTAAAAAAAAATTAACTTGAGCATATGAACTATATGGAATAGAAATCCAGTTTTTGTCCTTAATTTTCAACTCCTTTAAAGTAGCATATTTCATTTTTAATTGACATAAAATATAATAAATGTGTTTTATATCCAATTTCAAGCAATTATTTTGTAAATATTTTAATCTTTTGTGAATTATCACTTTCATAATGACAAATTTTCATTTTGAAATAAAAAGATCTATAACTTAACATCCTATACATAATTGGTTCTTTTGATTTACAATGTATATAGTCTCTTTTTTGCAATGGTTTGATTATCAATTTATAACGTAATAAATCAGCAGCTCTTGTACTATATAAATCAAGATACTTAATAATTTTAATTTGTCCTTTTTAATGGTTCATTTCAAACCATTTAATTTGTTTAACTCATCTATAAGACAACTTATATTATTGATATCAACAAAAACATCATCAACATATATTTTGTAAAGTTTAATATCTTTCAAATTGCAATTATTTAAAATTTTATTCCCATATATATATATATATTGTGAGAATACGTAAAACTACTCACATACATATATGTATATATATATATTATACTTTTACATTCAGATATATACCTTAAAGGTTAAACTATAAAAACGTTTGATGACAAAAAAACCATTCAAATAAATAGTTGTTTTAAATTGAAATAAATAATAAAATGATTATTTTTAAAATCATATATATATATATAATGATTATTTAAATTGACTAAAACCATTAATCAAGACATCAAACATAGAGATAACCGTAGGTCAATTCACATCTTAGCAACTAAACACAAGGGAAATAAAAATTAGAATTCAGTTATACAATTATTAATTATAATACAATTAACAATAATAGAATACAAAATCGTGAAATCAAATAGAATATTTAACACATGCTACAGGATGTCGATTTTACTATAAAATCTGGATCAAATAATTTCCAAATTAAATCTATCTTTTGCCAATAAACTAGCTACTACATGTTCAAATTCCAAATATATTAAAGATTTATCAATAGTTTAAATGAATTTTCTTATTGATAAAATTTTTATTAGAACAGAACTCTAATCTTACTCTATAAAAGAGTAAATAAGTTAGTCTTATTATCATTAATTATAATTTCAAAATGAAATTATATATAATTTTTGTTTATTAATTATAGAAACTCATAAGATCGTTCTAAACTAAAATTCTAAAGAAGATAAATTTTATCAAAAAACATTTATATATTTAAACTGAATTATTTTAAGAAGTTAATAAGAATAGAAAATGCACCATGAGTAAAAACCACTTGCCATAGGTTCAAATGCTATTGTTTTAACTGAAACTAATGTAATTACTTATTCTTACTAAAATGTTTAAAGTATATGTATACTTCATCTATATAATTTAAAATGAAACTTCAATTGATAGTGAAATAATTTGTGGAAGAAGATGTCAATATCACATGAGAAGAGGAATTCTGAATAATGGAATATACTGACTGCCTCATCGATGGTTGATGACTGAAGAATCCTTAATGAACATTATTAATCTCATTATGGAAAGGAATAAGACAATACCATCAAATTTTAATACATCATATTATCTTTATGTGTTATCAGCTTCAGACATCTACTTTTATTTTCTTTGCTTCTAAAATCCATTTACATTGAAATAGTCCATTTAAGAAAATTATTAAATGAAGAGAAATGGAAAGATCATTGAGTTAAATATTTTTTTATTTAATAAAATTTAGGTCTTCCCTGTAAAAGTGACTTGATCAAGGTAAAAGTAAACTAATATGAAAGTAAGTAATATTTTATTGTTCTTCATATTAAATTCATTCATGACAAAACATAATTTTTGTTTATTACTAAAGTAAGTAATATAGTAATATTTGATTATTATTCTATGTGTAAATGATTAACATTCTTGGATGAAAGGTCTTCTATTTCATAATAATGAGCACACATAGAGGGAATCTCATAAAATTGGAATTCCCTCGTAAGAATTGAATAATATAAGATCATTATTTATATGTATATTATTTAAATTAAATTTAGCTAGTTAGTATGATTATAATTTTTTTTAATTATAAAATTTCATTTATTATTTTATAACTTATTAAAAGTTGTTTGGGTTATGATACATCTCTACTATGGGTACATGAGAAGGTATTATTTAATTTGATATCATAAAATAGTAAAAATATATGTAAGGCACTTATAATAATAATTTTTTGTTATATGAAATAAATTTAAATTATCTGTTAATAAACCTGCTAATGTTTATTTTAAATTTAAAAAGGTCTCTAATTTATTTATTTTATGAAACAAAACAAGATTGAATATACATACCCATACACATATATCATACTAATTTAATATCCTGATAAGGTGGTTGAAATTAATTTAATGTAATTTATTGAGATTATATTAAGTATTATTATTACTGTAGAATATTGATATAAACCACTGAAGAGAGTTAACTGTAAAAACTACCCTGAGTTTGAATACTGAGCATAATGGAACAATCAACAATGGTGAAGATTGGACCAGTTAGTATAAGTTGCATTTACATTAAATATTTAATTATAAATTATCTTGTTTGAAATGGATTCAATTTTGGATTAAAGCTAAATTGTATTATTCATAGCATACTATATGAAGACCCTAAATCCGATTATAGTTAGATGTGACCACCATGATTCCTTTAAGGAATCCAGATGGTTGCAATATATTTATATATATATACAAAAACAAAATTGCAAACTTTTATATCTACCTTCAAAAGAAACAACAGTGTTATTTTAATAACATTACAAAATCTTTAAAGATTGGTTCATGGTTCTATCTATAATTGCATAAGTTTGCAATTTCGTTTTGTTTACATATGAAAATAATATTTTAAATAATTTCAATTTTAAAGATCTTAAAATTTACAAAAAAGCTGTTAATGATGTTTTTGTTTGCAGAAATATTAACAGTATAAATTGTCTTGTAAATGAGTTAAACAAATTAAATGGTTTGAAGCAAATCATTATAAAAGAACAGAATAAAATTATTAAATATGTTGATATATATATAAAATTATAAATTGGTAATCAAACCATTGCGAAAATAAGACTATACATTTTAAATCAAAAGTACCAATTATGTATATGGTGGAAAGTTTTAGATTTTTTTTTATTTTATAATAAAAAAATAAGTCATTATGTTAAATGATAAGTCTCAAAATATTGAAGTATTTACAAAAGAATTGATTGAAATTGGTTATAAAGTTTATTATGCTTTATATTAATTTAAAAAGAAATATAGTGCTTTAAACGAGCTGAAAGTTAATGATAAAAAATGGATTTCTATTTCATACATTTCAAATGCTCAAGTTAATTTTTTTTAAAATATATATAAGAATTTATTTAAAATTTCATTTTATGTACCACATAATTATAATAAATTTGTAAATAATTCAAAATATATGTCATATCTGACAAACAAAAAAGTAATATTATCTATCAAATTTTATGTAAGTGAATGGCTTTATATATAGGTGAATCAAGATGTAGTCTTAAGAAAAGATTAAAACAGCATGCATTATTATATAAACGTATAAAAAATATAAGTAATAATGTTTTAGTAACAGCTTCTGTTTTCTTTCATCATGATAAAACATGCAGATTTATCTCTAATTGTGACCTTGAAAATACTAAGATTCTTTACAAAGAGAAAAACCACAATAAAAAAAGTTAAGAAGGCAATTTTCATAAATAGCAATAGAATTATATAATTAACCAACAATCAGCTAACATTAAAATTTAAAAATCTTGGAATGACTTGATGATGTTTACTTCTGCTATATTTTAATTTAAATGTTGGTTGAAGAAGGTCAAATGATTAACTGTTCTATGGTTTGTTATAGTTTTAATTAATATATTATCACCATTATATAAATTATAATTGTTTATTATGATATTTATTCTATAATCAACATTTCATTTTATTTATGTATATATTTGAAATTAGATTGCCTGACTTTTCAATTTATTGAAATATTTTCTGATATTTATAAACAGTCAAAATTAGAATGATTTATTTATAATTAAGAGTTATTTCACAAAATTTTCCATTATTATTTGTAATAATTAATTTTATTTATCATTATTTTAAAATATTCTAATGAAGTTATTTAATACTAGAATAGTTTAAATTTCACATGTGTAAATTAATCTCTTATTCACTTTCTCCAAGATCTTTTCAAATCCAAAGCTAGTTCAGACTAATAATATATATATATAAATTATTTAGATGATACTAAGGTAATCAAAGTCATTTTTAAAGTGCACTTATCTTTATATAATTTTTTTATAATAATTAATTGAATTAATAGCCAGTACACTCATGGTACCAGACAGATTTGAATATTGATGCTAATTAATTACTGTAGTGATTCCATCTGTTTATATATATATAATTTTATAATTTTTAACATTTATGTATGTGCTTGCAGATGAAATATTAATAATTGCATTTATAATATAGGCTAAGAGTGGCATTGGCTAGATGATTATTCTCCTAAATTTTTTTTAGTGTATTGCTTTTAAGTACAATCACAAAGATTGACTACTGAATAAGCTGCTGTCTTGTCTGATTGTTAGTGATTAATGCAGGTGGTGCCTTTTTCTACATTAACTATAAACAATGATGCTTCTGATGATGATGATGATTTGCATTACACCTAGTACCTCTATATTCTGGACAATAACAATACATATATATATATGAAAACTTTAGGTTGTAATGGTATTTGCTTTATAGTAAAATATTTTTATATATTGTAACATTTCAATTTCAGATCAAGTATAGTATCATATTGCATTACAAATGACCCTATCTCTAAATAAAAAATTAAACTAATATTCTATAGAATGAGAGCCGTAGATATGTGCCAGAAAGAGTAATAAAACAGAACTATTAAAAGTTAACTATTTGTTCATTTAAGACAGATATATCTGTATAGTATTCCTTGACTTTGTGAACATTGGTTTAAAGGAGATAGAGGGCATTAACAAATAATTTACACATTTTTATTATAAAAGGGTGAAAAATAAAAGTATTTTATCAGTAAAGGTAAAAAAAACATAAATAAGTGTCTAGACCAGTGTGTAAAAATAGGTCATAAATAAATGTTTTTTTTTCTCAAAGAGAAATTATTTTATTTTTGGTTTATGTAAAATTGGGGGAAAATATTTAATGTAATTAAAAATTCTGTATAAATAATAATAATAATGGTATTTGTTAATGATTCAAATTTGGCCATACCATAGTCACTTTATTTTAATAACACCTAAATTAATTAAATGTACTCAAATACATTCAATAAAAAAAGTACATGTCTAATTAAAATACTGATTTAGTTAATATAATCACAAAACAAACACAGGAATTAAAAGTAGAGGTGATGGAAAGACATGTCATCATTAGGAGCATGGTACAAATAGGGGAAGGAAAAGAAAAAATATATACCAGAGCTGAAAAGGAAAAGAGAATGTGGATAAAAAGAGAAAAATCCACATCAAGAATAGTTAACTTTTAGCAAGATTTAGACATAGTTACTGACTTTCTCAAGTACAATCCATCCTTACTGATAATTGCCTCAAGACTAAGAAATTATAAAATCAGTTTTCAGTGCTAATGAATATACAATAATATAAATCAAACCTGATGAGTCTTTATACAACAGAAACTCTCAATGTGATATATTAGAATTTATCTAAGTGCACTAGTCAGAAGTCTAAAGTAAGTAGTTTTTTCTAAACAGAACTTTCCACCTTATCAGAGCATAATAAATGCACCCAAATGTGAGACTCAATAAAACTTTAATTAATATAATACAAAGGTCCAAATACAACAGAAAATATTAGGCATTGTTTGAAAAGATAAGAGGTAAGCACTAGAGAGATAAATAAATTTATTAGAAATAATAATAATAGAGAAGTATTAACAGTTAAAATGACATCAATACCATAAGATGGAGAAGTGTAAGTGTTGGGTATATAAAAAGAGAGCTTGATAATTGTCAGGAAAATAGTAACATCAGGTATGGTAGTGATACTGGAGACAGATTCATAAAGAGTGAAGATTAGTGTATTAGTTATTATAATATTAAAGATAAATTAATAATTTATATAGATAAATTGATGTTGACAAAATCTAAAGAAAAGAGGGTACAAACAAAAGTTAATGTTACAAGGAAAGCAATAATGGGAAGTGTGGCAAGGATGTTTGAAGCAGTGGAGGATAACTGCCAAGGTAAAGAACTGAAAAAATCCAAATGCCTATATAAAAATGAAAAGATAAAAGAGAATCAATCAAGGGTGGAAACAATGATTAAAAAAGAAATTTGGCAAGTTATGAAGCACAATCAGCAAATTCTGATAAAAATATTGAAAGAAGAAACAATGGTGGAAAATCATATTATAATAGAAAATTTGTTGAACATATAAAGGATATCAAAATAAATAAAAGTAAAAACTGGAGAAAAATCAAAAATTTAAATAGTGGAGCATAAAAAGAAAAGTAAGGTGTCAATAACAAGAAATCAAGAAAACAAATGAAATAAGAATAATTGACAGTGAGGAAAAGATCACAGAGTGCTGAGAAGATGTGGAAGTAGAAACATGATGATTATATATTGCCTAAAAAAAATGGAGACAAGTCATATGGAGAAAAAATCAATATAGTGAAAAATGTTAAAAATGAGTCAACTGGCCAGATTCAGATGGCTAAAAGTGCAAAGAAAGAGTAAATGTTTAGATCTGGATTTGGTGTATACAATGTTGTACACACTAATGCTAATCAATTCTGGAAGATCAAAGTAGTCAGAGTCCAGGTAATTGAATCACCTGTTGTAACATTTGGACAGATTAGAGAGTTATTTTAATCTCACCATCTAAGGAGAATAAGTTGGATATATTCTATAGCCATTTACAAGGTGATGTTCAAACATGGTGGGAAATTTTATTTAATCAATCTAACACTTTTCAAAAGTAAAAGGAGTTTTTCTTGAATGATTTTTAAATGTAAAAAGTAGCAGGCTGAAACCCAATACCAGTTTATGCAAGACAAATTTTGTGGAGAAAGTAGAGAAAATTATTTCAAATTCTTCAAGTGAGACATGGCTAAATTGAGAATATGATGTTTAAAGCATGACTGAATGAAAACATCTGGATAATCCATCATAATCTGCCATTTCAGATAAAATGCATCTGATATTAAGTGCAATTAAAAAAATCCATAGAACAGAAGAATGAATTCCTGAATGTCATGAACAATAGTTTACAAAACCAGCAAAGCAAACTAGCTAAAAAATTACAGGAGCAAGCTAATATTAATACAACTTAAGTTCAAAAGAAAAAAATTAATGTCCAGATTCAAAAAAAAGGATAAGGTATAAGTCTTGTAGTACAGTTTAGAATCTAATAAAGTAATGAAAGAGATGAAAAATGGAACTCTAATTGTTGTATTCCAAATGAGAGGTCTAATGTTCATCTTCCATAACCATCTATAGTAATACCTCCCCCCCAATCCTTCCAAAAAAAGGTAATTCCTAACTTCAAATCTTATGGAAGGATCAGAGAAACAGTTATAAACATTACCAAATCATATAATTAATTTAATGGGTACTTATAAAGACAGAATATACTAGTTTTCAAAACAAAGCTTTCCAAAAATTAAAATAATATTTAAAGGTGTTTCCATAAACATCTATTAGACTCAGGCAGCAAACTTTCAGCAACTACAGAAGAAATGTAACATTAACTTCTTTATATAATCCTCAAATTCAGATTTAATTAATAAAATCAAGTAATATTGGTAAAATCTCAAGGTAAATTTGGAAGCAAAGCTGATATAGACTCAACTGTAAATTAATAAGCAAAGTGTTTACTATGTATTTTGATTTTAAAAGTTTTTATCAGTGATGTGGTATTGATATCTGATTTGTTGCATTAAACTAATTTTTGTGTGGATTATACAGAGAGGTGGATCAGATATAACAGAGAGATAAGATAATTTTTGGTACAAATCATTATAAAATTTTATAAGGATCTGCTGTTTAATTGAAATGTTATCTCTCATGATGAATGCCCAATAAAATTAGTGAATTTAAGTTGGTAGGAAATTAATGGTATGTAAAGTGTTAGTCTATTCTTGGAAAAACTTCAGATAATATTCTTGGATGCTCCTGGTAGCATTAAAGAAATTTGTGCACAGAATCTGGTTATTAGAGAATATGTGTAACAGACCAAATTCTTTCCAATGCACCACCAATGCAAAAAACAAAAAACAACTCAAGAAAATAGTGGCTTGAGTCCCAACCATTTAATAGTGCCATCATGGTAGTGAAAAAAAGGATGGATATGTAAGATTGTGCTTGGATGCAAGTTATTTGAATAAAATAATAATACCTGATTGTAATATTCTTCCTCCCATTCCACTTTTGATTTAATTTCTAGTTATTGGCAGATTCAATTTTATGCAGAGGAAAAACAATATATTGTATTCAAATATAAGAGTTTCTTATATCAGTTTAACTAGATGCTATTTCAGTTTGATCAAAGGTTCTGAATTTCTGAAATGTTTAAATCAAGTTCTCCCTAGAAGTTATGCAGATTGGATCTATGTACAATGAGGAGGTATTGGAGGCATCAGTAATAAACATATATAGCCTCTTGAAATATTTTTCAAGAATACAAAAAAAAAGTATTCTAGCTATAGATGAAATAGTATTTTGAGTCATATCATTGAAAATAGAAGTATGAGTCCTTACCCTGATAAGATTTAAGTGATTAAAGATTTCTCTATTCCAAAAAAAATACTTCTGAACATATTTAGTACTATATATCTTTTATAATAAATTCTATAAAAAATTGCAGACAATATTAAGCCATAGCTATGATTATTAAGAAATGTTATATCATGGAAATGGACTCTGGTATAAGTTGAGGCTTTCAGATATCAAAATGGACTCTCTGAAGCAAAGAAGAAAAATTCTTCATTGTCCAAATAAATTGAGTATTTACAGACTGGAAGAAATACTTTTTTTAATGTTCACTTTTTCCAATACTGAAAAAGTCTTCAATTGTCTAAATGGATATTAGTGTTTGCAGATTAGAAGTGATACTTTCTTTAATGCTCACTTATGGATTACAGATTGGAAATAATATTTTCTTAAATCCAGGAGGACATCTAAATGAGAGTCCTTTATTTTGTAAGATGTCTGTTAAAATGTTTACAAATTAATTATACTGTCACAGAAAAACAGCCTCAGATCAGATGTTATTGTGATCTAGACCACAAAAGCATTAGATTCCTGAGTCATTTATATAACTAGTAATTATCTGGTTTAGTATAGTGTGCATTTACAGAAATTCACCTGTCCAATAAAGTATTGTAAAGAATTCAGAAATATTGTGTCATAATTCAATCTGACTTGTTCTATAATATCTTAATGCCGAATATATAAATTTTCCAAATTTAGGATGGGCCATAGATGAATCTGTAGAAAAAAACTTGAAACAACTTCACGTTAATAATGACTGAGTAAACAATTAAACTGTTGACTTTACTGGATGTTGAAACTAATGAACTTCTTAAACTAGTATGAAACAAAAGATTCAGTTTTAAAGCATCAAATAGAATGGACATAAAAATGGAGAGTGGTATTTTTATCAGATATATAAATTACCTGTATGCTAATGATAATTTCACAACTATTATTTGGAAAATATTTTATTTATGTATGTATTATTTATTTTATCTAAGTAGATGCTTTGTGATAAAATATATAGCTTATAAATTATCTTAGGGTAATCACTATAAATACATTGTTTATTCTTTTTTTGTTATAAATATAATTATCAGTGCTGTTTATCTCATTCCAAACATGTATAACAAAAATTCAATATGGTCTCAGAATAAAACATGCCTTGACTAAAATAGATGTGGGATTGTTAATGGAAACTGGAAATGATATTGTCATGAGGATAGTGTGCCTAGAGACATTTTTCCAAGTGAATAGCAATGCATAGGATAAAAGCTGGTTTTCCCAAGCACCATATAATAAAATTATTGATAGAAAGAACAGTCATAATAATAAAATCCTTTTGGACATGAGAAAAGGTAGTTGACTATCTAGAAATTGAGTTGCTGGTTGAGATTAGAAAATATCACAAGTACCTGATGTGATCCTTACCAGTAGACTCAATTTAGTATTTGGTTGTAAAATGCAATTATCATCATCTATATCACAATTGCAAAAACTGCATTGATCTGTCAGTTTTTGACTGTTCTATAAATGAAGTGCTCAGAGTTTAGTGATGAACAACATGTCACTGCATGGACCATTGCAATATATATATATATATTAAAAGTGTTCTTTATAAGATTTAACTCTATATAATTTCATATATGTGAATCAATTTTTAAATTTCATCTTTCATAAGCCTAATACGTATTTAATACACAAAACCCAATTCAGAAGCTGTTAGACCCATTTATATGCATATATTCTCAAATTAACTAAATTCTAATCTTGTAACATCTTGTTTTTATTAATGTAAATAATTAAAATTCATACAGTAAAATCAAAACACTTCAAAATGTTATACTTTACGTGAAAAAGTTTTATTTATTAACAATAAATAGTTAGTGTTATAAAAATCAGTCATTATGTGATGAAAAATGGACATATCAGGGAAGTTTGTGCCAACTCTAAATTTAAATTACAACAAATATTTAGAAATTGATGATAGGCTTTTTTAAAAAATCCATAATATCATCAACAAATTAATGTTTTATCCAGTGTTTAAAAAAAATAATGTCCAGTCCCTAGTAATATTTATTTATTTATTGTTTACAATATGTTTAATATTTGTTTTGTTTTCAAAAATAATTACTGCTTGATTTTAAAGGCATACTGATTTATTTATTAATTTTAAAAATAATTAGAATTTGTCTGCTTTCCGTGAGGTCTATTTTTTAAAAAAAATCTTCAAACTATGTAATAAATATTGTGACAGAAGTAGAAGTTAATGTATTGTATAATGATTTAAAATTTGGTATTATGACTAGTTTAAAAATTGTAGTATTTACAGTTTTGCTGAAGTTTCAATCAAATGAAAATCTCTTTGTGTGTGTATATGTAAATAAAATATTGTTTTTATATATTGAAACTTCAGCAAAACTGTAAATACTACAATTGTTAAACAAGTATATTTTATATATCCCTAGAGTCTAGATGTAATATAGTGGAATTAATCACAGACTTTCGAGCTCCCTTCTGCCATCGATTCTATCTCATGCAACTGATACACGTGATCCCACACATGTCAAAAAGATAAATGATCTCCAATATATGTATTTTGGGATGAACCAGCTCTTATCAGTTGGTCCAGATCACCATCGGCCACACTTATATATACATTCAGTGCTCAGTTTACATTAGGATAGCAAATCTTCATACTTTAATGGGCAGGCTTCAATATATTCCATCCTCCACCATTGAAAATCTGATGATGAAATTTCTCAAAACCTTTGTTAATGTCAATATTATTGTCATGCCCATGTTGACTTTAAGTCACTCTGAACACTTATGTATAGGACATTGTCCATTTAAATACACAGAAGAGGGATGGTCAAGATACAGGTTGAAATTGTAATATTTTATATACCTGGAGTCTAGATGTAATATAGGAGATTTGAATTCAGACTTTCAAGCTCTCTTCAGCCACTCACTCTATCTCATTTAACCAATACACATAACCAAACACATGTGAACAAGATAAATTATCTTCAAATATACATATTTTATGCTGAACCAGCACTCATCAGTTGGTCCAGAATATCATCTCTAACACACATATATAATCAGTGCCTGGTTTTTATTAATAAGATAGCAAATCTTCACATTTTAATGAATAGGCTTCAATCTACTCCACTTTCCAATTCTTTAGCTATCCACACCATTGGAAATTTTGATGATGGATTGCCCAAATCCCTTGTTAATGCCAATATTATTGTCATACACATGTTGACAAGGTTCTATACATGAGGGATCAGACTGACTTAGAGTTAACTTGGGCATGGCAATAATATTGGCATTAACAAGGTATTTGAAAGTTTCATCATCAAATTATCAATGGTATGGATGATTGAAGAGTTGGAGAGTGGATTAGAATGAAGCCTGTCTATTAAAGTGTGAATATTTGCTATCTTAATATAATCCAAGCAGTGATTATATATATTTGTTGGAGATGATGATCTGGACCAACGGATGGTTCAACATGAAATACTTATACTGATGATCATTTATCTTTGTCACATGTGTATTGTCATGTGCATTGGTTGTATGAGATAAAGTAAATGACTGAAGAAACTTTGAAAGTCTATGTTTAAGATCCCTATATTTTTACATTGATAAATTGTCAATGAAGTTTCAATAGTAAGTGTACTTAAAGCATATATAATAAGCTTTTTTTGGAAAATGCACAATTGAATGTAGAAATATGTTCACTTTTATTTTGAGTACAATGTTAACATTTGAAACAAAAAGCTCTGCACTGAAAATATATTAAGATTATATTCAATGTTCTTAATATTTCTTTACATAAGAAGCATTGATAATTCTTAGTCAGAAGATAATCAGCCTTTAACATGCAAAAACTGGATATAAATTGCCCAGAATTTTAAATGAAGAAGTGAGACATGCAATTAAATTTATGAAGAAATGAAAAGCTCCAGGTAATGATAGAATTATAATTAAAAGTAGCTGATGAAGAAATAGAATTTTTTTTAGCAAAGTTATATACTAAATGTCTAAATGATAAAGATTTATCAGATGATTGGAAGAATGCAGTATTAATATTTAAAAATGGTGATAAAGAAGATATTAGAAATTACAGACCTATCAGCATTTTATCAGTTTTACACAAATTTTTTACCAAGATAATTACAACTCATCTACAGAGAACATTGGATTTCCACCAACCAAGAGAACAAGATGGATTTAAAAGTGGTTTTAGTACAGTAGATCATATCCAGGTATTGAGGGAAGTTATAGAAAGGACAAATGAATATGAGTTGCCATTATGTTTTGGATTTTTAGATTATGAAATGGCATTTGATTCTATAAACATTTCTTCAGTGATTAAAGCATTGGATCATCAAGGTATAGATCCAGGATATTGTCATATTTTAAAGAATATTTATAAAAATGCAACAGCAATAATTAGATTATGTAATGATACTTGGTAAAGTCAATATTGAGAAGGGTGTAAAACAAGGTGACTCCATATCTCCAAAACTTTTTACAGCAGTGCTGCAAAAAGTATTTTGTGAATTAAAATGGGAAGCTAAAGAAGTGAAAGTAAATGGAGATTATTTAAGTCATTTAGATTTTTCAGATGATTTAATTGTTTTTGCAAATAATGCTTTAGAGCTGCAGGAAATGTTGATGGAGTTATCAGATGAAAGTAGGAAAGTAGGACTAAAGACAAATGTTAAAAAGACTAAAGTAATGTTTAATGAATTTTCTCAAAATATGAAAATAAAGATTTATTATGATGAGTTAGAAGAGGTTAACAGTTACAAATACCTTGGTCAGATTATTAATGAATAGAGATGGAAACATAATGGATGAAATTAATCATAGAATTAAACTTGGTTGGAGTGCTTTTGGTAGAAATAACTTGATACTAAAAGGAAATATGCCTGTGTTTGAAAAGGAAGGTTTTTAATAAATGTGTCTTACCAGTTTTTACTTATGGATCTGAGACTTGGACACTTAATAGAAGAGCAATACAGAGACTTCAGACCACTCAAAGAAGTATGGAAAGATGCATGTAGAGAGTAACAAGAAGAGTTTGAAAATGCAGTATATTGGTAAGAGAACAAACAGGTGTTACTGTCCTCATTGAAAAAAATTAAAAGACTGAAGTGGAGTTGGGATGGACATATTGCTAGAAGAGATGATAATAGATGGACAATTGAAATCTTAAACTGGATTCCAAGAAATTGTAAAAGATCTAGAAAGAGACCCCATTAGAAATGGATGAATGAAATAAAAAAGTGTGCAGGGATGAGGTGGAGAAGAGAAGCTAAAGATCAGAGAAGATGGATTGAATTTGGAAGACCTTCATCCTGCAGTGGATTGATAATGGTTGATGATGATGGTACTTTATATCCCTGGAGTTTAAATGCAATTATAGAGAATTTAAACCCAGACTTCCAAGCTCCCTTTATCTATCCAATCTATCTCATACAAGTGTTGTCAACTATCCTAATAAAACTATAATTATTAATATAAATCATTATATTTAAATGCAGGTATACTTTATATCTCTGAAGTTTAGATATAATTATAGAGGATTTGAACCCAAATGCCCAAGCTCTCTTCATCTATCCAATCTATCTTATACAACTGATACACATGACCACACACATGAAAATACTTGTTTTATGCATTTTATAAAATGTAAAATTTTATATATCACAATTGCAAAATAGTTGATAGTGTCGACTGTTTAACAGTATTCCTTAGAGCATCTTCTAATATTTAAAAAAACTAAATTTAAAAGTATATAATCATTATTTTATTTAAATTGAGCTATGTACAAAAACTATGGACATCTTATAATTTTACAATCTTCAGTATAATTTTTCTTTGTTAATAACAAAAAAAAAAAAAACAATAACAAAGAATTACAGCATTTTATTTTATTCAACTATTTTTAGCTAGAGTGGTCAGCACGGCTGCCTTACAAGCAGTTGTCCCAGGTTCACTTACCGGCGATGCATTGACACATGAATAAAAAAAAAAGAAAAAAAATGCTTAAAACTTCATCCTCTAGCAACTGGAAAACCTTGCAATTCTTCATTATTTTTCTATGATAGGTTACAGGAGTGATTGTTGACCTCTAGTAGAATATTTAACAATTATTTTTACATATCCAATTTTATATAATATAATGAAATTCAAGATGGTAACTTGACTGATTATAGTAATGCCTCTTGTTAGGCAATCAACCATGTTTATTATTATAATTAAATGCAGGATGCATAATGGAATATAAGGGAAACTCATATCAAATTGCAGTAATTTTTTGATGTGCATATGTATATAATAAAATAACCAAAGTATTTTAACTATATACACATACTTAGAGAAAAAACACTTTTTTCTCTTGACAAACAACTAAAATGTAAAATATGCATACTTTTAGATATTTTTCTAATCACAGTGCATGTATATGGATGGAATATTAAAGTGAAAACAATGAACTAAAACTGTTTTAAATAATAAAATGATTTAAAATAAAAATATATGTGTGTATCCATTGATGTTCTATTAATTGAAGAACTATTCAGGATTTAAAATATTATTTTACAAATATATATTTCATGAATAATAAACATATATGATTTATTATTCAAAATTATTGTATAAAATGCAATTAGCAGATAGGTTAAAATGAATAGAAGAAATAAGTACCTATTAAAGAGGTTTTCTTTATCTTGCCTGAGTCATTCTTCAGTACTATTTTTTGAAAATTAAGTTTCTTGTTTATTTAAGCTTTAAAGATTTTTGTTATAACTCGCTGATTGTCTCTTTGCTTTAGTTTGATGTTTCTCTTGGATAGTTCTATAAAAAATAGGTTTGATTTCTAAAACAATATATACAAATTCTAATTTGCTGCTAATAATATAGATAAATCCTTCATGTTTTGAAATTAATATTTATTAAGAAATTTTTTCTATGCTGGATATATAAAATAAGTTCTGCAACAGATTTTTAAAAATCTTCATTTGAAATTGAAAGAATATTTTTCTTGCTGGCTTTTTTCCATCATTTGACAGGATGGTCAGAAAAAGAATCAAAATGTTTCAGCTAATCATCTTTGCTAAAATGTGTTGATTTTTAGCCTTAAAAAAGATGTGGCACAGATTAATAATTAATATAAACCATAAACCAACACAAGTTCTCATAAGAATTTTCGTAAAAAGCTCTCTTTCTTTTCTCTCTAATTTTTCAGCCTAAAAATGTTTTTTGCATAGCCTAATTTTAGAAACAAATAAAAAAAGACTGTGGGTTTGCTGCTAACAACAGAATTGACATCATTCTTTAATTATCTGCACTTATTAAACTTAGTGAGCAATCAATTAATGGTTTATCAAAGTATTTTATAAATAACAAAATGTTTTCTAATTACCAAAAGTAAAAATATGGTTTGGATTTGATATTACCAAAAAAAAAAAAAAGAAATAAATAAAATCTACTTACATTTTTTTAATATCTTAACAACTCACAGCATTTTTTCAGTGTGACAAAGAAGCACTTCAGTCACTTTGCTTAAATTCACTCTCTTGTAATTATCTGTGGTGTTATTTTTTATTTTTGTGTTCACTTGATAGTTAAAACTGAAACTAAAACATATATTGATTTATTAATAATAAATCTTTAGGAATCAGCATTCTACAGAGAACTAACAGAAAACGATTGGAATGGTTTTTGTTTATTTTTTATTTTTTTTCATTTTCAAAGTAGTCATTGCATTTGCATGAGTTCATCTTTTATTCAAATCTTAAAAAATGAAAGCTATATAATTTCCATAGTTTGTGTGTATATATATATACGATTGATTTTTGCAAAATATTTGTAAAATATTTACATTTTGCAACAATACAAAGTTTAGACTGAGATTGTACTTAAAATATTTATTTTAGAATACATGTTTAAAGAAATGCAATAAGGTAAAAAATGAAATTGTGATGTCTGAAAAGAGAACATCTTTATAAGAATCATAGCTTTTATTTTTAAAATAATTATAAGTGGAATTTTAAACTCTAAAATATAATTTCATGGTTTATGCATTCTTTGCAAAATCTACTTTAGTGTTAGAAATGGAGTTCAAATAAATTTTACTTCATTCCAAATAAATTTTTATTGCCAATGGTGAAATACTAAAAGCACATATCAGTTTATTCCTTTTTTTATATATAAGCAAGTTGAAATATTATTTTTAAGAATGGTTTTGTAAGAAATGATTTTAAAAATTGGAAAATATATTAAAGAATAAAGAGTTATTTATTAAAGTAAAAAGTTAAAAATGTAATCCAAATAGCCACTGGAGGCTGTTCAAAAATATGTATAATGAAAGATGAAATCAAAAATTAAATTTCAAATATGAAAGAAATAATTTTTTCACATTCCTTTAAAAAAATAATACTTCTTTTTTTCTTTTTTCTTCTTATAGTTAAATATATATTATTACTCTTTTACAAAAAAAAGATTTTTAAAAGAGTAAACTTCTTTAGTTGAAATCTATGTACTATCACATGTATATGCCCACTTGCTATCCATATAAAATGGAATGGTTTAAAGTTTCTAATATTATTTACTGACTATTACAAGCTATGATATTGGAGTGGTTTGGAATATATATATTTATTTTCTTATTTTTAGAAAGTAGATATACATTATGGTCATATTAATGCCTTTGGGATAGATTTATCTTGGAAAAACTTCTTAGCACTCATATGGAAACTAGAAATGAATATATCTTTTAATCATAAACAACACATAATAATTCTACAATTATACCAACAACAATTAAATAAAACAAATAATTAATGTGCTTTGATATTTCATTCATAGTTTGATATAGCATGCTGAAAGAATTGTGAATTAATTAACTGCAAATATAATATTTCAAAAATTATATTTAATTATATTTATTATAAGACATATATATCTCATTGAGGATTGAATTCCTTTGTTTTTATCTGAAAGATAATAGTGATAATTTCATCCATATTTATAACATAACATTTTATTTTTCAAATAAATCTTTTTTCTATATCATTTATAAAAACAGGCAAAACTCTCCATACAGTAGTGCCACTCAGTACAAGCCAAAGTAATCAATGGATGCCAGAAGGCTTGTACATAAAATCTCTAGCTAATGCCTACTCTACGGTGCAGTACTCTCAGATCCAAGATTCCTCACTGATGAAAGTCACAAGCTAGAAACTAGTCTGGGGATATTGAATGAATAGGTACTAGATAGAAATTGCACCTAGATCTAAGATGCAGTGCTCTCAAATCCAAGCTCTTCACTGACAAATGCCACAAGAAACTAGTCTGGGAATATTGGATGAGTAGGCACTAGTTAGGGATTTTAAGCACAAGACTTCTGGCATCCACTGATTACTCTTGCTTGCACTGAGTAGCACTACTGTATGAAGAGTTTTGCCCATTTAAATAACAGTTATGAGCAAGCATATGATATATCATATGTAAATAATCTTTTCATTATTTATTACAAACATAAGTTTTCAACTACTAAACAGAATTCTAAATTATAACAATGATGCTTTCCATTACTGGATGTAATGTCTATTGAAATAGTTTGTAGAACAAAATATTTCTTATCTGAATTAATTCCATTTGCAAAATAAAAAAATAATTTTAGGTTAGACATTATTAAAAAATAAAATTATGAATTGAGATTGAAAATTAAATTTGCTATTACAAAATTTTAAAAGATTTTTTTTTCTCCAGTATTTATTAAAAAAAAAAATCCATTCTTGTTAACTATAAAAACTGTTTTCACTTTCCCATAATGAACTTTTTACTATTTAGGCATTTTCAAATAAAATCTAATTGTACTCACAGATAATTTTGATTAAAATAAATATTTTCAAGATATTGCATAATTAATAAATATATAAACAAATTATTGAAAATTACAATTTTTCTTTTTGAAACTAAATCCATTAATCAGAAATTATCACTTTTATTGATATCAAAATGAAGCAGACCTGGTTTCTTTCATGTTCATATTGTATATTCCATTTCCATAAAGATCTATATAAAAGTGACATCTTCAGCTATTTTTTTAATTAATAATTTTAAAATTTCTATGGGGGAAGAGCATATTATGTGCAGTAGCCAAATATTACAGATATCTGCAAAATAATGAAGAAAAGTCATAGATATTGAAGTATCATAATACCCAAAACATGTTAAATTAGGTGATTTTGTAGCTATTAAACAAGAGTATGCTATTATGAGAAGGGGAAAGTTATAATTTTAATGTCAACATTAGACATTCTATTTTTAAAAAAAACCTGGTGTTTAAATGGTCTCATTACTCTATGATTATTATTAAGTTCTGCTTATTTTATTAATAAATATTATTTACATTAAATTTTTAGTACAATCTCTCCATTGATTATAAAAAATGATTTAAAACTGCTGTATTTTTCACTCACCTTGTTACTATATATCTTTTATTACCATCAAAGTTATATTTCTTATATTATAGATAAAAGATAGGTATATAGGTAGGTACATAAGTAGACAGGTAGATAAATAAATTGATGGACAGTCATAGTGATATATAGATAGATAGACAGATAGTCAGATAGGTAGGTAGATAGATAGATAGATAGATAGATAGATAGATAGATAGATAGATAGATAGATAGATAGATAGATAGATAGATAGATAGATAGATAGATAGATAGATAGATAGATGGATGGATGGATGGATGGATGGATGGATGGATGGATGGATAGATAGATAGATAGATAGATAGATAGATAGATAGATAGATAGATAGATAGATAGATAGATAGATATCTTTTAATAAAAAAATGGATTAATACTTAGAGCCATATCATAAGGCAATAAAATATTCATAAACGTATATAATTTTGAAATATATTAAGATAAAACGGAAACGGGCAATGTTAAGTACCAGCTTCAATTAGTGTTTTTTTTTTAACTTTTTTATAGTATAGACTCCTTTTGTTATATTATTTTCATATAAAATTAGGCATATGTTTATAGTTATCTTAACTTCATGAGCTAAGCTTATAAGATTTCTTCGAGCCTTTGAGATCCTCTATAAGGACATCTTTGTCCCAAGGGTCCATGAATTGTACGTAAAAATCCATTGCTCTGATTGCTTAAATACTAGACTTGAATACAGTATGTATTTTATTGTTAAACTTTAGACAGAGAATATTTATATATACATTCTACATCTTTATATATATAAAAGAAAGGCAAAAAGAGATTTAAAAAATCATGCACATTCATTATTAAGTACTTTTAATAATCTCATTATTGGTTGTCTTTAATATGTAATTTAGTAAAAAGTATTAAGAGATAGATTTTTATCCTTTGATAACTCATTTGAGTGAAGTGGCACTTTGTTAACAGAAGGCATTAGTTTGTGTTGATTTAACACATGTATTGATACTTTAGCATCTGTCAGCACTCCCCCATTTTTTAACTTTTCACATGACTTGCTACCTCTTTTGTTTAATCTTGAACATTGCAATCGGCAGTGCATATCTTTCAGATTAGCTGCTAATTATTTGTTCACTAATTGCCATTTTGTAACCAATTAATCAGACTTCTCTTGGCATAGCAAAGTTTACAGGAGATCTGTTTAAAGTCTATAATCAATACACATGTGACACACATTCTGTGTCAAGAATGACAGCATTGTACTAGAAAGATGTTCTGACTGATCTAAGCAGGATCACTAACTTTAAAAAAAGATTTCTGGAATAAAAAATTTATTAATAGTGATAGCCCTGACTATTAGTGTAATCGATGAGAGTCTATTGTTTACATTAAATAACCATTGATTAACTGATTATGGCCTTTTAATTTTTGTTATTTATAGAGTTTAAAAGATTGATGATTGATCCTATAAATAAGTAAATAAAAAATTACTATTTCTTAATTAGCAATTGCATTTTGTTAATTTTATCAAATAAAGAAACATTTTGTCATGCAATGAAAACATTGTAGCCAATTAATGCATTTTTATATTTCTATAAATGCAATTAGACATTTAATTAATTAATTAATTTTTTATATCTATTTTAAATAATAAATGTTTATATTTTCTTTCTATACACACATGTATGTATAGTAAATTTTAAGTTTGAAGACAGGCGGAAATAATTAGACTGTAGGATACTTCAATCACGTGATAATACTTATTGGGTGAGAGCTTGTCATTGTTTATCAACCGGGGATCTGTTGATAATCTCAGCTACTCAACGTTATTTTTTTTTAATGCATGGAAGGAAAAATAAAATTTACATAATTTATTTAAAATTGATCATGCACAGATAGAAACAAGTAGAAAATGTCATTATAATTGAATGAGAATAGGAGTAATAATTAAAATACTCTAATAATTTATTGCCCGCGGAATTCATACTCGTTTAATTAAGCATTGCCGTGGCAGGGCTAGAACCACGATCCATGAACTTTGATTTTCAGACTCTTCCCTGCATCCCACAGAATGAAGTAATATTTCTTTAGTTTCAAACTAAAGTTTAGTACTGCATTACAAACTCTTAACAAACCTTTTGCATCATTAAAATGCAGAATGTAATAATATTTCAAGATTATTATTATACTGTCAGTTGCTCAGGAGATCATATAGTATTCAAATACCAAAGTGATAGACTGATTATACATAATGGATTCATTTAAGTATTTATGCTGAGAAATTTATTTTACTTTACTCTGTTCAAAATTAATCCAACAAGCTTTAGTTTACTACTTTAACACTTTTTCTTCTTTTCTAAACTATGTGGATGTCTTATACTATCTGCATTAAGTCAAATAGCATGTAAATGGATGTATGTAATTAAAAAAGCATGTATAAAATAACCACATACTTATATAATTTAATATTTAGGAACTATATGATGTTCAAGTTCCGAAGTGTGAGATGGACCATAACAGTGCTATGCAACTGAAGAAACATACTTTTTATTTCATTCAGCAGAAACTTTTAGCTCTGTGATTCTATCACTGTTTTAAATCACATGAAATTATTATAAAGTGAAAAGTGCTGAAATAGGTGTTTAAAATCAATATAAAATAAAAAAAACAACCAAATTAAGTATTAAAGGAATTCTACAACCATGCATCT
This sequence comes from Epiperipatus broadwayi, assembly GCA_028023455.1. Taxonomy (NCBI): domain Eukaryota; kingdom Metazoa; phylum Onychophora; class Udeonychophora; order Euonychophora; family Peripatidae; genus Epiperipatus; species Epiperipatus broadwayi. The sequence continues at coordinate 663,922 of JAQFVV010012786.1, forward strand.
TCCATTATAAATAAAATTATTTATGAATTTAATATTGCACATTCATACATAGTTATATCTTGGTTATAAAATAAATTTAGTACAAATCTAGTCTTGCCATTGTAACTATAAAATAGTTTTTGCTTATTTTAGTATTCATGACTAAATTGTTAATCATTTTATTTTACCAAAATTAATATATACTAACGTAAATGAATTATGTGCTTTCATGAATAATGTATTTTTGAAAAAGTCATACTAAGTGAATACATGTTAAATGAATCTAATATCAATGCAAAATAACAACAGCACATTAATTTTTGATGATAAATAGAATTTTCTTGTAGTTAGAAATTTATTTTTATAAATAATCAAATTATATTTTAACTTTCATTGTTTTTAGATATATGTCTTGTTTAATGAAGCAACACTCAATGATTTTAATTTATTCTCTTCTCACACAAGCAATGATGACTTCTTGCAAAATATACTTTCATTTATTTCAAAGATATTTTCTTATTAAAAATAAAATATATGTATTCTTTATATAGACTAATACTTTTTTAATATTCAAATAACCCACATATAGTCAATTTGATAATATGATAATATTAAATCGTACTATCACATTTCCAACGTAAAGCTGAAAACTTACCCTGCTTTTTTTATTTCTCAGTATAAATTAATTACAGAATACATTTTAAATTTATTTTATTTTCTTAAAGTGTTTGAGGAAAGTCAGTGACTTTGTTGTAAATTTTGGTGCATTTGGGGAGTTACAAAAGCACTGCTATCACTTTGGCTTTTGTTTTGGACTATTTTGTGGTTATCTATAATGTCAATTTACTCATACATATTTTTTTTGCAATGAAAGCAAAGCTAAATTATTAGTATAAAAAAATCTGAAATTGTTAGTATCATACAAACCTTATACAAATGTTACATAAATTTGCATCTGAAAGCAAGCTGACAATGCACTCATTAGTTAAATCATAAAACTAAGAAACTGACAGCATCCCTGAATAGTAGATTATTTGACCAAGGTATTTCAGAGTGGGCATTATTGTTTTAGCATTTTAAAAAAAATTGCATTTTTCAGTAATTTATTTACATATTTAAACTTATTTAAGCAATATATTTGTAAAATATTTATTTTAAGCCAAAAAATTATGTGATTACAATTAGATTATGTTGATATTTATTTTTAAGAAGACATGTAAAAATATAGTTACAATAAAGCAGAGGTTATTTTTATTGGCTAACTAGAACATCTTTCATAAATACTGGTGAAGATTTTTTTGTGAAATTTTAATAATAATGAGTTAAATTTTGACATACTTTCAATTTTGTCTGAAGTCTTAACTAAAATTCATTTTCATTTTAAAAATGAAATTCTAATAAATATTTTTTTCAATAATTTTTATGATTAGACAATCTTATGATCCAACACAGAATAGCAAATATGACAAAAATTGTCACTAAGATCTATCAAATAAGAGTGGAAAATGTTGGACTTTAAGTTAAACAAATATTTGATCTTTTAAATAAATTAATTTTTAACCCTCAATGGCTACAAGTAATATGTAAAACTATAGAAATGTTCAAATGCCTTAATTTTAAATAATTTTATAAATTAAACAGGTGTTCATATCAGTATATTTCTAGGGATATCTATATTTTTCAAAAATCAAATTAGTTTGAATTTTGCTTGCATAGTATAAATTTTATGCCACTTTTTGGAGTGTTAGCTGTATCTGAAACTGCAGTAGTCTAAGTGTAAATAATTTATTTCTTCATTTTTTAATAATCTATGGTTATTTCCTTTACTACTTTTTCTACAAATGTTACAATACTTATTGTAAATAATGATTACAATAATAAAAATCAAATGATTTTATTATAATGACTAATTGCACTTTTCCTAACAAAAAATCAAACAACATTCCCAAGGTAGAATTTGTATATGTTTATTCCAAAGGAAATTAATCTTATTTTTCCATTTTTGCAATCTATGGTTATATTTTTTTCTACTTTTTATATTAATATTATAATACTTATTATACATAATATTTTTAATAAAAAAAATCAAATTTGAAACCTAAATTATATCACAAATCAAAACTTTTCTCATGAGCAATATCAGATACTGTTATATAGCATGTCATTCTAAAACCACATTGTAGCCATTGCAGGTTAAATATGATATAATGTTTTTTCAAACTGATAGTTGCATAAACATTTTTTTAAGTTCATTTGATTTTCAGTGAAAAAGATACTATTTTTGTTGATATACCATGTTGTATGCTTTGTGTAAAAACCAATTTGAAAATAAAGAAACAGACTATTTTTTTAAGTAAAACTTTATTCTGGAGAGTAAACTATTTTTGCTCTTCAAAATATCTCATAAATCAAGAATCTTACATGTACAAAAAAGCAAGCAATTATAATGCTTACTGGTAAAAATATTTTTAATTCATCATATCAGATTCAAAATATATAATAAATGTTAAAAGTCCTATATAAAAAAGAAACATAATAGAAAAGTGATATTGATGATAAATATCTTATTAAGCATATAATAATAAAAAAAGTACTAATCATTGTGAAAATTACTGTATGATGGGCTACCCAAAAGTAACCAGAATTTTATAATAAAAATTGTTTATTTATTTTTAAGTCTTATAAATTTAATCTCTTATAAATTGCTATGTATTTGATGCAATGCACCAATCTAAATGAATATTTTATTTTTCAAATAGTTTGGAAACACTTGCAAAGTGATGCCTTTTAATGCTTGTCATGGTTTTTTTTCACCATTTCTTAAGTCTACAAAAATAGAAACCTTTTTACATTCAAGAAATTAAAAAAAATTTCACAAAATGAGATCAAGTAAATATAGCCGATAGATAAGCTGGATCATGCTGAATTTAATTAAAAAGTGTTTTACACTCGAGGCTTTAAGAGATGATACTATTAGGTGCACTTCTCTTTACCACAAAATGAGACATATACATTTTACCACATCACATAAATGTTTTAGTACTTGCAGATAAAATTCCTGACCATTGTGAACTAAATCCAAAAGAAAAATGTTGTTTGCATAAAAAAAAATCAGCATTGTTTTTAGTTTAACTTCACTTGTCACTTTTTAGGGAAGTGGTGGGTGAATTTAACATTTCACTTAAACCACTTATAAACTTATGTTTATATGAGATCAGCTTGCTTTTTATCTGTTGCAAACATTACAACTGTTTCTCTGCCATTTTCTGTAAATGAAAACAGAATTTTACATTGCTCAATCTTTTCAAAATCACCAAATAAGCAAAACACACTTTACAAAAAAAATTGCTACATTGCAACACAATTTCTCATGGCAATGTAATTTAGAAGATTGATTTAGAAAGGTTCCTGCTAGAAGTAAGTAACAACAAAAACATATATACTACAACAATCATGCAAATCATAGAATAATTCCAGTTATTTTGGGTATCCCCCTGTATATAATAAATATGTTTCAATTGCTATGATTTTTTTTAAATGATAATTTTATCATCACCATTTAAATTTATTGTAATCAGACAAGGACAGTATTAAAGTAAAGCATGATTCATTAATTAAAATGAAACGTCTGGAAAAAACATTACCTTAACATAGTGTACACTTTAAATTTTATTTTTGGCACCTTCTATGTTCTATTATTAGTGCCTTTTTTGTTATTCAAATATTTTTTTTTGCAAAGGTATTAAGAAAAGTTTTAAAATATCACAGGTCTTTTATTTATTTTTATGAAAATGCAGTTTTAATTAAATAAAAATTAGATCAAAATGTAATGTTCAATGGATGCTGTAGTTTTAATAATACAAGTAATAATATATTTTTTGCCAATATTAATACTCCTTACAGTAACATGCATTTTTGTTTGGGGAAATTAAAATTTTTACAGACATGAAAATATTAAATAGAAATTGGGTGATTAAAAAAGATTTTTAAGATAATGTACACATTTTTCAGTTTATTAATAAAATACTTTAATTATGTATATAGTGAAAGTTTATTTTTAATTTAATGCTGAATAAAATTTGTATTTTTTTTTCATAAATGTTTATGTTTTCTAAGAAAGCTGCTTTTATCTTTAATGTATTAAAAATTTTATTAGTGTCTGGCATAGAGATACTGAATATAAATTATGTAAGCTATATTTTATACTTATCATTGTAATTTACAATATTATTTCATTACACAATAAAAAAAATCTGGCACTGTATTTTTTACTTTAAGGGTAAAACTCACTTTTATATATATAATTGACATATCATTGGTAATTTTGATATCCTGACATAATAGTCTTACAAAATGTCCATCATTTTAAAAAAATGGAGACGTTTAAAAAAATTTGAATAACTTTTTAAAGATTGCAATAGTGTGAATAATTGATTAATAATCAAAGTACTGGGTATAAATTAATAATGATTGCAAATCCTGTGTGAGACTCCTTATATTTAAGGGTTGGATGTATTTTTAAAGTACATTTTTAAGTAACTCTTACTAGATTAATAAGGAAAAAAATATGTAAACAGTTTTGTATGGAGATTATAATTTGTCAAATAATAGATAAATGAACCAATTAAGGTGATCTCAGAAAACAACTAAAATAAATGTAATCTTAAAACAAATTTATATATGGTATATAAACAGCAAATTTACTCAGTTGGAGATGAAATCAATTTTGAATTGAAGTTAAGTTTGAGTTGAAAGAATTTCAAAGTCACAAAATTATTAGCTTGTCTTCTAGTTGCTTCTAAAAACAGCTAGGCTAAGCTGTGCTACATTTTAAATGATCATTAGATTTTAACCATGAGTAAAGGGTAAAGTAGATTTTAAAGTTATATAATAGTAAGTTTTATATATAAAATGATGTTAATAATTAAGTTGGTAAAATTGTAAAAATTTAATAGATATATGTATAAAATATGGTTGTATTGATATAATGTTGAAATTTTTGTAGATCTTATGACTGCTAGGAACAGTTGAAACTGTAATATTAATAAATATATTTTGCTTTAAAGTGTAAAAAGAGTGGAACATGGTTATATTAGAAAAGCAAAAATAAAGAAGGAAAGAGGAAGAGAAACTATTGAAGAATAGGCTCATTTTGTCATATACTCTTTTCAAGGTTAATCATTTTAGTATCATTACATAATCTAGTTGTTGCTGTTACATTTTTATAAACATTTTTAAAAATATGATCCAATGCTTTAATCACTGAAGAAATCCTTATAGAATCAAAGGTCTTTCCATAATCTACAAATCCAAAGCATAATGGCAACTCATATTCATTGATCCTTTCTATAACTTCTCTCAATATTTGCATATAATCCATGGTACTAAAATCACATTTAAATCCAGCTTGTTTTTTTTTTTGGTTAGTTAAAATCCAAAGTTTGTTGTAGATGAGTTGTAATTATTTTGGTAAAACTTTTATGTAGAACTGATGATGAAGGACTGATAGATTTGTAATGTCTAAAATCTTCTTTATCATCTTTTTTACTTAATACTACATCCTTCCAATCATATGTTACATCTTTATCCTTGAACATTTGGTATATAACTTTGCTACAAATATTTATATTTCTTCACTTGTTTCTTTTTAAATATTGATTATAATTCTGTTATTACATGAAATGTTTCTCTTCTTCATAAAATTGCCTGTCTCACTTCTTTACTTAATATCCTGGACAATTCAGAAGATATAGTAGTTGTAGGAGATAGTTTTCCTTGTTCTTTATTGCTATATATTTCTTGATAGAACTATTCAATACATTTCATGATATTATCTTTTTTTTAAGTAGTAGTGCCATTTTTTTTTATTGCAAAAATAAGTTTTGTATCAATACCAAAATGTTGTTTTACACTCTTGAGACTTTTATTTTTTTCTATAACTTTTCTTATTATTTCACAATCATAATTTCTTATATCATTATCAATTCATTTTCTTTATAAATTTTCTTGTCTCAGATAAAATTTTATTGGTCAATGACTGCTTTTTTTGTACCAGCTATCTTTGTTACAGTTTTTAAAAGAGTATCAGTTATCGTCCTATTGATTTCATTCAAATCTGAATCACATTCAAAATCGGTTAATATTTGAAAACGATTTGCAAGTTCTAATTTAAATTCATTACAATAGTTCTGAAGATTACAAATATCAAATGTAAATATTATTTTTTAATAATTTTTGTCTCTCTAGTTTTGCATTAACATATATCTTACATCTCACTAAGATGATCACTTCCTGTACTGAATTTATTAAGAACCTTACAAATTTAACATACATAATTTCTGTTAATCAAAATGTAATCCAATTCTGATTTACCTTTATTTGGATGCTTTCATGTCCATTTTCATTTAACATTTTTCTCAAAATAAGAATTTATAATATAAAGTTTTCTTGTTTCTACACATTTCAGAAGTCTATGAACTCTCTCATTTCTATAACCATAACCAAATATACAGACACTTTTATTTTTCAATTGTTTAACAATTCTAGCATTAAAGAATCCCATGACAATTTTGTTTTGTCTGATCAAAAGCCTTATGTACATCTATATAAAAATTCTCTACTTCATCATCACAGGGAGAATTTGTTGGGGCATAAATCTGAATTATCTCATTTGATATCTGCTATTAAGTTGACTAACTCACTCTGCTGATATACTGTCAATTTCACTTTTTATTTATAATAAATCCTACTGCATTTGTATTTCCAATATTTGTGCCTTTGTAGTACAGTACATGCCTACTTTTTAAATCAATTGTCTCATCTTTTCTTCTAATTTCATGTCTAATAATGATTCCTTTAATATGAAACAGTTTTTCTTCCAATTCTTTCACTTGAAAGTAATCTGAAGTTGTAAGTATCAAAATAAAACATTGTCATCAAATGATAGTATGGGTCTGCAACCAGAATACTCTTAGCACTCTCAGCCTTCAGCCACCAAACCCTGCCTTGGCTTGTGATTTAACAGCCTCCTGGCAATGAGGGCCATGATTTATTTTCGTCTGTCATGACTGTAAATATTTATTTAAAAAAAACTCATTCATACACACATTCATTTTGCTTCAAGAAATCTGATTTTAGTTAAGAGCTATCAGACAATAGAGAAGAAGTCCATGATTTTTCTTGATTTTAAACTCAGAGGTAAAAAGCCAATAGACTTATCATGCTGGCTAATGCATGTTGGTGAGGAGTCTGTCCATGTTCACATACTATATAAATAATCACATAGTAATAACAGCTGCAGTGACAAGAAAGTATGAAGTGGACATTAGAAATCTGTCCTGCTAAGTTCCTTTAAGGACTTCAAGAGGAATCAAAGTTCTTTCAGTTAACAGCAAATTCCTTTCTGCAGGTGCTTAATAGCTAAGCTAATATATATATATATATATATATATATATAATAACTCAGGAAACTTTAGGCTTTATTAGCCAAATAATGTATTGACAAATACGACAATAAAATTATTATTCTGTTTGGTTAATGAAGAAACGGCTCTATCCTATTATTAATATATTTTATTATTAATAATTGATCAAATATAAAATAAAAGTGAAGAAATAACTTTTTTAAGACCTGAGTTAGGAAAAAGTTATCATATAAATAAATAATTTTTACACATGAAGAAAAAACTAAGTAGTTTTTTAATACCAACCAAAAGGAAAAATACTTAACTGATATTATCAATTATTATTATATTGTTGTTGTTGTTTAAAAAAGAGAACAAATTTTTTTTGTTATTAAAAAACTAACTTTAACAGTTTTTGCTGTTGTGTGGAAAACAGGAAGAAATTATAGATACCTGGGAATTTGAAAGCCAGATTTGGGGGGAGATGTACAATATAAAGTATAGCATACAAAGGAAAAAGGTGAAATAAAAGTTGTTTTTTTAATAATAATTCCACCACTTGTAAGTCTTAGTTCTTCTTTATGTTTTTGGTCTTTATTACCAAGCTACAAAAGCAGAGTCAGAGTAATGATAATCTTTGAGATGAGTAAATAAGAGCTATAACTATTATATCCCCTCTTTATCATGTCTGATAATTAGTAGATTTTACAGAATCAAGCAGTGTGAAAACACTATTCAATTGTTTTCTCCATCCTATTATGTGACAAGTAGCAAAGTAATGTAGCACATCCCAGGTCACTAGGTGGCGTTTTTTGAGATTGTATGTTATTTCAGTTCCTAATAAACTAGAATATTTGTGCTGATTTATTTACAAAGAAGAAGTGAAAATTATACTAATGGATAAAACTAATTATACACTAAAAGATAAGCTCTTTTCAGAGCTATATTTAAACTTAAAATAGTGGTGAGATATTAGGGTTTGAAATTTTTACATTTCAAAATGTCTGATATTTTAAAAGCTGAAGCTCTTTCTATTAATAATCATAGTAATTTGGGGGAAATAATTTCTACAAAAACCTCAGCCTGTTGTTGCAAATATTATTAAAGTCAAGCATTGATAGCTGAGAGGTCAGCACAGCCGCCTTGCAAGCAAGTAGTTGGTTGCAGACGATTGTTGCGAGTTCGTCTCCTGGCCAAAGCTATGATATATGGAAATATGTATATATATATTATTGAAAAGAAAACTGGTTCCAGGATGTCTACTATCCTATCTGAAACCATTCAAACTAAAGCCTGCTCTGATGCAAATGTTCATCTATTGAAGATAAATCTTTTATCTGATAATAAATCAGCTGATATAAATAGTAATTTAATTTTGACAAAATAAATCTATGCCAGTCTAATGACTTAATTACTGAAAATATTCAAGAATTTAATTTTTCATGAGTAAGTTGTTTTTTTTTTTTTTAAAAAAAAAAAAATAATGACGAAGATTTTGAAATGAGTAAATTAAATGAGCAAAATATAAGTGACATTTTTAATGAAGACAATAAAGAACAAAATCAGATGTTAGATTTAAATCAACTTAATTTAAATGAAATAATTACTAAAGTCTAAAAAAAATTAACTCACAGATTTCATTTAACAGTACTGTGTTGGTCCTAAAATCTTTCCAAAAATGTAAGAATTGCAAAACTCTTATTTTAACTATAACAGATTCCAACATATTAATAGTGAAATTTCACACAGATGAGTTCTATAGTTTATTAACTCAAAAGAATCTGTTGAATATGTTATACACAATTTTAGACCATTCAAATAATTGTTACCTAATTTTAGAATGTCATAACTCAGCACAGAAAAATATTTTTCAAGAATACATTTACTTTCTAAAATGTAAAATAACTTGTTATATTAATACGAATGGAAACAATTCTTTAGAAGGTCAGATTAAAAACTGTGATATAGATTACACAGAACAAGATTTTCAATTCCTCCTCAATAATCATGGCAATGACTTCCTATTTAGATATCTATTGAAAATAAGAGCAACTATACCTGTTTAAGAAATAAAGTGATATTCAACACCACAGTAAAAAAAGTACAATCATTTGATATATCTACATTGCATTCTACTGATTCATCTCCTCTCATTATCACATTCAAAGAAATATTATCTCAGTGCTTTTACTGCAAAGCTATGAATCATATTATTAAGTACTTCCCTGATTGCTTTTGCAACCAATGTGGCTTAAAACTACCAGAACCCACAAATGTTCAATGAATTCAATGCTTTCTCTTATTATTTCTGAGCAACGAATATAGTCTGTAGTATCTATAACCATTGGTGAATCTCCAGTTATTCAAAAAGATTTAGATAACCAACTTCTGATGGATGCAGAACTTTCTACTAAAACAATTCTAACTCCTAATTACTAATCCAATAAGGAAAATTGACCAAAAAAATACCTCAACTGATGCATAAATATATGATTCCTCAGACAGCAAACCTACAATATCACTCCCTTCTGATGATGGAGAGGGTGAATTCAAAATAGTCAAAACCAAAAAGAAATGCACATGAAATTGAAATAAAATATCCAAGATGACTCAGCAAACAAACTCGCTCTGCACCCTCTTCCACTTTCCAAAATATAGCATTTCTAATTCCTAAGCATGAATAAACTTAGTTCTAATTCACTTTCCTCTCTTAATTATGAACAGCAGATTTTAGTAGGAATGGATACACGTAAGCAAACTACTAAAAGTAAGAAAATCTCTAAAAGACAATTTCTTTATGTCACAATTAGAAAATGATTTCCTCACCATGGATGAACCTAGCAAAGAAATAATTAAATCTCAGATTCAATTAGAACTCTAGTCAGCTATTCTTAGAAACTTTTATAACTTCCTACAGTCTAATAAATCTATGCAAAGAAACCAGAAGAATATCATCAAGCTTTGTTTCTTCAATCAATCATTTATAAAATACATTACTAGACTTACACCTGTTGAATCCAAACTGCAAACCACTTCTGTAAGTCTAGAAATTTTACAGTGGTATTTTTAAAAGTTTTAAAAAAGAATATAATACTCAATTTATTATTACATAATTCAAATTTCTCATGTTATATCTTTTAATCTTTTTATCATAACTAACAAATACTATTTTTCTAGATAATTCTGCATTCTTCATTTTCTCTCCCTACAACACAATGCATTTTAAAATTACAGCAGTTAATGTCAGGAGAATCAATTCTCCTTAATGGTTATTTGCAATTATGAGCTGGATAATACAGTTCACTCCATACACTATATCTATAGAGACTAAACACACAGCACATACTAAAATAAACTCTTTAAAATTTCTTTCTAAATTAGGATTTTTAAAATTATCTGTCAAACATCACAGCAGCTGGTGGGGGCAAGTCCCTATTCCTATTTTTCAAAATTCTTTATCTTAACTGCCATATGAGTTTAATTACATTTATACATATTACCTTTATCTTTAATGTAATCACATTCTGCTTACACAACAAAACAGAATTAATAAAGCAATTAATCAAATAAACCTCTATCTAAGTATGACCCTGTAATTCTAATGGGTGACTTTAGCATGTCTTATGCAGACTTTGTCTCCAGATTTCTACATAGTATTAATAGACCACCTATGAATGCAAGAGCTTTTTTCTCCCCAAACTCTATTTCCCTCTATACATGAGAACATTCCTCTGTAATTGATTTTTTTTATTCACATGATCTTTATTTTATCATTCAGGTTTTTCTAACTCCTTTTTTTTCTCTGATCATTTTTTTCTTCATGATCAATCTTAATGTTTTCTCCTATTTCCCTCTAGCAACATAATAAGAGTATTCTTAAAATCAAATACCCCAAAGCTGTATTCTCTGATATATATATATATATATATATATATATATATATATATATATATATATATATATATATATATATATATATATAAATACCCAAAAAGTATTTTCTTACTATATTTTATAACATTCTTAGCCCAACTTCACAGTTAGTCCAGAGCATATACATGCTCAGCCCTTAGCTACAGAACAAACAAGTTCATTCCCTCCTCCAGTATTAAAAATTTATAACTTATCATTGGAGAAAATATGTTGACACATATATTTTATCCATTTCAGAAATAAATTTCAGTCTCTTGAAGCACTTAATATAATATACCCACTTTCTTGATTGGTTACATTGATGGAAATTTCAAATTGCACTCAAATTAAACTCTCCAGATGTGAATCATACAGGTTTTCATGCAGTCTTTATATTTGTTATTACACAGCTATTTTTCCATCCATATCATTTACAATCTTTTAAATCACATCTTCACACAAATTCACAAAATTGATCAGTTATACCCAATCTCATTGATACCATTTTTAAAAGAAAATATTACACCATTCCTCATTAATAATCAATCTCCATGACATGATTACTAATTAAAATTATTCAAAGTTTAATCAAGAACAAAATTCAACCTATTTTTCTCTTCAACATTTCAGCTCACCAATTTGCTAAAAAAGGAATCTTGACTATAATTCTCTTCAGAGTAATCACTGATCAGTTAGATAGTCTAGAAAGGTTGGTCCTGTTACAATATAGCTGGAAATCAAATCAGCTTTTTATTTAGTTCCAACAATTAAATTCTGGGACCTACTCAAACAACACAAAAATTCCAACACCAATTCTATATATTCTAGATAATCTCCTTTCTAATAGAGAAATTCATGTACTTTTTAAAAATTCATTGTAATCAATTATTACAAAAAGATAAAAGTTGAAATTCAAAACTTTTACAATGCATTAAGCATGCTTATAGCAGCTCTCTGCCAGAATCATAGTGCTGTATTAAATTAGCAATTAAAAATTATACAAAAATTATGCCTATATATGGAAGTAATTTATTATGTAAATGCAGCATTTTAGATGTTCCATTTTTTTTGGCAATGGAGTGCATGAATCCTTTCTGTTGATTGCATTTGGATCCTTTGCAAATAATCAAGAATCTTTTTTTTTTTCTTCTATCATTTCTTTTGGTGGAAATCATCCTCACATTGCTGAAACTGAAAATATAACCTGTAGTGAGCTCATGTTTGAGGAAAATCAATTTATATTTATTACTCTATTTTGCTCTGTTGTATATGTATGTATGCTGGATAATCCTTATAGATCCATTCACCCAAGATTCACTGTAATACCTAGAACTACAAGATGGGTCAGTGCACATAATTTTGTAATCAACTTGAGGAGCATGCTCCACTGGAGTTTTATCTTTTGAATTATTTAATAAGTTGTTTGGTAAATCTATAAGTTCCAAAAGAGATGATAGAAAAAGAAAATATAAGGAGTCTTAAGTAAATGCAAAGGATTCAAATACAAACAGCAGAAAGAATTCATGCCTTCTATTATTGAAAAAATGGAACATGTAAATGCTGTATTTGCATATTAAGTCTCATTTATATTATAAATTACATCCATATATAAGCATAATTTTCAACTGCTAAATTAATACTGCACTATGATTCTAGCAGAGGTTTGCCAAAAGCATGCTTAACGCATTATAAAAGTCTTGAATTTCAACATTTACATTTTCATAATACACAATTACAATCTGTTTTTAAGAATTATATTAACTGAAAAAAGAGAATTAAATATTTAGGATTAGAGAAGTTTATTATAAGCTTGAACCCAATTGGTCTGGGTATAAGAATATTTCAGATAGAGATTTTAAATATTTTCTCTTACTGCACTTATTAATAAGAGCTTGTTTGAGCTATTGGTACACTACCTATATTGCATTTTTGTAAATACAAACTTTTTATAAAGGAATGTCATGCTATAGATGACTTGCTTTATTAATTACTATAAGTTTAATTAGTAAAACAACATCTTATAGTAAGGGTCCCCCTTAAGTGCTTTGCTTTTTATTATATATATTAACCCTCTTCATATTCAAATTAAAAACAATATTCCTGGTATTCATGTACAATCCATAAATCAATCTATCAAACATATTTCTTATATTGATGATCTTGTAGTTATTCTTTTTTCTAAACAATACATAATGCAACTAATTGCTTTACTTGAACAATATATTTAGTATACTAAAAACAATTCTCTAAGTTTCAGTATATCTAAATCATCTTCCTGAAACATTCTGTCTGGGAAACCATTACCTCCCCTTTCCCTGCATCTCCTCATAAATTCCTTGGCTATGCTGTAATTATTTTAGTCAATGAAATAAGAAATTCTATTCAGAACAAGCTCCTAACTTCTATAGAAATTATCTTTAATTCTCTTTCTCATACCTACCTCTCAATCCATGTTAAATTTTTTTTATCAACATGCTTATTTTCCTCAAAACTGCTTATTACTTCACTATTATTTAATTCACTAATTTATTTATTAAAAAAATTAATTCTTTATACACTAAACTAATCTGGGGTAGAAAAACAATTGATATCAGTTTAAGATTTATGCAAAAACCTTGAAAAATTAATGGGTTTCTGTCTTCTTTCTTTAATGGGCAATAAATGAAATCACCAGGATCTTTGATATTTTTTCTTGCACTCAAAATTCATTAGACACTCAATCACCAACAAAGAGTAAATTCCTAGTAATTTACTCTAATCATTCCCATAACTTTATAAGTCACACAACTACTGACAAATGGCTATAACTTACTAAATCAAAATTATGATGCCACTATTATAAAACCCATTCTAAACTTCACAAATAAAGATATTATTCAAAAATTTAAACTTTGATAACTTGAACCCAATTATCAGAAATTTCTCATTAAAGTAAATCTGAATGCACTTCCCACTAATATCTTTTTATCCAGAAGATTTGTCAATGCTAACATAGATGTTTTTACCAATTATGCCATAAGGAAGAATAAGCTATTCAGCACTTTTTTCATTGTTGTTCTGCATTATAGACATATCACACTCTTATTAGTTTAATTATACATCCTCATTCTCCATCCTTTTCTCTCATTATCAATGTCATGAACAGAGGGCTTTTTTCTAATATCAGAATATCCACATTTACACTTTTTTATACTATGGTTTCTAAGGTGTCATTTTTGTTTTAATCCTGCATCTTGAAAACTACTCTCGCTCTTCTATAACAAATTGAGTAAATTTAAAATCAAAAAATATGTTCTAACACCTGCAAGACATATTTGCAATTACCTGGATTATATCTTAGTCACATTGCCTGCATCATTGTCATTTTTAGACAACTAATAAAATACTTTTAAAAATCTCATGTATTTTTTATTTATTTTGTTCAAGAAGTTGCATGTATTTTATTTTCATTCTTAAATTATTTATTGTCTGTAATTAAAAATGATTGCTTTGTTATTACTTGTAATAGGATTTCAATGTAACTAATTTATCTATATGAATAAACTTTCTTTAAAGGTACCACCTCCCCAAAAACCTGTCTAAATATCTCTCGTTTATTTTAATATAAACTGCCTGTTTTTAAAGAGAATGTTAATCGGAAATTTGATATTTTTTCTCATTATTCTATAATATATATTGTTAATCATATGTTTTGTTTATTTTTGATTTTATGTTTGCTAACCAAAAAATAATGCTCTTATTTTTGTTTATTAAAAAATAAGTATGCGTATGTCATACATATTAATAGTAATGTGTGCTTCTATTTGGATTTCAGTAAATCGGGTTTTTTTAAAAAATTAAATAAATAATTCATCTTTAGGAAAGTCATAGGAGAAGCAGTCTACATAGAAATATAGAGCATGTTAGGCACTACATATATATTTATATAGTAGTATATTCTTATTTATATATATAATCCATGTGTGCTATATGATCAATGTTCATCGTAAGTCATCTTCTTTATTCCTCTGTTTAAAAACTTTAACTCTTACAGACATATGTGATCATTTATTTTCTGATTTCATTTATTATTGTTGTGGAGATGATAGAAGCAAAGGAAAGGTTGGGTGAGTTTTAATAAAAACTCGTAATAAATATTGTGCTTATATATAAATAAAAGCTAGTTCTAATTAGATAGACTTAAATGAAATAACCAAGTAATTATTGAGTGAGTTAATGTCTCTACAGATGATAATTGGTACTCAAATAGGCATTTATGTTATCTTCTACTATGGAAAATACTTTATGATATCTAATTTGGTACTCCATCATGAGATAACCATTAGCACTAAAAGAAATTAAATTTAATAATCATTTTGTAGACAGCATAACTTGATTTAATACCCTGTCTGGTTTAGTGCAGTAGCAGGATGTCAGATTCAGGAGTTTAAGTTCCTAAGATCAGTTTTTATTTTGGTAATTTCAGACCTTAACTTCATATAAAATTATAAACAATAAAACCATATTTGTTTTTATTGACTGTTTCATAATTGTAGAACCAATGTGAAGTTTTATAGATGCACTGTAAACATGTGGCTAATGACCTACAGGAAGTATAGTGCATTGCTGACCTTCTGATTGGTCTCTCATTGCTCCATTGATTATACATAATTAACATTTCAGGATGAGAGTGTTTTATATGTGCATATTAATAAATATCATTTTTGGATCATTTGAATAATCTCATCAATTTGATTGTTATATATTGTAACAGGATGAGGTGGTAGGAAGTGGAAAATAATTTGAACTGGGGGATGGTAAAAGATGTGAACCTGGGGTGATTGGGGAAATCAGTATCAATCACAATTAAATACTAAATCAATAATTTTTTAAAAGTATATATAAGTAATGAGATATTTAAGGAAAGCATGAGATCAAGAGATCTCTGAGATCATTGAGAGATCAGAAGAGCAACTAAAGGCATAATTAACCATTAACCAGCAGTATAAAATAAAAGTAAATATAAGTAATACTCAAAATACCATTCATCATCATGAATGATCCACAATAAAATATAATAAAATCAACAGTCCATCTTGTGGCTGGATTTGAACAATAAAAAATATAAATCAACAGTCAACCTTGTGACTAGATTGGAGGGTCTTCTGTAGACCAGGCTAACTATTGTGCCTTTGCCAGCTTGGGCAATTATTTAAACATAACTTGGATGCACCAACTTAGTGCCTATCCATTAGATTATACAATAATCAGAAATTGAAACAATAATTCTGGTACATTTAAAACATGCTGATCATCATCAATGCTCTGACCACTTAAATACCATTAGACTAAACTAAAATAAAATATAGTGCATGGGTTTTAAAGAGTATTCTCTTTTGCACCAACCAGGATGATGATTGATCATCTCTGGATGCCCAAAAGCATTAAATATAATCCTCATTTATATATTCATCCCATGCACAAATCTAGCTCAGAGAACATAAGCTCTATTACTGTATGTGACCAAGAGATGATGGAAACAATTTTTAACAATTGAATACAAGTTTATTAACAACAATAACAAAAAATTGAAATTAAGGTTAATAAAAATAAAATTACACACATTTTGATTACTATACAAAATTTCAAATGATCACATTGCTATTTACATAATTACTATTCAAAATTCAAATTGTTACATTGGTTTACATATATGTGCACACAAACGCGTGATTTCTAATATACAATTAATATATTTCAATTGACATTTAATAATGACAAAAAATTATTAAAATTTTACATATGTTATATTTGACAAGTATTGGTATTTACAATACAATTGACAGATATATGCACATATACATGCATGTGCATGTGATTTCTGAACACATATAACTTGTTACAAAATAATTAGCAAAATCTTAAGTTATATTAAAATTCAATAAATGATTAAAGTTTCAGTTAAATGATATACATTTTACATAGTAGGTTTATTTACTGAAACACATATATATATATAATTTGCACAGACATGTGATATATTAATTCATCTACATAACATTTGTACTTATCACAATAAAATTATTAAACAATTCAAAACAAAACAACACTCTCCATATAGTAGTGCCATCTTGTGCTAACAAGAGCAATCAATGGATGCCAGAAGGCTTGTGCATAAAATCCCTATCTAGTGCCTACTCATCCAATATCCCCAGACTAGTTTCTGGCTTGTGGCCTTCATCAGTGAGGAGCCTTGGATCTGAGAGCACTGCACCTAGATCTTAGGATCTAATGCAACCCTCCAGCACTCACCTTTTAACTCTATTTAACTACAAAACTATGAGAATGAAATTGAAAACACTATTAATATTTTCAATCCAAGCTCAATAGCTTATATAGTCATATGGGTCTGAACTCAATTCAGTACCCATACATTTTGGTGTCTTTGGCTTTTTAACAACCATAGCAACCACTATCCTATTAGGCAGGATTGGTGTTAAACCACTAAACATCACATGATCACTATCTCATATATCTCATATAGTCACTGATGAAGGCCACAAGCCAGAAACTAGTCTGGGGATATTGGATGAGTAGGCATTAGATAGGGATTTTATGCACAAGCCTTCTGGCATCCATTGATTGCTCTTGTTAGCACAAGATGGCACTACTATATGGAGAGTGTTGTTTTGTTTTGAATTGTTTAATAACAATTATTGTGCTAGTATGAGATAGTGATCATGTGATGTTTAGTGGTTTAACACCAATCCTGCCTAATAGGATAGTGGTGGCTATGGTTGTTAAAGAGCCAAAGACACCAAAATGTATGGGTACTGAATTGAGTTCAGAGCCATATGACTATATAAGCTATTGAGCTTGGATTGAAAATATTAATAGTGTTTTCAATTTCATTCTCATAGTTTTGTAGTTAAATAGAGTTAAAAGGTGAGTGCTGGAGGGTTGCATTAGATCCTAAGATCTAGGTGCAGTGCTCTCAAATCCAAGGCTCCTCACTGATGAAGGCCACAAGCCAGAAACTAGTCTGGGGATATTGGATGAGTAGGCACTAGATAGGGATTTTATGCACAAGCCTTCTGGCATCCATTGATTGCTCTTGTTAGCACAAGATGGCACTACTATATGGAGAGTGTTGTTTTGTTTTGAATTGTTTAATAACAATTATTGTGCTAGTATGAGATAGTGATCATGTGATGTTTAGTGGTTTAAATAAAATTATTAAAGATTATTTTCACAATTTAATTCTCTTTGTTGAATATAGCCTTTTCCCCTTAAAATAAGTACTATCAAATTTTTGACAGATGATTGTTGATTGGTTTAAAATGTTTTTTTTTAATGACTGAAAGATAAAATCATTTTATAGAATTAAAAAAATATAAATTTTAAAATGTCTTTCTGCTTGATTAGTTAATGCTGATGAAGAAGGCAATGTGAGATAGGAAAAGTGACTATATGAACTGCAGCTTTCCATGCCATGATAAGTAGACAGCCAATCATGGACCATCAGTACACAATGCCTCATGATATCACAAGAAAATATCTCATTCTTAAACACTACTTCTCTTGTACCTAGAGAGACCATCCACAAGGAGTATCCAGAGAAAAAATATCAGGCACTGAGACAGCCCTGCTCATCTTCTGTGAGTCTTAGGAGCTTTTATATGAGGTCTATCCATGAGACCATGGCCTATTCATGAGGCCAATATATGTTGTTGGACTATTCTAGGAGCTCAATTATATAGGTTTGGATAGTGCCAAGCATATACTTCAGAGCTCATGAAAAATGCATCCAGGCAGCCCTGCTCAACTATACATTCACCATAAACATGAAAAGTACAAATTCACACATCACTTCCAAAATGTCAGTTTACTAAAGAAATTATTTAAAATTTTGTTATCAAATATAACTCTACTCACCACCAGCAGTATATACATTTATCTGAACTTCTCTGTCTTTAGATATGTCAGCATATATATAATTACTTCTTCAGCAAGATGGGATTTCCTGAGCAAGCTGGAAGATTTTTCTTGGTAAGTTTGGTTTTAGTGATTGTCATCATCAGGAAAAATATAATCCATGTAAAATGTTGGTCTGTAGTTAGTCTCTTTCTGTATAGGACTATTCCAGACAAGCAGCTGCCTTGGTTTGATAGATTTCAGGCAAGTAACTGTCCTCTCCACCTTTAAGGCTATGACTTTCAGCACAAAAAAATGGGTCATTTTTCTCCATGTGAATTCAAACTCCTGCAAAGAAAAATAGTAGCAGTTCCTGAATCTACTGTCCTGCCTGCAGCTACATCAGATCATGGTAGCTATTCTGCCAACTCTATGGTCAGCTAAAACCAATTGCTGCAAACTATCTTGCAGCTGACCCATTCTTACAAAAACTACTATTCAGACTGCAGCTGATATTTTATCAATCCTTTTTAAAATATTAATTTCATAATGAAATTTTATTTTAAATCCAGAGTTATTTAACCCATTACTTATTATTATTTTATTTTAGGAAATATAGAAAAATATCTACCAAAATTTATGTCTGTGTTTATTTCTACTTTTCCTTTCCTTTATATATATATATATGTATGTGCACACATACTATATTATTATGTACCATGTAACCCAACTTGTTACAATATATATATATATATGAAAAAATCAAACTGAAATTTACATTCAAAATTTTTTAAAAACTTGAATGAAAATAATTCTGAAAGCTGACTATGTAAGACTTCTGAAATCTCAAGGCATTGGATTGCAGCTTAAACCATTACAAGACTCCCTCTACTTACATTTAATATCTGCATAAACAGCAGTAATCCACTCTATTTTAAAACTATCCCTGAAAATATAAATAATTAATATATATATATTATATGCTAATTTAGGATCAGATTCATCTAATGAGAAAGTTGTAATGAATTCAAGTCTTATGAAACTTTTCATATCATTAATGTAAATAGTATTTTAAAAAAAATGAAAATGGCAGATGGATATGTGTAAGGCATTTCTTCTTATCAACAAATACCAGTATATGGAAATAAGTCTAAAAATTGAATTAGATTTATATTAATGCATAATCAATAAACACCATATAATTTCCATTGACTACTCATGCTTACATAAATGGTTCTAGAATAGTGATACAAAGTAGTTCATGCTATTAATATGAATGTTAAATATAGATTGTTAAACATGTTTTGTTCACTACATTGATAATACTACTAAATAATATTGGTATGAATTTTAGTAAATGTTATAATTAAAAATATCAATGGGGTTCACAGTTACTTTGTGTAAATCATCTTGTAAATAAGATGCATTATAAACTTGTAAATATATTAGTAGATCATTATCTTATTTGATCTCTTCTAAACAGTGCACTATGGAACAGTATGTATAAAAAACATATAATGACATCATATTTAATATTCTGATTTCAATTTTCCTAACTGTAACAAAAATTCTATGATTTTTTTCTAACCTGAATTTGAGTATTAGAATAATTATTGTCTTGTATTCTCAGAAAGGCATGATAAAAATGGATTTATGTATTAATATGTTTTGGGCAAAGCATGGCAATTATGTTGTTAATCTATAAAATTCTAGAGTTATGCTACTTTTTTTACTTTAATGTTATGATCATAAAGTGTGATATTTACAATGGTTGTGATTACATCATCTAAATAATAATAATTCTGCATTGGTATAAAAAATGTCTATATTTATTGTTGATTTCACAATTCATAACTATCAAAGTGCTAATAATAATGCTGTTATAATAGCAGAATCAATTATTTCTTATCTTCAATTCAAAAGTGAGGTCACGCTATTGATCAAATGGCATATTCATGATAATCACTAAATTCATGCTTACTTGTATAACAGATAAAACCTTAAAGACATAAATCTATACTCATTCTAAGTTACTGAATTTTACAATATCAAGTACTATATGCTGTCTACACACTTTTATTGTTTAAACTTGCCATTTTTTAGGTAGCCAGCTATAACTTCAGCCTGAATGTTTCTACAAGCAGTTAGACCATTGCTGGTATGATTCTCATGTATGTCATTAATAAATCTGTAACATTTCAAATGATCGTGTCAATATTTCCAAGTCAGATAATCAGGAATTTAGGTTTAAAAAACATGTTGCTTTATTGTTTTTGCTGATGTTATTTCAATACTAAACAATTAAATGATGGTTGGTTGAGTTTATAGCAAAAACTAAGCTTGAAAATATCCTAATAATTGTTGCCTGAATGTCAAAAGACAAGAAGCATCTTCAAAAAAGTTATAATTAAAAAGGGAATTAATAATATTAGTAGTACTTTTTTGCCATAACTAAAAAAGAATATGCAGGCTTAAATGATTTGGAATGTGACACCTCTCCTGTAAGAAGACCACAGCGATTTAAATTTTTGTTTTTAAAATCAGTGCAGTAATATCATCTGAATAATTCAGATTAATTTGTTATATTTACCCTCCAAATAAGAATAGCTAGATTTCATTATTGAACGAATAGCTAAATCGGCTATGGTCCACTGTCTAAAACAAAAATATGTTTCACTTGAAAAAATATTAATATTCACTCACCCAGATCCAAATTTTAAGTCATGGGCATGACAGTTGGATGCACTAATCACTACACCTTAGGTAGTCATCATCATTCTTATTCTATTTTAATTATTATTATTAAAATATAACAATCCTAAGTTTTATTATTGCAAATCTGTTAAATGCTTTATTTAATTATAAAAATCCAAAATAATGGGTTTTATATTTTATTTATTTAACATATCTCCATGTATTTGATTAATTAATAGTTGTATACTGGCTGTTAGGCTGGAGGTCTCAGTGATTCAGTGTTGGAAAAAAAAAAAATCTTTAGAAAATATTATTTTCAAGTGTGACTAAAAATATTTTCTGGCCTGCTCTTCTGTTTAAAAAAAGATTTTGATATTATAAAGTAATGTCGCCAACAAAATTTCTTACAAAAATAAAAAAAGTAAAAACTTTAAACGTTGTAAATATAATAGTTCAATATTTGTTAAATATATATATTTAGTAAAAAGATTATTTAATGTGGAGAATATTTAAAAAAGATTTCTTTTTTTTTAAAAAAGTGTATAAATTATGTTAATCACAAAGCCATACAATAATAGCTAAGGTCAAAAATTATCTTCATAAATTAAAATAAAATACTTGTTTAACAGCATTTTTGAAAACTTCAACATCGTAACTCATTTTCATGACGAATAGCGTTATAATTTAGATAATATAATTATATGAATTGTGTGTGTGTGTGTGCATGCTGTGTTAATTTGATTTCATAAAATGTTTAATCAACCAATGATTATGCATTAAGAGACTCTTTTAATAAATTACACTATGAGTAAAAAATATTATTTAGACACTGATAAAAAGGAAAAAAAAAATTAATATACATATAAGATGCTACATAAGCCATGGAAAAAAAAAATTCGAATCATAATAAAATATTAGTTTGGTAAAATATAATTTTTGTTGTTTTTGTTTTTAATAGATTAAAATTTACAGTCATTGATCAGTAGTTTATAATTTTAATATAAACTCTTTTCAATTATATGCAAAATGATTTGCTAAAAAGCATCTATTTAACTCTAGATAGTAGAACTTTTTATGAGCTCCCAAACAATAAATAATTTATTATAGATTTCTATAATATTTTAATGTTATTTACTAGTTTAAAAATGTACAAAACTATATGTAAAAGCTCTTATAATTTTGACGTGAAAAGATACTATCGCTGGAAAAACTGAGAAGAAAATGCTTCATTATAAAGAAACCCCATGATATTGATTATATATTTAAGGAGTGAGAAAATCATAAAAGTAATATAGTTAAATACTTTTAAGTTTATTGCTTATAGGGATATAACAGTTTTCTCACTATTTTTATTTATAATCAGTTTTAATTATTTGAAAATCTTTATATCTTACTAAAAAAGTATTAGTTGTTTGCCAATAAATATTAAATGGCTAATTATTTTGGTTATAGATTGATTGCTTGAAAGATTCAGAGCTTGATTACAAAATCCTAAGCCACAAAAGGAAAGTTTTCAAATGCCATTCAAATTTTAATACCATGTTTTGAACATGGCAAATTTATTTATAAAAATTAATAATAGGTTAAATGAGAGATATTTTTGGAAACTAACTACTAAATATATATATAATTCCATATTTATAAAATGATAATTAAAATGGAAGCATTACTAAATGACAAAGTTTGCTAAAAATTCTGGATATAAATTGCTAATAAGCAACTAAAATGGCCACCATTATAAAAAAATAACAAACTGTTGTTAAAAATCTGTAGTAAAAATACAATACTTTCAAAAATTAATAATTATTGATTTAGTTATAAATTTGTTTATCACAATTAAATATATGTTAAATAAAAAAAAGTTGCATTTTGTAAAATAGTTACTTAATATTTTATTATGAACATTTTTGACAACTCTTTTATAAGATTCTAATATATATGATTTGAAAATTGAAGGTAAACACTATTAATAATTATTTATTTAACAGTAAATCTTCTGGTCCAATTAATAAAAGATAAAATGAAGTGTATGTGTGTTAAATATATGTTAAATAATAATAATACAAGGATAAAATCATAATCACCATTTTATTTTATTGCCTTTGAAAAAAATAATAATGGAAATTTAATCAGAACCAAAAATGTAGAGATCAGAACCATAGTATGTATATATATTGTAATGGTTGGATTCAGATGACAACAGCAAAATTACCCCTAGGGTGATTTAAACCACCATAACTCATTCCAACCCACATACTATTTCATTTTATTAGGCTCAGTGGTCAAAAAAAGAGAGAGAGTCTTAGAATTAGATTATAAATGTATGACCTCCCTGTGGCAAACAAGACACCCATTGCAATATATATGTAAAAATACCAACACTTTATTAGTAATACATCATAAACAAAAGAAATGACTGTGACTTAATTTTTTGCTAGACTCATTGGAGATAGTGAGAATTACATTAATTAGTGAATACATATGACAAAAGTTTCAATGTATAATATACATATATAGAGCTAAAGGACCACATGACATTTAATTTGTCATTGCATATATACATTTCAATACACACAAATATATATTTTGGATGGTAGATTTTATGATCTGTAGGGCAGATATTCCTTAAGAAGGCACTTGATAGTAAATTAAGCATACACAAGAAAACATGATTTATCTCTAAGAAATATGGTTGAAATAGATGCTTACATAGCTCTCATGAACATGACCCAGGAATGCTGAAATATCAGGCTTAACTATACGCACAGAACATAGTACTGGGTTGCTACAATAGTAAACAGTCCAAAGACAAGTAGAGTAGAATATGTTTGCCTGCATGAGGCCATATCCAAGTCTCTATGAAATAAATGGATCCTGCTAGGAAGGATTGAGCATCTTACCCATAATGATTAATAAATCTCACCAACAAGCATGAACAAATCACTGCCCAATTGGTGATACAAAACAAAGGTCCACAGGGTCTGAAATAGAATATAATATTCCCATATTTGCATGGAGCATATTGAAAAGAGACCCAGCTATTAAATTTTCTGAAGCAGCAATATATGCCTGTTGAAGAAATGCAATAAAATAATCATGAAATTAGACAACCCCATAATGCTAAATTCATATAAAATAATACATATTTGCTTTTAAATTTAAATCTATATAAAATAAAACATAAATGGTCATGTCATAAATTTATAATATGCGGACATCTATTATATGAAGCTAAATCAGGGCCTATACAGTTGTGAGATATATATAAACTCTGCTGATAAAATTATTCCCTGCTTAATTACAGATCCACCCCATAGGTCATACATTTATAAAGAAATATGGGTACAATAGCCTAGAATGATAGTATATTCAACTAAATTATATTAAAAGTTTTAAAGAATAAACTATTGCATCATATATTTCATTATTTTTAACATACGTTTTATAGAATTAAAAATAGCATAGCTGTGATATACATATATATTTCATTAATTATAACACAAGTTTTCTAGAATTAAAAGCAGCAATAAACATATATACTAGTCCCTTTTAAAAATAAAAGTTGTAACTTTTATTTTAGTCAAACTTAATTTTACTTAAAATTGAAAGTTGTTTATAAACCACAACATGTACCCAGTATACATATATACTTGTCTCTTCTAAAAGAAATAAAAGATTTAACTTTTATTTTGTTAAACTCAGTTTTATTTTAAATTGTTTATGAACCATTCATTATTGCATTAATGGCTTAGATTATGTATTTGAAATAACAGATTTTGAATAGACAAATTTAAATAACAAATAATAATAAAAAAAATTAGGATCAGTCAGATGAGGGATTTAAATGTCTTGCTTTGACAGAATTACTGGACTATTAAATATTTTAGTCACTGAAATACATTTATTAATTTTACCTCCTTCATATGATTCTTAAATAATATCTAGTAGATTAAGAAGGATCAATATATTACAATATTCAGTCTCTCTTTAAATATCAAATTAATTAAGCATATATATTATAATAAGAAAACATTTTAATAATACAATAAGAATATTTTAAATAACACAATAGGAATTAATATTTTCAAGAAAGATTAATACAAGTTACTCAAGCAAAGAAAACAGAATATTAAAGATCTGAGAATTGTTTACTGTTAAATTGAAATTTATAATGTTAAAATAAATTAGATCTTCACAAAGGATTTGACAAACAGTAGAAACACTATGCTGAACTTTATAGTATAGTTCACTGTTTTTATGAAGTAGTGTTTTTAGCTATTGGCTGACTGGTCACTCAATGACATTATATACTGGGGGCTTTCTTTTGATAGTGAAGGTGTAGCATGTCAGAAACTTTAATTGTCAATTGTAGGCAAGGACTTTAGCAACTTCATAGTTTATAGTATCATGGTACTCCATACTTATGCTTCTCCAGAGATTGGCAGAGAAATTGAAGTATTCTATTTAGTGGTCATGGCATGATGTAATTTTAACAGCTTAAAAAATACTTTACAAGAATTTTACAAGAACTAATATATATATATCCCTCAAAAACAAAGGTATCCAAATGTTTTCAAATTGATTTAGTTTTAAAACTTGGAGAAAATTCTTTTCTTTACTATCTAAAAATATCTTACTGATCACAACCTTGATCTAGTTTAATTTTAAAATTTTACTAATTGCATTTTTCTTAGTTAAATTTGGGATACCTTTGGTTTTAGCTAATCTCCATGTTAAATATACATTTCTTGTCACCTTTGCAATAATGACAATGATACATTAAAATGTAAATTCAAAAATTAGATTTAAATTTATACATTCTTTTGAACATCAGTTGATTCTAATTAATTAGTTAAATTTTCTTTGCTGACTTGAATCCCCCCTTACTATAACATTTAATTTCATACAATTAAAATTTTTTTTACATTATTTTTTTAAAATGCATTAGAATTATAATTTAATGGCAACAATATACATACATGAAGCCCATATATATACACGTGTATATATGTGACCACTTCAATATATTTATATAATGTGCCAAGGCCAATTTGGAACATGTATATAAAATAATTTTGTCTAAAAAAATTATTAAAATAAAAAAAATCTTCCGTAAAAGAGTTGAAATAAAAGTTGAAAAATAATTGGTTAAAAGTGGGAAGGGGTTTTTATTAAAGTTAAACTAAAGGTTTTATAAAAAGGAAGTAAAGAGTTTATTATTATTAGTTGAAATACAATTTAAAAGGTTTAAAGAAAATATATAAATCTCTTCATTTAAATTAAAGAAGAAAAATAATCTTAAAAGTATTTTTGATTTTAGAATAGTAAAATATATATGTGCGTGTGAATGTAAATAAATGTAAGCTTGTTAATAAGAGATATAATAAATGTTTGTTAAAATCATATTGAAAAACACATGAAAATAAATATTGAAATGAAATGTATTTAAAACACAGTGGTGGACTACTAATTAAAGATATGAAAACAACACGTTTTGAAATAGCTACTACTAATTAAACAATCAATCAAAAACACATTGTCATAGGATTAATTGCTAAAGAATTTCGACAACAGATATTTGCCGAAGGATATTAAAGGGACAACACATCATTGGTATAAATACTGAATATTTTATCGGACAATCAGGAGAGAGTTTTATTCAGTCTAGTTTCCAGTGACAGTCTTGTTTCTGTTCAGATAATAATTTCTATTATGTATTCAGAAACAAAAATGCATTGTTGAGCAGCTTTTGGAAATATACGCTCATGC
Organism: Epiperipatus broadwayi; assembly: GCA_028023455.1. Taxonomy (NCBI): domain Eukaryota; kingdom Metazoa; phylum Onychophora; class Udeonychophora; order Euonychophora; family Peripatidae; genus Epiperipatus; species Epiperipatus broadwayi. The sequence goes on from JAQFVV010012786.1 coordinate 691,572, forward strand.
TTCAGCCTTTTTGTCCAACAAGATCATCAAAACCTGCCTGTGAAATAATGTCTGCATAACAACTCAGAAATCCTCCATCAAACGTTCAACTGTCTTCAAGAATAAAACCAATGGTTTTGCATAAAATCTCTTCAAGAAACGTCCAAATCTAACCGGTTAGATATAATCCCTCAGAAGCAGCCAACAACAAGCAATATTCATGTTCCAAAAATCCTAGGTAAACATTTATTTATTATCATTTATATGTAGTAGCCACCGCTGTAATTCGTAAATATTCAAGATTCAAATTATATGAACTCTATCATACATAAAATGAACTATTGATATGTGTGTTTAAGTTTCAAATGCTATTCATGCTTTATTATTATATTTGTGAATGCTATATGAGTTAATATGTGTGTGATCATTATATCAGTGTTATTAGTTAAATTAGATAAATACCAGTGTTCTATTATTAAAATCTACAAGAATATTTAAACTAGTTTAGAAATGTTACTTTAAAAAGTGCGTGTGCTAAATCAGATTTATAAAGATGTTTAAATTTAGTCAATTAATGTTTGGTAATAAATTATCTTTAAACTTAATTAATGTTAATTAAAATAAAATGTCTTCAAACTTAAAGTTTATTTGTCGGTCAATTTTTTTTACCAACCTGTTATTAATTCTTCCCACCACCAATTTTGTATAACTTTGTTATTGAATTAAAATTAGATTGAGCTAGTTTTAGGGAATGTTTCGAGCACTGGATTATGAGCCTATTGCCTGAATACGTTAGTCCTTGGACTAGCTGGCGCCCCGGGGTTTACTCCGAAACAAATAAAGTATTTGGATAGTAGGGGTGATGGGCCATTGTTGATAGTTAAAGCTATCAATAAGATCTCCCATTTTGCTCGAATGTGCCAGTTCGTTCACGTAACATTTATAAGATTATAAATGTATTATGAAGGAGTTTGAAACCGGCCAAAACTTATATATACGTATAAGTATAAGGTTTCAGCGGTTCGACCCGATACAATATATATATATAAATTAGATGATTTAAAATGAAATAAAAAAACAGTGTAAAGAGATACAAGACTCTTTTTAAAATAAATATGCATATATAGCCATTACTAAGAGAGTAGTGTCACTCCAAAATAGTTTTATTTCTACAAACTATAATGCCTATAGACTGTCTTATTCTTAACAAATTTATCTCTCATTATCATCCAGCAGTTAAACTTTGGATAAAAATGGTTGATAAAAACATTAAAGATTTTGAATCAATTATTACTTAAGAAAAAAAGAGAAAAGAAGAAAAAAATATTTGCAACATAGATATGGGTTTCTGTACTCTGCTAACTTGACTAATATTTATCTTTATGGTTTATTCTAAAATATTACTGATCAATTTTATATGTTAAAAACATATCCAGTCAAATTTCTTTTTTTTTTTTGTTTTTTTTTAATAAAAATTCTTCATTCATTTTTTTTTTTTAGTAGTTTACGAGTTCTATTAACTTCTTTAATCTTTTTCTAATTAATTTGCTCAATTTTTCCTAGTTTAAATATTAAGTTGAATATTATCAATGATGTTAAATTGATTAATTATTGTTTGGAGGTTAAATGGTGTTGATGCACATTTGAGTCTCATCATTAAAATTAAATTTCTGAGGATAAAGCCAATTTATGTTGTTTATTAATGTTCTGCTGTTATTGAATGGCTCTACAGTATTGACAGCAACTTTACTTTTATTATGACTACTTTTAAATGCCTCTGATAAATAAATAATACTAATTGTACTTTTAATTCTTTAAATCTAATTATACTTTTTAATCCTTTTATATATCCCAACTAAACATTGGTGAAAAATCACCCTTGATTATCAATAATCAGGTTTAAAAGTTAAAATAAAACATTTTCATATTAGAATTATATTTTGGATAACATGTAAAGCAGAAATAAAAATACATGCAATGTAATATATATATTAATTCTAATATTCTCATGGATAAATGATGAATTCATAATATTATATATAGATATAACTCTAAAAAACAACAAGATTGTTAATATTTTTCTAAGATAATGAGAATAAATATTGAATCTGTCTATATAAAGAAGTTTAAAGTGTTTATTTAGTTTAAGTGTTAGTGTTTAAAATTGTTAAAATGTTTAATAATTCAAGTTAAACTGTATCAAAATTTATAGAAAAACAAATCCTGATAGAGTCAAATAATGATGAAATCAATACTTTAAGAAAATCTGCTTAAATATTATAAGAACATAAAAAAGAATAACCAAAAAAAAAAAAAATATGAAAACATAGTATTTCATATTACAAATTAAAATATATCTGAATATTTTATTAACTATGAAAACAATAGAAATATTTACACATTTTTACCAATGAGAAATTAATTGATTCAAGATGTCACAACATTCACCAAAAATGGGTGGATCAAAATAGATAGTCACTGCATCCAACATGTAAATAATTTATTAATTGTATTCTATCAAAGAACTGAAAATGTGATTAATGAATTTCAACCTGCATCTCCAATGTGGTTTTTGGCTTTTGTATTTATAAATAAGGTCTTTACTGTCTGCTAAGCATTAATTGCTCAAATTTATAATACATGGCAATATAATAGAGAAATGTTTTTGTTTATAATACTATAGTATATTGAGAGAACAAGTGTTTTATTAAGATATTCATGTAGAAACATATAGAAAATAACTTATGAGTTATATATTATTCATATAAAATACCCAGTTTAATTAATAACAGCAAAAATAACTTATAAAGTAAAACAAAAACATCAAGAAATGCTCTCAATTATCACATAATATAAAATTACTAATTGATAGATACATACAGGCATAAAAATAGACATATGAAGATTAGTCAAAAATTAATTTATTCCAACTGTATAATATCTTAATGATGTAAATATTGTTAAAAGTCATGACAATGTGATAAGCAATAGCAAATTATCATTGACATTCATTAATATTATTGCTTAATTGTCACTTTTACTATTCAGTTATTTGATATATTTTTATAACTTGGATAATTAAATGAAATGGAAGAAGGCATTATAATATAAATTCATAGTTATAATGTAGGCAAAGTTATGATACTTTTTAATTAAGAGGGAGGGATGGCACAAAATGGTGCTATATATCAATGTGAATTTGCTTCAATCATAATGAACTTAAGTTTTTTTAAATATGTGAACAGTCAATCTTAGCCCAAGATTGAGCTTCATGGATCTATATACTAACCTGTGTTCAAACCTATATTCCATCCCACTCCTTTAGTTGTGTATATATATTTTATGTATATATTTGAGATGCACACCTAAAAGTTATAAAATTTAACTTTTCAATAACATTTTTTTATTATTAATAATTATTTTTTTATTAAAGTACATAGGTGCAGCTCAGATATATATATATATAGCTAGATAAATAGATATTATAGGAGCAAAAATACTAATAAAATATTGATTTTTTAAAATATTTCATTATACCTCATTTTTAAAACTTTTTCTTTTTAAATTGTTTATTCTATTAAACTGTATATTTTATAAATCCAAGATGGAAAATGCAACCATTAATTGTCCAAAAATAATTAAAGGGTTGGAAATATAATATTTTTTTAGTCTTGGGAAGGAATTTTTAATTAAAGTTTTTACTTAAAATAAAATGGAGATTAAGATTAACGATTGTACTTTTGTTATAAACATTTTTGTCAAATCTATTTCCAATCTGAAAATAGATTTGAATTTGTTTTTGGACAGTTATCTAATGATTGCATCTTCAAACAATGAATGAAGAAAACTTAAGATTTTAGGTTAAAGATTAGATTTGAGCTAGAAATAAAAGCATTCTTCAATTACCTGGGCAGGAGTAAAAAATTGGCTAATTTTGAATACCAAAGATATAGTTGCTTCTGAAAGAACTGTGTTGCCATCAATACTCCATGCAACTTTGAAATCTAAGATAATGATAGAGTAGATGCCAATCATCTTTTGGACACTTGTGGGTCTTTTCCTCACTACTGTACCATCTTGCTGCTGCTCTAGAATGAAGTAAATGTCTGCTTAGAGAATTGTGGAGTGCTGAATAGAAACTTGCTTTCACCTAAGAACTCACAGGGACCTTTAAAATGAACTCTTAAGAATTGTGCAAGGTAACTAATGATTTTCATACTGCCACCTAAAAGTAAATCTAGCTTATCTAATTTCATACTCTACTCTCAAGATTTCTCCTAATGTATTATTTAACTTTAGCTCTTTCTAATATGTAAATTGCTCTCAAATAATATTTTATAAATCTAATCCTATCTCATATGCTCTGCCTTTAACTTTGGTGCGGTCATTTATTTATAGTTATTTATTACTTGATTTTATATGTATGCTTTTATTATTAATATGCCAATCTCAAGCAATCTGATGAGCTGAATTTTCTTAAAAATCTCTTCTTTCCTCTTTTTAAATAAACCTCCATGAATTTAGGTTATTAACTTCCCCTTAAAACATAATGCATTATTAATTAATACACTCTCCAGATTGTTTTTACGAGTCAACATTTTGTTTGTTTTAGTATAAAAATTTGTTATTTGTAACTCTAAATTCTACCCGGATAAATCCAGAACTTAGGCTAATTAATGCTCTGAAACCTTATTTATTTTATAAATGTTATTATTCAATTCTGAAAGGGTGACTTATTATTTGTTTTCTATATATAACTGCTAGTTTTTATTTTATTTTTCCATACTCTTAAAATATCATATGCCTAAATATTCTCAGTTATTGTAAATTCCATGAAGGTGGGATTGAATTATATTAAATAGCAGAAAAGGAGGGGGGTCAAATCTTAATGTATATTTTACTATTTCAGTTATTAAATAAAATCCTGTATAGTGGCATAGTGTATTATTTATCTAAATTATGGCATTCATACAGGGGTCATTTATTATTAAAGCAGTAAATCTTTTTCCATGTCATTAGTGACATTCGGTCATACTGTGCTACTGACATTTGGCTCATCTTTGTGAATTTATTTATATTATGTGCTTCTAATCTGGAGGTTGTGACAGGATCCAATCCATAGATTTTTTCTTATGTCCTGTCCCGTGGATAGTTGAGCTTCCCAGGACTTTCTTCATCTAAAAGACCTCTGCATGTTGGTGACATCCATGGAATACCTAATCCATTTTTGTCTAAGCACTGCCCTATAATGGGGGGGGGGTCTTAGATTTCATTTTCATCCAGAAGCATGACTTTCTTCTGTTATTTCTTTGCCATTATGTCAATGCTGCCACTTTTTCATATTATTATTTCTTTTGCTTATGATCTAATTTTAGTGCTGTAATAATATTAAAATTGTGCTCTATTCAAATTATATATATAAATTCTGAATACCACTAGCTTATTAATTAATATTGTTATTTCAGTCTTATACAATCCCACCATCGTAATTTGTTATTTCTTTATTTAAGAGTATATGCCTTGGGGAAAATAAAGCATTCTTCTTACTATTGTTAATTAAAAGAATTTTCAATAAATATTTTTTCATATAAATAAATGGAATTTTCAAATGTGTTTTATTTATTTTTACGACCGTAATGACGTAAAAATAGTTTATATTGTATTTGTAATGAATCCTGGAATGCTCCCGAAATCATATGTTAGTCACCATGTTTCAGAACCATAAATCAAAGCATTAATGGCAATATTATGTGATCTTTTAATAATTAATTGGCATCTTAATACTGAACCCACCAAAGATGTATGATTATATATATATATATATATCCTATTTAGTTAATAAAAGAGCATATGAGACCCTTAGCATGAATTTCACTATGTAATTCTCTACCATTTGGTAGACTGCTAGATCATTCACACACATACTAATGTCTGCAATTAATTCAAAATGTATATAATTAATTCATTATATTAAACTATTTTTATTGTCTAAACTTGTTTGAGTCATTCAAATTTCTTTTTTCCACTTCCACACATACAACCATTTGTATGCCTATTGTAATTAAGTGATACTGTAGTAAATGTCTCATTGTTTTCTCAGCTCTGCTAGTGGGCCAGATTTAGAATAAATTCTCATGTGCCATCTTTATATGTTATTCATTAGGTGTTGATCTGGGGCTTAGGGAGTGGATTCGAATTGAGGTTGGTCCCTGATCTAAATCTCAAGCTTGACTGAGTTTGAAGTAAATTTTTTGAGTTCCAGTTCATGTTAGATGGATCAACATGTTTTGACCAGTATATATGTGGGCATGTTATATTTATACATTCATTATTTTTTTCATATGTCATAGCATCAGCCAGGATGCGAACCCACAACCATCTGCAACCAACTACCTGCTTGCAAGGTGACTGCGATAACCTCTTGGCTAACAACGCTTGATTACATTCATTATATTTGAAAAACAGTCAGATACTTTATGTTTAATGATGAAGGCAAAAAGATGGTCATATATTTGATTTGACTGAGGAGTCAACAAAACTCATCTTTGTTTTATACAGTGATTTTTATACACTAAACTGCATTTATTTGTAAAACCTAGATCTTTTTCTGTTGAATATGTATTATGATTTTTAAAAAATGTTTTATTTTTTGACAAACAGAGAATATAATCTTAAAACGAATTGAAGAAGTAGCAACTTATTGTATTAAAATATGTAGAAAACAGAAAATTCTAAAATATATCATTTTACACGTTTACTCGCGCTGCTTCATTCAATTATTTGAAATAATTATATCTAATCATTAATTTTAAACTTACAAAAAGAAAAATAATAATTGATCATAAATCATATCTTGATAGCTCCCAAATGGCTTAATCTAACTTCAAACACAGAATAAATTGAAAAGTTAAATTATAATTGTTTCAGTGAAATATTTTAATTAAACTGAAAACATTAAAGTAGTAATTATAATACTATAACACTTTAAGAGAGAAATTATATATAAAACAGACAATTAAACAAATACCACACGTAATAAAACATGAAAAGTAATTAAAATCGGAACTTTATAATTCATATTATAAATAGAATACAGTAAAACCTTACTGAGCAAAGCAAACAATATTATTAAGGATTAAATAAAAGTGAGTGTCACAATTAAATTAATATTTATTTAGTGAGTTGTTATTAAGATACATGACATATATAACTAATTACAGTCAGTACTCTCCATCTTTATGCTCCATAGGTGAAATCTGAAACAAACAAAAAAAATCAAACCTTTTTTACTAGAAAGCTAGTTTTACCACTGAAACTTAAATTTACAAAACTGTCACAATTGATCAGTTTTGCAACAATTTTTAAAATATAAAATAGACTTGTATGAGCAAAAAATGAAGTACTAATACTCTGCATTTGAAGTCAGATCTTTCAAAATTCAAATTTTTTTTACAGAAAAAAATTTAATGAATGTCTCAATGTGCTCTAAATTCTTTTTTTTTTATGTGATAAATTTCCCATATTCTATTTTTTCAAGTAATCATCCAAAAATTGGTTATAGATACCTATATGCTTTACTTTCTGATCTTAATTTATTATTTACTGCTTACATAGAAATTGGTTTTAAAATAAAAAGACTACATTATTGTTGTATGATGCAAATTAAATACAAATAGAGAAATTATGTAATGCTTGTTTGATAAATAAATACTATTCTATTATTGTAAAACGGCTTAATTTTTTAAAAAGATTCATATCTTTCCCAAACTCAGTTAATTTTTCATAATAAAAATTGCTTTTTAATTTAAATATTTAAATTATAACATAATGATAATATACTTAGTTTTATATGTCTAGAGTTAATATATTAGGCTGATAAATATTTTTTTTGTAGAAATTTTTGCAGAAATTTTATTATTAGTCTAAACATAAAAATTTAAAATTATATTTGAAAAATAATATGATGTATAAAATTAAATAAAATATACTGTACCAGTCAGTATATGTTGATCCATCTAACATGAGCTGGAACTCAATGAAATGTACTTCAAACCAAGTCAAACCCGAGATTTAGATCAGGGACCAACCTAGATTTGAACCCATTCCACAAGCCCCAGATCGATCACCTAATGAATAACATAATAATGATGGCACATGAGAATTAATTCTTAAGTCTGGCCCATTAGAAGAGTGAAAGAGACAATGAGACATTTAACAAGAATGCATATATATGTTGGAATGTATGGAAGTAGAGAGAAGATAATTCGAACTACATAAGTGGCTTGAATAATAATAAAATATTTAATAAAACAGTTAATGAATAGTAAATTACTTATATATTTGTTTGAATGCTCTTATGAATAAATTACATATATTTGGTGGTTTAGGTTAAGATGCCAATCATTTAATCACAAAACAAACTTACACATTTTTAAATTAACACTTTAGTGGTGGCTCTGAAAGGTGATGATGAGGGTACAAATTTAAGAAGCATTCTAGGAATCATTATACATATTATACAACCTATTTTCACACTGTTTCAGTTGTGAAAATCAAAATATATATTTTAAAAATGGTTTAATTATGGAATACAACATTTGTGAGGATTTAGAAAAATAATATACATTTAAATCAAGTATCTTTTATTAGCAAACATAATAATTTTAACTATTCTTTAAATTCAAACTTTAAAAAGAAAAGAATGCTTTGTTTTCTAAAGATAAGTATACTCTTAAATAACTAGGATGAATTACAATGGTGGGATTTTACAAAAATAAGAAAAAAACAATATTATTAATTAAAATAATCACGATTATTGGAAAGACATATACACACCTGGGTCTCGTTTTACGTGATAAACAGGTTCCTCAGAAAACACGTGCAAAAGAACTCACACAAAAATAGACGTAACTTACCTTGAAAAAGGGGGATACGGACTGTGATTTTTTAAAAATCACATAAAAGCAAAGCACCAACATAAAATTATTTTAAAATTCACACGCAAAAAAAATAAGGAAATAAAATATGACTAATAAAAAATTTCAAATTTGAAAAAAATTGATAGAAGACAAACTTTTTTTAACTATAATATTTAATTTTATTCAAAACAATATATTTTTATGCATAATTTACAGTACAGTAATTGACATTTTTTATACATGTTTTAATTATTATCGCTACTTGCCGATAAACAGATTCATTTGCAAACTGGTAAAAAATCAGATTCTTCACAAGAGGAAATACAACTAGCACCAACTTCACTCTCATGTTGTGTTAATGGTTTTCTGGTTACAATGTAATTAGTAATTAATCTAACAACTAAAAATTAAATTCTTATTTTTGTCTTTAATTTTTTAATTTTCAATTCCGTTTAAAAATCAAATTTCGTTTCACATCACATTAATTTAAAGTCACCTTAAGTAATTTTTAAATTGTTAATTACAATTAAAAATCAGATTTTAATTTTTAATTATCAAATTTAATTGTGGCCACTGCTATTACTCACCTTTTAAAAATAAACTTGCGGACACTAAATGATTAATAATTGATTACGTTCTTTTTTAAAAAGCAAAAACAGAATGTGATTTAAAATGCAAAATTAACATGCACAATGTTTGAACAAATTTACATTATAATCTTGTAAAATTTAATGTGGGTATACATAAAATATGGAAATCGTGATTTTAATTTCATTATTGCATAAAATCTTACTATTATAAAGCGCTGAAAATACTGAATTACTAAAATGAAAGTCGAATTCCAATAATGTGCTATTACTTTCAATATGACGTAAGTGTGTGAATTTATTATTTAAAGTAATAGCACATTATTGGAGTTTGACTTTCGAAGAAACATGAATCGCGTAATGTCAAAATCGCGTTAAATAAATCCACGTAAAATGAGACCCAGGTGTATACATAAGCAAAGTGCAAGTTTATGATTACAGCATTGAAATGAAGACATTAAATAAATAAACTAATGCTAATGGAAAAGCAGTGGGGCTGATATGAAGGTAGAAGAATCCGAAGTGACATCGTGCTTTCAAACGAAGAAAACAAAGTAGCTAAGTGTCACTTATCTAAGGTACTGCTTAGAGAAGTTTAATTAGGCTTAGCGTGGTCACCAGGATTCTCTGGGTGACCAACGTGATAGACCTGTTATATGAAAATGATCCCTGGAAGGTCAACTACCTACAGGATAAGGCATGAAGAAAATATATGGGTTCGAATTTATCGGGACCCTTCAAACTAGAAGCACATAATATTTAATGAACAAAACTTTATATCAGCAGCACAACTTATTACTGTATTTAATGACATGAAATGGAAATCACTATTTTAAAACACATGAACCTCACTTGAATGCTATAATTTAGGCAATTAACACTATGCTATGTACTATATATGGGAATGATTTAATTAGTACAAAATAGGTTTTAAAAATTACCTCCCCCCTTCCCTTACTTGTTATCTAACAGACTGAAATCCCACCCTTGCGAATTTTGTAATTTTGCAAATAATCAAATCTTTGAAATCTCAAGAGTATAGCTTTATAATATATATGATATAAAAACAATAATAAGAAAAAAAAATCGCTTTTCAGAATTAAATACATGACATAAAAAAATATTTGATTGCATTAATTTGTTTTGGTAATTTAAAAATTATACATAGAATATATATATATTTCTTTTAAGGACATTTTTAAAAGAATCGTGTAATTTAGATTAACCTGGGAAATAGTCTGACGAGCGTATTAACTAAGAAAATATGTAAATCTAATTCAAAAGGGAGGGGTTTTATTAACTTCGACTCAGGGAGATCTAAGTAAATAGGGAAAAATAACTTTATATATTAGACTCGCAGGATTGTTTAGATTGGCAACTTAAAAATAATAAAATACAACAATTTAAAATGAAGAAAGGAACCGCCTCAAGATTAAAGAAATAAGAGCAGACTTTACATATAAAAGAAAGTTAGTAGTATGAAAGCAAATATAGTTAAGAATTAATACCAAAAGAAAAACATTTAATTTAACAATTTAAAATAAAATCTGGAGAGCTAAGGTGGAGATTAATTTAGAAGTAAAGTTCATAGGCAGTTTTTAGGTTACTTACTTTGCTATATTAAAGAGTCCATTTTAACAGTTCGGCTCCCACATGGCAAAAGTAACAGAATTGAAAACATTTTAATGGCAAGTGACCATTAGGTATTCCTCCATTCTTAGATCATATTTTGGGGCATCAGTGAGATGATTATTTAAGGTGATATTGACCAGAAAAGGCAAGGAAGGTGATTAGTTGTTTCTATTCATCCAACGTTTTGAGAAAAAAAATAGCAGGAGTTCTTTTTACAACAGCTTTTCTAAAGTTTAGTTCTCTTCCAGTAGTCAAAAATTAGCCCATTATATTGTGCCGGTCAGATTTGTATGTTCACGTAACAAGATATAGCATCTAGGCAAAGTACCTCAAATCCAATCGTGTTCAAGATACACAGGTCAGAAACACTCATGAACTCTGCCCTATTTGCCTATTCCAGATCTATAACATTATGA